>CM034540.1:53444655-53787155 GCA_020002185.1 Paraescarpia echinospica
AGTTAACAATATAAGTATAATAGTCTACAAATGTTGATTTGTCAACAATTACTCACCGGATCAAGTGTGAAACAAGCTCGACTCCAATCCAAAGATGATCCGAGTTGCTTCATTTGCTCATAAATTCTACTTCCTTTTCTGATAGAAAAACAACAGAATAAGATGATCTATAAACAATATATAAAATAAACATATGTAATAGTTAGTGTAGCCAATCATTACATGCATGATGAAACAGCTTTTGTACAAAATCAGTGCAAATGCAACACCTGCCCATACGTTTACTTGGATATCTTTATGCATCATGACTGAGTTAAATGCAATATTATTTCAGCACATTACAGTCAGCCTTCCAGTCATTTTTCTTAGTTGCCATGGAAACTTGTGAAAAAATTCAAACACAATTCAGAGGTGGTCGCATAAGTTTGCAGTTCAAAAAACATAAACAATAACGTTGTTACTTTTCTTCCAATAGGTTGTAAATTAATCACTGAAAGTTTGGCATTTGAGATGCAAAACATCTAGGAGGAAAACATTAATATATCCACATGCATGCACATAGCTCAATTATATTTCAAGCACACTCTGAATACACAATCACAAAATTTTGATAGAGGAAGGAACTCACTCATTTTTCCACCGCCATACTTCTTCAATAAATTTGTTGCGACCCAGGTCATGGCGCGTCCTTTGTGTCTCCCGCCATAGTTTCTTCTCAACCACAACCTGAGTGGCGATACCTGCGTGGTCACAGCCTGGATTCCACAGCACGGATCGACCACACATTCTGTGCCTGAGACAAATAATTTTTTTTATATTTACTTTGGGAAATAAACCAACTGAAAAATCGGTGTTTAATCCATTATTGAATTAGGTACTGGCTGTGGCCACTGACTGGTCAACTTTGTTTACCAGTCAGTACAAGCTGGGGTACCAAAACTATTTTGGGATGCATGCTGGCTTTGGAATGTGACACAGTTGTGTCTGGTACTGGAGACAGTTACCCACATCCTTATATGGTCCTAATTGCATCATGATAGTGGAAGGGTGGTTCCCAGTGGGATCAGATTAGCAGCTCAGACTGACTCCAGTAGCCACAAAGTCTAGTCTACATTGTCAATGTTCCGCTGGTTTTTTGATACCCACCCTCCGTCCCCACCTTCCCCAGCTTTGGTGCCCTCGGTTGCCAGTTTTACAGCTAACATGGTGGTTTCTGGGCGCCACATTTATTACACTTAGCTAGTTATTCAGTCATCAGCAATACCAAATAACAGCTGTTTTGCTCATCTATCCTGTAAGGAGATGCTTTCTAGTTAAATTGCTTACTACATAAACTTAGGAAAGCGCAGCAGGCTACACCACACACCACCACAGTTGCACTTATACGGCAACACTACGACGGTGAGTAAAATGACAACTTTGGGAGGCAACTATTTTCTGCTTATCATAATGGAAGGTGAGAATATTTTCCTACAAACAGTGTGATTTATTTCTGTTCATGTATTTCCTTCTCAAAATAAAATGTACTACTTAATATAACATAAATTTACTCAGTTTTTATTTCGTTAAAATATAATATTTCAAGTTCTAACCTTCCATTAATGTTTTAAGGTGACAGTATTTCATTGCAACATTTGTCAGATCCATGTTTAAATGATGGTGTATACTGCCATTTATTAGCAAGAATTTTATTTTTTTATTTTCTGGAAATACTAATATATTACAAATAAATGCAAAAATGCATCAACCAGAATATGTAATTCAAGTACAAATTCAGGGTAACATTTACTAGTTTATCCAACATGAAAGTAATACCTATTAGAGCACCTTACCAACGGACGATGGCATCTTCAATTGAGTTGCCTAATGCATGGCCGAGATGTAAAGACCCTGTGACATTTGGAGGAGGGAGACAGAGGACGAATCTTCCAGACGATTCTCTGCCGTGATTCTACAAGCAGACGTCACAGTTGTATACATCTATACTGTGAAACATTCGTAAAATGTTTTTAATACAACTTGTGTTGTTAATTATCCACAAATAACAAAGTAGCTCTGCACTTTTAGTTTTTTGTTTTAGAAATTACGTTTATTTTACTTTACCATGTATCCCAGACAGTTCATGCCATATGCTACTTCATGAATCTTTGCACAGTTCCACTCAGATGTTTTTTGTATAAAAAAATTTTTTAGTTCAAGTTTTACAGCACCACCAATTTATATTTGGATTGCAACACAGTGCATAAGTATACAACAATCTGTATACCTACAACACATACAATGTAATTTGCAGCACTTTATATAGAATGAATTAGGGGTGGTTGCTTAATTTTGCAAAGTCCCAAAATATGCTAAGCGTTATGTGGAGGGGAGGGAGGTTTGGTTATTACCACGAACTGTGGGGAAACTAAATTGTCACAGTGGCACAACTTAGAGAGTTAAACATAGTAAAACAAACTGACACTAACAGTCATTTTGGAATGCTGGTGGGAGGGGGTGGTTTGAACAAATGTTAAATGCATAACTTTTTTGATTTTGTAAGCACGAGACGATTCCTAACATAGTACATTGTAAAAAAATCATCATGTACACATTATCCATAGCTTTATCTAGAGACCAATCCATCCGTAATTTGGACAGGTAAAGTTTATTTTTGGATGGGTTGAAATTTGAATTTGGATGGGTAGATATTTGAGGAGCAAAAAAACCACAGATGCATGTATCTACCAAGATATTTTTGGACAGGTAAAAATGTTATCGTGCATAAAGACCTGTACACATCAAAGGACATATCACTGAGTAAACAATGCACCTTGTAGTATTCAGGAGTGAAGAAACCTGATTCTTCCCACCAGGTGTACCAGGCAGCCTCCACATACTTGGGGCTGTAGGCCCCTGGCAGTGGACAGGTTGAGTCTACAACAACAATATCAGCCGTTCGTGTACATTAAAAATTATCAGGGTTGCACGGTTTAAAGAAAAGCTAAGTTGTTATATAGTACTATGGTATCCAGTCTTTTGGACTATTCAGAGCATGTTAGACTTTACTCCCTGGCAGACCTGTTCTATCGACAATCATCTCGACTTCTCTGGGAAGTATTCAGCCATGCTGCAATTAATGCGCAAAGATTATTTGTACACAATGCATATCCACAACTGTCCTCATTCATACAGCTGAGTGAACTGCCACTGCACTACTTTTAAGAAATCAGCCTTTTTCTGAATAAACTTGTACGTTAATTCAGAGTATTCTATCTAAATTATATGTTATTCTTACTGATGATCAAATGCTAGGACCACTACAATGAACAGTAAAGTGTCTTAGAGAAACATATGCATATATAAATAGCACATACGGTGTTGTTTACTTAGGCTTTCTACCATACATACGATAACTTCACCTTTCTTTGTTCCTGGTGGAGTTGATATATCATACAGGATAGCTTCTTTGGCGGGTTGTTTCTACAAGAGAAGTAACAGTAAACACAGTTAACACATAACAAGGAATTTATACTTTTCCACACTTTAAAAATAAAAAAGTGTATATGTATGTGCTCGTGCATACATATGTTCATGCACGTGTTTGTGTGCATGCATGATGTGAAACTTCAACAATCTTTTCTAGTTCTAGTTGTTTCCAGCGCTCGGCAACATTCTATTAACTGACTAGTCTGTATTATTGTGGTTACAATGTAATGGTCTTATGAGGTCTCATTCAACTAGTCAGCTTTTACTTTTAAACGATCTGGTTTAAATTAGTATAACTGTAATCTAAAGACAGTAGGGTTGCTATTAGTCTGCAGACAAATCATTTTGGCTACTTAACTAAAACATGAATTAATCCAGTTTAACTAGTATCATGGTTTTAATAATTTGAAATTAAAATAATTATTATTATTATAATAATTATATGGACGTGACATATGTCTCTTTCCTTCCACCAATGCAAGCAGCAATAACAATGTTGACACCCTTTTCCCGTACATTTGATTTAGCTTCTTTCTGTCGCAGTCGCTCCAAGCGAGCCTCTCGTTTTGCTTCTTTCTTTTGCTTTATTAGTTTCCTTTTCTCTTCGCCTGAGATAACTTGTTCCGTTTTTATTTTGACGTCGCTACCGCATCGGGGAACGCTTGAATGTAAATGACAGCAACACGGTAACCGGTGTTTTAGAGAAAGGTCGCTCCACAAATATCCTTTTCCTAACAAAGGGTGCAATTTGTGCAAACGATCTACACTGTGGGTTGCATTAAACACATTTCTTGTGAAGCACAATCGGCATATTTGATAATTAGGTGCGCGTCTGTAGAGTTTCAAACCAAATTTAGCGTGCACTTGGCACAACACGGCCCACGTGGAGGCCATGTTGATCCAGTCTCGTTTTGGTTTCGTGTTATGGCCGCTTCCACAAGAAGCAGTGCCCAACTGCAGTGCAAAAACTTACAGGATTATTTGAAAGCCCTCCCTATACCTGTGCTTGACAGACTTTACAATCACCCGGCAACATGTCTTGCAGTATTTCGGTAGGTTGCTTCTGTGTTTAACCGCGTCTGGATGCGTCGCTGACCGAATTTGGTTTTAGCGAGCGATAAAAGAGGTTGATTGCCCGGCGCCGGCCACTGTCAGATTTTCGACTCTTAATAAGCCAAGAAAAATATTAATTCTTTGTCCAGTGCAAAGTTTGTAAACTATTTAGGTTCACATAAATGTACAATATATGTTATTGACTTCTCAACATATTTTGTCTCAACATTTTTTGTCTGCCACATAATGTCATAAATAAGTTATCATGAATAACATCATCAATCATAATGATAATGTCATCAAACAAATTTGTTTAATCAGATTATTTTGCAGGGATTTACCGCTGCTGGCCAGGCATTATGTCATGCGAATCCTGTTTGTTGACAAACCAGTGTCACATGTTGTTGTTACCTCCTGGGTGAACAAGGAAAACCACAGGTTTGTAAATGTTTAACCTTTACATGCTTAACCTAATATGTGTGCAATTAGCAAGTAAAATAATGTTTTGATTGATTGATTGATTTTATTCAATATAAAATGTAAGCTTGTACATACATAAAATATAAAGGATGACACAAGAAAGTGCAAACACTTGTTTCCATAGTGGTCCTACATACATGACGCAGATATTAATAGAATATGACAGAATAACATACTAAACAACAATAATATATAAATACTAGTTAGAAAAATCAACTCCTCTCCGAATTGTTTTGTTGCATTAATCTGTGAAAATATCAATAAAATGTTATGTTTATAATTATAGGTGGCACACCATTGTTATGCAGGTTATTTATGCTTATATAAAATTAGCTGAATTCCCCCAATGTTGCATACTGAGAAAATACACATATGGTCTAATAATATTTTCTAGTGAAAGCCGCCTCTATATCAAAGAGATTATATAATGCCCTATATTATATTATATAATGCCCTACATTCTTATTACATGATGCCATGTTGGCATTTGTTGCTATAGCATGCACTCACCCTGCCACCCACTGCTGAGAAATGGACTTGCTAGCATGCCTACAAAATGTCAGTCCCATACATGTGAAACTGAGTCACGAGTGACAGAGAAATGCTCCGATATGCAGAATGACAGATAAGGATAAGGATGAAATTAGAAACTTTCATTTTTCATATCCAATAATCATGTTACATTACCTGGTAGAGGCTTTCGTTGACGTGTCACGCCGACTTCATCAGTACCTATGACGCTGAATGACGTCATCGTACACGTGAGGCAGTTCGTAATTGCCCTCGTCTCTGTTGATGGGTGTTTGGGTTTTTCTGATCCAGATGGCTTCTTTGATATGCCGAATTCTTCTGTTGGTTTCTTTGTCTACAATTTTCACTCCCTCCCAGTCTATGATATGGTTTTCAGTTGTTGTATGGTCTGTAAGGACGGATTTATTGATGGTAGACATCAATCTTTTTTTTCCGCTCCTTGTGTATTTCTCATTTTTCGTGTTGTCTACGTGTACGATGACGTCATTCAGCGTCATAGGTACTGATGAAGTCGGCGTGACACGTCAACGAAAGCCTCTACCAGGTAATTTAACATGATTCTTGGATATGAAAAATGAAAGTTTCTAATTTGAAAACGAACTATCCTGAAGAATGTTCAGTAATATAAGGATAAGGATGATTTTATTTTCCCAACAGCATTAAAAAAATACAAATTATGTATAATTATATACACACATACTCGTATTACATACATATACACACATACCGGCATATACAGTAATATTGAAATGTGAAATATACAATACAACTGAAAATATGCAATCAACAGAATATAGTATACATTTTGCAACAAAATGAAACAAAAACAGTTGCTGAGGGATGGGAGACTCCTATTAAGATCAAAACTGATCACTATCATAGGAGCCACCCACAAAAAAATATTACTATTGTATCAAATCCTAGGATTTATATAACAAAATATAATGATTATGTCAAACATAAAAAAAATAAATGTAATTGTCTTCTCTTACATAATGTGTATGATGGTTGTTTAGTTGATGTAATGTGCTTTGTAATGTGTTGAGTTCGCGTGTACGAATGTACGCCTGTATGCGACTATAGAAATTTAAAAGATGAATTTTTTTATTAACTGTGTCTCATTTATAATATATTAATTTAATTGGCATATATAGCAATTTAGTATATTGCATGTGACGTTGTATTTTTGTAGCATGTGGTTTTTAGCATAATTTGAGAATCCTTTCAAACTATGGGTCACTATCTTATCTTTCACAAAATCAGGGATATTATTTATAACATGTGGTAAGTTATATTTAAGACCCTTTTTTTTGCAAATTCATGTTTAGTTCTGAAGGTGTGTAGTTCAGTTGCTCTTCAAGTGTCATATTTGTGTGTGCTGGTATTTGGGGTTAACTGCCAATTTAATAAGTAAACGGGTAAATTTTGATGTTTGTATTTGAAATAAAATTTTAGTTCTTGTAAATTTAGCAAGTCTTCTACTTTTAGTATGTTGAGTTGTTTAAAAAGTGGTTCTGTATGTGAATTGTATTTACTTAATGTTATAATTTGCACTGCTTTCTTTTGAATTTTCGTTAATCTGTTTCCTTGGTAACCCCAGGTCATAATACAATAATTAATATGAGATAGTAGCAGTGCATTATATAAAATAATTTTTATTTCTAAAGGTAACACATGTTTTAATCTATTTAATATTCCTTTAGTTTTGGAACATTTATTTGATATTTTTCAGTGTGTTTTTTCCAATTTAAGTTAGTATCTAGAGTTAAACCTAAGAAGTTAAATTCTTCCACTCTCTCAATATTTATATTATCAATTTTGAGAAATAGACTGCGTAGATTTGTTTGGCATTTGGAAGGTCATATATTTAGTTTTAGTTTTATTTAGTGACAACTTATTAATATTAAGCCACTCAATTATTTTGAGGCGTTCTTCATTTATTACAGATTCTATATTTCTATTGTGCTTTATCACTAAAAATTTCAATTGTGCTAAATAAAGTGGTAATATCAGCATACATTATAAATTTAAACATTTGGCTTGCTTGTGAAAAATCATTTATATATATAGTAAATAACAGTGGTCCAAGGATGGACCCTTGTGGCACACCTACTTTTATAGGTAAAGTATCAGATGTGGTATCTTCAAATTCGGTATACTGTTTCCGATTGCTTAAATAGCTTTCAAATAAAAGAAGAGTCTTGCCATCTATACCATAATATCTTAACTTGTTTAATAATATCGAATGGTCAATAGTGTCAAAAGCCTTGGAAAGGTCAAGAAAAATACTGATTGGTATTTGTGTTTTGTCCATTTGAGTAATTATTCTATCTACTAGTTCGAGTGATGCATAATCTGTTGAATGGTTAGGTCTAAACCTGTACTGATTATAAAAAAATAGCTTGGAATCAATAAAATAAGTAGATATCTGATTATGGATTATTTTCTCTAGTACTTTAGAAACAGTTGGAAGGAGAGAAATTGGCCTGTATTTTTTATTAGAGTTGGGTCATCCTTTTTGAAAATTGGAACTACTTTTGCAATTTTTAGTTTATCAGGAAATATGCCAGTATTAATAACTTGGTTAATTACTAGGGTTAGTGATTTAATTATTGTTGGTTCAATTATTTTTAGCAGTTTTAATGTAATTCCATCAAATCCACTGCTGTTTTTAGTTGGGAGATCATTTATTGTTTTCCTTACTGTTTCTTCATCCACATTCTTAAATTTAAAAGTAGATCTAACGTTTGCATTTAAGTAATAGTCATATTTTTTGCTTCCTGTATATTTAATGTCTTCTACAATAGTTTGAGCTATATTTGTAAAATAGTTATTGAATGTGTTTGCTATTTCTGATTTATCTGTTATGATAGTACCATTCACTTTAAAAGTTGATGAAGATGTCTTCTTTGTTTTATTTTTTAAGAGAATTTCATTTATAGTTTTCCAAGTATTTCTGATATCTTTTTTGTATTGGTTAAATCGTGATTCAAAGTAGATTTGCTTAGCTGCACAGATATTTCTTTTTAATATAGTATTGTAAGTTTTTAGATTAGTATTAGTAATATCATAGTCTGGTGAGTTAGAGTCAGTCATTTTTAATTGTTTATAAAGTGTGTCCCGATATCTAATAGATTTGAGTAAACCTTGGGTAATCCATGTCGATTTTTTGTGTTTGTATTTATTAAATTTCATTATTTTAATAGGCATGTACTTACTTTTAGCACGCATGATTTCTTCATGCATTATATTATAATTTAGGTTGGGATCTTCATTTTGTTTTTTATGTAATTTGTTGTATAATTTATGAGAACCAATTTCAATATTAACTTTCTGCATAGCTTCAACACTTTGTATATTAATTTTTACAAATTTAGGAGGGAGTTCAGCATTAGGAATAGTCTCTATAATTAGAAAATAAGGTTGATGGTCCGAGAAAGTGTTTGTGAAAATCCCAGCAGTACTTTCTAATATAAATTGATTTAGTGAGCAAAAAAAGTTATCTATTAGTGTTCCGTTTGTTGAGGTGAAATGAGTTGGGAATGTAATTTGGGGGTAAAGACTATGAGATGTTAAGGTATCAAAAAAATCACTGTATATTCTGTTTTCATTTATTTTAAGTAAATTTATATTAAAATCCCCTGCTATAATGAGATTATTATTATTATTGCTGTTTTCTAGAGATGATAAAACTGATGAAAATTCATAAGTAAATTGTGTAACATTTTCGTTACATGACCTTGGAGGTCTATATATATTTCCGATGGTCATTGTCTTTGATAAACCATTTCCAGTTACTTGAATTATTAACCCTTCCCAATTATCGTACATATTTACATTCATTTTTATTTCAGATCTATATTCATCATCTACATATATTAACAACCCTCCTTTGTCACTACATTTTTTCCCGTGTTATACAATCATATCCATCTAAATAAAATTGAGAGAAATCATCATTATCAGTTTTCCACGTCTCTTGCAAACATATTACACTAAATTAAAAATTATTACTACGTAAGTCCTCTATAAATATTTCAAGTTCATTAAATTTTGCATTTATAGACTGAATGTTTGAGCTTAGAATAGTAAAACTGCTAGTGGTTTTATTCGCCAGGTTGGCAAATTTATCAATGTCATAATAAGAAGAGCAGTGTATTACTTGTGGTTCGTTATTATCATCATTTGTATTTAAAACATTACACAGGTTGTTTTGAGTACCTCCTAGGTAGGAGAGGAAAGCCTCATTAAACGTAACTGAGCCTGCGTTTGTAGGAATGGTCATACGTGTGCTTAATAATATTAATATAACAATATGCATATAAAATTATGGAATGATACAAATGAATAGATCGATTGCTAGTGATGTTCCATGCGTACACCAGAACAATGATACACATAATGTAAATAGGTGGATAAGTTGAGAAAGATGCAAAATCAAAAAGAAAAAAACCACTGTTAGACCTACTAATTACATTAATGGAAGACGTTGTGCAACAACGACTGCCAATGAAGAAAGAAAAAGGCACATACACATTTGGCATTATACATTTTGTAAAATAAATCATCATATGTCTGTAACCACATATCAATTGAACATTTAAATACTTATAAATAATGATAATTAGTTTGACATTTATGATTAACCAAAATAACAATGTATCAATTGTTAGTATCAAAATGGCTCGTTCCGAGAAGAAGTAATAGAGCATTACGATATAAAATAGTTTTACTATGTAGGCTGTACAATATTTTTAACAGCAAACAACTGTAACACCAACATTACACCATTTACAAATATCGATTAGGTTAATGCTAATAAAAAAAAAGATTAAAAAAAAAGTAGAACTTGTATCATCAAAAAGACTGTGCTCGTATGCAAGTTATTACTAGTGTATCAATAGAGTCAGTAATGACTTCAGCTGCTTGCAAGTAATTACTAGTGTATCAATAAATAACTACCTCACTACATGAGTAGTTACCAATAGTCAGAGTCAGTAATGACTTCAGCTACTTGCAAGTTATTACTAGTGTATCAGTAAATAACTACCTCACTACACGAGTAGTTACCAACAGTCAGAGTCAGTAATGACTTCAGCTGCTTGCAAGTTATTACTAGTGTATCAGTAAATAACTACCTCACTACACGAGTAGTTACCAATAGTCAGAGTCAGTAATGACTTCAGCTGCTTGCAAGTTATTACTAGTGTATCAGTAAATAACTACCTCACTACACAGGTAGTTACCAATAGTCAGAGTCAGTAATGACTTCAGCTGCTTGCAAGTTATTACTAGTGTATCAGTAAATAACTACATCACTACACGAGTAGTTACCAATAGTCAGAGTCAGTAATGACTTCAGCTACTTGCAAGTTATTACTAGTGTATCAGTAAATAACTACATCACTACACGAGTAGTTACCAATAGTCAGAGTCAGTAATGACTTCAGCTTCTTGCAAGTTATTACTAGTGTATCAGTAAATAACTACCTCACTACACGGGTAGTTACCAATAGTCAGAGTCAATAATGACTTCAGCTGCTTGCAAGTTATTACTAGTGTATCAGTAAATAACTACATCACTACACGAGTAGTTACCAATAGTCAGAGTCAGTAATGACTTCAGCTGCTTGCAAGTTATTACTAGTGTATCAGTAAATAAGTACATCACTACACGAGTAGTTACCAATAGTCAGAGTCAGTAATGACTTCAGCTGCTTGCAAGTTATTACTAGTGTATCAATAAATAACTACCTCACTACACGAGTAGTTACCAATAGTCAGAGTCAGTAATGACTTCAGCTGCTTGCAAGTTATTACTAGTGTATCAGTAAATAACTACCTCACTACACGAGTAGTTACCAATAGTCAGAGTCAGTAATGACTTCAGCTGCTTGCAAGTTATTACTAGTGTATCAGTAAATAAGTACATCACTACACGAGTAGTTACCAATAGTCAGAGTCAGTAATGACTTCAGCTGCTTGCAAGTTATTACTAGTGTATCAATAAATAACTACCTCACTACACGAGTAGTTACCAATATTCAGAATCAGTGGAGACTTCAGCTGCTTGCAAGAAAAATTAACACCGATCATAATCACCAGTAACTCCACCTTACTGCAAGTAATTAATCAAACAGAACTTGTATCATCAAAGAGAGAGTACTGTTTTACTAATTAATATTAAAAAGCTAGCTCACTGCACGAGTAATTACCAATAATCACAATAAACAGTGACTACAGCTGCTTGCAAGAACACTTAACACTGGTCATACTCATCAGAAACTACATCTTGTTGCAAGAACAATTACCAGTGAGCATAATCGTGACTGAAAACACACAATCGTTAAGAGTTACAATTACAAGTTTACCTCAGCACCATTTGAACAAACCTTCTTCTCCACAAATAAAAATAAAGCTTTGAAAAAAAGCAAAACAAATACTCAAGCAGCCTAACAAGTTCAAGCTATGAGTTCAAGCTATTCAGTACTTGCTCAGTTCAGCATCTGTGTGCACTTCACGCACGTCATTTGACACCGACTTTACCATAACTCGTCCATTGTAGGTCCAGCAGTCTGATATTTTATGTTCCTTCTTCAGCCTCCGTGTCTTGCTTGCAAGCTGAGCTCGATGTTTTGTCAAGTCCTCATTGACAAAGACTACTGAACCGTGGCTACCATAGTACCGCGTCGCGCAAGCGTGCACAGGTGAATTGCACAATAACAGACCTGGGCCGCTCCCCAGCAGCGAGTTTAGGCCCAAGTCTGTGGCTGGTGACAATATCATTGTTGGTCACAGGAGGTGTTAACGCCATAGTGTCGTTAACAATAGCCATTACTTTCGCAGTGATGTCTTCACTGTCAATTTCTTCAATTCCCTGAATTCTTACATTACAATGTCTAGAATATTGTTCTAGGCGATCGTTATTTGCCTCAACCGCCGCAAGTCTCTTCTCTAGATTCTCTATGTACTGGTCCTTCTTTTCTAACCGCTCGTATAGATTAGATATCTTGGCTGTTAGAGTGTCAATCTTATCTGCCAGCACCTGGGGGTACAAGACAGATCTTAGCTTACCAATGACTGTCTCGTCAGTCAGAAGTTCCACGAGTTTCAAAGCTATTTCATCTTAATTCAGTGGCTCCTCGCTCTTTTCAGTGGTACTGCTCGGCTTACGCCTTGGTTGCGGCATCCCTCAGCGTCAGTACACTCCAATAGAAAGCCCACTATCAACAAACAAATGACTATTGCTCTCCCCGAAACGACTCGCTTTAAGCAATGGCGGCCATCTTGAACAAGAAAATAATATAGAGATCAATGGATGTTGTATTGTAGTGCCCACCTAGCGGCAGTGAAGGCCCTGGGTGACATGCGGGTGTGGTATGAACAGTCCCTTCCCGGGGGTCTCCCAGGCTGGATCCTGGGGGATACCTTCAGGGAGAACTTGAAGATTGGACTTCTAGGCGGGTACGTTCAAAATCCAGATACCGCCTGTACTATTACTTTCCCCATTTTTGTATGAATCTAGATAATTTGTCTGGTTGTTCAATTGGAAATATTGAATTGAAATGGTTTCTAAACATATGTTTTCAGACTACCACATTTTTAAAACGTATTTATTTCAAAAGATGGACATTTTATGTGCCGCTGCGAGCAACAATTGTTGGAACAACGCCTTGTAAATTTAATGATTTGATTTCAATCAGATGGTAGATTTTTGCATATTAAAATGATGGGATATCCTATGAGTTATACAGTGTTATCTTGCACATGCTTTTGTTTATAAATCTTTACTCATTATTTTGAGTTAGAAAAATATGGAAACATATTATATGACTTGTTACAGTGGCAAGCCCTGGACAGGATCTGGGCCACTGACAACCGATAAACACACAAGGGATGTTCCCTTCTTGAACACGTATGCCAAAGAACGCTGGGAAGTAAGTCATGTAACAATGTGTCAATTACTAACTAGCAAAATGTTTTTATTTATTTTAAAAGAAGAGTATGTACAATACCAGCAGTACAGCATCTAGTTAGCCTTAACAACTACTTTGAGCATAACATAACTACAAGAGCTAGTGAAACTAGCTGGACTTGGGTCAAAGGTATGAAAATGTCCAGAAACTCACAAACTGGGGCGTTTTTGATGATGTACATGTCAAAGTTTCTTTTTGGGAAAAACCAGTGCAGATTCTTATAACAAATATTATCTAAGTTAGCTTAAAGGGAATAAAAACATCTATTGCTTGAATTTATGTTATATTACATCCTGCTATCTATTTCCACGTCCACCAAGCAAAAAAATTCAATGAATTAGAAATTCCACATTTTATGCTGTACATCCGGACATTTTCGAATATGCATATTTTTGGCGCGCTTTTCAGGATGCCAAGATGTGACATCACTTATGACTCAAACTCGCATCAGGACGACCCTTTCCATGCATTCAGACCATGTTTACAAGTATAGCTTTTGGGTCGAAACGAGCGTCAGAATGAGTTATTGTGCAATTTTCCGATGTAATACAAACACTAGTCATCATAGAGGAACAAGCAGTTATCTTACGGTTCCACATGAAGCGAATTTTATTCAAAACAACGTATGCGAATGGGCCTACAAGTCGACTAGGTTTCGCCGAGCTTGGGCTCGTTTGCAGAATAATTATATCGAATGCAACCAACGGGAGATAATGCACACCAATAAACATACATAGCAAACATATATTGTATCCAGCTACATAAAGTAACGTGCATAATCTCATAATATCACTAGAATATCGATATATGAAGGAGTTGTACAATTTACCATAACATTAATTAAATCAGTTAGAGGGTTTCCGCTGGTCTCGCTAGCTCGGTGGGTAGGCGCATCGGTTGCTTGTCATTTATTTTACAATCGGGCGACTTGATGATTTGGTTTATATTACTTCGTGAAAACATAAACCAAAAAAGTGTAAAGAAAATCAATAGTTTGCATGCTGTCAGGATTGAACCGGCGTCGCCCGATTGTAAAACAGATGCCAAGGAACCAACGCATTTACCAACTGAGCTATCAAGGCCGGCAGAAATTCGCTGACTGATTTCAGTTGTTATGATAAATTGTACAACTCCTCCTTCATACATCGATATT
This sequence comes from Paraescarpia echinospica, assembly GCA_020002185.1. Classification (NCBI taxonomy): domain Eukaryota; kingdom Metazoa; phylum Annelida; class Polychaeta; order Sabellida; family Siboglinidae; genus Paraescarpia; species Paraescarpia echinospica. The sequence goes on from CM034540.1 coordinate 53,459,317, forward strand.
CTAGTGATATTATGAGATTTTACACGTTCCTTTCTGTAGCTGGATGCACTATATGTTTGCTATGTATGTATATTGGTGTACATTATCTCCCGTTGGTTGCATTCGATATAATTATTCTGAAAACGAGCCCAGGGCTAAGCTCAGCGAAACCTAGTCGACTTGGAGGCCCATTCGCATTCATTGTTTTGAATAAAATTGAATTCATGTGGAACCGTAAGATAACTGCTTGTTCCTCTATGATGACTAGTGTTTGTATTACATCGGATTATTGCATAACAACTCATTCTGGCGCTCGTTTCGACTCCAACATTATCCATGTAAACATGCTCTGATTGCATAGAAAGGGTCCGCCTGCTGCGAGTGTGAGTCGTGTGTGACGTTAAGATACCACGTGATCGCCTAGCTCATTAAATTTTTATTTTCCGCGGGAATCGCTACACAGACGGGTTTAAAATCGAATTTATGCTACAAATGTATTTTTATGTATTTTTAAAATGTTCTCGAATGTTACATGTAATATTAAACTTTCTGTACACATGGAAAACGGATTTTAGCTAATGCCTTGTTTTTATTTCCTTTAACTATCACACATAGGAACAGTTGTTAAAAAAAAAATGGTTCCATTCACCTTTAATGTGTGTCATTATTAAGGAGGGTCTGGTGGGTGTTCTATTGTGCCCCACTCCAACAGTGTTGCTTGTATATTCTCATAAATATGTGTTTAATGTGTGTCATTATGGTGGAGCGTGAGTGGTGGCCTACTGTATATGCTCCACAACACCTGTGTTTAATGTGTGTCATTATGGTGGAGCGTGAGTGGTGGCCTACTGTATATGCTCCACAACACCTGTGTTTAATGTGTGTCATTATGGTGGAGCGTGAGTGGTGGCCTACTGTATATGCTCCACAACACCTGTGTTTAATGTGTGTCATTATGGTGGAGCGTGAGTGGTGGCCTACAGTATATGCTCCACAACACCCGTGTTTAATGTGTGTCATTATGGTGGAGCGTGAGTGGTGGCCTACAGTATATGCTCCACAACACCCGTGTTTAATGTGTGTCATTATGGTGGAGCGTGAGTGGTGGCCTACAGTATATGCTCCACAACACCTGTGTTTAATGTGTGTCATTATGGTGGAGCATGAGTGGTGGCCTACAGTATATACTCCACAACACCCGTGTTTAATGTGTGTCATTATGGTGCAGCATGAGTGGTGGCCTACAGTATATGCTCCACAACACCCGTGTTTAATGTGTGTCATTATGGTGGAGCGTGAGTGGTGGCCTACAGTATATGCTCCACAACACCCGTGTTTAATGTGTGTCATTATGGTGGAGCGTGAGTGGTGGCCTACAGTATATGCTCCACAACACCCGTGTTTAATGTGTGTCATTATGGTGCAGCATGAGTGGTGGCCTACAGTATATGCTCCACAACACCCGTGTTTAATGTGTGTCATTATGGTGGAGCGTGAGTGGTGGCCTACAGTATATGCTCCACAACACCCGTGTTTAATGTGTGTCATTATGGTGTGAGTGGTGGCCTACAGTATATGCTCCACAACACCCGTGTTTAATGTGTGTCATTATGGTGGAGCGTGAGTGGTGGCCTACAGTATATGCTCCACAACACCCGTGTTTAATGTGTGTCATTATGGTGGAGCGTGAGTGATGGCCTACAGTATATGCTCCACAACACCCGTGTTTAATGTGTGTCATTATGGTGCAGCATGAGTGGTGGCCTACAGTATATGCTCCAGAACACCCGTGTTTAATGTGTGTCATTATGGTGGAGCGTGAGTGATGGCCTACAGTATATACTCCACAACACCTGTGTTTAATGTGTGTCATTATGGTGCAGCATGAGTGGTGGCCTACAGTATATGCTCCAGAACACCCGTGTTTAATGTGTGTCATTATGGTAGAGCGTGAGTGATGGCCTACAGTATATGCTCCACAACACCCATGTTTAATGTGTGTCATTATGGTGCAGCATGAGTGGTGGCCTACAGTATATGCTCCAGAACACGCGTGTTTAATGTGTGTCATGATGGTGGAGCGTGAGTGATGGCCTACAGTATATACTCCACAACACCCGTGTTTAATGTGTGTCATTATGGTGCAGCATGAGTGGTGGCCTACAGTATATACTCCACAACACCCGTATTTAATGTGTGTCATTATGGTGGAGCGTGAGTGGTGGCCTACAGTATATGCTCCAGAACACCCGTATTTAATGTGTGTCATTATGGTGGAGCGTGAGTGATGGCCTACAGTATATGCTCCAGAACACCCGTATTTAATGTGTGTCATTATGGTGGAGCGTGAGTGGTGGCCTACAGTATATACTCCACAACACCTGTGTTTAATGTGTGTCATTATGGTGCAGCATGAGTGGTGGCCTACAGTATATGCTCCAGAACACCCGTGTTTAATGTGTGTCATTATGGTGGAGCGTGAGTGGTGGCCTACAGTATATGCTCCACAACACCCGTGTTTAATGTGTGTCATTATGGTGGAGCGTGAGTGGTGGCCTACAGTATATGCTCCACAACACCCGTGTTTAATGTGTGTCATTATGGTGGAGCGTGAGTGGTGGCCTACAGTATATGCTCCACAACACCTGTGTTTAATGTGTGTCATTATGGTGGAGCGTGAGTGGTGGCCTACAGTATATGCTCCACAACACCCGTGTTTAATGTGTGTCATTATGGTGGAGCGTGAGTGATGGCCTACAGTATATACTCCACAACACCTGTGTTTAATGTGTGTCATTATGGTGGAGCGTGAGTGATGGCCTACAGTATATGCTCCACAACACCTGTGTTTAATGTTTGTCATTATGGTCTAGCATGAGTGGTGGCCTACAGTATATGCTCCATAACACCCGTGTTTAATGTGTGTCATTATGGTGGAGCGTGAGTGGTGGCCTACAGTATATACTCCACAACACCTGTGTTTAATGTGTGTCATTATGGTGCAGCATGAGTGGTGGCCTACAGTATATGCTCCACAACACCCGTGTTTAATGTGTGTCATTATGGTGGAGCGTGAGTGGTGGCCTACAGTATATGCTCCACAACACCCGTGTTTAATGTGTGTCATTATGGTGCAGCATGAGTGGTGGCCTACAGTATATACTCCACAACACCCGTGTTTAATGTGTGTCATTATGGTGGAGCGTGAGTGGTGGCCTACAGTATATACTCCACAACACCTGTGTTTAATGTGTGTCATTATGGTGCAGCATGAGTGGTGGCCTACAGTATATGCTCCAGAACACCCGTGTTTAATGTGTGTCATTATGGTGGAGCGTGAGTGGTGGCCTACAGTATGTGCTCCACAACACCCGTGTTTAATGTGTGTCATTATGGTGGAGCGTGAGTGGTGGCCTACAGTATATGCTCCACAACACCCGTGTTTAATGTGTGTCATTATGGTGGAGCGTGAGTGGTGGCCTACTGTATATGCTCCACAACACCTGTGTTTAATGTGTGTCATTATGGTGGAGCGTGAGTGGTGGCCTACAGTATATGCTCCACAACACCCGTGTTTAATGTGTGTCATTATGGTGCAGCATGAGTGGTGGCCTACAGTATATGCTCCAGAACACCCGTGTTTAATGTGTGTCATTATGGTGGAGCGTGAGTGATGGCCTACAGTATATACTCCACAACACCTGTGTTTAATGTGTGTCATTATGGTGCAGCATGAGTGGTGGCCTACAGTATATGCTCCAGAACACCCGTGTTTAATGTGTGTCATTATGGTAGAGCGTGAGTGATGGCCTACAGTATATGCTCCACAACACCCATGTTTAATGTGTGTCATTATGGTGCAGCATGAGTGGTGGCCTACAGTATATGCTCCAGAACACGCGTGTTTAATGTGTGTCATGATGGTGGAGCGTGAGTGATGGCCTACAGTATATACTCCACAACACCCGTGTTTAATGTGTGTCATTATGGTGCAGCATGAGTGGTGGCCTACAGTATATACTCCACAACACCCGTATTTAATGTGTGTCATTATGGTGGAGCGTGAGTGGTGGCCTACAGTATATGCTCCAGAACACCCGTATTTAATGTGTGTCATTATGGTGGAGCGTGAGTGGTGGCCTACAGTATATGCTCCAGAACACCTGTGTTTAATGTGTGTCATTATGGTGGAGCGTGAGTGATGGCCTACAGTATATGCTCCACAACACCTGTGTTTAATGTGTGTCATTATGGTGGAGCGTGAGTGATGGCCTACAGTATATACTCCACAACACCTGTGTTTAATGTGTGTCATTATGGTGGAGCGTGAGTGGTGGCCTACAGTATATGCTCCAGAACACCTGTGTTTAATGTGTGTCATTATGGTGGAGCGTGAGTGGTGGCCTACAGTATATGCTCCAGAACACCTGTGTTTAATGTGTGTCATTATGGTGGAGCGTGAGTGATGGCCTACAGTATATGCTCCACAACACCTGTGTTTAATGTGTGTCATTATGGTGGAGCGTGAGTGGTGGCCTACAGTATATGCTCCAGAACAGTATATGCTCCAGAACACCTGTGTTTAATGTGTGTCATTATGGTGGAGCGTGAGTGGTGGCCTACAGTATATGCTCCAGAACACCTGTGTTTAATGTGTGTCATTATGGTGGAGCGTGAGTGGTGGCCTACAGTATATGCTCCAGAACACCTGTGTTTAATGTGTGTCATTATGGTGGAGCGTAAGTGGTGGCCTACTGTATATGCTCCACAACACCCGTGTTTAATGTGTGTCATTATGGTGGAGCGTGAGTGGTGGCCTAGAGTATATGCTCCAGAACACCTGTGTTTAATGTGTGTCATTATGGTGGAGCGTGAGTGATGGCCTGCAGTATATACTCCACAACACCTGTGTTTAATGTGTGTCATTATGGTGGAGCGTGAGTGATGGCCTACAGTATATACTCCACAACACCTGTGTTTAATGTGTGTCATTATGGTGGAGCGTGAGTGGTGGCCTACAGTATATACTCCACAACACCTGTGTTTAATGTGTGTCATTATGGTGCAGCATGAGTGGTGGCCTACAGTATATGCTCCACAACACCCGTGTTTAATGTGTGTCATTATGGTGGAGCGTGAGTGATGGCCTACAGTATATACTCCACAACACCTGTGTTTAATGTGTGTCATTATGGTGGAGCATGAGTGATGGCCTACAGTATATGCTCCACAACACCTGTGTTTAATGTTTGTCATTATGGTCTAGCATGAGTGGTGGCCTACAGTATATGCTCCATAACACCCGTGTTTAATGTGTGTCATTATGGTGGAGCATGAGTGGTGGCCTACAGTATATACTCCACAACACCCGTGTTTAATGTGTGTCATTATGGTGCAGCATGAGTGGTGGCCTACAGTATATGCTCCACAACACCCGTGTTTAATGTGTGTCATTATGGTGGAGCGTGAGTGATGGCCTACAGTATATACTCCACAACACCCGTGTTTAATGTGTGTCATTATGGTGCAGCATGAGTGGTGGCCTACAGTATATGCTCCATAACACCCGTGTTTAATGTGTGTCATTAAAAACTCAACAACTTTTTTTGTTTGAAATCGCATTCCCACCATAAACCTTCGGTGGTCCCCTGTTTTAATGATGACTCTTTCACATTCATGTTCAAGATTTGGCCTAATGATTCTTGTATGTTGTGACTCTGTGCTCAGGTTTCTGGGGTATAGGCACTATAGAAGTTTATTATTATGGTAGAGCGTGTGTGGTATGTTGCAGTGTGTGCTCCACTACATGGTTGGCTCCAAGGAGGGCGTCAGTGGAGTCAGCCGAGATGTTGTCGAAATCTTGTCTCACTCCGGTCTCATGAAGAAGAGGTCAGTGTCAGTCCCGTCCTGTAGACGCTTTGATCTTTTTATTCCAAGAAAAGCATGTTATTTTTCTCGAGGTCACAATCATAAGAGCCACCTTTAAATTATATACTTATCCTCTTATCTTGCACAAGATCTAACCAGTCCCCTCTCTCTTGGGTTCTCCTTGATGGTGTGTTAATGTCAGCCCAACGGGTTCTAGTTCTTGGTTCATTATTCTTTGCTATGGTGGTTTTTAGCCAACCTCTTTTTCCGTTCCCTTCAAAATATATGTGACTATTGTATTTGACAGCTATTTTTGGCTTATGTGCAGAGTTAGTCTGTGCCACTTAACACCTGGTTCGCAGTGGCAGGTCACATATGACAAAGGTAGAACTGGGTTGATAGTTCAAAACTAATTTCAAAAGTGAACACATCTCATGTTGTGTTGATGCAGCAAGCCAGGCGACACTGAGCAGTACATCACACCCACTGGCTTCCAGTTCTTGCTGCTGGACATGGCTTCTCAGGTGTGGTTCTTTATGCTCCAGTACCTCGACACTGCAGAGGTGAGTGCACTCAACAATCCATTAACATGTTAATGGGATTAACCAAATTATAAATGTGTGGCCCTCCGTATGTCCAAATATCTTTGTCAGTGTCATATGTATGGAGCTGAAATATTGTCTGCATGCTACCTGTGTCATTGAGGTGGTTAATAGGTTTTTAATTTTTTAATTTCACCCGGGGAGCAATTTAGATCTCAAAATAATGTTATTGATGTCATTGTAAAGTAAGTAGTGCCATCAACAAATATATTTCAGGATGTACACTGAAATTTTGAATAGTTTTCACATTATTGCAGTTTGTATGTGAATGCAACATTCTGGCAAAGTTTTGTGGTGTGTCGTACAGCAATGTTTAGATATACAGTTTTATCACTAAGTATTGTTGATTAATTAATGATACAATAATTCAGTTAGCATTCTTTAAAGGCAGTACCTCAGGTGTATGCTGATATCATGTTTGTCAGTGTGGATGTTGACTTGTTAAAACGTAATATTTAGAATGGTCAGTAATCATTGTAAAACTGTTTTTGAAAATGTATCTACAGGTTGTTATAACTATGGTCAAGAAATAAGTTTTGTGCAAACAGTATTGACATTGTTGTAGTGTCCATATTCCATAACAGCTTTCAAGAAAGTAGACTCCATCTACTGCTTTGAAGAATCTGTTGTCTGTAATCAAAGTTCTTCTGTTTTTGTTGCTAGTCTCGAAGTCTTGATCTCGTTGAATCGTTGACATTCCTCTTTCAACTTGGTTTTTCATCACTAGGCAAGGTAAGGAGAATTATGAAATGCATATAAATGTGTATGTATGATGAGAGTTAACTTCTCAACACTGGAAGTGGGGAGAATTATCTACATTGTCAACGGGAATGTTATTGCATAATGGATACAATATTTATGATAACCATCAAATTCTCAACACTGGGAGAATTATGGAATGCATAGTTTAGGAATGGAAACTAACTAAAAGTTCTCATCGCTACCGGATAAGCAATGTGTAATGTTCTTGATTAGTGTCAAATGATCAACTTGTGAAAGAAGTGGACGGAAATTAAATTACTTGGATGGTAACTTAAGGCAATAAGACCGGGTTCAGTCTCAGTAAAAGATTGCACACCTTCATCATTGGGTATTGTGCACTCTTCGGTATGTTGCTTGCAACTCTCCAAATTTCATGGAGTGTTAACTTTTCCAAACATTGGAAACCATCTTCCACAACTCATAGGTTTCTAGGTTTTTTCTAGTGACAGAGTCAAAAGAAATCTTGAAAGAACAGGAATGAACAGCCAAGAATGGGAGAAAATTGCACAAGATTAAGATATCATCAAGGCGGTAGGACGGATTGACGATATATCATCTAGCTCCCACCCCGCAATGGTCCAAGGAAGAAGTACCCGGTAGATGGAATGCACTGAGGGATCATTAGTCATTCATTTTACCATTTTGATAAGAATGTCTTTGTTGAATATAACAAGATACTTAGCATGGACATTTGTTGAACTATGACAGAGGCATGCGACAATCATAAGAATGTGTGGTTTGCAGGATTACTCAACAGAGGGCATGACTGAGACCCATCTTCGATTTCTCCAACATTTACGAGAGCTTGGTCTCGTATACCAAAGGAAGGTAGGTGGATTAATTAAACAATGGCTTTATAAATATAAAATAAATTACTTTTCGATTGTTTAGTCCATGCTTTCTGCCTTGATGGGTATGCCAAATTGTAATGTTATGTAAATGGTCAGAATTGTAGTCAATTATTGTGTATATGGCCTTGTGTGAATGCTGTTAGAACACATCAGTGATAAAAAGCAGATCTGATGATGTCAGATCTCATGTATGTGGCTTGCAAACAGGAAGGGAGGTTTCCATGATTTTATTTGTATATAATTTATAGATGAACCCTTGGCATGATGTTCTGAAGAACGCTAAATATTAAGCCACATAAAACCATCAGATTCTGGTTAACACAAAATTTGTTGGGCATCAACTTAGACATTTAGATGTAACATGTTTGTTCATCTGGTAGTTGTGTTGGCATTCAGAGGAAGTCACAGAGATACTACCCCACAATGTTGGCCATCAACTTGGCAACAGGGGCATCTAAGAGGGGCATCGACAGTAACATGCCAGGATACATTGTCGTGGAAACGAACAGCAGAGTGTACGCATACACAGGTGGGTGAATCACAGCAACCTCACATCGCAGGTATATACTGGAAATTAAGGGGTGTCGCATAAGTTTTGCTAAAGTACATTAAATATTACATAGGTGTGTTTGGTCATCGCTACATATCATGGGAAATAATAAATTGCTACAGTGGTGCCATCTAGCGAGTGAAGCATGTTAATACAGATTAATGTTATAATAACAGCACAAAAGAACAGATTGATATTAATTGAAAGATTAGATGTGAAAAAATAATCATTCTCCCATAAGATGCTAAATTAATGTAACAAATTGTCTGCTCTTTGTGTGATCGTGTTCCTTGTACACTTGCCAACTGAAGCTAATAGCTTCAGGTTGCAATTCTGTTATATTTTTATTGTGCTACTGAAAGTCGACACGTAAAATGATTAAAAGAATTGGATCAATGCCTGAGTGGGTTAACATAGATAATTTGCCATTAACTGCAGTAGATGACTTGACCAATATACAGAAGAATTAAAAATGACCCGATGTTGTTTCAGATTCTTCACTGCAGGTGGCACTGTTGGCACTATTTTGCGAGATGGTGTACAGGTAAGTCCCCGGAATGGTTTTCTGTTTAGAAATCATTGTTAAACTGTATGTTTTGTCTAACTTTGTATCAGGATTCGTGTGTTAAATTATATCTCAAATTTCATGCCTTTTTGGTCTTATTTTATACCAGTCTAAGTCATTTTATTTAAGAAAAAGCCTGGTAAGTTAAATTAATATTATATCAAATGTTGACTCAAATAAAATCTCAGATATATATCTACTTTATCAAACTGTACATTGATATCTTTTGCAAGTTCTTGTGATACTTTTGTATTCATTGATCTGCATTATCAGTTATTAGGTTTGTTTGCATTTCACTGGTAATTGGCAGATTTCCACGTAATCAGAAACTTAAATTGACTAGTTTATACTGGACGATTTCGCAAACATCCTCAAAGTTTTTGCAAACCCTTCCATATTTATATTCGCCGTATGTGCTCATATTTAGGTTTCCAAACCTTGCGATTGCCAACATTACTCGAGACAGCGTGAGAGAGGCCCTCAGTCGAGGCATTACTGCAGACCAGGTGGGTATGATGTTATGTTTACAAAAGAATTGTCAATTTGTATGTAACATCTAGGTAGTAATTTATTCTAGTCAGTTGCCGGCAAATGATTAGAAACCACTGAACTTGTTGGCCACATGGTTTTTAGCAAGGGACATCACCAACATCATTCCCCAAGCATTATCATATGTTGCATTTATGTAAATTTTCCAATTTTGAGAATCACTTGAATTAACATCTTGGCAAACATTAAATATTGAATAAGTTAATTTGTCTGTTGATTTCACAAAAATTACAAATAATGATTGCACTTACACCAAACTGAGCCAGCGTATTGTTGGTTTTTCACAAAAGAAATTTGAAAAGCGAAAATTTGAAAAGCAAAAAAACAAATTGTGGAGCCACCTTTGAGGTAATCAAGATAATAAAAGGATGAATATATATACAGGACATTGCACAGTCATTTGTTGTCTTTCAGATTATTCACTTCCTGAGAAGTCACGCACATCCACAGCTACAGGCAAAGGTGAAGAACAACTTTGGTCTGCTCAAGAAACTGTCTCTCTCATTTCCTTCTGTCTGTTTGTCTGTTTATTGATGTCTGTCCGTCTGTCTGTCTCACTTGTATTACCACGGTGATTGTGATTCTCTTAGTAATAGACATATTTTCTATAATTTTAATATTGAAGAAGTTAATTTTCCATGGAATATATTTCACCTTTAACATCAGTTTATATAACAAATCTCTAGTCGGCATAATAATTGGCACACATAGAAAATTAATTTCAAAATAATGAGATTACTTACAGAACCCTTGGGATTGCTTTCGTATTCATCTAACTCAAAATACAGTGTTGTTTCATGAAGCATACCTCATCCTTTTTTTAGAAACCTGTGCTGCCACCTACAGTCAGCGACCAGATTCAGCTGTGGGAACTTGAGAGGGACCGATTCAAATTTACTGACGGCGTTCTGTATAATCAGTTCCTGTCACAAAGTGACTTTGAGTTGCTTCGTGACTACGCGAGGGTAAGTTTGGAGTTTGGACCAAACTACGATTTTAAGAACGGTAGAATGGTCACTTTACTTAAAGCTTTTGTAGTAATGAATTAATTTAAGATGTTTACTCATCTTTGCGGCTAATGTTGATTTAGAGTAGTGGACAAAGGCAAGTGTTTTGGATTTTTTTTGACTAGCTGTGAAATAAATGTAGAAAATTTACATTTAGGAATGAGTACAGTAACAAACTTAACCAGGCAGTTAATTAATGCTAACTATTATGTATTATTATTAATACTAGTTATAATTAAGTATATATTTAAATTACTGTTTATTTATGTAGTTTATTCTTTTATTACATTGCAGTATTGTTTTTCTTGTACTTTAAACTAATAATTACTGTTTTAACCATGTTATTTGTTTACTTGGCAATTCTAGACCATATCTTAGTGTGCTGTGAAGTGTCATGAACAATTTTGGATCTGGCACTATGTCAACTAAAACATATTTTAAACCATATTATTAAAATGCCCTCCCTCCGGCTGGTAGTCAAATACATAGTAGACGGTTTCTGAAATATTCATACCTAACATTTGCTATGCAGTTTTTGCAAAACTATGTAAAACATCTCCTGATTGGTGGTTTACATAGCTTGGAACAACTGCTAAAAACCATAACATTCCGTCATTTAACGTCTGGTGTGAACCCTAAATCCGATAAAACCCATAACCCGTGGAGAAGTTCCAAAAAATTAAACCTCTACATTTCTTTCCAGGGGTCGTAGATTAACCCCTGAAAGTTTGGCACCCAAGATGGAAACTATCTGGGAGAAAAACGTTGACATACATACATATACGCTAGCTGTATTATAGTTACATGTAGATAAAGATGTATGTTTATGTTGTTCTGCAGGACTTGGGGGTCCTGATGTGGGAGAATCCGCGCTCACGCATGATGGTTGTCGACAGGAGTGGTCACGACGAAGTCAAGAGGTTCTGGAAACGACACAAACATGACTAGTGACACACACGACCCATGTCAGGGTCATGTGTCATTGAAAGTCATGTTGAAGCCCATTCTGTCTATGCAGAAGAGGTTGTGTAGGCATAAGCAAAATCATGTCATGATGGAATTGAGATCATGTTTAGACAAAAGTGAATCAAGACTAGACGAAAGTGATATCATGTCTGGGCATTAGTCATATTATATGAAATGAAACAACAAAATCCATGTCTAGCTGGAAATGATATATGGTCTAGATCAAAGTGAGATTATGTCTAGATGGCAGTGAATAAATATCTAGACAGAAACGACGTATTGTCTAGATGCAGGTAAGATTACGTCTGGACATGAGTGAGATATTTGGATACATGTGAGATCATGTCTAGACTGTAGACACAAGTGAGATCAAGTATAGATGAAATTGAGCGTGTGTCTAGACAAAAGTTAGATGATGAGTCAAACCATGTGTAGACGAAAGTGAGATCATGCCAAGATGAAAGTGGTATCTTGATGGGAAGTGAGATCATGTCTCGATGGAAGTGATACCATGTCTAAACGAAAGTGAGACCATATCTAGACATTAGTGAGACTGTAAACTATTGCTGGATGACTGTGTCTAGCATCACCCTAATGGATGCATGCAATTTGTTCACCCGGTCCGTGAAGCTGACATTGTTAACTGGTTGACAATCTGTCAACAGTCAGGTCGTGAACACTGGCAATAATGGAGAGGTAATTGTGTTGACAGATAAATACAGCTAGAAACTCAACCAAGATATTTCGGACATTGAGCTGAAAGCCAGTGATATGGATGGGCCATGTTTGTATGTTTTGGTCTACAAACAGGAGTTACCACACCTATGCACCTGCTAGCTAGTCACCCGCTTACTGGTCACTAGTCAGACAAGGAATGTAGGCCAAAGTTTACCTCTATCAATTTAAATGTTATGGCGTTTTCCAGGTGCTCAAAATATTCTCCCAGTTCTTGACAAGGTTCGTTTGAATCCAGTTTAGTAAATTCCATCTCCTTTCAATTCCTGTTATTCAGTTTCAATTAGATGCAATATGAATGTTTTGTTTCCGCAGTATTGATAGTCTGGGAAACTTGTTTCAGACCAGTTTGAAGAATTAATTGGAAATGTTATCCATGAAAAAGGTATCCAGACATCGTGATAAAGGAACTTATCAGAAATGTTCTATTCATACCAGCATTATATTGTGTATTGTTTAGATTTAACATACATCAAGGTGTCTGAAATCCATCTTTTAAAATATAATTATATTTTCCCATCCTCAATTCATTATCTCTGGATGAAGAAACTTGACCTTTCACCAAACCCCCCATAACCACCTGACTGCATTGTGTACATATGTAATTTGTATTTGACATAAGTTTTGTATGAATCGATGACCATGGCAAAGTATTAATTAAACATTTTCACACTGTTTGCCATACATTTTATAATAAACTAAGTTGTGTACATTGTTTGTATGGGTTCTGTTTCATATTCTGTATCTTTCACATCTTAATGATATTATCTCATATCTATAGTTTATGTTGGTTTCTTCAACATATCTGGCCTGTTTTTTGGTGATGATGTATATATTAATATGCTAACTTGGAGTCACTGCAACTCATCTCTTCCTGGGTGCCAATGAGCATGCGCCTCTTTCTATGATCATTCGTATCCTTGGACCATTGGAAACCATCTGGTGATGAATTAAAAAAACACGAAAGTAGTTATTTACTTTTTTATGGGGACTTATCGTGTGGTCAGCCATTCACCAGGGGGTGCTGCTGTGAAATTACATTCAATATATCGGAAAATGAATTGCTGCATTCAGTGCTGTTATTAACAACAGCAGAAATTTAATGGACAGTGGAAATGAGCTTATGATTTAAATATTGTAAGGGGGAAAGTTGCTGCCCTTGGGTTGTCCGGTTAATGTAAGGCTGTAAACTAGTATAGAATATTGGTGAGTAAATAGTGGGGTATCAAAAGAACTTCCTCATTTGTCACTTTCTCTGCCAGTGAATTGAATATATCACATAGGATTGTTCTGAAACATCACATGTGCAGTGTTCAATCACCTCTCATGTCGACAATCTGGTCTTGCTGCTGTAATGTCTAGTAGGCAATAGGCATGCTTGGTGTACTCTGCATTTGGTGCAAAAAGTGGTATATCAGACCAGACATTCTCAGAAAGACGTCCAAAAGATGACACCTTTCCCCAGTAAATGTTCAGTTCATTCTCGAGAGACTCATTAGCCGAGACAGTCGATCCAACGTAGGTGGAGTGTTTAACAATACAGCTGTATCACAAGTTAACTTCTGGGTTTCAAACTGTCAATATTGCACAATTTATGCTAACGTTGCCTAATGTCAACCAGATCAAATCACACACAGATTGAAGAGTATTTATAAAATCTTCATATAGGCTAATTATTATTACAAATGTTTCATTTGTCAATTTTTTAAATATGACCAGTTATAAGCAGTAAAGAGCAACTCATGATTTGTCAGTCTTTTGTAATGCACATTTTTATTCTGTTAATTCCCCAGAATTTCCAGGCACCATACAAAGTCTGATTAAATAGAAGCAGTCAAACATTATTTGGACTAGTTAGTGACATTACCAGGTTTGCACCAAACTGCCCATTACATACTTATGATTTCGTTCACAAGTGAGTCCGCTGACTTAGCAGCCAACATGAGGCAAGTAACATAAAATGTTAATCAATTACAGTACAAACAACTCGGGTTAGATTAGCGATATGAGTTTGCAAAGTCCACAACATTTCTCATTTAGCATTGGTGCAACCGCCTCCCTCTAATACGTGCTGCGGAACATGACTTGCTATTACCATCTTTGCATCAATGTATGTTTCACTCACTAGGTGGTGCCACTGTATTTTCCTGTGAAACATGGTGATGAACAAATGTCCCTCTCCTACATAGCGCTTAACATATTGTGGTACTTTGCGAACCTATTCAACTACCCCTAAGGTTAGATTAATTCGCATGCTGAGAACCTGTCCAAGCGATCATATATAAATTCACTTGATCAATTAATTTATTTTCGAGTCTACCGACTTCACATTAGACTTAGGGAAAATAACATAAAACAAAATCACAGTAACCTACAATTAGGTTAGATTAGTTCACATTCTGAGAATCAGTGCAGGCAATGGATCATGATCTCATTTGATTAATGAATATATTTCCATTGCACAATTTCAGCATAACTGATTTACATGTTGCACAGAAATGGGTCTTCAATTGAGTCGAGGATCTTCAAATCTCTCGAGAGCCTGAAACCGACGAGAACAAAATATATAGGGTTTGCACACACAGAATGGGGACAGATCGTTAGTTTAGTTCTAAACTAACGATCTATTTTTTTGCAACCTGAAAAACATTGTCACAAACTGGGAATTGGGTACACTTCATGATTACGTGTACAAGAATTACTCTGAACAGAGGTGTACATTTCTGGTAGTTGACTCCGTTACATGCACAGTATATGATGACAAAATCATCCGATGTGAAGTATCTTCCCATGTCGATTTTTGTTTAAAAATTCAAAAATCTGACAAAAAATCTATAGTGACTTGTGCTATTGTGATATGATGGACAGATTTATGCATTATTAATCTACTCAAATTCATGTAAGAATTTCTATCAAAAACATGTGATTTTTACCCATCATTGATTGTTTGGAAAGCTACAAATGACCACCCCACTGTCTACTGATCACACTTTGTAGAATCAGACGACCAGTCCAACCCTTACGACTCCCTAGCTTATTACTCCCTCAGAGATGTTACTCACCCCTTGAAGTTTTCAGCAACTTCTTGCACTTTGGAGGGGTGACAGCATACAGCGCACTTTGACCTCTTCGCATCGAAGAGTGGGGCAACATACTGGGCACCCACCCGCTTCACATCATCTAGGGTGACAGCGGAGACCTTATGAATGAGGCGTCTGGCAAAGTAAGAGACATCAATGAGAAAAAAGAAAGGTAATTTCTTATATAGTGCTATCTAGTCCTTAGGACTGCTCAATTAACTTTACACTTTATTTCTTGGCAGACCTGTTCAATCAAACATCATCTCACCTTCTCTGGGAAGCAATGTAGTAACTAATGAAAGTACCAGTTGCATTATATATAAGACAATGGGTAAGTTCTTATACTGCAAGGTGTCCATTCCTTAGGAATGATCAAAGTACTTTACATTTTACTCCCTGGTAGGCCTGCTTATTCGAACACCATCTTGAAGTCAGTAGGAAACATTCAGCCATGATGTAATTACCCATGGTGAGAGGGTTGGAGGGAGGGATGAAGGGAGGCAGGAAGAAGGGGAGACAGTTCCTCCACCCATGGAGAGAGGGTTGGAGGGAGGGATGAAGAGAGGCAGGAAGAAGGGAGACAGTTCCTCCACCCATGGAGAGAGGGTTGGAGGGAGGGATGAAAGGAGGCAGGAAGAAGGGGAGACAGTTCCTCCACCGATGGAGAGAGTGTTGGAGAGAGGAAGAAGGGGAGACAGTTCCTCCACCGATGGAGAGAGGGTTGGGGGGAGGAAGAAGGGGAGACAGTTCCGCCACCCATGGAGAGAGGGTTGGAGGGAGGGATGAAGGGAGGCAGGCAGAAGGGGAGACAGTGGAGGGAGGGATGAAAGGAGGCAGGCAGAAGAGGAGACAGTTCCTCCACCCATGGAGAGAGGGTTGGAGGGAGAGATGAAGGGAGACAGGCAGAAGGGGAGACAGTTCCTCCACACATGGAGAGAGGGATGAAGGGAGGCAGGAAGAAGGGGAGACAATTCCTCCACCCATGGAGAGAAGGTTGGAGGGAGGGATGAAGAGAGGCAGGAAGAAGGGGAGACAGTTCCTCCACCAATGGAGAGAGGGTTGGAGGGAGGAAGAAGGGTGGCAGGAAGAAGGGGAGACAGTTCCTCCACCCACGGAGAGGGTTGGAGGGAGGGATGAAGGGAGGCAGGCAGAAGAGGAGACCGTTCCTCCACCCATGGAGAGAGGGTTGGAGGGAGGGATGAAGGGAGGCAGGCAGAAGAGGAGACTGTTCCTCCACCCATGGAGAGGGTTGGAGGGAGGGATGAAGGGTGGCAGGAAGAAGGGGAGACAGTTCCTCCACCCATGGAGAGAGGGTTGGAGGGAGGGATGAAGGGAGGCAGGCAGAAGAGGAGACAGTTCCTCCACCCACGGAGAGAGGGTTGGAGGGAGGGATGAAGGGAGGCAGGAAGAGGGGGAGACAGTTCCTCCACCCATGGAGAGAGGGTTGGAGGGAGGGATGAAGGGAGGCAGGAAGAGGGGGAGACAGTTCCTCCACCCATGGAGAGAGGGTTAGAGGGAGGGTTGAAGGGAGGCAGGAAGAAGGGGAGACAGTTCCTCCACCCATAGAGAGAGGGTTGGAGGCAGGTTTGAAGGGAGGCAGGAAGAAGGGGAGACAGTTCCTCCACCCATGGAGTGAGGGATGAAGGGAGGCGGGAAGAAGAGGAGACAGTTCCTCCACCCATGGAGTGAGGGTTGGAGGGAGGCATGAAGAAGGGGAGACATTTCCTCCATCCATGGAGAGAGGGTTAGAGGGAGGGTTGAAGGGAGGCGGGAAGAAGGGGAGACAGTTCCTCCACCCATGGAGAGAGGGTTGGAGGGAGGGATGAAGGGAGGCAGAAAGAAGGGGAGACAGTTCCTCCATCCACGGAGTGAGGGTTGGAGGGAGGGATGAAGGGAGGCAGGAAGAAGGGGAGACAGTTCCTCCACCCACGGAGAGAGGGTTTGAGGGAGGGATGAAGGGAGGCAGGAAGAAGGGGAGACAGTTCATCCACCCATGGAGAGAGGGTTTGAGGGAGGGATGAAGGGAGGCAGGAAGAAGGGGAGACAGTTTCTCCACCCATGGAGAGAGGGTTGGAGGGAGGGATGAAGGGAGGCAGGTAGAAGGGGAGACAGTTCCTCCACCCATGGGGAGAGTTCAATGAAGCCACTTACTGGTTGTACTCCATGTCGACTCCCTTGAAGTAGGTCAGGAGTGATTCAGTCGATGCCTTTGCGGGGGTATTGATCTTGTCTATCAACTCAAAGATGAGGCTGCTCTTGCACGACTCCATCTCAATGGGGGAGAAGGGTGTTGAGCCATCCATGTAGCCATCCTGGGGCAGAAGGATCACAGTTTGTTTACAAAACATCCTACAGTAAATTCAACATACATTTTGCACAATTTTGTGACTTAATACCGTCTTTGCTTGGGCAGGTCACATATAACTAACTCAATGTTATAGGATCAATTGTTGTTGTACATGTAAAGTTGATGGGTGACAAGATGTTTGCAATTTTGGGGCAAATCAGATTTGAGATGATTTTAAAATCTTCTAGAGATGAATTCTTCACAACTTAAGAGCATTTATATGACAAAGTCGACACAAAATAATAACATTTCATTTGTAGTACTGATATCTGCTGCAGGTGAGGCAAATGATGTTACAGCAAAAACACTTGTTAACTGTAGTCATAATGTGCCATTAAAAATGAAAGACATTTCAAATTGCATTTCTACCCAAATTCTTTGGTGGTCCCCCACTCTGATGACGACTTCTAAGCACCCCTTCATGATTTTTTTACGATTAGGACTTGTTATGCTTTTGAACGCACGTTCTCAGGGATTTATCAGCTATAAAATTTTTATTATTATTACAAAGGATTTGATTCACACTTATTAGCAGACATCCAAGAAGAAATCAACTACAACTTAATACTTACGACAATCTGTTTGGCCACTTTGTACCCACTGGCTGCGTGGGTTGACTTGTACAGCACAAAGTAGAGCAGACCTGACTCTGGCTTCAGGAACATGCTGCAAGTAACAAGGGTTAAACAAAGTAGAGCAGACCTGACTCTGGCTTCAGGAACATGCTACAAGAAACAAGGGTTAAACAAAGTAGAGCAGACCTGACTCTGGCTTCAGGAACATGCTACAAGAAACAAGGGTTAAACAAAGTAGAGCAGACCTGACTCTGGCTTCAGGAACATGCTACAAGAAACAAGGGTTAAACAAAGTAGAGCAGACCTGACTCTGGCTTCAGAAACATGCTACAAGAAACAAGGGTTAAACAAAGTAGAGCAGACTTGACTCTGGCTTCAGGAACATGCTACAAGAAACAAGGGTTAAACAAAGTAGAGCAAACCCGACCCTGGCTTCAGTAATATGCTGCAAGAAACAAAGTAGAGCAGACCGGACTCTGGCTTCAGGAACATGCTACAAAGAACAAGGGTTAAACAAAGTAGAGCAGGCCTGACTCTGGGTTCAGGAACATGCTACAAAGAACAAGGGTTAAACAAAGCAATGCAGCATAGTAATAATAATTAGGTTACGCCAACTCATTGAGCAACAAACCCCTCATTTAGCGTCACGTGGTGAACAGATCACTTAATTTTCTCAGACGGGGGAAATGTGCACCAGAAAAGCCATGCATCAAAAGCACAGAAACAAATAACTGTCATTGCCAATTGGTAGATGAGACGCCAGTGGTCCATTGAAGCAAATGAACAAAGAAAGAAGTGAGTGGACCCCGGCACCTCAGAGGAGACGCACTAGTAATGATAGTATATCACATTAATATTTCAAAATATGTATGGTTTTAAATGTTTATTAACATATTTGTAATAACCGTTGTCCCAGAGCAATTATTTGGATGGGGCGTTATATAAGAAATGTATTATTATTGTTATTATAAAGCCCAAAAGTTAGCATATTAATATATATAGATACACAAGGGCTGTATGTAGTAGACGCACCTGTAATGGTAGGCGAGACCGAGCCCTCGTATCTGTCGCCACATTGGCCCTTCGAGCTGGGTCAAGTATTGCACAAACACAAGGATGGCGGGAATGTCCTCATGGTCAAATGACGACACACTAGGTGTCGCCTGCATCAGGAAGCTTGATTCGACGGCACCAACTCCGACTACCATACCAGTGGGAGTGGTCAAGTCCGAGTTGATGAAGTCAACAGCTCTCTTCACGGTCAGTCTGGAACATGACGATTTAACATGTCTACTTTGCTAGTCACAGTATTAACCCTATAGACCCTCAACCACCTGTCTGGACACCTGCAACTTGATTCTTTAGTGTATCTGCTGTGCGCTAGGTTTATTTGTTGTATGTCTCTATATTGGAAGATTTTGAATGAGCGATGTTTGAAAATATCAACTGATAAAGAGTTTGTAGATATACGTAGGATTCTGTGTAAACACACCCAGCCACAGTGTATCACATTTTGTATGTCTAATTTAAAAGGTTGATTGGTATATTTGTTGTGCGAAATTCTATTATCCTTAAAATAAGCACAACTTGCAGTGTTAGGAAACAAAGTTAAATGCATAGAACTGCAATCATATTTTTGTGATTTTGTGTGACTGCTAAGTTGACTTGGAGCGCATTTCATAAACAAAAACATACCTGAATCACTCGTAGACAGGCTTGTTAAAGACTGTTTAGGAATCATAAATGTGATTTTAAAATGTTTTGTGACTTACTAATGTAACAATTAAATTCTGGTTTCTGTTAAAACTTTCTAAACTTGTCAGGAGATACTTTTTTAGCCTGTCAGGAGATACTTTTTTAGCCTGTCAACCAACAGAATGTATGCTGAACATGGATTTTCAATAATCATAATTATATAGTTATGTGTTCAATAAAGAACTGCTATTTCCAAATTTGCCAATATTTGTTAAAATGATAGACATTTTGTTTGTTACCATGGAAATGGGTGTCTACCTGAAAAAAGTTCAAAATATTTTTACTCAGTAAGACCCATTCTATACTTTGGGTAGAAAACATTGGACTATTTGCATAAATTAAAAAGGAATCCTATCTTGTGTCTAGTCATAAGCCTTCAAAACATAGAAAATGCGAATATGAGACTGAACCAAACACTCCCAAGTCCCCCTGACAATACCACACAGACTCAATCTTCCTGCACTCACCTCTCCCCTCCTGTCTCGACACCCACGGGAAGAAAGTCCTTCTCCCACACCATGTTCGGAGCAATGCCAAGTTGCACCAGTCTCTGAACAGGGGCCGCCAGGTGTACGCGGATGTTGCAGGGTCGAGTCAATAACTGCTGCAGTTCGGCCATGTCTGTCAACACCTGGTCACGGATGAACGAACAATCAACAATACAGTCATGGATGAACGAACAATAAATAATCTGGTAACGTATAAATAAACAATCAACGACTACTTTGCGCCTGTGTTATAGCAATCCATGAAAGCCATATTTAGATTAATAAAAAAACATTGTCATAATTTGATAACAAATTTTAAAAATGTATATTTCTGAAAAAATTACTGAACAGAAGCAGTATTTAATACTCTGGTGATTAGTTTTCAACTGCAGAGCGGTGGAATCACAAATTTGTACTGTTTGCATTATCGCCAGTCATAAAAGTAAGAATAAATCAGCCATGTGTTATCTGTGAGGACAGCCCATTTCACTGTGCATTATACTTCTGGTTAACACATGGCTAAATCGTTCTAAGAATTTGTTAGTGGACCAGACGGACAGTTGATAAAACCTAACACCATTGTCAGACCTTTAGCCAAATGAGAAGAAGACTTACTAAAAACTGTTATAGTTGGCCCAGCAGTAATAGCAAACCATGAAATGTTGTGGTAGACTAAAGCACGGCGTACACTATACAACGTTTGTTGTAAGTCGGGTGTTTTGCCGACTTAAACCGGTTTGTTGCTAATGTGTGCGGGTCTAGACTTGCTAAAACTTTTGTCTGTTGTTCTCCAGACCAACACAATAAAAGTCTGGGCGATTCGAAAATTGAATCGGCCAGACTTTTGTTGTGCAGTGTACGCGGGTAAATTGCGTGACGTCGCTAATGTACGCCGGTCCACAACACAACAAAACTTTTGTCGCAGTGCAGCATTTTTGTCATGCGTTGTCGCTGATGATGGTGACCTACAAATCGACAATATGGCGGAGTGTCTGACGGACGAACTCGAATGCGAACTTCTTTGCATAGTTTGACGTCGGCGTCGTTGACGACAGAGTACAATGAGCGTACCCAAAAGCAATTAAAGCTCGCTTTCTTTTGTTCGAAATCGGCGCCATTTATTCTAGTTGCGGAATTCGCAAACAAAAGGGCGTGCATGAATGCATTTAGTACAAAAAACTACGCTAGTATCGCGGCAGTGACAAAAACATTTGTCGTGTAGTGTGCGCATGTGCAAAACCTTTGTCACGTAGTGTGAGCGGTCCACCGACATTTGTCGTTTGTCGTTCAATCGCCCAACAAAAACGTTTGTTGTGTTGTGTTGTGCTGGGCTTAAGAGTTGAACTACAGCGGAATCTCACTATTAAGGTCACCTTTGGGACTGGAGAAAATGACCTGAATAGAGAGGTGACCCTATTAGCAAGACTGATTTCCCCTACTTCACGGTTACAGAAATAATTTGGGACTATTCTAGGGTGACCTTAATTGCGAGGTGGCTGCATTACTGAGGTCATCATAAAGTGAGGTTTGACTGTACGTGTTTTTAACTAGATAAGAGGCGTAAAAGTATGTTTCAAATGTTAATTTGCTCATAACGCAAATGACATACAGCTTGTTGATAACAATCGTGTGAGTTGTAACATAAACAAACAATGTATTATTCTATAAATATATGCATATCTAAGGGCGATGGCATCTGTCACCCACCTTCTTAGCTGTGGCTGGATCGCTGCTCTCCAGTTTTGTCAGAAGTTGCCCCAGAAATGTTTGCTGCCGCATCATGCTCGAGATGCAAAGGTTGCTCGCTACGAAACAGACAGTATCCAACATTAGTGTCTTGCA
Organism: Paraescarpia echinospica; assembly: GCA_020002185.1. Classification (NCBI taxonomy): domain Eukaryota; kingdom Metazoa; phylum Annelida; class Polychaeta; order Sabellida; family Siboglinidae; genus Paraescarpia; species Paraescarpia echinospica. The sequence goes on from CM034540.1 coordinate 53,481,838, forward strand.
ACATTCATATTAATAACAACAGAACATGCGGGTGTCGTCATAAGATTCCGTCGACGATTTTGTGTAGGAATGCAATTTCTTAAAGATGCATCTTGAGAATACAAGTTTCAGAAGATCTGAACAAGTTTCTCCTATAGCAACACATAAAATCACACGTTATGTCAGCCCCTCAGAGGGGATGTTCGGAGTAAACAAACTGAAAACAATTTAAAGATACCACACTTGTAATTCATAAATTGAAAACTGAAATTTTAACTACAAATCATAAAAATCATAGAATGTTCGCAATATAAGATAATATAATAATGTTAAGATGAATGTATTAGTAAATGATGCATGTTTTAAACAAGCGAACACAGGAGTTTACGCAAACATTTGACACTAAATAATCACATAACTTTAAGAACGCTTCATGAAGCCCGCCCCGATGTGTAAAACCAGTGGATATTCTTGGAAAAGTACTAACATCTTGAGAAGAGCATGTTTTTCATGACTGCACCAACGGCAGCAGACCCTTTTCGTTTCATCCGAGTTACATCTTTCAGCATCTTCGTTGCAATGACCTTCAGTCGGTCAGGACTCAACTGTACGGCGTAGAGAAGCTCCTGCAGCCATTGGACGCCCTTCGTGTACTTCTCTAGCTCCACCTGGTGGGAAACAATGAAACTATCTTAACAAATGGAAACATTTGCGCTAATCATTATCTTATTAAGTCATAATTTTTTTTTTTTACATCAAACATGAATTCCTTGAAGTAATTTATTTAGATGCACCAAGATTATCTACATTTTGTGAATCAAAATCTTATGTAGACTTTATGTCAATCAACTGAATGCCAAATGGTCAAAATCACAGCACAGACTAAATCATGATTGTGTAAGAAAAATAAATCTACTCAATTACTTTTTTATTCCAGTTTTCAATGTAGATACTTAGATGAAAGGGTATTTCATTTTCTAATAAATTGCATGGTGTTTTTTTTAAGAAACAGTCATGACACAAAACACTCTAATTATGGGAAAAAAATTGCTTACAAAAATACCAACTTGACAATAATAATCTTGCTACTCATCACTGAAATGACAGTGTAACAAAAGCTAATATTGACTACCAAGTAATTGGACAATGAACAGCTGAAGCATCTAAAATGCAACTACCCGTATATACTTAGCACCTCTGAGCAGGTTTTTAAAAACGGATATACAGCACATTACAAAACCATACTAATAATAATAATAATAAATAAATAGTACCTTCAGCTCCACACATGCGACCTCGGAGAAGTTGCCACAGTTGAACCTTGACCCCATGACCCCGACACTTGTGCTAGCGTGAACCGTGTCAGCCGCTAATTCAGCGATGATGTCCTTGTGTGAAATCAACTCTGCAGAAGGAGTAACAGGTGACTATGTGGACAAGGATGATGCATAGTAAGCACGGTGGTGAGTATATGGTAAAAAAGTGCAATGTCCTTAGGCCTGCCAAAAGCATTTTAAACTTCACCTCGAGGCTGAGTTAATTTGAACATCATCTCTGGGAAGCATTCAGCCATGCGGCGATTAGTGCATGATGAGTTTCCATTCACACACCACCGTCTATATATAGCCAGGCACTCATTCATACTGCTGAGTGAACTGGAGCAATGTGGAGTAAACAACATTGTCCAAGGCTCAAAACGGCAACAAGAAGATACAAAAGCAGGTTCATTCAACCAAATCATAAATTCCAACCATTCCGCTGCCATGCTCCACGAGCATACATGTATGAGCCACTGGTTTCTAGGCGAGAATGTATTGCCAAAGTTATGTCAGTTGACCAAGAAGGGTCTTGGTGACATGACATTGCACAACAGCAAAATAAATCATCACAACAGAAATCAATCATGTCATGTAATCGCTTTTAAATTGTACTACCACAAAACTTGTTTCAAAATATGGATATTCAATTTTTACAACACAAGCTATATATACTACACGCTTCTTAATCTTCAAAGATGAGCTGAATATTACAATGTGTGTTTGTGAAAATGCTTCATAACAATGCCTTGAAACGCGTAAACATTTTAAAAGCCGACCACCATATACATAACACATACCTTTGTTTCTGATGATAGACGACTCAAGAATGACCTCGAGGTAGAGGGGTAGATAGGACTTGAGGTTCTGGGGTAAACACCCTGTGTCCAGTAAACAAATCAGCTAGCAACAGAAAAAACAGAAAAACTGTCTCTTTTATTCATGATTTATAACAATTAATTAGGCCCTGACTATATCAGTCAGAATTCACAGCATTGCTTATTCAGTGTGCACTTGCAAGTACAGCTGTAGTGCAAAACTAGCTTTGGTAAAAAAAAATTCTGCATGCAGTACCTTCTGCAAAGACCTATTTTTAGTATCTGGCTACAACAGCAGCTGGTAAACTATGCGATACAAAATTCTTGATTTGAGTACATCAGATAAGCTACATTTTGCCAATAATCACACTATGTAATGACATCAGGCAAGATATATATCATGCTAATTATTGAAAGGGATTCTAAGCAGTCATAACATCAAAGTGATCTACATTTTCTTAATCAAGAACTCGTAGCAATTAAGACCACATTCAATGCCTTGTTTATACAACAATATAATTTTACTGTGTAAAGTAGAAACATAAATAACATTTCATCGAAGAGTTTTCTTGTTCACTCACTGTCACAAAGTTAGTTTGAATGTCGTCCAGTTGAAACAACACAGGAATACCAGCCAATGGGAACTTGGCATTGCTGTTTGCTGTGCTCTTCTCGTGGTTACTACTCGGCTGGATGTGGTGGAACTGAATGCGCTTCACGTCCGGCACCGAAACACATGTGATCATCTCGTCTGGTGGCTCCACCTGGGAAAACAAAAAATAATCTCCAACCTTTTTACAATACTGATTTTATACTATCTTTGAAAACGATTTAAGTTATTTATTACATTAATTGTACAATAGTCTTAGATTTTTAGAAAATTTGTGATGATTCTATCGTATCATCTAGTAATATTTATTGGTCTATGATGCATCTGTAATACTAATTTTATCATCTTTTATGATACTGCTGTTATAGTTAGAATGACGGTTACATAATTGTAAATTTGACTATTTTTAAATTGTTACTCATCCGACCTATCGGCCATGAGTGCCTCTATTTGACACCGGCGTATATAAGACTTTATTATCAAATAATCAAAATCAAATCAAGTAAATTTATTTTGCAACAACAACATAACAGTATACATACACAAAACAACCGTTTAAAAATTTAAGTTGTGTTGCATGGTGGTCACATGGCACGTTATATGACGTCTTCCTGTGACCCCATTATTATTAAATGGTATGGGTTTATGAAATGCCTTTTGGCGGGCAGTACACCTTCAACATATGTACAGTAGTACAACATGAATTAAGAACAAATATACATAAATAAATGGTAATAAATCAAGAAACAAACATTGTACCTTTAAAGACATTGAAAAGTAGACCTGTCATTCACCTACCTCGTTTGCCTTCGTTGCTTTCTCCACTATTTCACCATTCCCTGTTAACCCCTTCTCTCCTAGTGCTTTCTGTTGTTTTTTAACCCTTTCCTTCTCAGCGGTTCCCATCTGCTCCATCAACTTCTCGCTTGGTTCTCCAATTATCTGTCAAATCGTAAAGTGCAGGTTAAAATTAGCAGCTAAATATTTACACAAACGTATGGCAATTATTGATACATGACATGTTGAGTAATAAGACCAAATATAAAAAAATATCTATACAGATATACTACAGCTATATAAACAAATAACTATCCAGATATACTATAGCTATATAACCAAATAACTACAACAACATTTAAAATCAGGTAGAACTATCTCATATAAAGATGATTAATTTCACATTTTTATAAACTTATTTTTTAGAACTATCAATTTCAAAAAAGGACTTGCTGAGGATTTCAGTTGAATTTAAATGTGATATTGTGATAATAAATTGTTATTCAAAATATTAAAATAAAAAACTAGACAATACTCACCACAACGTAGTTGGTGCCGACAAAATACGCTTTCAGTAGATTTACCCAGAATTCCTGAGGCTCTGTCTTCAACTTCCTGAATGTTGTCACTCGATTCAACCGTACTTGAATCTGATAACAAAATAACAATAGCACTAACAAAATCCCAGATAATCTTGTTTTGTGTTGGAATGCAGTGTAACAGGAGGATTATTGAGAAGTCGGATGAGATGGGCTGGCCACTTGGCAAGAATAGATGCAGGAACAATAGCGAAGAGAGCAGAGGCGGAACAACACAAGGGACACAGGAAAAGGGGAAGGCCACAGCTGAGAAGGGAGGACTGCGTGAGAAGGGACATGGGAAGATCAAGGGAGGATGAAAGATGGAGAGAGGGAGCGATGGACAGAAACTATGGAAGGAAAAGACACAGTGAGTGGTTCAGCTTTACTGTACCTGACCCTCACCCCTGTACAGCAGGGAACAAGGAGGAGAGCAACATATTATGAGCTGTTGCCAACTGATTGGGTCAAGTTTTCCATCACTGTTGATTACACAGCTGATGTTTGTTTTACCTGTTATTAATGAACCATACCTTGTTTTGTGGGCTACAGACTAAGATCCCAAATATGCCTTAGTTACAGCTGGGGCCATTTAACTTATTAATTTTTTGTCTTTAAAAGTTAGTAATAAATTAAACAAATCACAATACATTCAACATCTCAATAACTGTTCACAGATACAAAAATAACATGACAAAATATCAACCGTGTGGATTAAAACTGGATAAGACAGGCTGTAGCATGATAAACTTTCTTTAAATGGAGGCAGTCTGTTCCTAGTTTTTCATTTACTAATTAATATAATATTCTTAGGACTATAATAACTATGTTGAATGTATACTGTCCGCCAAACTGTTTTGAGTAAGCCAATAACAATGTTAATAATTTGGAAGGCACAACCCCCGAGTATATTGAAACGGTAAACAAAACATCCAGTTTCAAAACAACCTTTATTGACAATACGGCCGAGCCGGGCTGAGTTAACCACAATACCCTAATTACCCTTTAATATTCAACGATTTCCCACTTTCCCATGTTTAACACAGCAGACTTCCAGTTACAAATGACTACACTGGCGAATTTTGGGTAGAGAAACAGACAAACAAACAGCTCTTACGTCTTCCTTCGTGTCGCCGTACAAGAAGTCTCCAATCATGTCAAAGGCAATTGTGTCATGAGGATGGTCTTCCAACTGCAAAGAACAATGTCAATGGTTACCATGCATCACAACAGTAATGTTTAATCTGATCTTATCAACTACAAATAAAGGTAAGTTCTTAAGTAGCACGCTATCCAGTCCTTAGTATCACTCAAGGCACTGTACAGTTCACTCCCAGTTAGATCTGTTCATTCAAACACCAGCTATACTTCTCTGGGAAGTATTCAGCCATGCTATAATTACTGTACTGAGACTATTTGCACACAGATATCCACCACTGTGGAGTGTGATAGCACAGCAGTAAGAGCTCCTGACTCTTGACTGAGAGAACGCGGGTTCAAATCCTGTGTGGCGGTGCCGAACCTTGGGCAAGTTCGTTTACTCTACATTGCTTCAGTTCACTCAGCTGCATGAATGAGTACCTGACTATAGACAGTGGTGGTCATTTGTGTACGAATAGTCTTCGCGAGGTTCAAATAACTATGCCACTGCATCTTTACAAAGGAAAGGTAAAATTCAGAACAGGATGTACAATTTTTACACAGGCACCCACAATGGCTCTGTGTCAAAAAACTTATTTGACATAATACAACCTATCTATTCATTATCTTTTCATCCTTCCTGGAAACAGAAACACAACAAAGTTGTTATTAATTAGATGGTCATTCTATTACTACCGTTTAACCATAATTATAAGCATTCTCAAGGTACCAGAATATCTGGCCAATATATTTTTACAATCATAATTTAAAATAGCAGGAAGTCAGAAACATGCGTAATCCATCATTCACTTAACCAAGACAAGAACGTCACAAATGATGGCCTTACATTGCTCAAAGAGTCGAGTATCTGGTGCTGGATGACATTGCCCATGCGAGTCATGTTGACCACCTCTTCTCCTGAGGCAAGTTTCTTCAACAACTCCAACACTCTGGCAGAAAACAACAAGAACAAGAATTATATACAAGAAATATAATGTGGGTAAAGATATATACACAATAGGCAAACATATTGAGTAGAACTGAACTGACGGGGTCACATGACTAGTGACGTTATTCCAGGTATGTTTCACGTTGAGAGAAATTCCCAAAGAATGGAGAGACATTTGGGGACATTCAGAAACCAAGGAGAGGGATCAAGTTTCTAGGTTAATCATAGAAACTGCTTGAGTATACATGGGGCAAAACTCAATAAAATAATTCCTTCCTGAATAAAATACCCAATTTATGTTACTTAAAGAATGGTTTTCTTTTGCACCTCCAAGCACTGGTTTCCAAGGATTTAACCCTCTGGACCTCAAGTTAGTCAAACCCAGCCCAAAACAACAGTGTAATGCTGTCTTGTGCGGTCGCACCATCTAGTGGATAGTTGTGAAAACACAGTAGAAACAATGTTTGAATATTTTCATCATTCCATCACGTTTTTCTATTTCGGGTCAAATAAGTGGGGAAATAGGAACTTTTAAAAAACAGCTTAAGTCTAAAGGGTGATAGTATTTTTCTTATAATTTACATGAATGTTGCTTCGTAAATCTAAACATTCACTCAAGAACAAAAAACAATGTTAAAGATGTTGACTGTTGTCATATTTATGCATTTATGCACTCACCGTTCCTTGATACAAGTCAACTTCTCCTTGGGAACATTTTCGAAGCTCAAATAAGCACAACCATCGGCGTTCTCGATGATGGAATAACTCACCTGGTTCACACAACAACAACCAAAAATAAGATTTTGTTAATTTTAAAATGGAAATGTGTGAGACATATTAGGATTACTTGCTCAGATGTGTTAACCAAGACGCATTAGCTAACCAGTCATTAATCTTTTAGTTTTGTGAATATGCAACCTATTTTTCCTGAAGACAAATTTATTTTGCAAGTACAACACAGAACAGAACAACACCCAAAAATGTAATTTTGTTAATTTTGAAATGGAAATGTATAAGACATATTAGGATTACTTGCTCAGATAGATATGCAGTGAATATGTGACCTATTTTTTTGCTTAAGCCAAATTTATTTAGTAAATACAATTTATTTTGTTGTCATATTATAAAAACACATTCATATAAAAAAATGGAGAGAAATATTTTGTTTAAGATATGCTGATGAAATGTTGATTTGGCAAAGTAGACCTTATTGATGATGTCAAAGACAAAAAAGGCATTGTTATAGTGCAATGACTGAGCAATCGTTCATACCTTGCTGCAGAAAGGGTCGGGCACTTCAACAAAGTCGCGCTGCAGTGGCGCCACTGCGGTGTCAGTGAGGTACTCCATCAGCACCATTATGGCCGACATCTTGTAAAACTCCTGCATGGAAAGACATGTAATTGCATAATTTTGTATTATTGTTAAACGTGATTTCATTCCATTGTCAAGGTATCAACTGCAATGTGAGATAATATGTTGTTATTGGATCCCAACATCCTCCTACAATGGCTAAAGCCCATTTTCAAATATATTAAAAGTATATATTAAAATAAATGTTGATAACAAATTCTGACCTACTAATAGTTAATATTTAACAAGAATTTCTTGTAGCGTCTGATGTGACTGGCATGCACTAGATATTGCCTGGCAATCAGTGGAAATCTGACTGTAAATTCAATTTGGTACTTTGGTTTCAATCATGGGAAATGTTAAAATTACCCGTTATAACTATAATCTCATACCTTGGCTTTAGCAATCCTCCAGGCTATTTTGACCGTGCCGTGATCTTCATCGTCTGAAGGAAATGGAACAACCTCCTCAACAGAGGCTTCCAGTGGAGGAACTGCAGACTGCCATGGTCTCTTGTAGGGAGGCAAGCTACCCTGAAACAGGTTGTAAGCGTATAATACCATTAAAAAACTCTAGGCTAGCGTTGGGTCTAAAACTTGTTTAGCCAATTTGGCTAAAGGTAAGAATTTTCTTTTGCCAAATTAGATTTTCTTTAGCCAATTTTTTGCACACAAAACACGATATACATAGAACGTTATATTATACACTGGTAGGAGCTTATGTGCTCAAAAGAAAATGAAACACCCAATTTAAATTAAACATTTATAATATTATTAATGTATGTAAATAAAAGCAACGCCTGTGTAAAGCTACTATAATTTAAACATTGTTTAATTATAAAAAAGAAAGTCAAACACCCATTGTTAATTTAGCAAACACCCTAAATAAATTAAGGGGCATCTTTCAATTATTAAAAGCCAAACGCCATCTGTAAAACTAACACCACTGACACGCGAGTCTGCTATGTAAATTTAATAACAATATTTGAAATATATGGAAAATAACAAGGCCAAATAATTCAAAACAATCTATAGACTGAAGGTAGTCCTGGCCTGGGGAATACAGGCTCTAAATTATAAAACATGTTTTTAGCACATCTTAACTATCCATTTGTAATGTGTTCTGTTGGTGACACTTTTCAAACACACATGGATGAGATCAAACTTATATTGGCATTTGGATGAATATTGTGAGTTCGTTTATAGTGAGCGATAACGGGGAATCCGTCATGTCCGTAACGGCGCTATACTCGTCTCAAACTGATAACTCGTGTCAACAGTAGGTCAAACAGGTCTCAGTCTCACAAAACTTTATTGAATTAACTCATGCTATTGTTTGTGGACGTGGATGAATGGAGGGATTAGTGATCTACTTTTTACTCTAACTGCCTGTCATGGACACTGGTTATCACAGGTTAGTTGTGTCGGCGTGTTGAGCGGTCGTTTAAAACAAGTCCAAGGGCGGCGGGCAGTTAATAATCCAGTGATTTACTGCTGATAATGTCAATAATAGTGACCATAATAACGTTTCGCCAATTTGGCGAAAAGTTCACATTTATTTTTGCCAAATGGCAAACCGTTTCGCCTATCACACAATTGGCGATTGGCTGCGATAGTCTAGAAACTGCACATTATATCTTAGCATGAGAAACACACATTCACATATAAACTGTATCCTGATTGATATCATGAACTAGACCTAGAATGAAGCAGTGTTTTGGCAATGATGTAAGCCAGACATTCTTTACGACCAAAAGCACAAATAACAAAGATGCATAATTTCATACGGTCCCACAAATGTGTTGCATTTGGGCACTTCATATCACATGTAAATGTGTTGACAGAAGAAAACAAAAGCAATGGAAATTATGAAAAATCAAGATTAAAGACAAAAACCTGTATTTTCAATGTGTGCAATCTCATTGATAAATGAAGGCATGACACAAGTTATTTTTAGCAGCCACCACTAGCAACTTGGGATGTAAAAGAACCACCGAGGACGACAAGCACCCTGGCAGTGACCACTCTCAGTGCCAGCATAGAAAGGTCGGCTTGGCGATAATGTTCTGAAAAAGGCTGGCTAGTTGAATGAGACCTCATAAGATCATAACATTGTAACCACAATATATACAGACTAGTCAGTTAATAGAATGTTGCCGAGTGCTGGAAACAACTAGGAAAGAAGGAAGGAAGCAACAGTTGTACACTAAAACACTTGTATAAAAAGTAAGTTATCATAAAAAATCATGGAGGAAATAGAGCCACTTCTAAAGACACCACAGAGATGTTTTAGAGCAAATGCTGCAATTTGGAGAGATGGGTTTTAGTGATGCTAGCAAAAATATCCCTCCTCTAGTTGGCGCTACATACACACAGACGCAGAAGATGGTTTCCTGGAGTATTTACACCTAACATTGTAAAACATTCTTAGTTTATGTAGGTTGGACAAAATCACAGAAAATAATGTTATGAATATTTGTTTCATATCCTTATGAGTAAGTTATGACATTTGGTATGGACACTTAACTGGAAAGAACCTTTAACCTACAAGGAATTTTGAAAAATTAAAAGCGTTACTTTTCTTGCAATGATGTCGTAGATGAATTCCTAAATATTTGATGCCCGAGATACAAACCATCTAAGAGGAAAGCAACCTACCTTTGCGGCAATCTTCTCCTCAAATGGTTTGATGACAGGAAACACCTGGGACGCGTTCACCTGACCCGTGATGACCACGCAGAGGTTCTCTGGACGGTAGAACTCCTTGTGGTAGTTACACACCTGACAAGACACAGTGGAACACACTGTGAACAACACACCTGACAAGACACAGTGGAACACACCGTGAACAACACACCTGACAACAAGACACAGTGGAACACACCATGAACAACATACCTGACAACACACAGTGGAACACACCGTGAACAACACACCTGACAACACACAGTGGAACACACTGTGAAAAATACACCTGACAACACACACACACCTCAGTGGAACACATAATAAACAACACACCTGATAACATAGCACAGGGGAACACATCATGGACAAAACACCAGACAATACACACCAGCTGAGTGGAAAATTCCATAACACACCTGACAAAACAAACATAGCTCAGGGGAACACACCATGAACAACACAAATGACAACACACAGCTCATTAGAACACACCATGAACCACACACATGACAACACACATAGCTCAATGGAACACATCATGAACAACACACCTGACAACACACATAGCTCAGTGGAAAACAGCATAAACAACACACACAGCTCAATGGAACACACCATGAACAACACATAAGACAACACACATAGCTCAATGGAACACATCATGAACAACACACCTGACAACACACACAGCTCAGTGGAACACACCATGAACAAAACGCTCAGCTCAATGGAACATATCATGAACAACATGCTCAGCTCAATGGAACACAGCATGAACAACACATATGACAACATACACCTCAGTGGAACACACCATGAATCTTACAACATGCACAACGCAGTTGAACACAACTGAGATGGGAGGATATGTAAAGTAAGATTTGGGAGGAGTCGAAAGCGACAGGTGAATGGAGTGGAGATGGCAATAAAATTGGATCATTACAGGATGTAAAGGGGAAACAAAATTTATGACCACCCCTGACTTCAGGGACAACAAAGAGGAGAGCAACGACAAAATTCTGCACCCACCTTGAGATGAGACGTGCTGGTGCGTAGGTTCTCCAGCATGCCGCCCGTCTCTGACTTGTAGCCGCAGTTGCCAGGGTACATCGCACGCACCAGGGCGAGGTGGGTGCGATTCTCCCCTGTGTTCTCACAACCCTGCATCTCGCAGTACACGACCCCCGCATCCTCACCCTCTCCATTCACGTGGTGCACCTCCGTTTTGTATGCTGACTCCTGTCATGGAGATTCACAAAAAAATTACATGTTGATATTCAGTAGAGTGCCACCCATAACATAATCAATCAATGACTAAATGAAAAATGGGCCAAGAGGCCCTGAAGTCCTTTGGACTAATACGTCGCTATGTGACCCCGGCTGACCAAATGAGTGATAAGTCAAAAAAATTGTAACATTGTTTTCTTACATTCTTGTAAAGGTTGGGTAGGGTGCTTTACATGGTTTAAAAAATTATGACTGCTACAAAAATAGGTGAAGTTGCAATGACACTCTGGCAGTACAAATGTGTTGAGGTGCTACAAAGACTTACCAAGTTATGCCAGATTATGACTTTATGTGTAAAACTAAAAGGACAGATTATTTGACAGCAAAAGGTAGACTAAAGAAAATAAAAAATGACGAAGCTAATGCAGAGTTGAGAGAATTGGCTAGTGTGTATAAATGCTTTATAAAACAAATGTCAAAATGCTACCATAAACAGTTACATGAAAACGTGCGCAACCTACTGGGATATACTTAATAAAGCAAGTAACAGCAGTGAAAAATGTGGAAATATTTCACTGGATAAGTATATGAACCCCTTTGAAAAACTCGGTGAAAAACCTGAAAGTGAAACTGCAGCTAGTGAGATACCTTTTGATCCAAGAAAGATTTCCCAGTCAAACGAACACATAAACAGACCATTCACGCAAAATGAGGTACTAATTCAAATAAAAAAATTCAAAAACATAAAGGCATGTGGTATTGATAATGTTATAACTGAATACTTAAAAAAAACAGGGCCAGGCTGTGTCAGCCTTCTTCTCATGTGATGTAGAGGTACAGCAAGGCGAAAACTTGTCTCCTTTGTTATTACCTGAATTTTGAACACTGTTAGTCATAATTATAAGGGACTTGACATGGCAGCTGGTGAAATTTACAACAACCTTAGTGATGATGATGTAGACATTTTCTTGCAAATGTATGTTCTACTATATGCTGATGACACTAGAATGATTCAATCAAATACAGATTTCTTGTGTATAGCGGAACTATGTCAACTCTTCTAATGGTTGACATTTGGTTGTTTCAGATGTCAACTATATTGTGAATCTGTAATTATTAGTCTATATTGATACAATTGATTTACATAGTACCATGGCATGGCAAGTGTAAACAGAACAGTAGAATGCATTTGATATCAATAAAGTGTAGGATATTTCACTCTATAGTTGTCCAGAATTTTAATTTTCTATGTTTGTTACCTACAGGTGACAATACATCTTTAACCAATAGACACCACAGTCACACCATTTTATAATAATTAAATGAATATCAAAATAAACACGACTTGCAAAGATAGAAAATCAATAGTTTTGAAGATACAGTTTAAAAGCTGCAGACAACCAGTCTAACAGGGGTCAAGTGTGTCTGCTCTGCCTGTGACCAATTAAAGATTAGTCAAGGTCTTAATGGAACAATAGCATTAGGCTGCAGAGTGGAGTGAGATTGCTGGCTGTTTCTGGCACATTACACAAAATCTACTGTTGGGGGTGGTCTCAAGGGCCCTTCTCAAAACCACATCACTAGATAATGTAAAACTTTTGCACTTTGGGGGCCCCTTAGTCTGACAACTTTTACGTGTGCATTTACACATGTGACATGTCTCGACACAGCGAACAACTGCGACCTTGACCTCAACTGCGACTGCTTACGATGTTTTGCTGAAACAACGATTACAGTTCTCAGATGTTATTTATTTCGCTTAAAACCATTGCCTGCAGTACCTGGTAGTCTAGCCTAGGCTAGGGTCGCCAAGCTAGGCGTTAATTAACTTCAACAGATAGTGCATCGAATGATCGACCCGCATGGACCTGGGATTCGGGTCGGGACAGCAGTAAATATCGCAACAAATTTACGTAAAATCTAGAATACACATTAACTTGTGCTAAGGACGTCACAGTCGTCTACTATTCGTTGTTGTTTTGTCATGCAGATGCTAGAGTGTATATTTTGCAAACTTTTATTATGTTCATTATTCCGATCAACTTCTAATTCGAAGTGGAAGAAAAAATGGCGGACGAAATGTTTACAAGTATATGAACCCGCCGTTGACCTATCAATGTCATCACCATATTGCACGCTGACTGGATAATTAGGCACAATTCCGAACAACTAGTCAGTCAGATTGGGGCTAGCCCCAATTTGGACGACTCCGTCGACGCCGTGACAAATCGTGCCTAAACCAATGCGTACATGAGCAACTAGTTGTCGGACTAGTTGGGCAACACCGAGTTGGCCAACTAGTCCACCAACTAGTTGTTCATGTAAATGGGCCTTTAGAACTATTCAATCAAATACAGATTTCTTGTGTATAGTGGCAGCACCCTAAGATACATCTATGCAAAATTAGAAAAGAAGTTGCTGAACAGTTTTTGAAAAAATAGGCAAAATGTGACAAATTACCAGCTTTTTGGGCCTTGGGGGTCCTACGGGGTCCTTAGAATGATTCAATCAAATACAGATTTCTCGTGCATAGTGGCAGTACCCTAAGATATGTCTATGCAAAATTAGAGAATACAGCAGCCAACAGCGGAAGGCGGACACAGAGTGATGGCAATAGTCCCTTGGACCTTCGGCCCAACGGATTAAAAATGGTTACAATCTCAATAAAGGGCTTCGTAAAAAAAGAATCCAATAATCCAAATAGGACATACGTGACATGACCTGCCACAGCAAACAAATAGGACTTACATGACCTGCCACAGCAAACAAATAGGACTTACATGACCTGCCACAGCAAACAAATAGGACTTACATGACTTGCCACAGCAAACAAATAGGACTTACACGACCTGCCACAGCAAACAAATAGGACTTACATGACCTGCCACAGCAAACAAATAGGACTTACATGACCTGCCACAGCAAACAAATAGGACATACATGACCTGCCACAGCAAACAAATAGGACTTACATGACCTGCCACAGCAAACAAATATGACTTACATGATCTGCCACAACAAACAAATAGGACTTACATGACCTGCCACAGCAAACAAATAGAACTTACATGACCTGCCACAGCAAACAAATAGGACTTACATGACCTGCCACAGCAAACAAATAGGACATACATGACCTGCCACAGCAAACAAATAGGACATACATGACCTGCCACAGCAAACAAATAGGACTTACATGACCTGCCACAGCAAACAAATATGACTTACATGATCTGCCACAACAAACAAATAGGACTTACATGACCTGCCACATAAAACAAATAGGACTTACATGACCTGCCACACCAAACAAATAGGACTTACATGACCTGCCACAGCAAACAAATAGGACATACATGACCTGCCACAGCAAACAAATAGGACATACATGACCTGCCACAGCAAACAAATAGGACATACATGACCTGCCACAGCAAACAAATAGGACTTACATGACCTGCCACAGCAAACAAATATGACTTACATGATCTGCCACAACAAACAAATAGGACTTACATGACCTGCCACATAAAACAAATAGGACTTACATGACCTGCCACACCAAACAAATAGGACTTACATGACCTGCCACAGCAAACAAATAGGACTTACATGACCTGCCACACCAAACAAATAGGACTTACATGACCTGCCACAGCAAACAAATAGGACTTACATGACCTGCCACAGCAAACAAATAGGACTTACATGACTTGCCACAGCAAACAAATAGGACTTACACGACCTGCCACAGCAAACAAATAGGACTTACATGACCTGCCACAGCAAACAAATAGGACTTACATGACCTGCCACAGCAAACAAATAGGACATACATGACCTGCCACAGCAAACAAATAGGACTTACATGACCTGCCACAGCAAACAAATAGGACTTACATGACCTGCCACAGCAAACAAATATGACTTACATGATCTGCCACAACAAACAAATAGGACTTACATGACCTGCCACATAAAACAAATAGGACTTACATGACCTGCCACACCAAACAAATAGGACTTACATGACCTGCCACAGCAAACAAATAGGACTTACATGACCTGCCACACCAAACAAATAGGACTTACATGACTTGCCACACCAAACAAATAGGACTTACATGACCTGCCACACCAAACAAATAGGACTTACATGACTTGCCACAGCAAACAAATAGGACTTACATGACCTGCCACAGCAAACCAGGTTTTAACTTGTATTAAGTCACACAGGCCTATTTTGCATATGAGCCAAACCAGCTGTCTAAGTCATGTGCCATCAATGTTGTGATTTTGGCAGAAATGCATACATTATAATCTCATCATTCAATGTTTACCGTTTATTTTCCATGACAAATAATCCAAAAATAGTAAAATATTCGCTTTTACAAAACAACAGATCAAAAGCCTAGATAATATGGATCATAAAGACCTTGTTTCTCAAAAGGTTACTTTTTAGAGTTTGTTTCAATTTTGACAATAAATAGAAAACTACTGAGGTACCATGTTAAAGCTTATGACCAGTGGAATACAAAATGATACAAAACTCCATTTCACAATTTTGCAACTTGATTCCCACTTTGCTGTGGCGGGTCATGTATGGGTCAAAATTATGAATTTTTGTATGTCTTAAAATAGGTAGCAATGGTATATATTTGATGTTTTAATCTTTACATATATTACATTTACCATCAGATTTCATATTTAACCCTTTAGACTGAAGAAAAGAGATTGGAATGGAATGCAGTGTAACACAAGGATTATTGAGAAGCCGGGTGAGATGGATAGGCCAGTTGGCAAGGATGGATGCCGAAAAAATAGTGAAGAGAGCAGAGGCGGAACAACATAAAGGACACAGGAAAAGGGGAAGGCCACAGCTGAGATGGGAGGACTGCATGGGGAGGGACATGGGAAGACCAGGGGAGGATGAAAGATGGAGGGAGGGAGCGATGGACAGAAAACTATGGAAGGAAAAGACGCTGCGAGTGGTTCAGCTTTACTGTACCTGACCCTCACCCCTGTACAGCAGGGAACAAGGAGGAGAGCTAGAACCTCAAACTAGCCAATCGCACCCGTAGACTGACACTTCAAGTCAGCCAAACCTAGCCCAAAATAATGGGGTAATGCCATATTGTGTGGTGGTGCCATCTAGTGGATAGTTATGAAAACACACCAGAAATTATGTTTTAACGTACGGACCTTACATTTTCATGAACTTATAAATCTTCATCTTTAACCATTTAGACCTCAGCCGTTTCCAGCACTTGACAACATTCTATTAACTGACTAGTCTGTATATATATATACAGTGTATATATATATATATATATATTGTGGTTACAATGTAATGGTCTTATAAGGTCTCATTCAACTAGTCAGCCTTTTTCAGAACATATCGCCAAGCCGACCTTTCTATACTGGCACCAAGGATGGTCAATGCCAGGGTGCTTGTCATCCTCAGTGGCTCCTTTACGTCCGAAATTGAGACGGGACTGACATTAACGTAATCTCCAAGTCATGAGGGATACACAGTCCCCAATGTTGAGAGCCAGGTTCTTATACCAAATGAATGTCAGCTATCATCACAAAATTTCAGATTATACTTTGTTCAGCAGCAGGATACTTGTAAAGTCCGATACATAACAAAATTATAAAATGCTGGTCCACTCAGTTGCTCACAGTCAGTGTCGGGTAGAGCACATGGTCAAGGTAGATAGGGAGCAGATTCATGAAGCCCTCTGCTCCGGCCGTTGTCATCGTGTAACACGTGTGGTCAGTGTCAGTCCAAGCGTTCGTCCCTGATGCGAGACAGCGGTTGGCCAGAAGGTCAAGGACACCCTGGTTACATAACAATGCCAATGAATTGGTTACATAACAATGCCAACATCTGAAGAAACAGTGATTGAGGTGAACACAGTACAACATTCTATGACAATAATTTTTAAATATTCACAATCGGTTTATAATTTTCATCATTAATGATTTCAGAAAATTAGTATATTTATGATTTATAATGTTGATCATAAAATACATTGAATAGTAAGTATAAATTTAAGCGTTAGTAGAGAGATCTAGCTGCTTACCTTATATGGATACTTCTCACTACCCATGAACACAAGATGTTCAAGGGTATGTGGCAATCCATCATCATCATGGGCTTCCGTTGCTACAATAAACAATAGGCACTTTCAGTATTTACCTGTATATTCACACTGTTTAGCAGGTCTACATAAGCAAAACTGGAGTACTATTTGGGCGTAAAAACATTCTAAGATGCAATATTTTATAACATCATGATTCACATGCTAAATTTGGCCAAAATTATATAGAATAAATGAGTAAATAATTTAATGTATTGCCAACTGTTGATGTATACACACGACTGGAAAATTTGTGCCAGCTCAAAAATCGTCTTATGCACTAACACTCTTGGCATATTATAATACACTCTCGCACTGATTCACGTGACATGATCGGGCCATACAGCGATTTACACACAGCAAATAGGACGCATGGTTTTTTGACACAGGCATCTTGTATGAGATTTGGATTTTGCTGGTCTATTTTCGTAAGTACTTCATTAAAAACAACTTTTCCAACAGTTTGTATGCAGAGACTTGATGGAATAGGTGTTGGGTATTTAACATGTAGATATTTTATGGAAGAATTTGATCAGGTTTTTGTTAAGGAAAAACAAAGATTGGACACATGATTAACTAGTGCCTCCACCAGTATTTTGTAGGTAAAATATAGTAAGTTAGGCGGCGAAATCGATGAGGGCCTGGATTGTACTCATGTGTTCACAAGTGCGCCGCAACAGTATGCATGGACACCCTAAAACTGGGTACAAGCCAAGACCAGTGACATCAGACCAGTGACACCAACAGCGTAAACACAGCTCGATTATTGAATTATAGATTGCTAGACTACTCAACCCATGGACAACTCGGCCCCCGCTTCGAGACAGGTTGGCTTGATGAAAAATAGACAGATGAATTTGGCCAAAAGTAAAATTGGCCCAAATGATTGTACATACGTGACCAACACGTAACTAAAAATTGGACATTACTCAGTTCAACTGACTAGTAGCACATATAAATAAATTATTAATACAAATAACAGATGAATAAGTATGTTAAATATAAATAACTGATAATGGGCTATTGTTTGTTTGAAGCATCACGATTGAACTAAGACACCGGCGAATGGTCTTTGATTAGTTTGCGAGAGACAAAGCGTTGGACTTCAGCCGTATCTAACTAAACTCACTTCCTTTTGTTGACAAGTATATGAATAACAAGCACTCAGAGTGAATGGTTAATGAGCAGATCTTGAGTGTCACTTTTGTAGAAGCCATGTTCAAAACGTTGTAGTAAGACTCATGCAGTAAAACTCGTTGACCACACAAATCACCCTTTTAATATAACGCAGTCCTTTATATAAAGTTTAGACCCCTTATAGCATCTCCTAAATGACATTATCTGGATCAACGTCTTATGTGTTTATCATGTAATCTTCTAAATATATTTGAAAAAAAACATCACTCGTTCCATTACAGTAGGTATAGAATGAGGAATTTTAATTATAATGTGTACCTTGATCATTGACCTCACAGATCACCCGTTATTGAACACTAGCAGAAATATCTGTCACCTGACAGGATGCCTTGGTTAGTTGGTAGAAGAGAGTCGTAAAAGTAATATTTACCAAATGTTGGAAAACATTCAGCATCATTACATAAACACTATAAGGCGCTCGCAGGTATTCGTTGTTTGTTCAAAATGTCGAAGGTCGGAGAGAATATGAAGTTCATGTCCATCGATAGGCCCTATTCGACCGTGATAGTGTAGAATTGTCAAATAATGTTCGTATTGTTATGCTATTGGTATGAGCATAGACATAAGCATTACTGTGTCAGCGTTAACTCCAGGGGCAGCTTTGCAGTGACAGGCCCACAAGTGTGGGATAGCTTGCCAAAATGTGTGCGATCGGCTGGAACATTGGCGGCCTTCCGGAAACAACTTAAAACCCATCTATTTCGCCTGCACTACATGCCTTGATGCAAGCACTGCTGCCACATCTAAATGACACTGGTTTCTATTTTATAGTATTGGTTTTTAATATCATTGTCTTAAATTGTATTTTTACACCCTAATTTTGTATTTGTTTTTATTTCAGCTTATTTAATTAATTTATATTTTAGCATTTAGTCATTTTATTCTGTGAAGTGCTTTGATTGGTATTTATTTCCTTAAAAGGCACGATATTAAGAAACAGAATATTATTATAGGTCGATTATAGTTAGATGAAGTGAAATAAATTTAATTTTAATTGGCAGCAGGACATGATCTATTGGCTATATTTTGTTTAAGGTTTTATCACATAGGCCTACATATGCATATAATGTAACATAGGCTTGTCATATTCGTGCGTAATCGTAAATTTTTTTAGTCAATCTTACTCAATGAAGTTCAAAATACCAAGTTTTTGTACTTAATCATAATCGTAATCCTTACTATTATAAGTGTCTGCATGATGTATATTGACATTGCCCCTCGTGGATGCCCCAACTACAATCTCTTCCCGAAAATCTTAGTTGTTTGTTTGCATATATTCTAATTGTGTGCGTGACCTAACATTAACTCATCACGTGCTAGAAAATGCAAACAATGTACAGACAATGGGACAGGTTTACACTGTTATTGAAAGTGTGAAAAGATCAGTCGGTTATAAATTTCTAGCTTTGAAAGTACTTTCTCAATTATTGAGCAGCAAGAAGTCACCCCGTTGTATCCCTTCAGGAATTAACGTTGTCTTTGTGCTCAAGAAGACAACCACCTGAGTTCGCTTCAGGAGTATCTGCTCAATGAAACAATGACGGAGCAGTAAGCAAGCCAGTGAAACATTGTGTCCTTTCACACATTAATCACTTAATAACAGCGACAGTGGCAGTAAAATCACTGAATGGTTGGCTTGTACAATTCTGTCAGGTGCGCATATCATTATTATTAATAAATAATAAAACAATATGATACAGTTATGCGAGCAGATGTTGTATCCGATGTTGTAAATAAATATATTGAAAATAATCCAATGTGATTCTGCATCATATGTTGTCCGTTCCCAATACAACGTTCCAATCCAAGTTCAGTCTGTCAATCTGAAACTGAATCTGTTTGTCGCCGATAATGACAGCCTCAAAATGTTCCTTTTCAACATCGTCGTCATCATCATATCTGACATATACTTTCCTGAGTGATGTCTACTGCTAATGGTTCATTGCTGCATGCAACAACAGTCCTACAAGTCCTCACATTTGTGATACAACTCTCCAAACCCGAATCATCAGAATCTGAAGCCATGTCTTCCATGTTTCCAGTGGTGTGACAGATTTTGGCTATGGTACATATTTATATTACCATCCTCGCATGCCAGAGGGTGCTGCTGATTACATTGGTCTCAGTACCCCCGCACAGATCGCCTTACAAAACTCTGAAGATAAACTCAGCCAGTAATATTGCTCGCCGAAAATTCCAGTGGTCTTCTGGGTGGTCTTCATGGACTGCATAGGCAGTAGATGTAATTATTTGAATACACAATACTGCTCAGTGGTTCGTGAGATTGGTTGAATGGGTAAACTATGTAATGGTATTCCAGGAATTGGGATGCGGATCGGACGGGTATCTAAATTGTTCTCACGGGTGGTACGGCGAAGTCAATTATGAGTTCGACTTAGCTAACTTCCGTACAATTTGTAGGAGATCTGCCTGGGTTAGTGTACGTAATCACACCCCTGGCTTGTGAGAATGATGTTATTCACTTAGTTAAATATAAATGTTATGTTCATGTCACCTTTAAAGCAAAGAGCGATATTCCCATCATGACAATCGATAATCCACACAACAAGGATCATGTGCATGTATCAGGTGTAGTCGATCTGTTTTACCGCTCCGATATTTACATATTCTTTACGACTTTCAAATGTCTCTTTCATTCATAAATGAATGAGGCACTAGTGTAACTACATCGGAATATAATCCCATGGTTGTAGTTGCGATCTGAGATACGTAAACCAAGTTTTTGACAAATTAGCTTCCCTAACAACCATCCTAAAACCTATAAAATAAGATGGCGAACTAATAAACAACAGGTATAAAGCGCGAAAACCCAAACCACCCCAAAAGAACTCATATAAATCGGTGCATTCTCCCAGAGACAAAGTGAAACATATATTATTATCATTAATAGTTCTATTTATAGACTATCAGAAATCAACCTGAAATAAACAGTAAACACAATACACAATAAACTGTGTACCAATAAGTGAGTGCATAGACTGCACACAGGGAAGTATCTGCCAAATATCGTGTTAGCTCAGTTTCAACTTGACTCATGAATCGGTGTGAACTGGTTCAACATACACACATGTAAATATATACTTAACCATCACCACGCAAAGCAGAATCATGGCAGGTTCCTTGCATCATATTAATTCAAGATGCACTTTTAAATATACAATGTTCATGCTTGCATGTTTGCAAATCACCTTTGGACTTTTTAACGATTCCGAATCTGAGAGTTTTCAACTTGACCGCTTTCAAAGCAACTGCAATCAGAACTACAATGTCGTCACCAAACCCAGACAACCTACCAACTCTGCCACGACCGACTACATTTACAGCCTATCTGGAAAACCATAGCACACCTAAAATGTCTTAAATCCAGCACCGGAATACTGGTCATTCCACCGCCACACAGACCCAGTACAGACAGGACGACAACTAAACTCACTCTTCTGCTATGCATCATACTGTCAGGAGGTGACCAAGGAAACCCACGCCCCACTAAATGTCACACATGTAAAAAATCAATAAAATCCAATGGACCCAGCCTAATGTGTAGTGACTGCAGCAGGACAATGCACATCAAATATGCTGGAATATCCATACATGACTACAATGACACCTACAGAAATCTAAACACCCCATGGCATTGTTCCAATTGCTCGGCACCCTGTGGCATTTGTTACAGGGAAGTCCTAAATGACCACCATGCAATACACTGCGACCACTGCCAAAACTGGATACACACACACTGCTGTAAAATAGACGACAACGAATATAAAAGATCAATTAATTCATCATGCTCATCGGCTTGCTCCAAATGCGATAGTGTCAACTTCTCACATTCCTTCTTCAGAGACACAAACATTTCTACAGCTAATCCTTTTGATCCACTGGATAGTGGCAACCACAGCCATAATGTAGTACATCCCAACACAGCCGAAACTCAAGATTCAGTGTTTGGACCAAATCCCTGAAATGCATAAACCCCTGAACAACCCAGGAAAACCAAACAAAACACACTCAGTAGTATTCTGATAAACACCAACAGCGTCAAGAGCACTGAAAAGACAACCCAACTAAAAGCAACAATCCAGTCAAACAATCCCGACATCATATTCCTAGTCAAAACCAAAATAGATGAAAACTATCCCACCTACCCCCCAGGGTACTCATTTCTACCACCAAACTATGATGCTATCAGAAAGGACAGAAATGTTCATGGCAGTGGAGTACTTATAGACTTTCGCGATGACATCGTTGCAGAACTACTTCCAAACCTTAACTCCAATTGTGAAATAGTATGAACAAAAATCCACTTTGCACAAAACAAATCCATATAGTTTGCATCCTATTACCGACCCCCCCCCCAATGACCATCTCCAATCTCTCGAAGCTCTCCTTGAATCTTTGACGAACCTATACAGATCACAAAAACTCATAGCTGGAGATTTTTAACCTTTCTGGTATCAACTGGTTCAACCAACAAACCACAAGCAATAGAACTGCCAGCAAATGCAAGAAACTACTAGAAATAATGAATCGGTTCTGGCAATATCCTTGACCTAATACTCACCTCAAATCCGTCCATAATCGTCAACATTCACACCTATCCCATCATGAATGATCATGAAGCCGTATCCTTGAGTGACAACCTAAACCCAGTTCGCAACAGGAAATCACCACACAAAGTATTTCAATATACATCCGCAAACTGGGGCAAACTTAAATATGGCATAACCCAATTAACAACAGAATATTTTGACATGGACCCCAATTCACGAGACATTAACACAAACCTGATCTTTTTTTGGACACATCCACCTCCCCTGGATAACACGGAAAATAATATGAATGCAACAAAAACGCAACAAAAGCCACAAAAAAAGCAAAACAAACTGGACTTAATAGCGACTGGAAAAAGTTTAAAGAACTTAGAAGACAAGCCACTAAGGCTGCAGCCAAATCTTACAAAGATTACATAAACAACAACATTGGAGGCAGCTTAAAAACAAACCCTAAACAATTCTGGTCATCCATCAAAGCAAACAAACGAGAAAACATTGGCATTCCCACACTGCAACAAACAACCCATCATCAGTGATCATGATAAAGCAAATGCACTGAACAACCAATTTAGTTCCGTGCTCACCCAAGAAATGTATCCTACCCCCAACAAGCACCTTCCTCTTACCCTAATATGCCCACTCTTGAAATCGGGATAGCTGGAGTAATCAAGCAACTGAAAAATCTAAACCAAAACAAATGAACTCCCAGCTAGAGTTCTTAAAGAAACTGCAGAGGAAACAGCTCCCATTATCACACACATCTTCCAACAGTTATACTGCAACTCCCCGATGACTGGCTCCAAACACTAGTAACTCCAATACACAAAAAGCCACAAATCTGACCCCGCAAACTACAGACCAATATCACTAACATGCATCCTCTGTAAAGTCGTGGAACACATCATTCTAAGTAATATGTGGAAACACCTGAACAAACACATCATCATTCTCCACTTTCAACACAGATTCCAGTTAAGACTGTCTTGTGAATCTCAACTCATCGAGACAGTCCATGACTGGATGACTGCCATTGACAACAAGACACAAATAGGTGCAATCCTGCTTGATTTTGCAAAAAGATTTTGAAAAAGTCCCCCACAAATGCTTCCTATCCAAACTAGCCTCCTACGGAATAACCGGAAACACACAAAACTGGACCAAATCATTTCTGTCAAACCGTAAACAGAGAGTCTCAGTAAGTGGAGTTCTGTTGGACACAACATATGTTACACCTGGTGTTCCACAGGGCTCAGTCTTAGGACCAGTCCTCTTCCTTCTCTACATAAATGACATAAACGAAAACATCTAATCTCTCATACGCCTCTTTGCAGACGACAGCATTATTATATATCGTAAAATCACCTCTGAAACCGACCATGCCATTCTTCAAACTGACCTGATCCAACTTCAAATATGGTTTGACACATGGCAAATGAATTTAACATTTCTAAATGGGTCCACCTCCCAATAACAAACAAAACTAAACCCAGACTACACTCATATTCACTCTTTGGCATGCCACTTGCTACAGTATCCAGCCATCCATATCTCAGAGTAAAATTAGATTCAAAATTAACCTTGGCAAGTCACATCACCGACATAGGTTCCAAATCCTCAAAAGTCCTAGGCATGATTAAAAGAACCCTTGGCCCATGCAAACCTGAAGTCAAAGAAATAGCTTATAACATGTTAATCCGGTCAAAATTTGAGTATGCATCTTCCATATGGAACCCACACAGTGACATACTGCCACCCAAATTAAGCACCAAATTTGTTAAAAATGATCATAGACGTCAAACCTACTCAGTAGACCTAGTAACCACCCTTGGATGGCCAACTTTTGAACGATGTCGCATTGTCAAACAAGCCATGACATTTTATCCAATTTTCAATAACATTATCAAGATCAACCCCCAGCAGGCCTTCTAACACAATCAAGAAACTATGTAGCCCCTAGGTGCCGCATTAATGCAGCTGTTTTCTCCTTCTACTCCAAAGCAATCCGTATATAGGGAAGATGATCCCAACATAAATCACTGAAATAGAAAGCCCCACTGCTTTTCAAATAGCCATCATGAACCTTCCATTCAGCACACCCAATCATCCTAACTGCCTTTAAATAATGTATTAATTTATGACTGATAATGACTGAGGATGAGAAGCACCCTGACAGTTATCACCCTCAGGCTCAGTGCCAACATATAAGTCAGTTTGGCGATAATGATCTGAATAAGGCTGACTAGTTGAATGAGACCTCATAAGACCATTACATTGTAACCACAATAATACAGACTAGTCAGTTAATAGAACGTTGCCGAGCGCTGGAAACAATGAGTTCTTAGGTCTTAGGTGTTGTTTCTCCATACAGCCCCTTCTGGGGCTAACCTAGGAGTTATGCAGTGTGCATTGCAAAGGGTGCGTGAAACTGAATTTGACAAATAATTTTAAAAGAAAAATAAAACAAATAATTATGTAAAACAAGTGCAATAATTTGTGCAGATTAAAAACACAAACACAGTCTCTGTTTTTATCTATAGTCTGGCAAGGTGGGCTGGAGCAACAAGGTGGATGGTGCTCAGAGCTTGTTGGAATGGGTGTAGTCTGGGTAGGCTTACTGTTTGTGGGGGGAGTAAATTCCAAGCTCTTATAACTCTAGGATAGAATGAGTATGCATATGTATTTATGCGTGCATGTATTTGTTTGGATCGCTGTTTCGTATACGGGAGCATGGGACACAAGATGTTGTGGTAGGGTAATGTTCAGGGGGTCGTGTTTTATTTTGTAGAAGGTAAGTTGGTGTTGTAATCGTCTTCTTTCTAGAGTCGGCCAAACAAGTTTATTTATGAGGCTGGTTATGCTTGTTGTGCGGCGGTCATTTAAAGTAAATCTAGCTGCGCTTCTTTGGATTTTTTCAAGGGTATCAATGTTATTTTGTGTATAGGGATTCCAGGCTACAGCTCCGTACAGTAGTTTTGGCCTTATTAACATATTGTAGTCTGTTTCCTTAAAGGTCCTCAACCAATTCGTTTGCCCATCGCCAATCCGGTTCTTTTAGGTCCAGATGTGTAATGTGTGAATAGTTTAACTAGTGTGCACAGTCAGTTTAATAAAAAATGCGTACTTGTTTTTTAATCGTCAAAAAACAAGAGTTGTTGTTACACCGGGTATAGCTGGCGAAAGCCAATTGCGCTGTCGACCTCCTGCGCCATTTCAGTCACGTGCTTTACGCAAGATCGGCATCCCACGCATTCGAAAACAATAACAACATACACGTGCTTTGGTGTATCAAGATGAAGATTCCAAAGTGGTTGTACGAAGGTACGTATACTACACTATCGCATTTAGCAACAAGAACGCGTAGCCACGTATTAATTCAACGAGAATTGCAACTTGCGAACGTCAACACTCGACTCGAGGCAGTCTAACTCTAAGACTGTCTAACTCTAAGCCAGTCACCATGTCCATGACCATATTATCAGCCAGAGATTCAGTCAGAGGCTGTGTCAACGAGCATAATATTTGATGTGCATTGTAATGTGTATTTGGTTACGTAGGATCTTGGTAATAAACTATGTTATTGCGACAATACATGTAGAGAATAGATGACCTGAGGCTGCGAAATGACAAATAACATTGGTTTGGCAATAGGCCCCTGTTGATCGTGCAAGTAACTTAGTCAGGGAGCATCCGTAATTTCGTGCAACAGAACGTCAAATACGGGAGTATTATATTGGTGATCATAATTATTAAAACAGTGTTTTGTGATGGATATTTTGATACTATTACTGCAGAATGTTGTTGATTTGCATTGTAGTTTATGCCAAATAATTGAGATTTGTTATATTGACGACCATGATGGTGATGATGATTTTATTAAATATAAAAATGTAAACGTGTAAATACATAAAATATAAATACAGTTAAAGTACACCATATATAAGGATTAAACAAGATAATGCTCGCACTTGTTTCCGTTGTGGTTCTTGGTGCCTGGCTATAGTTTATGTAATTGGTATCCTGTGATACCTTTCAACTGACATATGCCAGCTATTCTTGTGTATTTACCAATATGTGTATATATTCTCACCACAGCAATATATGAATGCATAATACGTAACTTGAATTATGATGTCGCTAGAGGCCACACTGCCACCCAAGAATGGGAATGAGAGGAGGCAGAAGAGGAGCTAAGGCGGTCACCTGGGTCAGGCAGACACAGGGAGCATACATAGTCTGCGGCAGGCCCACATTTGATCAATCCAGGTAAATTCAAATTTATAACAATCAACCACATATAAGTTATCAAAATTTTTTAATGTGGACATTTACATATATATTTGTTTTCATACACATTTTAATAATAACATCTTGGACGTGGAAAACTAAGTTGACTTCTGCATTTATATTATACCCACATACATATTAATACACCTTTAAAAGTATTTAGCATACGGCGATGACTCAGAAATAAGTTTATAAAATAAATTGTTCATTTTTGAAGGTAAATGTACATGTTATGAACCTTTGAATACTTGGCGAGTACTGTTAGCATCACAATAACACCTTATTTTGTAATTTCCAACATTCACCTTGACCATTCATCTTCAGGCAGAACCTTAAAATGTCAAACATGAATATGTGTAGTAGTTACACATGGCAGACACTGACATGAATTTGTATACTGAAAAAAAAAAAAAATATATAAATCCTCTTTACTGATTAGCAGAATTCAAATCAGTCTATAATATTGACTAAGATCAGGCATCACTGTAATGAAATTGAATTTTTTTTAATTCATGTAATGACAATGAACACCTTATAAAGAAAAAATAGTTAAATTTTTTTACCGTTTTGAAAAAGAGCACATTCTACTAATGTCTGCATGCTGTATCAACCCACCCTCTCCCTCCTCCGGAACAACCCCGGTAAACACTGACTGTTCCTAAGATATCAATATGTATAGATGCAGCTGTAGTAGCACATTTCTTGCTGCCGTTTTTCTTGTGAAATGCTGCAGGTCACACATGAAACATTATTTTACATTTACTGATTATGAGAATGAACATTCCATAATTATTTACTACCAACACTACAATAATACCTGTTTTTGTTTATTGAATATATGCTTTTCTTTACAGGAGATTGGTCTAGTGTGCCCAAGTTAATATGGCATACTGGGCAGCTGTATTTGTCCAGGATCTCGGACAAGATTCTACAGCCATGCAGCATGCT
The DNA here is from genome assembly GCA_020002185.1 of Paraescarpia echinospica. Lineage (NCBI taxonomy): Eukaryota > Metazoa > Annelida > Polychaeta > Sabellida > Siboglinidae > Paraescarpia > Paraescarpia echinospica. The sequence goes on from CM034540.1 coordinate 53,510,418, forward strand.
GCATATTAATGGGTTGTCATGTGAATGTCCACCGACTGATCCCAATTGTGTCGTGTGTTGCATCCGTGACAGATTCCCCAGTGCCGATGGGGTGTACACTGGCTTCCAGGTCAGTCAGTTAGCTTAACTGACTAAAAACCAATGTAGAATGCAGGTTGCTCGACATACGAATATGGTGACGCCTGACTAGCTCGTGAGACAGGTTCAGTGTCGAGCATTCTTCGGTGAACTACATCGGTTTGGATATCGATGACATCACTGTATGTGTTCGCTGTCTTCGATGGTACTGCATACCAGCCTCCTGACATTTTGCTGTACATCCGCATCTACCTATACCGAAGACAAAGTGACAATTAGCATGGCTCTGACATGTATTATATTTTATATGTGATGACACATTTATCAAAAGTCAATAATACACGGTATTTGTATTCAATTCAACTTTAACTTTTAGCAGTGTCTATGACAAAATACATAAATTATCCAGCATTGTTACAGTGTTAGGGTTTCAATGTCTTTATGTTGCTGATAGTCAGTGGCAGCCAGCTGAGTTCTTGCAACGTACACCAGGTACTTGTTATGTACAACAACACAAGTTTGTGATGAAGTAATGGTATTGAAAGCCTTTTCACATTTTGCAACAACAATCTGTTGATACACTGACAGCAGCATTTTACTTGTTTAAGTTCTCTATGTATCATGAGGACTGTTATTATACTTTCATGCCACGTTTCATATTTCTAAATTATTCTTTTTTATCACTGGTTTATATTTTCACAAATAATTTACATTACATTTTCACTTTGCATGATGATTATACACCTGAACTGATATGGTGTAGTATCCAGTCCTCGGGATTGCTCAAAGCGCTTTAAACTTTAATCCCTGGCAGACCTGTTAATTCGAACACCATCTTGACTTATGTGGGAAGCGTTCAGCCACACTGAAATTAATATGCATAGTCTATTCGTACAAAAATATTGCAGTCTGTAGCCGGTACTCTTCATACAACTGAGTAAACCTGAGCAATGTAGCATGTAGTGATTGTACATGTAATTCTCAGTCACATGGTGATGACCTTGACTAGTCTAGTCACTATTATTTGCGAGTTGTAAACATACATATCAAGCATTGCATAAACTATAAAATTTTCTAATTATTGATGTTTTTTTTAACAAAGAACAATAAATTATGATTCTTTGTTAAAAAAACAATTATGATTCATAATAGTTCATTTGTTCAACTAAACATCTTCCTAAGTAATTTGTTCTCATTGGTTTACAATTTATGGGCATGCGATATTAAAAATTGTTGTTAATACACATAATTGTTTAGTCACTAATTTTGTGAGAGCATTTGACATCACGTGTACTACTGTTTTGTTTTTTTGTAACAAAGAATTTTGATAAAAGTATCTGTTTTTTTTTTTATATATACCTGACATTTTTTCAACCTCTTCCTAATTTTTGTTTCTATTGTTGTTTTGCATTTGATGTGCATGTGATATTAAAAAGTATTACATTATACACATCAAGTGCAGTGATTGTACCTGTAGTTGTATTGTACTTTTCATTATTCTGTAGTCAATCTCATCAAATAGTTTCAATAAAATGTTTTTTACTTCACATTGTCTTTAATTCACATGCATTTCTAACAACAATATGCAATTTAACGAGGACACCACATTACTGCAAAATTCTCATGCCGACAAACAAAACTATCACATACAGGGGTGGATCCAGAAATCGAGTATGGGAGGCACAAAAACCTCCACTGGTGGCCGAACCAAATGGTGTAGTCTAAATTTTGTCGCTACTACGCTGCCATAACATCACCCGCTCCACTGGAGTGGTGATATTGGAAGACGTCATAACTTCAGCTTATTATTATCGCCTAAACTGGGGCACATTTCAAATGGTCTGGGAGGACACAGTCGCGTGGGCACATTATAAAAGATTTGCAGACACGCCAAATTCTTATGGTCTAGGGGGGCACCTGTCCCCAGGCCCGCCTGGATCCGCCTATGACATACTTGTTTATTGCTTGTATTTATAATTTTGATAACAGGTTTGGTGACAGAGTAACCACATTTGATAACACTCGTTTACCTGAAGGTGAAGAGCTTTGAAGCATACATCTGCATGTGGTGCATTTACACTATTACTATTTTCCCAAGCCTACTTAGGCTACTAGCCTACTACCATATACGACATAGACATAATATAATCACTATCATTGACATAAGTATATGCCATAGGCATAGCGTCGTACTGTTAGTGTTAGCTGATATTAGTCTATAGTAAACAGGGCCCAGCAAGGCCGCCCATACCGCCATTGCCAATGACTAAAAAGAAAACAATCAAATAAATGTTGTACAAGCAACATTAATATATATACTCATACGTCTAAATATACATGATTATAGCTGAATAAATCGAAATTACTAACCTATCTGGAAGAACCTTTGCGAACGCTGCATCTCGTCTGTTGATATTGTGACCGACACCATGGCACGGGCAACGGCCCACGGCCACAATCCACTGACACTGTCGCCAACTCCTTCTGTTTGCTTTGTTTCTTCCATAGTCGTTCTCTAATAGAAATACACCTTTATGTATGGGTACTGTTTTTGTCTGTCTAATTTAGCCCATTTTGCCGTGTCGGTGGCATATATGTTCATGGACGTCCACTCGTTGCCTAAACTCAGAATTCCATAACATCAACAGCGCCAAAGGGTGGGGGTCAAAGGTCAATATCGCCCATAATTCGCGATCTTGAGAAGACAAGAACACGATTCCACGCCGAGTTCAATGTCCATACTCAGCTAAAATCGAAGCAAAAAACCGGATCCGGTTTTTACTAAAAACGAGTTCGCAGTTTTTTTATTAATTTTTTATAAAAACGAACTAAAACGTATGCATAAACGAACTAGGATGTCATTGGGGAGTACTTGATTACTCTGTTTTTTTTGAAATTACTAAGAAACGCGAGGAGCAAGACTATCGAATTGGTTGAGTACTTTTAACTTTAGATGTTGCAGGGTGGTTGCAGTAAATTGGGCTGTTTGGAGGGGTTCCCAAAGGAGTACCAGTACCTGACCTAAGACAACTTGTACAGTTTGGCAAAACCCTGACCGGTTCAAACCCGGGGACCGAGCTGTCTGTAAGCGGGGGCCAAGTTGTCCCAGGGTGGGGGGCCGAGTTGTCCGTGGGCTGAGTAGTCATGACACCGGATTATTGCAGTTAACTCTGTATTATCGCTCACAAATATGCCAACTCACCTAAGCAGAAGTAGCCATTTACCAACGGTCCTTCTACCTGTGCAACCACCACAGTTAGTCCGGTAACATTCGAGCGGTATTTGTATACTGGCACGACACCATTACATTTGCCAGAATACAATAAATCGAAGTCTTCGAACTTTTCCGCCATATCATCGGGTGGATAACTTCTAGAGGTACCAAGAGCGACGGTGAGATCATAACCTGTATTAATCGACATACAACAATATTGGTGTACTAGGATACATATCCTTAACAAAAAAATCTTCAGAAATCAATTGATTTTATAAGAATTTATAAAAGTCTATCGAATGGTAAGGAATTAATTGCCTATGTCCACTGGCGCAATATATGCTTACAAACGAAGAACTGTAGAAGATTCTCACGAGGTGCATACAACTATAAATATATAGCTGGCCGTTGCTACCAAAACACAGAACCAGTGTCAATATATTCATCTGGTGGGTCCACTCATGGCAAGAAAAACAAAGTTATCGAAACAAAAGAAAACAAACACAAAGCTGATGTTAATTGAAGAGGTAGTAGGGAGAGAGAGAAAGAGAAAGAGAGAGGGATATATATATATATATATATATATGTATATGCTCCATCCCTGTCAAACGATCGACCCATGTGGAAACGGTTCATCTGTACTCCAGCCCCGGCCGACCAATGATGATGATAGATCTCTATAAAAAAATATCTATATATATTTCTTACTATTTTTGCCAATGGCTGCTTAAATACTGCTAGAAAAATGTTCCACGCAAAAAACGTACCCAACAAATTGAACCATATGCTACAGGCCTGATAACTGAGTGTTTTTTATTAATTACAAGAGCTCATTTGCTTATTTACTTTACGAGTTTACTTGTGTTCTTCTGTTCGAAACTGGTGATCTCATGCAGTTGTCTTGCATATATGATCTACAGTTCTACGCCTTCCTGGTAGTTAAAGTATGTGATTTTTAATTAATTAATTGTTGAGGCTTATCAATCGTGTTATTCAAAATAATTAATAAAATGTCAAATCAGCGCATATAGGATTATAACACATTAACATTCCTCCCTAAAGAATATGCAGTGAAAAACTCGACGCAATCTAAACTGGTGGTCGTTTGTGTATGATCGCGTGAATACCGCTACGATGTTTCGCAATGCATAGTGGGCCGCAAAACTTCCGCTTGAATTTGAGGCGTGTTTTGGATTTTAATTTTCGTTAATTTCTTGCGGTGGCATCACTTACAATTCTGTATTAAAATTGTTGAATATACCCTTTATGCCATCTAATTATGGCGGTGTCATATTCTACGGAATTGGTCGATTCATTTATGGAAGATAATTTGATGAAAGAAGAAGATTTGGGTGAGTTGTTGACATTCAGATTGTTAGTGGATGATCATGAAGTTCATGAACGGACAAATAGCTCATGATTGCGTATATATGCTATTTGACCGGATATATATGGGCCCCTAAATATGCCATGACAGCATAAGTATAAATATGCCGTTTGACCGGATAAGAAAAGGTTATTTACGTAAACATTGATTATCTTAGCTATGACAAGTTATTGATGACGAAGCACAGCACATTGACTGCAAAAAGACACTGAAATGTTGGTCAACAAATGCTGACACACTAACTAACAAACTGGATGAGCTGAACACATTAATTGCTAGTGAGATGCCAGATATTATCACGGTAACCGAAGTCTGCCCAAAAGCCAGTGACATAACACTAACAAAACAAATGATTGACATAGATGACTATGATGCTTTCCCAAACACCCTGGAAGGTAGAGGGGTTGTAATTTACGTGAGAAAGTGGTTGAGAGCTATTCCAGAAGAGACCCTCACAGATGACATATTCAATGAATCTGCCTGGTGTAGTCAGTCTAAAAAACAAGGACAAACTTCTGATAGGGGTAGTATACCGTAGTCCTAACAGTGACTCTGAAAACAACGATACACTCCTTCAGTTAATCAAAACAGCCTGCAACAGTCGAGGTGTGACACATATCCTAATAACCGGAGACTTTAATATGAAAGACATTGATTGGGAGACATGGACGGTACCAGAACATTACACGTTAGAAACGGAACTACTCGAAACCCTGAGTGACTGCTTTCTACACCAACATGTCAATTTCCCCACCAGGTATCGACATAATCAAGAACCATCACTTCTTGATCTGATAATCACCAATGATGAAAATATGACACAAAACATAAAACAGAAGCCAACTCTAGGGAAAAGTGACCACATAATCATTGAGATAGAATGCCACTGCTACTGTGATACAATGAGTGAAGAGAAGGCAAGTTACCAGTTTGAAAAAGGCAATTACACTGACATCAAGTGCAAACTCAGAGAAACAAACTGGAAAGAGACTCTGAATAACCTAAGTGTGGACAAGATGTGGCAAGAACTGAACAGCACACTCTCAGACCTGGTTGATAAACACATACCAAAGAAACAGACAGTGACAGGAAAGAGAGTTAAGCCTTTGTGGATGAACAGCGATGCAATGAGGAAAGTGAAAAAGAAGTACAACAGTTGGAAGAGGTACACCGAGACAAAACAGTACAGAGACTATGTTGAATACTCACGTGTGAGAAACATTGCGACCAGTGCTGTAAGGAAAGCTAGAAAAGACTTTGAACGGAAGCTTGCGACAGAGGTCAGCAAAAACCCCAAGGTGTTCTGGCGTTATGTCCAAGATGGAAGAAAGGTTAGATCTGCCATGAGTGAATTTGACTTGGATGATGGCACAACAGCAAAAACAGACCAAGAGAAAGCAGACACACTAAACAAATTTTTCACAAGTGCATTCTCACACGAAGATCTGACGGAAATTCCGACACTCGAAGACAGACATAATGGAAACCTGCTGATCAGCATTGAAATCACAGCAGAAGATGTCCTGGCTAAATTAACCAACTTAAAAACAAACAAGTCACCTGGTCCAGACAGATGTCACCCGTACGTTCTACATGAACTGAGAAATGAACTGGTGGAGCCTCTCCTTTTGATCTTCAACAGGTCATTGAAGGATGGAGTGCTCCCAGCTCAATGGAAGACAGCACACGTAACAGCGCTACACAAGAAGAACTCAAAAAGACATGCTTCCAACTACCGGCCAATCAGTTTGACATGCATAGCATGTAAGATTATGGAAAGCATTATTCGAGACCATCTCCTGACTCATATGACTACGAACAACATGTTCCACAAAGATCAGCATGGATTTAGACCAGGCAGGTCATGCACCACCCAACTCTTAGAAGTCATGGAGAATTGGACTACCACCATTGACTCGGGCGGATGTGTAGACACAATATATCTTGACTTTGCGAAAGCCTTCGATACAGTGCCACACAAAAGACTAGCAAAAAAACTAACTGCGTATGGCATCCAAGGAGAGGTGGCAGCGTGGATCGCAGCTTTCATAACGGGACGAAGACAAAGGGTTGTCGTAAATGGGAAGCTATCAGATTGGGCAGAGGTCACAAGTGGAATACCTCAGGGAAGTGTCCTTGGCCCCATTCTATTTATCCTGTTCATCAACGATCTACCAGACGGTATAAACAGTGGACTCAAGATCTTCGCCGATGATACAAAAATATATCGAGATGTGAGGTGTGAAATGGACAAAAAGCTATTACATGAAGACATTAACAAATTAACATCGTGGTCAGAGAAATGGCAGTTACATTTCAATCCATCGAAATGCAAACATCTGACTTTTGGCAAGCCGAAACTTAACACCACATACACGATGACAAGTAAAGATGGGGAAGTGTCAGAAATCAACAGCACATCAGAAACAGAAAAAGATCTCGGTGTAACGTTCGACAGATCTCTAAAATTCCGACAGCATATTGGCACCATTGCAAAGAAGGCAAACCAGATGACAGGCCTCATCAAACACACGTTTAAACATCTGGACAGTAGCAGCTTCCGATTATTATATACAGCGCTAGTGAGACCACATCTCGACTATGCTGACTCCATCTGGAACCCGCACTACGCCGTAGACATCAACACCCTTGAAAGAGCACAACGGAGAGCAACCAAGCTGGTCCCAGAAATAAGAAACTTAAACTATGAAGACAGGCTGAAACATCTTAACTTACCAAGTCTGGCATACCGAAGAAGAAGAGGAGACCTGATCCAAGTCTACAGAATTACCAATGGCATCGACGACATCAATCAAGAGGACTTCTTCATGATCACAACAAACCGCACACGAGGCCACAACAAAAAATTGTATAAGACACCAAGCAGACTTGATATTAGGAAACACTCCTTTTCACAACGCATCTTCCTAGACTGGAACAACCTTTCTCAGCAAACAGTGAACGCTGAAAACATCCTCTCCTTTAAAACAAAACTCGACAAAGAATTGAAGATGGACAGGTTTAAATTTTAATAAAAGCACAAAATAACAAGACAAGCCACTTTCTCAATATCAAAATACGATGCATAAAGGCGGGTGTACACATACTTTAAAACCCGAAGATCCAGGCAAGTTATGACAAACTAGCGTGAATCACTGAATGTTCTCCATAGGCATAGGTTTGACTCCCTAGATATTCTTCTCTTGGTAAAAACAATTCCTACCTCCTTGCAACCCTCAAAGAGCGGCAGAATATTCAGCAAGTTGATTGTGGCTGCCAAAAGGATGATGTTGATGATCACTGCTTATCAACAATTAATCTATATAGACTATGATATATCAGAACATCTGGTATTCGAATAAGTCTTGATTCAAAAGCTTTGGACATATATTTGATTGTACATCTTCATTATTTCACAGGATTCCAGGTTGTTACAAAAAACGAAATGTTTGTTATCTCTTACACAATATGATGTACATAGTTGTTCATCAGGTGTCATTACCAGTCTTTCCAAATAAAAAAAAAATGGATATATATCGTGTTTTTGACCTGAAACCCTTTAATTATAATTAATTGAGAAGATCCCATTGTGGCTCTCTTATCGTCACTTCTTCTGCAGAAGGGTCAGTTCACTGAGACACAACCTTAAGGGTCAAGGGGTAAAATAATAAAAATGGCCAAAATGAGTGGTCATGTTTGGAAATTGGAAGCAAAACTGTCACCAAGGAATTTGAAAATCTGCCAGTAACATGCAGACCTGTAGCCTGTAGAGTGTAGATGTATATTTTACAAAATAGTAATATTTTATCAGCCAGTGAAATTGCCGATAGGTGACACTTAGGCACAGTGTGTTATCATTTTAAACAAAACAGGTGATTGCTTGGATCTCAAAATATCACTTTAATGACAAGCTGTGGAGTATTTGTAACCAATTAATAATATATCGTGTCAAGTTCCCGAGAACTAAATATTCAGACAGAATCACAGTCCTAATCATTTAGGGATAATTTATGTTAACTTTAGTCATAAAAAATCTGATTTTCTCTCACAACCCAGGCATCAAGAATGCATGAATTTACCTAGGGCACTTATAATGTTATTTAACAAATTATATGTAATGATACACACATACATGTATGTAATATTCTTTTTATAAAATGATGTACTTACTCAACCTATGAACTATTGCTATTGACTCTTTATGAAGCACTTGTAATCATTTTTGATGTCATTGTAACCGATCTAATTATGTAACATTACTTAGTTATACAGTTCTGAGATTTGTTAATAACTGAGCTATTATGATGCATCATAATTTTAATTGACCAGTATAATTAAATCCAACCCTTATATCTACTAATTACTACTTCAGTAAAGTTATGTTTGAGAAAATCTGAATCAGGGTTCTTTGATAATTTTTAAATTGAGACAATCTGAATCAGTACTTTCACCAAATTCAAAACATTAGTTAAACTGGTGTTATTGTATGTATTTGAAACATGGAAAATAAATGTATGTGGATATGTTCCATTTTAAATATCTAAGGAGAATCCTAAAAATTTAATTGACATATCAAGGAGGCAGGGAGGGAAGGGGGATAAAGGAGAAGGAGAGCAGGCCTTGACATTAAGGTTTTGTATCCACTGGCCCAGGGGGCCACTAGATTTGATGAGTTACTAGCCCACCCAAAAAGTTACTGGCCCAAACTTTGTAAAAAAAATGCTGATACCAAGGTGCCCATCGCTTCACAAGAAGTACACAAGGGTTCGCTAGGAGCAATGACATGAATGCAGGCTTTTCTGAAGCTGTTATTTGTGTATATTCTTTTACAAAGTTAAGAAACGACTATAAGATGTGAGAACACGAAGATTTTTAATCATGGTGCCACTCTGCTATTAATGCAAAATCTGAGGTGTCATTTGCAATAAACAATCTTAGCACATTTATTTACACACTTTATTACACCAAAATAAGTAAAAAAATAAACCGTTTGCACCAATGGCAAAAGTCACTGTCTGTGTTGTGTCACTTCTGTATACATATCACATAATAGTCGGTTTAAATTCCAAGAATACTGTAACAATCAAACATAAGAAATTACAATGTGACTTTATTTATTATCAGCTCGTATATTATCCAAATACGCTTCATAGTTTTAATATTGATAATTGACTCATTCATTGACATTTTCCGTGAATATTTTATTTTACATTGAGACTAAAGTCACTGAGTCTGTGAAGACAAACTCACGAAGCTGACAAGTACCTAAACTATAGGTGTTTTGATAGGTGGCAGGTATTTTCTGGGGTAGGTGGGCCGGCCAGTATTGCCAGGATCAGGCGTACATGATACCATGATAAATTTGCATCTGAACGCTGATACCACGTGTATCACTTGCATTAGTGGCGATGTAAACAGCACGTCCGTGTGCGACAGTGTTAGTGTGAGCGCTGTCCAGAGTTCCATCAAGGACATTTTCAAGGCTATATTACAAGATCCACCACTGCAGCCGTTGTCTTTTGCAATGCTATGAACCATACAAAATCTAAGTGGCCTTATAAGGCAGGTGGCCTCTGGTGAGGGGGGACCATCGATGAATGTAGCATGTGAAAAGAAAACATGGACAGTGAACATCATTTATATGGAAAATAACAGTTGATTTGTCATAGATAATGTAATTTGTAAAACAAACACGAATGCCAACTCAGCACAACGAGTGTGTATGGTACTATTGGTAGGCCTACTTAATTTGTTATAAGCATCGTCATCGTCTTGTGATTAAAAATAGCAGTTTCGGTTGCCGATTATCCGCTGCCGAGGAGTAGATTCTTCCTGTAACCCCGGCCGTTAGCCGGGTGGCCGCTAGTGAGGGGTGGTTTGTATTAGACAACTCTAATGCAATGAAAATATGGCCGCGTAATCCGGGTGGCCATCAGCGTGGGGGGCCTTATAAGAGGGGAACTACTGTATGCACTAGCTTTTTATCATGCATACGACAGTTGAGATCGACTGTCATCTTGCCGGTGCCACCCCTAATCAACGTGTGACAAGACCGCTTATTGGGTTAATAATTAATGACCGCCGCCATTCGCCAATCACGCAGATGGACACAAATGAATTTGGCAGTGCATAGATGACATCATATCCCCATGGGTGGTTGCCAATGTCGCAAATATAACAAAACGAACATTGATTGAAATATCAAATAAAAAGATTAGGCTTTAAGGTCATCCCGTTTTGCTAGGTAGGATCGAGTTACCGGAAACACGAATGTCGTCAATCGGATTGAAACCAGTGGCCCGTCGGGCCAGTAAAATATGAAAACTGGTGGCCCAAACTGGCCCGACAGCTTCAGAAAAGGTGCCAGACCAGCAGGCTAGTTTTAATGTCGAGGTCTGGAGAGGAGAGAGATGTTTTTATTTAGATCGATCGTGAACATAATATTACAGTTAGTACATAATAATTAAGAATACAGGATGATTGATCTATAGAGACCTGCACTAATACCACCTGGCTACCTACAGTTGAAAAAGAAAGAGAACAACTGGGATGGAAAACGTGGAAATAAACTAAATGGGTAGCAAGAGACAGGATAAACTGAAGAAGATGCTCTGCAGCCAAGATACCTAAAAAAAGGTGGAGTAAGAGACGTAGTACTAGTCGTTGATCAAGCATGCTAAATATTCCGAGGAAGGAACAGTTTGTAGTTGGGGGAAGCTATAGCTGTTTGCCTTGCTGTGGCCTGGTGGGGACACATTTAATAGAATTCATAAACTCCGGACATACTGCAATGCTTTGCCATCTGTGTGACAAAAACATATGCCTGTCATGCTGCATAATTGATGTTTCCAGTGATAAGCATATGCCTACTACCAAATGGCTGTGCCACACTTGGATGCCTACTCATTCATTATGTAGATATGCTAACGGTGACAACCTAGCCACATTAGAATACACCTCTAGAGAGCAGTGACTGGCTAAGTGGATGCTGAAACAGGCCTTTGTTTGGTAGATAACTGTAATAAATAGGCAAATTTATTAAGCTGAATACATCTATGCACTACCTAGACTATACATAACTAAACCATAAACATAAAGATTGCACTGTAGGTGTTTTATTGACACTTTGCTCTTAGTAGACATTGGGGGGGGGGGCTTTTGACAAGGTTTCTGTGAAGCATATGTTATTGACCCTAGTTGTCACAAGAGCTCAACACATAGACCAATCACTCTGAATTTAAGAGATGCTACATTGATCTCAAAAAGTAAAGTTAACGTGATAGTTTGTGCAAGTAGTGGCTAAGTGCAAGAAATATTGAACATTTATGCCCTAGTTTCCTAGATCAAGTAAACAGTTTAATAAAATATAATGGCAATTCTAGTATCCACCGATTTAAAAAAACAGGGAGCAGATTAAGTTTTATGTTGTGTTAGGTGTTTGCCGGGATGATCGGTAAAACATGATTAATGTGTTTTTGCTGGCAAAAACTTGTTTTCAGGGGGATTTTTTGCTGTGCACAATACAATAAGTTTTTACTACATTGTTGCAAATATTGGCTAATCTTGACCAGTGCATTCAGTAACGAAACCAATGAAAGTGGAGATGACGATATATATATATTTTTAATTTGTCAAAGCCTCCACAACTAAGCTATGTCCCTGATATTGTGAGTCAGCAGACTTCTCTTTGATGGCCATGAAACAGGGCTACAATGAAATCGATTTAGGGTGGGCATAGAGGCCAGAGTCGTCATATATTACACCCACAACTGGTTGATTGGGCGTTAATTTTGAACATGTACTTATAACTGGTTTATTAAATTAGTCACTCGTTACTTGTCTGCGTGTTGACGCCAGTTGAAACCAGTCCCACGTGTGGATGATGCAATTGGTGATCATCACCGCAGTTCAAGTCACCATTATGACCCTAAGGTATTGTTAAATATAATCGCAGTCCGATACTCTGAGCTTGACCTTTGTGTAGCAAGCTTCGGGCCAAAGTACTCATTACTTGTGGCAACTAAGTGTGAGTAGAGAGTGTACAAAGAATGATTTGTTAGTCGTACTAGTGTAAGATCCAGTACCTGTTTGTACATGTATGACAATGATACATGTGCGAGATTAATCTATATATATATTAATATGCTAATTTGGTGTCATTGTGTGTGTATCCCTTCCCAGGTGCCAAAGACCACTCACCTCTTTTTCTATGTCTAGTTGCTTCTTTGGACCATTGGTCTCTCATCTACCAATTAGCGATGCATTAAGAAAGCACAAAAGTAGTCAGGGATATTTCCTTTAAAAGTTATGTATTTGTTTTGTTCCTGTTAAAGAAATATGGGAACTGTAGAGTGCCTAAGGACTCTCCAGATGGCGCTACTATGAATATATTTAACATCAAAATACTGTCTTGGTGATAACTGATCCTTGGTCTGTTACCTCCATGGCATCTTTATATAATTTATAGCAACCAAAAAGCTGTCCATACACTACTGTAAACTGTTGATTCACCAACTTACTGTGGTTTGGGAAAGGGCATTAGTTTGGGTTTGGTACAGCGATAACTACTAGTCAGCCTACACCCACCTTCCCATGGAGCAAACAACCAAGAGCTTCAGTTGTAATCATTACAGTATTTTTGTTAGTCTTGAATAGATAAAACATAAGACAGACTGGAAGATGGAATCTTGGTTTGTAACGCAGACACTAGCCACAAACATACCTCAGTTATTATGGAATCAATATCATTGCTTCCATCGCATCCAAAGATGACTGATGCCAATGTTGCTGGGTGGTGATTTCTTCAGTTCCACTCAGTGATACACTGTATTATCCAAAGATGACTGATGCCAGTGTTGCTGGGTGGTGATTTCTTCAGTTCCACTCGGTGATACACTGTATTATCCAAAGATGACTGATGCCAATGTTGCTGGGTGATGATTTCTTCAGTTCCACTCGGTGATACACTGTATTATCCAAAGATGACTGATGCCAATGTTGCTGGGTGGTGATTTCTTCAGTTCCACTCAGTGATACACTGTATTATTCAAAGATGACTGATGCCAATGTTGCTGGGTGGTGATTTCTTCAGTTCCACTCGGTGATACACTGTATTATCCAAAGATGACTGATGCCAATGTTGCTGGGTGGTGATTTCTTCAGTTCCACTCAGTGATACACTGTATTGCTAAACAGAATTATTATGCTTTACTCAAGACCTTGCATTTGAATAGTGTTAATGCGTCTGATTATGCTAGCGATTTAGCAGTATATAAATACTTGTTACTTGTGTACTTAATCTTTTCAAATAATCATACTCAAGTACATTGATCAGGTGTTTGTTTCAGTCGTGTTAGATAAGTTATTGACAGAAATAACGTCTGAGTCTGACGTATGTATCACTGTGATCTGTATATATGTATAGGAAATGACCTGAATAACAACTATTATGACATCGGGCCTTTTCAGCGGCTAACAGCTACTCAGACATAGCTTCAGTGTCTACTGCAGAGATTGGTACATTGTTTTATGATGGTATGATTGGTATCTCAATGTAATAATTCTTGCTCAAATTGTTTGAAGTTTTTATCCATTATGATAATGTCACAAATGTTCTATCCCATAATATCATGTTACTGATATACTATGATAATGTCACAACTGTTCTATCCCATAATATCATGTTACTGATATACTATGATAATGTCACAAATGTTCTATCCCATATGTTACTGATATACAGTAAATTATAAACACAATGCAGTATCACTTGCTGCATTAAAAAGTCATAATTTTATTTAAAATAATAAAATATACAACATTTATACAGCGCCATATTCACAGAGCTTGTTGATATTTTACATGACACTATTAGTATTACTCATTATCATAGTATTTAAAAAAATAAACAGTAAGTGTAACACATAAATACACCACAATAAATGAGTGACAATTAAAAATGCGTTAGTTTAAACATAATATATACTGGTTTGCGACACAAATCGCAGCACCCCCTGGAGAATGGCTGACGACTTAATTTGTGTAACTGGAAAAAAATTAATTATTACTCTAAATAAATATAGTTGTGTTTTCTTATAAAAAAAACTCACCAGTAGGTAGGTGAGAGGCCAATGATCCATGGGGGTGAATGAACATAGGCAGAGGCGAGTGGTCCTCGGCACCTAGGGGGGATGCTCTTACACTGATCCAGAGTCATTAATATATATACGCAGATATATATTCTTGTGATACATGTCCACATATGTGCTGGAGAAGGTAGTTAGATCTGTGACTTTCTAATGATACACTAATCGCAATAATCCTTCCAGCTGGCTCTACACCAGCCCTAAAGACAGGGCCATTGCAGGACCTGTATTGTATTGCACACCTGCATTTTAACAAAGACAACTAAATAAATAAAACACCACTTAAACTATTGTCTGTTGCACTATTTCTCAGCCTGTAATCACCCAGATTGTTTTCGTCTACAATTACCTGGTAATTGTTTATTTATGTGTTTCACCTGAAGTTAACCCAGTCCCCTCAATTGACATCTGTCCTGTTGTTCTTAGCGGCGAACACATAGTATGTTTTATCAGTGAATCCACACAGCACGGCAACAAAGGAGTGCGCATAGAATTAGAAATAGCCTGTCCCTGATGGAAATAGCTGTAACACAAGGAAGTGGCAACAGGGAGTGGGACCAAGTACTAGCTGTGCAACATCTGTGGCCACTGTGAGATCAAATCATCCCTGGTGACATTGTCAGCATTTTGGTTGGATGGATTCATGCAGCCTGCATTGTTTGTGGTGACTAAGTGATCACAATTGTCTCGGTCGTGCTTGAGTGGGTTTGTCTCCATGGAGCCTGGGCTCCGGTGTGCGTCAGCTGGTTGTAAGCATGTGGCTGTTACCTGCTCTGACAAGAGCTGGGAAGCATCATTGTCCTGTACAGAAACCACCAGGACATGTCTTTGTGTGGCGGAGATTTTATCTTGCTGAATTATGGATGGCATGGATGATATAGCGGGTGATTGCAACTTGCAAGACACTTGACTGTCTGTAGGGGTACGGTGCGGTTATGTCTGACTGAGACGTCAACATGTAACGGTGGAGTTTGTTTGTCAATGCACGAGAATACACGAAAGTGTTGGATTAGTTGCTGAAGATGGCGATGAACTGGCTGCGCCGAGCGATATCTCCCCAACCAGGTACACTAATTAGTAACTAGTCAACAGAGGTCAGCACATAAACACATACATTCAAATGGATGAATCAGAAATGGGGTAACTGCTATGTTCTGTGTGAGGTGTATTTTGGAAACTATGTATCGTGAAAGGAATTCAGAGCTTTGGGAAATACCTATGGTATGCAGTGTTGTGTCCTGCAGGGCAGGTATATCATACTGGGACATGTCCAGTTGGTTCCTGTGCGTGTCAATTTGAAACTGTTCACAGTTGCTATTGTATGCATCTTTCTTGACAGTGTTTAAAACATTATTTTTGAAGCATTCTACAGAATACGCATTTCTAATATGTTATGGCATAGTGTCCCACCTTGTAAGCAAATGTGTGCTGGTCTACAGGCAGGTTGTACTTTACAGGATGAAGTTTTGAGCAGCCACGGGGTGATATTGCGCACAATATTGCAGGAATAATTGCTTAAGATACATCTGTGTCCCAATTCCTAATGGATGCTCTGATTCTGTTCCGCAAGATGTTTCTAGGAAGTGGCTCTATTCCACAGTGGTCTATGTCATTATTTTTCATGCAGCTGGGAGATGTTGGTAGCATTCACATGAAGAAATGTCATTTGACTCAGAGACAAGATTGTGTTGTGGCACTCCTGCAAATGCAGCTTATGTCGAAATAAATACATCACAGCACAAAGAAATAAGCCAGACTGCCAGTCAGTGATTCTATTAGATTAATTTAGATTAATTGTTGATGTTTTACTTGAATGAATGAATGAACAAACGAACGAATGAATGAAAGTTTATTTAACACATGATATATATGTGTACTGGTACATAGTGCAGTGTGTGATCGTGTACTGGTACATAGTGCAGTGTGTGATCGATCATATGATGTGACGATCATATGATGTGACGATCATACGATGTGACGATCATACGATGTGATGATCATACGATGTGACGATCATATGATGTGACGATCATACGATGTGACGAAAGGACATAGCTCAAGTCGTGCAACTAATAAAGGTGTAATTATTAACTAATCAATAATTGCCATATAATCGTTGGAGTGCAAAACCATCAAAAATAGAAGACAAACACCATTGCGCAATGCCTTAAGGTAGTCATTTATTTATAAACACAGACATATGCTGCTATATTACCCTTTAGGATGGTTAATAATTTATAAGATTTACTAGAAACAGTTACTATCGTGATAGGCAGTGCAGTCAGATTGATTTATATCTCCGTGAAAAATGCGGTGTATTTCATAATTTGTTGGGTGACATCAAAAATAATCCGTCTTCTTTCAACTACCTAGGCATTTATCACTTCTGTTATCTTAAACGTCCCTTGATCTGTAATCTGTAAACTCATATCAAGACAGGAAATGTTCTGGTTATTATGATTTCTTCTGCACTTCCTATCTAATCTTGAATCTTCACATTGCATCTGAATATATATATATGTATATATATATATATACATATATATATATATATATACATATAATGTTCCTGCAGTGCAATATTTCAGTGGTGCCTACTTGATTAAATTTTTCGTTCATCTCATTTCAAACATATTTTTCTAAAAAACGAAAAACTAAACTACCCACTGCAACCTGCTAATTCACTCATGCAACCCTTGTATGTAGTTTTGGTCAAATCATGAGACAAACTATTAATTAGCTTATTTAATTTCTGGCTTTAATTTTCTGCCCAGATCTTAATACAAGTGATTATCAAAATTGGGATCATCACATGAATGTGCAATACGGGATAACGGTTGCGTGCATGCAGTTTTGTTATTAAACCAGCTGCAGATATTATGCGCAGTGGCACAGTGCTGATGTGTCAAATCTTGGGCAAGTTCGTCCACTTCACGTTGCTTCAGTTCACTCAGCTATATGAATGAGTACCTGCTACTGAAAGTGATGGTTATTTGTGTACAAAATTTAATAGTCTTTGTGCATTAATTGCAGCATGGCTTACTGCTTCCCAGAGAAGTCGAGATGATGTTTGATTGAACACGTCTGCAAAGTGTAAAGCACTTTGAGCAGACCTAAGGACTGGATACTGTGCTATATATAAGAACTTATCTTTGATTATATAAACTATTTACACATTACCTAATATACATTATTTGGATGTGAAAGAACCAAATTAAAGGTGGTTTAAACCAGTTGACAGTGAAGCTTTAATGACAGTTTAGGAGTTTTTGGCCATGGGAAAATAGAGCCAACAAGAAAAAAGGGAGGAATTCTAAGTAAAACGGAACGTTTTTGTACACATAATTTGTTTGTTTCTTTGTAAAGTAAATAAATGAAAAATCTGTTGGCACAACATTTACAAGCCTGGATATTCTACTGTTCTCGATTTCAAACGGATTATATCATTGCAATATCCCAAGTCAGTTATTATTATTATTAAATTTGTAAGCATTGCAAACCTGATGGATAGGACAGCACTTGACTATATCTCGGTAGGAGTAGTTTATATCTAAACAACACAGGTGCAGCAAATAGGACTACATGTGCCAGATAGCCCCAAGTGATTAAGTTTGCCACCAGTTTAGTTTCAAAGGTCCTGCTGTATTGTCCATGCTTGGTGACCTGTGCAATATCTCCCACGGTCATACACAGACACAGTTATTAGTTGGTAGTATTGCTTATGGTGCAGTTGCGGCCAACAAGGAAGTCTAGATATAGTTTAGACAAGGAAGTACTGCAATTTGGCCACGATGATTCATATAACACGTGGCTAAAGGCCAGTGTTATTATTGATGCATAGATGAACCATTTATAACTTAATACTTCGTGAATCAGTCCAGTTCTATGTAATCGAACTGGCAGTATTTGACTCGGTTGTTTTAAAAAAATACTACAAGGAATTCATGCAGACTCCAGAATGTTGCTCAGGTCATTTTAATCTTTTTATGGCACTTTAGATACTTCAACGTGATATTTGATACAAGCATCGTGTATTTTGCTGCTATTTGAGATCATATGAGCTCATTTTCATAGCACCTCTAAAAAGAGCTCCTTCAAAACATATAAATCCAGACAGTTGCTGTCAGTTTCTGGTCATGGTTGACTGCTTCCACGAATGATGACTGGGTCGAGCAAGGCTTTGTGTAGGTGCTGGTACCTGTAGTGACCCAGTAGATTTAGTACAATGATGTATAGTCAGATGCAAGTCAAGCAGGGCATTACCCCTAACCTTTTCATTTGTCCCTATATGTCTTCAGAATTGACCTGCCACTCCCACTTTGCCTTATCAACGTAGGCTCCTGTTTAACGGTTATTCCTCAGTTTGATTTATCTTTAAAATTGAAACTGTCCTATCTGTACGTACTATAACATGCTAGGTTGTTTGTACAAATTTAAAAAAGTAAATTTTTCAATGATATTAACACAAACTGGTAATTTTTCATATTTCAATGTAATCATATTTTGAACTAGCTTACACCCACTTGTGGAGCAACAAGACACAGACAGCAATTATCACTATATAGTATTTTGTTGTTAGACTTTTTCTGCTAATTTCTGCTGTCGACAGTTATGACATTGAATACAGCAGGTAATTTGTTCATAAATTGAAACTGACTCCACAGTGCTGCCATCTCGAAAGTGGCTGACCAATCAATTTATCCACTGAAATGTAATTAATTCTAAACAACTACCTTTCTGTTTTTAGTCCTTTGGGCCGATGGTCCAACGGACTATTGCCTTCACTCTCCGTCCGCCCTTAGCTGCCGTATCTCAGAAACTGTTTAGCAACTTTTTCTGAAATTTTGCAAAGACATATCTTAGGGCACTGCCACTATGCATGAGAAATCTGTATTTGATTGAATTGTTCTTAGGGCCTCCAAGGGCCCCAAAACTGGTAAATTTGTATATTTTGCCTATTTTTTCAAAAACTGTTCAGTAACTTTTTCTCTAATTTTTGCATAGACGTTCCTTAGGTTAGTGTCACTGTACACAAGAAATCTGTATTTGATTGAATCATTCTAAGGGCACCTAATGGCCCCCCAAAAAGGACCCCAAAACTGGTAAATTTTCACATTTTGCCTATTTTGTCAAAAACTTTTCAATAACTTTTTCTCTAATTTTGCATAGACATTTCTTGTGGTAGTGCTGCTATACACAAGAAATCTGTATTTGATTGAATCATTCTAAGGGCATCAAAAGTCCCCTAAAATGCTAAATTTGCTAACTAAATTGTCCTCTACAACAGCAGCTCTATTTATAACTTGATGGCAACACCCTTTTCCAACAACATCTGTCACATGCGGAGTCTGTGTCTTGCATGGATCAGAGGTTGTCTTTTCTGTTATTTCAAAAACTGTTCTCAGGGCCTCCCAAAAAGCTAAACCCTTTTCCAACAACATCCCACCCCACTGCAGCTAAGATTCTCAGGCTGCTGTTGTTTGATGGAAACTGTGACTAATCTGTAATTGGTCATTGGCAGAGGCTTGTGTCAACAGACATTGTGTCAAAAGCATGTTATTTCTATACAGTATCTGTTTCCTCAGAAGCGTGACCTAGATTTAAAAAAAATGATGCAAGACAGTTTTATCATTTCCTATAATTACAAGTAAGTGTTATTTTGAAGAGCATTGAATTATCTACATGATGATACATGTTAGTATGTTGTTGCAATGAAATATGTTGACCATACTGAGCTTGGTAAATGGTAATTTTTATAATGAATCACATTTTGAGAATGCTTGTCATTGTTTGTGGTGTAACTTTTGAATGCTTCATTTTCTGCTGCTACAAGTTGCATTCATCTGAAAGATTATTCAATTACCTATCCAATGATAATACATATGTTGTGGTGTTGGAAATATATAGCTTTGGTATATTGTACACGAGGGTTGTAATAGGAAAATATTGGACATTGCGACAGTCCAGAAAGACAGTATGAGATGTGTCACTCAATATATGAAGTGTGACTTTCAGATACTTCATTTTGTAGTGCTATGGATTATGATGGGCCTCTCCATTAGCTCCCTATATATTTATGTGAAATATATCATTATGTCATTAAAATATTTCAGAACAGTAAAAGAACAGTTGCAGAGCAGTAAAATTAGGAATGTTTTAGTACTTATAACTAAAAATAGTGATATTCAATTCACATACATAAATTATATATTCTGATTTACACAATAACAAGAATTAGTAAGATATTGAAGGTTGTTGAGAAGGGAGATAAATGAGATCATTATGAAGTTGGAGCCTGGCCGCCCAGCCATGGGTTTAGTCAGCCCCTGAGGCTAAGCTGCAACTGTCTTTGAGTTTGTTTACATTTTGAAAAACTTCTATTATGTAGCACTAATTTTTGAATTGGCACGGCTAATGCTAATACATCCCACAAAATGACATTTACAGGAAACAACGTTGGTGTAAATTACCATCCCATTATTCTTACTGACAAAGACCTGTAAGTTAGGTGAGTAACACCTTCGAAGTTCTGACAGCAGGACACCGCCTTTGGTGAAGTCGAGACAAAAGTTTGACAAAGGCCAAGTTCAAATGGACTATCACCATCCAGCTGACCCATTTTTAGTCCTTTGGTCGAAGGGACTATTGCCGTCACTCTGCGTCCGACGTCTGCTGTCTGCCGTTAGCTGCCGTATCACAGAAACCATTCAGCAACTTTTTCTCAAGTTTTGCATAGACATATCTTAGGGCACTGTCACTATGCACGAGAAATCTGTATTTGATTGAATAATTTTAAGGGCTCCCTAGGGCCTCCAAGGACCCCAAAACTGGTAAAAATGTAACATTTGGCCTATTTTTTCAAAAACTGTTCAGCAACTTTTTTTCTAATTTTGCATAGATGTATCTTAGGGTGCTGCCACTATATACAAGAAATCTGTATTTGATTGAATCATTCTAAGGGCACCTAAGGGGCCCCCAAAGTGCAAAAGTTTTACATTATCTAGTGATGTGGTTTTGAGAAGGGCCCTTGAGACCACCCCCAACAATAGATTTTGTTTAATGTGCCACAAAGTCAACAGCATGACTAAACTCTGCAGCCTAGTGCTGCAGTTCCATTGAGACTTTGACTAATCTTTAATTGGTCACAGGGCCCAGGCAGAGTAGACACACTTGACCCCTGTTAGACTGAACAGTTGCCTAACACTTTTTATCTTCAAAACTATTGATTTTCTATAATTGTAAGTTGTGTTTATTTTGATGTTCATTTAATTATTATAAAATGGTGTGACTGTGGTGTCTATTGGTTAAAGATGTATTGTCTGTAGAAACGTGTAGGTGACAAACATAGAAAATTAATATTCTGTCACCTGTAGGTGACAAACATAGAAAATTAATATTCTGGAACTATAGAGTGAAATATCCTACACTTTATTGATATCAAATGCATTCTACTGTTCTGTTTACACTTGCCATGCCTTGTGTAGACATGGTACTGTGTAAATCAATTGTATCAACGTTGACTAATAATTACAGATTCACAATATAGTTGACACCTGAAACAACCAAATGTCAATCATTAGAAGAGTTGACATAGTTCCGCTATACACAAGCAAGAAATCTGTATTTGATTGAATCATTCTAGTGTCATCAGCATATAGTAGAACATACATTTTCTACATCATCATCCCTAAGGTTGTTGTAAATTTCACCAGCTGCCATGTCAAGTCCGTTATAATTGTGACTAACAGTGTTCAAAATGATTCAGGTAAATAGCAAATAACAAAGGACACAAGTTTTCTCCTTGCCATACCTATACATCACATGAGAAGAAGGCTGACACAGCCTGGCCCTGATTTATACATGATTTAGCATTTTTGTACATGTTGTATACAACTTTCAACACAATACCATTAATACCGCATGAAATTATCTTAGACCACAGGGAGGACCGGTCTACTAAATCAAATGCTTTCTTATAATCGATGAAGGCACAATAAAGCCTTTTGCGTCGAGACAAATACAATTCAACCAATACCCCTATTTGAACACTGCCTGTTCTTCACCTATTACATTCGCTCTGGACACTGTCACTCACAGTGTTGTGTATTGTCTTAGTTGGTGCATTGAGCTAATCTACTTGACCATGAATCAGTGGTGGCTCTGGTTGTGTATTACACCCAGCTGTGGAGCTAAGATTCTCTTCCTGCTATTGTTTGATGGAAACTGTGACTAATGTGTAATTGGTCACTGGCAGTAGCTTGTGTCAACAGACAGCATTAAGCCACTGTGTGCCACATTTGAATGTTGTGCATGTAATATTTCCATGCAATCCATTCGCATATATAATGTAAAACTTCAACAGCCGTTTTCTTCATTTTCACTTTTTGATCCCTACCAAGTTCAGTGCTCCATAACTTTGCCAATTTTGTAGCAGTCATATTTTTTGAAACCGTGTAAAGCACCCTACCCAACCTTTACAAGGATGTAAGAAAACAATGTTACAATTTTTCCGACTTATCACTCATTTGGTCAGCCGGGGTCACATATAGACGTATTAGTCCAAAGGACTTCAGGGCCAATTGGTCCATTTTTTTAAAATAACATCACCATTTGGTAGATGTTATCTGTTATAGAGCAAATGAACATAGATTCATTGAAAGAGGTGATACACTTACAGTGCCCAAGTTAGCGTAGATTCTTCAGTATGTAGATACTAGTGATTAATGGGAGTCATTCTTGTCTGTTGTTGGATAAAATCGTTATGAAAAAACTCGGCAGTGTACAAACTGTTTGTGTGACATCCTAAAAAAATGCATCAGTGTAAGTTTATTTGAAAGTTTTTCTGTTCAGATAGGTAATATCTAGTTACGCTCATACGCCTTCAGTTTCATGTGGGTAGTTTCATGATCATCACCAAATGTGCAGTTACGCATACTTGTATTTCATTGACCACTAAAGCATGGTTAATGTAAAAAGAAAACAAGGCAATGAAACTCTGCACTCTTTAACACCATACCTGTGTCTTAGTCCAGTCGCAATCCATCCTTAGATAGTTGGTCGATGGTTAGTTTGGATCAGGGTTGGCAATTTGTCCCACCCTGGTAAATACCGGGTGGGAAATACCGGTAAATACCGTCTTGGGAAAAATCCTCAACTAGTGGTAAAAACTAGGATAAATGGGAAAAACGTTTAAAAGTATTATATTTGGAACGGTATTGCAATAAAAGCTACTGTACCATCACCAGAATGATACTGGACAAACATAATGTAATTTGACTGAAAACTGCAATAAATAAAAACATTGCCTTATCTGCTTATATTGCAAAACCCTTGGCACTGCTGTTGGCTACAGTTGCCCACTGACCCTGGTAGCCTTTGGTCATCAGTAGCCTCCTCCCCACTCTGGCAGGGGAGCACTTCTGCTACCCATCAGCATATATTGCACAACAGTTGCCCATGGTCCCATGGACCCTTTCTATGATGTAGGGCTTCCTGTTCTTTCAAACTGATCTTCCATGACCAATCACTTTTTAATGGATATGGGTGTTACTGTGTGTTATTGATTACCATTTTCATGTCATTCCACCTTTTGTTGACCAGCTGTGGGTTGCCATCAATAGTCTGGTACAAGTTCATTCTCTATTAAAAAGCCTTGAATTTGGTATCTGTCATTGTGTATGGACCCTGATACGTACCTGCCTATGTCCAAAGCTCAACATTTCTTTGTTCTTTAACCAGATTGCAAACTGACACCTGACAATATGAGACAACACTAGTACAGGCTATATGACTTCATCACTAGACTTCTTTAGAAGAAGACCCAGACAGCAGTATTTGGCACTGTCCCTTGTGAGAGTGACAATGACATTTATTTACTAACTGAATATTTTACTCTTTCATGTCATGGATTTCCTGGCATACACAAATACAAGGATTAGGCCTGGACTGGTAACCAGTATTTGCTCTCGATATTGATTATTTTTTTCAACTGGACTAGATTTAGTTACAGGAACTAACGAATGTTAATCTCAGTTATTGACTTATTCCCGTTTTATGAATTATTCCCGGATATTACTGGTAAATATCGGTATATACCGGGTATTTCCCACTGCCCTGTTTAAAACCAGTTTTCCCAGCAACATGCCAACCCTGGTTTGGATTACACGAAGTTGCATTGATTTTCACCAGAATTTATATCAGTGTAAACCTGAATTAAAATGGCCCAAATGATTAAGTGTTAATTTCTTTTTAAGATTAATTTAATATAGCCAAGTTATATTGTTGTTGTAAAACTGTTTTGCTATAATGATTTTTAATAACATTTATTGTAATTAATAATGCTCAGTTATATCATAATTCCACCAAACTAGAATGAGCTAATCTGGGTAAACCAACCCCAGGATTGGTTGACAGTAATCAACTAGCTAAACCATAACTTGTTTGGAGTTTGCACATATTGGCCGTGGTCAGTGATAGTCAGTGTCTAACTATTTTTCTAGTGAAAGAACTTATGCAGATTTATGTACAATGTACTTCGTCATCCTGGGGGAGAAGTGTGGTTATGGCATGTTCTTGTACTCCTTTTTTTGGCATGCATAAATGGTTATCAATGCTGTGTTGAGACAAAGAAATGTAAGGAATTCATGTTTATGACACAGGCTATGATGTAGGTTGTACGCAGGTTTTAAAAAAGTTTTTGGCAGAGATTTGACCCAGACCACGTACTATGTGACATGGAATTAAACAATAAATTAGTACTTAGTAATTTTATGATAAAAACAATAATTTATTTATTTGGTATGTAGCGTCTTTTCCTGTTCAAACTAAAAGCTCTGTGTGCGTTGGATATAACGCATAAAATCATCTCAAAAACATGATACATCATGTGTAAAATGACAAAAAATAGTATGTACAATAAAAATCAGCTCGGATTTTACCACAATTAAAACGGAATCACATTACGTTCAGTTAGAGGAATATTAAAAATAAACAAATTATAATAAATCTGTATGCATGTATATATGTAAACAAATTAATGCAAGGTCAGTTTTACTTTGTGTAATCAGACCTGTGTTTTTTTCAGATGCAGGTATTGGCCACATAGATGACCTGTCCAGTCTGCTTGATATTGAATCAAACTTCAACACAGATGACTTCATACCAAATCTCCCTGATGAATTGCATGTAAGTATTATCTGCTGGAAATGTGTATATGAATTGTAAAGAAAATATGTAGCAGAAATAGTATAACTGAATAGAGAATGGTGTAATTTTTTTGTTCAACTCAGAAAGTTTTTGGGATTGCTAATAAGGAAAAGTAAAAACTTTTTTTTAGCAAATTTGGTTGTTTCCATAGAAACAAGAACCATCTTTTATTCTTAGTTTTTATGTTTTATGTATCCTGATATCTAAAGGTAAGGTTAATTGAAAATTTATTTTCGTTTTGTATTCATAACCCTGCACTATAAATAAATAAATAAATATTTTGTAAAAAGTTTTAGTTTGTCAATGTTGGTTTGAGTGTGGCAATGTTGGTTTGAGTGTGGCATTGTTGGTTTGAGTGTGGCATTGTTGATTTGAGTGTGGCATTGTTGATTTTAGTGTTGTATTGTTGATTTGAGTGTGGCATTGTTGGTTTGAGTGTGGCATTGTTGGTTTGAGTGTGGCATTGTTGATTTGAGTGTGGCATTGTTGATTGTTGATTTGAGTGTGGCATTGTTGGTTTCAGTGTGGCATTGTTGGTTTCAGTGTGGCATTGTTGGTTTCAGTGTGGCATTGTTGATTTTAGTGTTGTATTGTTGATTTTAGTGTGGCATTGTTGGTTTCAGTGTGGCATTGTTAGTTTAAGTTTGTCAACGTTGGTTTCAGTTTGTTAACATTGGTTTCATTTTGTCAATGTAGGTTTCAGTTTGTTGTTGTTGGTTTCAGTTTGGCATGTTTGACGAGGTGGACATGGGTGGAGGAGTGGCGGGGAACGAGAGCATGGACACGGCAACGCTGGACTTCTGGAAGGAGCTCAGTGACAGCAGCGACAGCGGCATCGACTGTAAGTCATTCTTTATTGCACGGCGATATAATTCAAGATTTTTATTCACGTTAACAGAATCTCATGGTCTGTTGATTTCACAACAAATCTTTTGCTAAACCACAATTCCAAGTGAACAAAAATGTACTGTTGTCATTTTTTATTTTAAATAAACTTTTGTACTTCAAGTGATATCAATGTTCGGTTGTTCATCTCCAGGTTATTATTTTCAATCTGCATTAGCCAAAATCACAAGCTTAGGAATTAGTTACGAATAACCTGAACTAATGAAAATCTAAATCCTCCGAGAATACTAATTAGCAAAAATGTCATTATGTTTATGAAAAAAGATTCCAAAAACAAGTGTTTATTTTTAATACTTCATAATGATGTTATTATTACAAACTTGTATTGGGTTTAATTATGGCCAAGTATTATAATGTATAAAATATATATAAATTTTGTCAGCTATTCACAAAAAATACCTTTTCGAACTACAGCAAATTTGTAAGATATATGGGAGAACTGCGAGAGTTGTCGCTTGTAACTGGAGTACCACTGCAGTGCTGCAACTGCACTGTGGAGTGTCGTGTGGGTGTATTGTAACTGTACTGTAGTGTTGTGTGTGTTGTAGTTATGCCGGGTCTGAAGCATGAGTCATTCTCCCCGGAGTCATGTCCCGGCTCTGAGACGTCCTCCGGTGTGTCGGTGAAGCAGGAGCCGCTGTCTCCGGCCTCCTCCAACTGCTCAGAGATGTCAGCTGCAGACTACATGCAGCAACAGGTATACACGGTCACTTTTACAGTGTGCTGACCATACACTGACCACCCATTGATCATCTACTGATCACACACTGACTTTATGCTGACTGTCCACTGGCCAATTGATGACAAACCATCCCCATGCCATCCAGTGAGCATTTGCTGACCATATGCTAATCATTCACTGACTTTCCGCAGACTATTTGCTGACCTTCCACAGACCACACATTGACCACCCACTGACCACCACCTGATCATTAGCAGACCACACCCAGACCATTAGCTATACACTGACCATCCAATGACCACCCAATGCCCATCAACCCACTACCCAATGACCATCAACTGACCACCCAATGCCCATCAACCCACTACCCAATGACCATCAACTGACCACCCAATGCCCATCAACCCACTACCCAATGACCATCAACTGACCACCCAATGCCCATCAACTGACCACCCAATGACCCTCAACTGACCACCCAATGCCCATCAACCAACCACCCAATGCCCATCAACCGACCACCCAGTGTCCATCAACTGAACACCCGATGACCATCAACTGAACACCCGATGACCATCAACTGAACACCCAATGACCATCAATTGACAACACGACACATGTTGACCATCCACTAGTCATTAACTGACCACACACTGACCTTCTTCTAACCATTCACTAATCATCCACTGTCCATCCATTAATCCCTGACAATCTTTTGATCCACTGACTATCTACTAACTATCCCCTGACGTGCCATTGACCACCCAAATGACCATTTACTGATCACACCCATTGACCTTCCATTGACCATTTATCAACAAAATGAGCTCTGTGACAATCGCACATGTCCAGTTATGATGTCATCTCCGCAATGGTATTGGATAATGCACATTGCATGCGCATGCCATAATACAAAAAGAGCTTATGTTTGTGAACTATATCATACATGTCTGACTGCCCCTCCTGCAGATCTCCATGGACGTAGCCCTGAGCGCTGTCGATGCGGAACCCTTACAACAGGAGGTGTGGACAGTGGCCAACATAAAACATGAGATGCCCGACACGCCGCCTCGAACGCCCCCTATGTACGTCAAACGGACAACGACGACGGTGCCGAACGCGAAGAACATCCACGGACTGAAGATAGTGTTTCCCGTTGCCATGGATGACATGATGGCAGTCGTTGCCACGCCAACCGATGTTCATGTCAAGAGTGAGATGCATGCTGGGAAGGTGAAAATTCAGCCAAAGCCGTGTCAACCACCGCAGAAGGTGACCATTGTCGCAAAGTCCAGTGCAAATGGTGAGCGGTGTTTTGTAGCTTGGTCTGGTTGACAGAGGCAGCACTAAAGGTAAGGCACAAGGCACAATGCAAGTAAAAGTATGTAGTGCCTGAATTCGGTGAATCTTTGTAAAATCACCTTTATGAATGGTTAGCAAAGAAAGCAGATGACCAGGAAGTGGAAGGGAATAGGAGCCGAAGAATACTTAGACTGGGATGGGAGGACTGTGGGAAAGATTTCGAGGGAGTGAGAGAGGAGTGGAGAATGAGAGTAAAAGGTGTGTGGAGTGGAGTCAGCAAGAACATTGAGTGGGAAAGGAAAACAGAATCAAAATCAAGGATCATTACTGAGGCCAGCCTCACCCTAAACAATCAGGGACAAGAGGAAAGCAACAACTTTAAGACTGTAGTTGTCAGTTAAAGGTAAGTTCTTATATAGCGCAGTATCCAGTCCTCAGGATTGTTCAAAGCACTTTACACTTTACTCCCTGGCAGACATGTTCTCTGGGAAGCATTTAGCCACACTACAATTAATACACGAAGACTATTCGTACACAAATATCCACCACTGTCTACAGCCAGGTACTCATTCATGCAGCTGAGTGAATTGAAGCAATGTAGAGTAAACGAACTTGCCAAAGGTTCAACACCATCGCACAGGATTCGAACGCGGGTTCTCTCAGTCGAAACTCCGAAGCTCTTATCGCTGCACTACTGCGTTCCAGGTTGAGGTAGCCATCAATACTGATCCTCGATTTTTGTTCCCCTTCCAATACTGATCCTGTTATAGTTTATTACAATTACTTGAATATTTTAACACCTTGTTTGTATATTTGTTATGCTACTACAGTCTCCATTATGTTAGATACCATAATTTAATCAGTGGTACTTTGCATTATCATATTTTATTAATTAGGACATTAACATTTAAATGCATGGATACATTTTTGTAAAATATCTACTTGTAATCGAGCTTGTATATGTATGCCAATAGCATAGCAATACAAATTTTATTTGACAATTCTTCACTGTCATGACTAGGGCCTATCGATGGACGTGAACTTCCCATTCTCTCCGAACTTCGTCATGTTTGACAATCAACGAGTGTCTGCGAGCGCGTTATGGTGTTTATGTAATGATGCTGTGTGTTTTCTAACATTTGGTAAATATTACTACCAAGTCATCCCGTCAGGAAACAGGCATTTTTACTAGTGTTTACAATTAGGATTTATTCACCTGAACTTTTTTATATTGGTTATGTTTTAATAATATGTGTCTCTGAACAGACTTGAGTTACAGACTTTATAAACATACATTATTGTTATGCTTACTGTACAGTTGTTTTATTGTGGAGCCCAGTGACACAGTCGCTAGACTTTCGGACTCTCAATCAACAGAACCCGGGTTCGAATCCTGTGCTGCAGTGTCGAATCTTGGGCAAGTTCGTTTACTCTACGTTGCTCCAGCCACTCAGCTGTATGAATGAGTACCTGGCTATAGATAGTGGTGGATATCTGTGTACGGATAGTTTTTGCGCATTAATTGCGCTTTGAGAAGTCCTGAGGACTGGATACTGCGCTCTATAAGAACTTACCTTTTTTGTTGTTCAAGTTATTCCTCTCTGTTTCCAGCTGCATCGACTCCGTCCGAGCCGCTGATTCTCACCCCGGACGAGTTCGCCAAGTTGACCGCCCGGGGAGTGCTCAAGTTTCACCCTCCACCCCAGCAGGACATCAAACCCCAAGTGACCAGAGTGTCCAGGGTGGTGTCCACCCCACAGCCCACTCCGGTCATCACCACCAACAATGACATGGATGTAAGTGTTTTTTATTCTGTTGTCCATAGTTATCTCAACCCCATTTTTTGCAGACTGCTGACAGTCTTGCATTTTTTAATGTCAAACTTTACCATATCACCTTGTGCCGACTTTTGGCGATTCTCCAGCACAGCCTCCACCATAAGTAAACATTTCCCTTCCACTCTCTGGGCATCTGCTTGCAAAAAAGCAGATGCCTCAGAGTGAAAGGGGAAATGAGTCGAGGATGATCTAGACTGCATTCATAGGATAGTGTAGAGACATTTGGAGAGGTTGGGAAAGGAGTTACAGGATGAGAGTGAAAGATATTGGGGTGTGGCGACAGCAGGGGGAAGAAAATAAAATAAAACAAAAGTCGAGTTTCCTTGGTGCGTGGGCCGCTTTACATCTATATGTACATGTATTCACCTTTCTTGCATGTAGTGGTGGGGAGCGCTTCTAGGGGTGGATTTAGGAACCAGATAACATGGTCTTCACTTACGAAGAGACGTTTCGGTGTCGATTGTATGCTGTCAGTCGTTGCATTGTGCGTCTAGGTTGGCCCGGCTCTTAAACACGGCATCACGGCGACGCTCTGATTTAAATCGCACTACAACTGTGCTCTCTGGTACAAGGTGTCCGATTCTGTGCACCCGTTCAATATCGTCAGACTGGATTTTCGGAACCATCTTCATGTTGTTGTTTAGAATACGCAAGAGTTCATTTTCGACTTCTGGTGTATAAACAGACTCTGAGATTCTTGCGAATCTCAGATTTGGTCTTCTGCTGTACTGTTCCAGCCTATCATTTTGATAAATTTAACATCAAAGAGTTTTGCAGTTAAAAAAAAATCCGACAACAGTTATATTACCAGTATCATTGTATATCAATCTGAACATTTTTCTGACATTTCATGGAAGAAAAATGTAAACAGTGAACACTACTTTGTTCTTATTGAAAACAGTTTGTCCGACAGTATACCTTTAACATATTTATTCTAGTCTTAAGTATGTTACCTTAAGGAGGAACAGGCAATCTCTCTTTATAGCAGATCTTCACAACACTGCACTTCCACTACAAGTATTATGTAGACCAACAGGGATTATACTTTGGTATCACAGAACTTTTAGCACTTCTTGTCAATTGACTATTTGTGTGCTTGTGCAGATGAAGGTGATGAAAAGACAGCAGCGGATGATCAAGAACAGGGAGTCTGCATGTCTCTCACGCAAGAGGAAGAAGGAGGTAGGTTTAAGTTTCACTTCAGTTGACACTTCTGTTAGAAGAGTTAGGAACTGTGCTGATAGTTAGCAGCACTTAACACATACGGTCAAATTGAAAACAATCAAACTCGCAAGTCCCATACCACATGTTTGTGGGAGTGTTGAACTGATGGTAAATGCTTAACTTCTTTGGACTTTGTGTACTTATGAGACCACCCCTGAGAAGTTTTTATTTTATGATTGCCCTGTATCTTGCCGTCTGACTCGTCCCATGATGTCTGATGGTCTCCATGTGGTGTCTGTTGCAGTATCTCACCACTCTCGAGATGAAGCTGAGTAGGTCAGTGGAAGAGAACGACAGACTTCGGGAGCAGAACAAACATCTCAGGCAGAAGATCAGCCTGCTACAGTCAGAGGTATGACCAGCAGTCTGTCTTGTTATGCTCAGATAAGGCAATCAGTTTACCTCCATTTACTCACAAGTGGGGTGGTCATTTTACCTTTATTTACCAACAAGCAGGGTCATCATATTACATTCTTTTACTCTCAAGTACAGTAAAAAAACAGTAGTCATACCTTCATTTACTTTCAAGTAAGATCATCAGTTTACCTCCATTTACCATCAAGCAGGGTCGTAAGTTTACCTCCACTTACCCTCATGTAGGGCCATTAGTTTATCTTCAGTTGTCCTCAAGTAGGGTGATTAGGGTACCTTCATTTACCTACAAGCTGGGTCATCAGATTATCTCAATTTACCATCAAGCAGGGTTGTCTTATTATCTTAATTTACTTTTAAGTAAGATCATCAGGTTACCTCTATTCACCAGCAAGCAGGGCCATTGGTTTAACTTTAGTTACCTTACTTTAAGTGCAGACATAAGTTTACCTTCCTCTGCAGTGTTTTCTTACGTTTATCCTCTCTAAAGTAGCGCACTGATCAGACGTCAGTAAATTTTGGCCATATTCACACTGACAAATTTACAAGTGACATTATCTGACGAGACAGATCTATTTGACAGAATGAACAACTGAAGAATACGAGTCGATCATCACAAGTGAAGAAAGCGACAACTATCGTCCTTGCTGTTGTATTTATGCTATCTCTCAACCTGGGACCTCTCAGGTAACCAAAACAATTGTGTTCAGTCCACATTGCCATAGTTCACTCACCTGTTTAAATTATGACCTGGCCATAGACAATGGTGGGATTCCATTGGTGGAATGATAAGAGCAATATCTTTTGTGCAGTAAGTGCAATCTGGATGGGTGCTTCAGTAGAAGGTGAAATGGTATTTATGTGAACAAGGGTGAAATGTTATGTTCTCTGAGCAACAAATATTGGGATTGTGCAGTACAAATTGAATGTTTTCTGTTTTCTCCATGTCTTAGATCTTGTATAATAGGTAAACACTAACAGTTACTTGGTTAGAACAAATCTGAGATAGCCTGGCTGCAATGGATGTTACCGATTTGTCACAACTCAATGCTCTGTAGTATGAATTATATATATTTCTAACATCTTGTCCATCCAAACATATTTTAATGAGCAACAGTTTTGTTCATAAAATTTGACTGTTATCTATTTAATTTAAAAAAACTTGATTGTTATTAATTTTTATTTATTTACTGACATATTTGTAGTTTGCTATGCAATTTCTCCTACCTGAGATAACTGAGTGGTGAGCTGGTGCTAATGTAAAGGAGTTTTAGACCTAAATACTTGTGATAGTTATAATTAATATATTTGTTTTGTCGCTCTGGGGATGGAAGTAAGCTAGTGTAATATGACTGGACTGTACAATAAAAACGAACACAATATATCCTTAACTGTTTCAGTGCCAGCCAAAGGACTTGTATTTTTATGCATTTAGTGTGCAATAGTCACCATGTAAGCTGTACATTTCCTGAAAGGACAGATACATAATAGTCAGATGATACAACATAACTCACTCACTAATATACGTGTTTTGCATGGTTTTTTTGTTGTTGTTACAACTTCTGATTGATTTTCGTCGTTAAATGACATATAGACGTAATAAGAGCAGCTGAACACCTCCCTTTTATAATGTTTAAACTTGTTTACCAACTTTTAATGGTGGCGTAGCTTCCAACCAGTGTCAGCAAAAACGCAATCATCGGAATCGGCTGCTTGGCAATTCTGCATAAAACTGATGGTCGACAGCGTCATTAAATCTGTTGCCTGGACACTGTCGAACACAATTTGTGACCTGATCTGTTCTTGCTTGCAGCACCATCCTCCTAAACGGTAACAGAACGAACACACAACTAGGTGCGACGTTAAGTTCGAGCCCAGTGCATCGTGGTCGCACGTTGCTGTCGTACACACAGAATGACACACACACAGAACCGGTGAGAGACACGCAGTTCAACATCAGAAACCTGCAAGACTTTGTCGGCAGTCTGCGTGAGAAAGGGGTCGAGATAAAAACGGGTCAACTGGGGTCACAGGGCAACGGAACCGACCTCTTGTTCGTCCAGTCGCCGGTGTGTCCGACATCGTACTTCAACACGTCGGAATCACAGAGG
This sequence comes from Paraescarpia echinospica, assembly GCA_020002185.1. NCBI lineage: Eukaryota > Metazoa > Annelida > Polychaeta > Sabellida > Siboglinidae > Paraescarpia > Paraescarpia echinospica. The sequence continues at coordinate 53,544,882 of CM034540.1, forward strand.
TAGGTCTGGTGGTTTGTCAGGCTGTTACGTTCAGATCAGACTGTTGGTTTCTATGACAGAATTTGGCCAAGTTGCTGATCGCTGACTTCTACGACATCCCTGTTGCCAGTGGAAGCACTCTTAATGTTGGGTACAATGTATGTGATGGATGTTGTGTCAGATTACAAAAATAAATTTGACCCAACAGATGTCCATAGTGTGAGCACAAACCACAACTCGACATCATGCACAGATGACAGTGTGAGCACTTTTAGTAGTTGAGTATAACTTCTATGATAATTGTAGTGATGTATAAATTTGATAGGAGCGACATGGTTTTGTACCTGAGGTGCACAGAGTTGATGTGAGAGGACCATGACCGTATGCTGGCACGTTGCCGACTGGTTTGTCAACAGTGTAAGCACATCAGAAATTGGCAAAAGTACATACAGTAGAACCTGTCTTCAGCGACCCCCCTGATCAGCGACCACCTACAATGTACGGACACTTTTCCAATGTCCCGATCGTTTGTCAACGGATATGTCCCTTAGATCAGCGGACACCTACTGAACGCGGACGCGGACAACGATTTTTTATTATTATTCCACTGCTTGGGCGGACAGTCATACAGATTTATTGGTTTTTACCTAAAATAAGCCATTCATATTGCTAAAAATAATAATAAAGATGGCGTCGCCCATTTCTTGCACAGCACTGTGCATGCTGGGGAGTGTTGTTTTTGTCCAATCACACGAGACCGCGAACTGTAACGGCGAGTTCAACCCACAGCAGTTTTTAGATTCGAGAGAAGCACACGCGTTTTATAAATTGGAAGTTATGGCAAGCGAAGGGAAGAGAAAGATCTTGAGCTTAGATCAGCGGGTTGATGTGCTGAAACGACTGGACAACGACACTCTTGTCGTACGATTGCGAAAGAAGTTGGTTGCGGCAAGACACAGATCGGCCGAATTCGTTCAGAGCGAGCGGCCATCTTGCGGGAATGGGAGTCGGGCGGACGATCGGACTTGAAGTACGTCAAGCGTCGAAAAACGGTCTACGACGATTTGAACGGTTTGGTGTGGGACTGGTTTTGTACCGCACGCGCCAAGGAACTTCCAGTCAGTGGAAAACTTATCCAGGTATGTCGTCATTTGCATTTCCCCCTCCATGATTAAAAATTCCGGCACTTGTGTAGGATCCGGACCCACCTCGATTTCGCTGTTATAACTTGAGTTTTGCCTAACTTTGAGACATCAGAGCGTTAGTTCCATTATTCAACATAATTCCAGGCATATTTATATTACGAAAATATTGTGTCTTAGCGTACTTTTGAAGCCTAAATAGCGACCCGGTTTACCCTAGTCTGCACTGCCGCGGTCGTGCGTTACCGCATCGCGCTCGTAAAATTAGCGACATAGCTGCGTGTTTTGATGCAAACCGGGGCGCTATTCACGCCTAACATAGTGTTTGGGGAACATTAATTATTTAAACGATAGCCTTATTTAAATGTTTTAGTTAACATTTAATGTTTATTATAACATGTAAAAAATTATGTTTTACTTACGACCCTAAATGAACTTAATATGTTTGCAATTGTGTTTTAGGAGAAAGCCTTGATGCTGTCGATGGAGATGCCAGGCCACGACGACTTCATGGCATCCAACGGTTGGCTGCAAGCATGGCAGAAACGCCACAACGTCAAGTGGGCGACGTTGTGTGGCGAGGCAGCCGAGGTGCCAGAGGACGTGGTGACCGACTGGACGATGCGTCTGCCAGAGCTGACTGCTGGCTACGCTCCAGCAGACATCTACAATGCTGATGAGACGGGGCTGTACTACCGTGCCCTGCCTGAACGCTCCATGGTTGTTCGTGGCGATCCTTGCAAGGGGATTAAGACTTCGAAGGAGCGTGTCACCGTGTTGCTGGCCTGCTCTGCAGCAGGGGAAAAGCTGAAGCCGCTGCTGATCGGGAAGTCAATGAAGCCACGGTGCTTCAAAGGAATTGACAAGGCAGCGCTCCCCGTGACGTACAGGGCCAACCGCAAGGCCTGGATGACGTCCATCCTCTTCAAGGAGTGGCTGGACAAGCTCAACAGCGCGATGAAGCTGCAAGGACGCAACATATTGCTGTTCATCGACAACTGTGGTGCACATCCAGCTGTGACGATGTCGAACATCAAGATGGTGTTTCTTCCGCCAAACACCACATCTCGCCTGCAGCCGTGTGATGCCGGTATCATCGCTGCCCTGAAGGGGCATTACCGCAAACGCCTGATGCGACATGTCCTGTCCGAGATGGACGATGCACGGACAGCCACCGAACTGAGCAAGCGTGTGGACATCCTCGATGCGATCCGCTGGTTACACTTGGCATGGGCCAGTGTGTCGGACACCACAATTTGCAAGTGTTTTGCGAAATGCGGGTTTGGCTCGGGCAGCAGTGACGATGCGGAGGAGCTGCTTGTGCAGCAGCCTGAAGGATCAGGGTACATCGATCTCCTAGGTGTTGTGTCCTGGACCGAATATGTGTCCATGGACGATGTCACCAGCACCACTGATGTGGTCAGTGATGACTGGGAGACTGCCCTCATTGCCAAGGCAAGGGGAGAGGTGCCAGCTGATGACGCCAGCAGTGATGAGGAGGAGGAGAAGGAGGAGACTGAGCGTCCACCTGTGTTAACGAACAGGGAGGCCCTTGGGCGTGTGAACGAACTTGTTGCGTATGCAATGCATGCTAGCAACCCAGCCATGCTGGAGGCAGTTGCAACTGTGCAATGCCTGGTGCAGGACCACTGCATTAAGCAGTCTGCTCTTGCGAAGCAGAAGTCAATCACAGACTTTTTTGTTGTTAAGTGAGATGGGTGCATAGCGTGTAGAAGTTGACAACTGCCACTTGTTTTGCTGACTGCTGTCATTATGTATGTAAATATGTTGTGGGTTTTGGTGTGGTGGATGTAAATAAAGTTGGTAAATATGTTCCAAAAAGTCGTCTGTAATTCTTGTCCCTCTGATGAGGGGACACCTGCGATGTAGGGACACTTTTGCCTGGCCCCACAGGTGTCCCTACAAGACAGGTACTACTGTATACTGAAGTCGTAGATGAACCACTGAAAGTTTGGCTTGGCAGATGCAAACTGTCTAGGAGAAAACAGTTGACATATATACACATACATAGACACACGCATGCACGCACGCACACAAGCATGCATGCACGCACGCACCCATGCACGCATGCACACATGCATGCATGCACGCACGCACGCACACACACATGCATGATGCACACACGCACGCTCACACATGCACGCACGCATGCACGAACGCACACATGCACGCACGCACACATGCATATTTACTCTACCTTGACTATAGTAAAATGTCATGCCAAGTTTTGCAAGAAATTTTGACAGTATATGTTAGATTCATGATCAAATGTTTGAGAGCTAACATGTAGTCAGAGTATTTGGTGAAAATGTAAATCAATGTGGGGGATTAAATTATATTGAAATTTCTTTTGAATGGGTGGTTTTGTGTTGTATCTATTGACAGACTGGTTCTCGAGTTGAATGGATGCGTGTCATATTTTCATGGTATATCTATTGACAGATTGGTTTGAGAGTTGAACGGGGTGGGTGTTGTAGTATCATGGTGTATCTATTGACAGACTGGTTCGCCAGTTGAATGGGGTGGGTGTTGTATTATCATGGTGTATCTATTGACAGACTGGTTCATGAGTTGAACGGGGTAAGTATTGTATTATCGTGGTGTATCTATTGATAGACTGGTTCACAAGTTGAAATGGGTGGGTCTTGTATTATCATGGTGTATCTATTGACAGACTGGTTCGTGAGTTGAACGTGGTGGGTGTTGTATTATCATGGTGCATCTATTGACAGACTGGTTTGCAAGTTGAACGGGGTGGGTGTTGTATTATCATGGTGTATCTATTAACAGACAGGTCCGTGAGTTGAACAGGTGGGTGTTGTATTATCATGGTGTATCTATTAACAGACAGGTCCGTGAGTTGAACAGGTGGGTGTTGTATTATCATGGTGTATCTATTGACAGACAGGTTCGTGAGTTGAACGGGTGAGTGATGTATTTTCATGGTGTATCTATTCTATTGACAGACTTGTTCGAGAGTTGAACGGGTGGGTATTGCGACACAAAGAGGAGTGGAAGAGAAAACACCATAGTGAGTTGAGCAGTCAGCAACACCGCCGCCACAAACTACGCAAGTTCTACCGTACACCGCACAAACTGAAGGCCCTAATGCGAGGTCAGCCTGAGAACTTCCCAGCAAACCCTGCACAGTGAGTACATACCCGCGCAAAATTTAGCCAAGATTTAAAAGCAAACCCCAGATTGAGAGGGGACAAGGAAGCCTTTGGCTTAACAAGAGTCCAACATTTTCATCTATGTGTAAACTGCCATTCTGAAATATATGTCGCTTTTGTTTTTTTGTACAATCAGCAAATTATGTGTTTCATTCATTTAATAATCCGGTGGGAGAATGGGTACATTCTTATATATAATCTACGTTGTTGTTACATCATCTACTCTACTTCCATCTTCTTTCAAGAGAAAAATGTTTCTATCAATATTTTCATAACTTTTCAATATCTTAAAATTGTTGATTTGATTTCCCCTAAACTTCTAGGGTTGTTAAACCATATTCTTTTAGGTTGCTCACTTTAGGAATAGTTGTTAATGCTCTTCTCTATGGCTTGATGTGTCCTGCTGTAGTCTCTTCTCTACGGCTTGATGTGTCCTGCTGTATTCTCTTCTCTACGGCTTGATGTGTCCTGCTGTATTCTCTTCTCTACGGCTTGATGTGTCCTGCTGTATTCTCTTCTCTACGGCTTGATGTGTCCTGCTGTATTCTCTTCTCTACGGCTTGATGTGTCCTGCTGTATTCTCTTCTCTACGGCTTGATGTGTCCTGCTGTATTCTCTTCTCTACGGCTTGATGTGTCCTGCTGTATCTCTTCTCTACGGCTTGATGTGTCCTGCTGTATTCTCTTCTCTACGGCTTGATGTGTCCTGCTGTATTCTCTTCTCTACGGCTTGATGTGTCCTGCTGTATTCTCTTCTCTACGGCTTGATGTGTCCTGCTGTATTCTCTTCTCTACGGCTTGATGTGTCCTGCTGTATTCTCTTCTCTACGGCTTGATGTGTCCTGCTGTATTCTCTTCTCTACGGCTTGATGTGTCCTGCTGTATTCTCTTCTCTACGGCTTGATGTGTCCTGCTGTATTCTCTTCTCTACGGCTTGATGTGTCCTGCTGTATTCTCTTCTCTACGGCTTGATGTGTCCTGCTGTATTCTCTTCTCTACGGCTTGATGTGTCCTGCTGTATTCTCTTCTCTACGGCTTGATGTGTCCTGCTGTATTCTCTTCTCTACGGCTTGATGTGTCCTGCTGTATTCTCTTCTCTACGGCTTGATGTGTCCTGCTGTATTCTCTTCTCTACGGCTTGATGTGTCCTGCTGTATTCTCTTCTCTACGGCTTGATGTGTCCTGCTGTATTCTCTTCTCTACGGCTTGATGTGTCCTGCTGTATTCTCTTCTCTACGGCTTGATGTGTCCTGCTGTAGTCTCTTCTCTACGGCTTGATGTGTCCTGCTGTATTCTCTTCTCTACGGCTTGATGTGTCCTGCTGTATTCTCTTCTCTACGGCTTGATGTGTCCTGCTGTATCTCTTCTCTACGGCTTGATGTGTCCTGCTGTATTCTCTTCTCTACGGCTTGATGTGTCCTGCTGTAGTCTCTTCTCTACGGCTTGATGTGTCCTGCTGTATTCTCTTCTCTACGGCTTGATGTGTCCTGCTGTAGTCTCTTCTCTATGGCTTGATGTGTCCTGCTGTATTCTCTTCTCTACGGCTTGATGTGTCCTGCTGTAGTCTCTTCTCTATGGCTTGATGTGTCCTGCTGTATTCTCTTCTCTACGGCTTGATGTGTCCTGCTGTATTCTCTTCTCTATGGCTTGATGTGTCCTGCTGTATTCTCTTCTCTACGGCTTGTTGTGTCCTGCTGTATTCTCTTCTCTACGGCTTGATGTGTCCTGCTGTATTCTCTTCTCTACGGCTTGTTGTGTCCTGCTGTAGTCTCTTCTCTACGGCTTGTTGTGTCCTGCTGTAGTCTCTTCTCTACGGCTTGTTGTGTCCTGCTGTAGTCTCTTCTCTACGGCTTGATGTGTCCTGCTGTATTCTCTTCTCTACGGCTTGTTGTGTCCTGCTGTATTCTCTTCTCTATGGCTTGTTGTGTCCTGCTGTAGTCTCTTCTCTACGGCTTGTTGTGTCCTGCTGTAGTCTCTTCTCTACGGCTTGTTGTGTCCTGCTGTAGTCTCTTCTCTACGGCTTGTTGTGTCCTGCTGTATTCTCTTCTCTACGGCTTGTTGTGTCCTGCTGTATTCTCTTCTCTACGGCTTGTTGTGTCCTGCTGTATTCTCTTCTCTATGGCTTGTTGTGTCCTGCTGTATTCTCTTCTCTACGGCTTGTTGTGTCCTGCTGTATTCTCTTCTCTATGGCTTGTTGTGTCCTGCTGTATTCTCTTCTCTATGGCTTGATGTGTCCTGCTGTATTCTCTTCTCTACGGCTTGTTGTGTCCTGCTGTATTCTCTTCTCTATGGCTTGTTGTGTCCTGCTGTATTCTCTTCTCTATGGCTTGTTGTGTCCTGCTGTATTCTCTTCTCTATGGCTTGATGTGTCCTGCTGTATTCTCTTCTCTACGGCTTGATGTGTCCTGCTGTATTCTCTTCTCTATGGCTTGATGTGTCCTGCTGTATTCTCTTCTCTACGGCTTGATGTGTCCTGCTGTATTCTCTTCTCTACGGCTTGATGTGTCCTGCTGTATTCTCTTCTCTACGGCTTGATGTGTCCTGCTGTATTCTCTTCTCTACGGCTTGATGTGTCCTGCTGTATTCTCTTCTCTACGGCTTGATGTGTCCTGCTGTATTCTCTTCTCTACGGCTTGATGTGTCCTGCTGTATTCTCTTCTCTACGGCTTGATGTGTCCTGCTGTATTCTCTTCTCTACGGCTTGATGTGTCCTGCTGTATTCTATTCATGTATGTTGAAGTGCTTGTGCTGTCTTTTGCAGGGACCGGTCTGGCCCTTACAGTGTGCAGGTAAGATAATAATAATACAAACAAAACTTTAATTTGAGACCATCAAATCCGCACCTGCTGTTCATGGGTGTGTACAAACATTTTAAATTCTTAATAGCTGGAAATATTAATTCAGGTAACTTAGATGACATTGTGTGTACACATGATATTTAAGTATACACATAGTTTTGTTTATTTCAAAATGCATATCGGTTATTCATTTATAAGTACTTATGTTACACACAGTGGTGATTTATGAATGATGTTTGTTAGGTATTCACCGGCTTTGACTGGAGTTATCAGAAGTTCCTCAAAGTGATCCAACAAAGAAATGACACATTTTACGTCGTATCTTTCCAGCGGGTAAGTGGCTGCCAACTGCTCTAAACAACTGACCTTCTTTGCAAATTAGTTCATTTAGACATATCCAATACGTGAGCTTTTATCTTAAGTAGAGGTTTTCGTCGGTGCAGCCCACCAGCACCAACCATCAACAAATCCGCCCTCACAGACCACGCAACAACACACAATCATATCATAGACTGGGAGGAAGCGAAAATAGTGGACAAGGAAGACAACAGAAGAACGCGGCAAATAAAAGAAGCCGCATGGATCAGAAAAGTCAGGACACCAATCAGCCGAGACGAGGGGAATTACAAACTATCTCACATGTACGATGATGTCATATGTCACATGTACTGAAGAAGTTGGTGTGCATCACCGATGAAAGCCTCTACTTAAGGTAAAAACTCACATATTGGATATGTCTAAAAGAACTAATTTAGATAGAAATTAACTATCCTGAAGAATGTTCTGCCAACCTGACCTTCTTCTATCTTCATCTCATAGGACTTTCAGAATAAGGTTTGTCTTTTCGGTTATTCGACTGACCCTGTTGAATATAGGTAACCCTGTATGTTTTTTCAACATGACAAGGAAAAACACACATTATTTGCAACTCTTCATAAATCTATGCACAAGAATAAACAGAAATAATTGCATCCCGACTCGGTCTCTAGTGTCAAAACACGAGATGTATTTTGTAAAAATTTAGTCTGAAGAAATTATGAGTTACAAAATCACAACAACAAAAGTGAATATTGACATGACAACCTATGCTATAATATTCCCCCAAGGAAAATAATAGAAGAAAGAAAATCTGTCCTACATACCTATTGTAAAATTTGAGAATATGTCTGAAAAACTAGACATGCCATGGATAATGTTTTAATAAAGTTTTGATAAATAATGTTTTGCTTTCATTAGCAAATTTTGCCGCTTCTGGTTGGTTGCATATGTAGGCGGTTTGCTGTTTGTGGTATGATGATAGTCCCTAAAGCCAAACCTTGTCGAGGACGGTTTTAGCTAGAATGGTCGTCAATAAACCAATCAAATGGACCCATCATCGATCGATTTAGTGATATCAATGATAGGTGATGAAAATCAGACTGATTTCCGACACTACGTGCTTGCCTCTATATGCATTTCCTTTATTTCAGGACCACTTCCTGTTCCCAGCAACTGCCAGTAACAAGACCATGCGGCCACGCATGTCTCTGGTCATGCCTGCAGTAGGACTCAATGGTAAGGCATGGCTTTCTCACCTGAACATATACTGATATATGAACAATACTGTCTTCTAAAACACACAAAATAGGGCCTACTTCACTCCAGTTGAGAGGTGACCACAGGCCTTGACATTAAGATTTGTTATCCACTGGCCCAGAGGCCAGAAGATTTGAAAAGTTACTGGCCCGTCCAAAAAAGTTACTGGCACGAATTCTTTTAAAAAGTTGATACCGAGGTGCCTGTCGCTTCACAAGAAGTCCACAAAGGTTTGACAGTATAACAAATGTCCTTGATGTCTTTCCATTATGGAATATTATATGCACTAGCATTTTATCATGCCAGACGACAGTTGGCATTGCCTGCCATCAATAGTCAACATGTAACAAGACCGCTTATTGGATGAATAATTAACAACCCCGCAATTCGCTAATCACGCGGGGAGATACAAATGATTTTGGCATTGCATACATGTCATCGTATACGCATGGCTGAGGTTTAGTTGCCGTTTTTTTATTAATTATAATAGAAATATGTACCATGAAGACGCTGTATCATTACAACCCAGCTTGACTCGTGTTGTGCTTGTGACTGGTTGCAGAGACGATGCAGGCGCCAACAGGAAGTGTGGCCATGATGCAGATCGACTGCGAGGTCCTCGCCACGAGACTTGTACATGTCGAAAAGTCCGCCCTGCCCGCTCACCTGCGCGAGAACGCCACCGCACACATGGGGCATCAGTCAACGCTCTACCCGAATGACCGCCGGTGGACCGCACCTGTGCCGCACCGGTGAACATCAAGCGATAACCGAGTTACCTTATATCATTCCAGGGAAGCCACTGAATTGGGACCAGTTTGGGGGGTCGTGATGAAATGTGCGAATGGACAGTCGGTCGAGAGACGGTTGCATAGATGGCGCCACCAGCTGGACAGACGCACAATCAGCCACATGTAGTCAATCCGTGACAAGATGTGGGAACAGTTGTTAGTTTTGTGATGAATATATGTGATAATGTCAAACGTGATATATTTAGGCGGATTATGTAAGACGAATGGTCAGCTGTGTCCGGAATTAGATACTTACGATCTTTGTGGCTGGACATGGTTGATTTGACGTGAGTAAATGTATGTGTGAAACCGAGTCACTGCACGCCAATATTGACCTCTGGTGATCACTAGGTGGTGCTGCATCCAGCTACAGTGAATGCTAAGTCAGACGAATGCTGTCATTGTTGTCTGTCTTCGCACGTAAGATGACTTGTGTGTATCTGTAGCGTCACGTTGACTTTGTATGAACCTGTTTTACATTTCTCATGCAGTGTTTGTGAAACATGTTTGCGTCGCTCAACAGTGTGCTGACAAGACAGGTAGATGTGTAAATATCTGAATGTGTGGGTTCATAAGGTATGTTAGTGGATGTTGGCCTTTGTCTGTCTCGTCAAGCGATACATTTTTGTGGACAAGTTGCGCATTGGTCACGTAAGTGGCAGACAATACACTGTAGTGTAGACAATTAATTGTGTGAAGCCAGATTTACATGGCTGGTTCAGCAAATCATAAGAATTTGCAAGGATACATTGAGTTTGGTTTTAACAAGATTGCCAGACAAAGAAACATATTCCAGATGCCTTATTGAGAGTCCAACATTTTCTCCGACTGCTCATGTGAGATATCTGTATCTGATACTGCCACTGGTTGTACTAATATAACATTAAGTGTGCTTAAAGTTCAGTTGCCGGAACCTTTATAAAAATAAGATTTAACTATCTGCAGTGTGTAAATCCTGGTTTACGCAATCAGTAGACGTACGCTACTAGTATGGAGCTATTTTTCTGGTTTCTAAGCTGTTTGAATGTTTCTTTTGTTTTGTTGTGGTTTCTTGTGAATTTATCAACTTATTTACTACGAGACAAGTCATGTCATGATGTATTGTATATGTTGTGAAGTCACGTGCATAAACAGGGGAAGTGTGTATAGGTTAGAATGTTGGCGGGAAAATATGTGTCCATGATTATCTGTCTGTAGCTAAAATACAATATGAGGCAATGGTAAGAGAGTTTGTCTTATGTTGTGTCTGATATGTTTCTCCTCATCAAGGCTAGGTCAACGTCAAAGACAGGTTGTGTTATACCTCGATGTTCTCTTTATGGTGTCGGTTACATTCAGTAGTGCAAGAACAGAGTCCTCCAAGTTTCATTGTTGGAAGGTGCTGATTGGTGGCAGATTCACCACTGTAATGTTTAACGCTGTTTACTGTTATTGCATATTTCGTTGTGCGTGTCTTACTTGGTGGGTGCTTTTCATTGATGGTCATGGTTTATTATGGGGAGAAAGGGTCGTGTTGTGTAGACCTTAGTGGTAGTCGTGTCCCATTCAGGGTTGTCGGTGACAACGACGGAATGGGGTTAATAACCCAACGTTACGACCATTTCAATGGTGTCCTTCATGTTTATTCCTGTGTGATCACATTTGTGTGACCGTTTCTTTGTTTATAATATGTGTTAATGATAATGTGTGTGAAGTCAGCGAGAGATCTGTATTGGTTATCGCTAGTCGTGGTGGTTTTATGGGTATGAATTACATTGACGTTGTTTTATAGCCAGCCACAGAAGGTGTTTTATAATTTTGTTAGCGGACTTTCAGTTTGTGTTGTAGTTTTAAGTGTGAGTGACAGCTGGAGACAATGTCACCTCATTCGTCACGATGTGGACTTTTACATGACGACCCGGATAACATTTTAAAATTCTATATGGTGTCTTTCTCTGAAGAGAAAGTTGGTTTGATGAAAGCAAAAATTAACTGGCTTGGTTTTATCAAACAGGAAACTGAGAGTCATGTTAGTACACGTGTGTGAGTGTACATGCATGGATGTAAGCATGCATGTACACATTCAGTCATGTATGTATATATGTGTACATGCATGTGTATGTGTACACCAATACTGATGTATGCGTATACCATTATATACAGCATATATATTTAGCAGTACGTTTTCAGGTTTGTAATAAAAATGGCAGCTTGAATAAAATTACCACCTGTATGTTGCATTTCGTTTCAAAAATGGTGAGGTAGACTTTGAGTGTCATAAAATCACAGAAGCACCTGTGTCGTATTGTGTTACAATAAGTGTATTTTACACTGCTTTGTAACATCTGTAGAGTAATTTTCCTTCACATTTTAAAAACTTTACCCTTGAAACATGTATATTGTGTGCAAGCTTAAAAATGTCAATCTTGGGATGTTAACAAAATGTGTAACAAGATCTAAAGCAAGAAGCTCTGCATGGCAGGCGGAATAGGCTTATTGAGAGTCCACATTAAACAAATAATATTATTCATGTTGCCCATCCATAATATAGGTGGTAATGGTGAGTTCTTTTATAGGGAGATATCCAGGATTGTTCAAAGCGCTTTGTATTTGATTGCGCACGTTTGCAAAGATCAAAAAAACGTCGGTCATTACGTGGAGGTAATTTGGTCATCACGTCCTGCGGGGAAAATTAATTACTACACCGCCATGTAGCGGGTGTAGACATGTTACTGAAAGTTGACGCGAAAAACATTTTGGATTGCAAAAAATAGGAAGCTGACAAATCACGATAGTTTCACATCGAGGAGTAACGCAACAATGACAATTCATACTGCTTATTGTTCTCGTCACATTACTAACTTATCACGTAACAACGCTACTTTCTGTTCCGTGTTCTGTCGTAATTGGGTGACGGCTGAATAAGTCATTGCATTTTATATACTTGACACAATGTTTTGTTTAGTATTATTTATACTAAGAATGGATATCGGAGATGGAGCATTTGTTCCGTATTTTGTCGTAATTGGGTGACAGCTGAATAAGACATTGCATTATACATACTTGACAATGTTTTGTTTAGTATTATACTAAGAATGGATATCGGAGATGGGGCATTTGTTCCGTATTTTGTCGTAATTGGGTAACAGCTGAATAAGACATTGCATTATATATACTTGACACAATGTTTTGTTTAGTATTATTTATACTAAGAATGGATATCGGAGATGGGGCATTTGTTCCGTATTTTGTCGTAATTGGGTAACAGCTGAATAAGACATTGCATTATACATACTTGACACAATGTTTTGTTTAGTATTATTTATACTAAGAATGGATATCGGAGATGGGGCATTTGTTCCGTATTTTGTCGTAATTGGGTAACAGCTGAATAAGACATTGCATTTTATATACTTGACACAATGTTTTGTTTAGTATTATTTGTACTAAAGAATGGATATCGGAGATGGGGCATTTGTTCCGTATTTTGTCGTAATTGGGTGACAACTGAATAAGACATTGCATTTTATATACTTGACACAATGTTTTGTTTAGTATTATTTATACTAAGAATGGATATCGGAGATGGGGCATTTGTTCCGTATCAGTTACATCTCATCGACGTCATATACACGTGTTTACTGAGGATTCGCGGATACCTTTTGTCACTTCGTGACCCACCGTAACGACGCAATCACATGCTTTCTTAAGTGATATCGAAACCGCACCCTGTCACGGTGTCGCAATCAAGTTCTGGTACTGTGAATGTCGAGCCCACACCAATCCATGACAATCATGACGTCCCAACCATGGTCTGGTTGGGTGAGGTCGATACTGCACCGATCGCGAAGTATTAAAGGCGTAGTTTGGTGAGGTTGAGATCGCACCAATCGCGACGTAATCATTAAAGTCTGATTTGGTGAGGTTGAGACCGCACCCAAACACGATGTCATCATTACGTTTTGGTTTGGAAAGGTCGAAACGGCAGTCAATAGCTACGTAGCCAACATCTTCTGCCACGTGACAATATAGTTACGTGGCCAACATGTTATGCTGCGTGACAAACGCTGCGTGGCCAACACATTCTGATAATGCGACAATCGCTACGATGCCAAACGTTCTGCTACGTGACAATCGCTACCTTGCCAAAAACCTTCTGCTACGTGACAATCGCTACGTGGCCAACACGTTCTGCTACGTGACAATAGCTACGTATACTAATACATGACAATCGCTACATGGCCACCACGTTCTGCTACGTAGCAATCGTTACGTTGCCAAAACGTTCTGCTATGTGACAAACACTACGTGGCCAACACGTTCTGCTAAGTGACAACCACTACGTGGCCAACACGTTCTGCTAAGTGACAATAGCTACGTGTACTAATACATGACAATCACTACATGGCCATCACGTTCTGCTACCTGACAATCGCTATGTGGCCACCAAGTTCTGCTACGTAACCATCGTTACGTTGCCAAAACGTTCTGCTATGTGATAATCACTACGATGCCATCACGTACTGATACATGACAATCGCTACCTGCCCATCACGTTCTGGTACGTGGCAATCGCTAGTGGCCAACGCATCATGGATATGTGATGTTTGAAAATCACCCTAAAATTACATTAACATCATGTTGCATTATGTCGCAAATGCGTCTATTTGGTATGTACCTACTTCCTTAGGTCCAATTCTTTAAATGTCATACAAATGTCTATGTTCTGAAAATAAACTCCCACCTGTATGTATGTATGTCTGTCTGTCTGTCTGTCTGTATGTCTCTCTCTCTCTCTCTCTCTCTCTCTCTCTCTCTATCTATCTCTCTCCCCCCTCTCTCTCCTCTCTATCTCTCTCTCTCCCCCCCTCTCTCTCCTCTCACTCTCTCCTCCTCTTCTCATTGCTGTCTCTCCTCACGAACCACCTGCAGAATGTTGCAAGCAAACATCACTTAGCTGGCGCTATGTGCATTTTATTGGTATTAAAATAAATTAAATGTCACTGAATATTTCTGTTTCCGAACTCGAATAATTTCCAGGCGCTGGTAAGCATGATCAACATTGAAATCGGCTTTAGCACTGTTGGACAGAATACTTTCACTCTGTGCAATTTTTGGTAAGCACGGAACAAAGATCGGTTTGGACCGGATGTCAGACACGCCACTTGTCGACGAAATGTCGTGTTCTCAAATGGCCAACTTTGGTAGTTTCTACAAAAGTCTACTTCTTCTTGGGACGGCGTTTCTTGCTGCGATTCTTTGAATCAATCAGTCTCATGCCGATGCGTTTTATGTCTGCCGCAGTGAAACATTCCGGGTCGTCGATACACAAGTCATACGAGTAATCTGAAATTATATCCAGACAAATTCGGAAACCGAATCGGCAGTCGATATACCTAACATACAAACAAGTTCTTTATTATTGTTGTCGAAGCCAGAATTTCGTAACTACGCAGATGTATTATCCTAGAAATATATTATTGAGTACTGGTCGATCACATCCATGCCTACAACCGTGATTCAACATAGTTGTTTTATTAAAAAAAGGAGTTTAGAGACCAAGTTTATGAAACAAACTTCAGCATTACCCTTTCCCGTATCTGTTGCAGGCATTGACCTTCAGCGCCATTAAACAGGGGCGTCTTTAATAACTTCTGTTGTGGACTTTTGTAATATGGCTGCTAGATCATCGAGGATTGTAATTTTGCCGACCTAGATGCTTCTTTTCCATCCTATCCAGTTGCCACTAGATGTACCTACTATTTTTCTCTTTCTCGTTACATGACCAAAATTATCCTCTCTTTTTATGTACTCGTCTGTCCAATCTGTTTTCTTCTCAAGAACCACATTTTTGTTGCTTTAGCTCTAGTTTTCATGGTTTAATACATATTCAACAAAACTATTTGTTTGTGAATATATCTCGACGTGAAATTATACCGACGAGACTTACCTGACAGCGATGTTTCACTCGTGCACAACTTTACTCGGACGTTGTTAGTCTGTACTCTGCGTTCAACGTACTCCTCGAACTAGGTAAATTCACACAGAGCTATTGTGAACAGCTGCCAATTACATCGTGATGTTGGTGATACGATGGTGTGTGTGTGTGTGTGTGCGTGAGCGTGTGTGTGTGAGCGTGTGTGCGCGCGCGTGTATGTGCTTGGGTGCATGTATATATCTACCATACTAAGGATTTGTGTAAAAACATTCAAAGGGTGCCATTTTATACATTCCGTGACTATTTAAAAATATAATTGGTTGAACAAGATTTTTAAAAAGGAAACGCATAAGATAGGGTAACATTGGCAACAAAGAAATACATATCCTACTGAAGGCAGGGTACTTACCATCTAATTCTAAACACCCATGCCGTTTCGGGTTTCTAATGTTCACGTATTGTAATTAGGTTGCGTAATTCGGGTTGGAACATTCTATGGAAGAATGTTTATAACTTGCAATGCAACAGCTCAGTTGCTCCAACATATTTTCTCAAAAATTCACTTGCCTTGTTCTGTTCCGTAACCTCCCCCGCCGGTGGCATCGTTGGTGCGTCTGCTTCGTCCTGTTCTTTCATGAGAGTCACCAGTTTGCTCATACATATCTCGCACTTCACAAACAGCTCATCCTGGTTGCTCTGTGAGAGACTCACCTGAAACATGTACCACTTTATATGACAGGACCAACTGGACGTTGGGTTGCATGGATATGGTATGACAGAACATGGATATGGTATGACAGAACATGGATATGGTATGACAGAACAAAAACAACTACAGAAGCTGCAAGTTTGTGAGAACAGTTTGGTTCGAAGAATCACAAGAACAAAGAGGGTGGGCAGAAGAAGGAAAGAGTTTGGGATGGATTGCAGCCCGACAGCTGGTGAGAAGCCAGATGAGAGAGACAGGCCACTTGGCAAGGAAGGATGCAGGCAATCGTGCACAGAGAGCAAAGGCGGAACAATACCAAGGACACTGGAGAAGGATATAAGGTACAACTGAGCTGGGAGGACTATGTGAAATGGGGCATAACACGATCGGGTGAAGATGAAAGATGGAGAGAGGGGGGGTCATCCTTGTTTATGGAACAAGAAGGAAGAACGCATGTGTGTGTTGGTCTCTGTTTATATGTCGTTCTGTATGTCCGAGTATGTCTCCGTTAATTTCGCATGTATTGGACTGAAATATTGTAGGCCTGTTAGTGAGCCCATCAAGGTGGTTTGTGGACATAGACATTTTTTAAATGTCACCAGGCGACTCCAGTGGGATGGTGAACTTGGGTGCAAATTGAACGTCAGCTCTGTCTTTCACTGGTCGCGTCAGCATTCATTCATTCGGCGGTTTGCCAAGCAACAAACACCATCGCAGCATTAAATAGTAACATTGTAACTATCCATGGTTCCGTATAATCTCTGATCGAAAGATGGCTTTAACTGTTCTTCTCCTTGTTCCCTGCAGTACATGGAATTATACAGGGTGAGGTACACTATTGCCGAACCACTCGCTGTGTTTTCTTTCCAATGGTTTCTATCCATAGCTCCCTATCTCCATTTTCATCCTCTCCCGACCTTCTCATGCCCCTCCTAACACCTCTTCCCATCTAAGCTATGACCTCCTCTAGAAGATGTTAATATGTATCCTTTCTCGCCGAGGTAATTAATCTAGTTTAATACAAAAACTAATCAAACACGAGATGTTGTGCAGACGTTTGAAAACGGAACCCTCTACTTACGTCAGCTGCTTCGATGTCCTTCAGTTTCTCTTCCAGTGCATCGAACCCTCGTCTCAGCTGAACGAGAATGTTTCCCTTCCACTCGACGTCTCGAATCACTCGCTCCAGGTCGCCCGATGTATCAGTCAGCTTGTCGTTCTTGGTCGTAAACTTCTGCTCGCGTCTGTAATTCAACTCAATTGCTTTATTCGCAGATTTCATGCAACACACAAGTGTATTATTATCATGCCATAGTTGTGTTATGAACAATATTTACAGGCACGCACAAGCACACACACCCACACACACACACACACGCACACGCACTTCTACTTACTGGTTCAACTCCGCCAGTCCGCTATACTTGAGGCTGTTGTATTTTACTTTGAGCGAAGCATGCTCGTTCCCCAGCAGCTGATGTCGAGTTTTCAGGTCGTCCGTCATAGTGACGAGTCGGTTTTGGAACTCACGCTCGTTCTGCACCCGGCTCACGATGTTCTGCCACGTAGCCGTTTACGAGTCACATCAAACTATCGCTACGGATAAGTCGGGGAGATAAACTGATGCGGGATGGTAGGTGGGTTATATGCAGCACTGGATTTAGGACTGTGGGTGCCCCTGCTCTATTTCGATAGAGAAAATCATTCCTGTCAGTAAGACACAAAAAAAGAAAATATACTCAGATGATTCACGAGTAACATCAGCTAGAGAGAAAGCTGAGGAGGCCTATAGGGTCTACCAACAAAACAATGTAGCTGACCACATAGTGAAATGTGAACAGGCCATGAAGAACACGGAGAGAGCGTGTGCAGGAGGAAGAACTTTGCAACAATATCGCTAAAGTCGAAAATGCACACTTTAATGGAAGACTTATAGCTTATAAACCAGATAAGTGGTACAAAGACTGCTCGTAAAGGACAACTAAAAGGTAAAACTGTAGAACAAAGGGTGAAAAACTGGTACAAGCACTTCACAAACTACTAGGCAGTCCACCAGACACAGAAGATGAGGATGAAGAGTTCCAACCTGTAATCACAAATGACAACATCAAGGAAGAACCTTTTGAAAGAGACGAGTATCAGAAGGCCAAGAAATCCGTGAATGATGGAAAGAGCTGCGAGGATGATGGTATACCACATGAAGTGCTAAAACACTGCGATCTGGACAGTATCATACTAGAGTTTTGCAACAAAGCTTTGATTGAAGGGAAAATACTGCTACAGTGGACAGTTCTGAACATTATTCCAATACCTAAGAATGGCGATTTAAGCATGGCAAGGAATTACAGGGGCATTAACCTGAGCTTCATTGTGGTAAAGACATTCAACAAGATGTTGTTGAACAGAATATACGTCCTGAAATTTACCTCCACCTAAGAGAAAATTAGAATGGATTCCGGACAGGGAGGACAACATTATATATAGGTCGTATAGTAATCCTGAGAAGACTAATATAAGGAATTGGAGCGAAGCATCTTTCTGCAATTATTACATTCGTAGACTTCTGAAAAGCATTTGATAAGTTTCATAGTGGCGAGATGATGAAGATTATTGAGGCCTATGGTGTCCCCAAACAGCTAGTAACAGCTATTTCCAACATGTACAGGAACACACGTGCGATGTACAATTACCGGATGGAGAAACTGAGCTTTTCGATATCACGGCGGGAGTGCTACGGTGCGGCACGCCAGCGCCTTACCTCTTCGTGATAGTCCTCCTGCGAGGTGTCGAAGGAAGAGAAGAAGAACACGTATTCCAGATAACAAGACAGAAAAGTAAATGTGTTAAACCTGAGGTGATCACCGATTTCGAATTTGCCGCTGATATTGCGCTACTATTAGAAGTGATCAATTAGGCACAGGAGCTTCTAACACGAGTGGAAATATTATGTGCAAAGATTGGTTTAAAGATCAATCCTGGAAAAAGGAAATTTATTGCATTCAACCAATTTAGGAAACACCAGCATTGTTGCCAGAGAAGGAGCTGTTTTAGAGAAGGTTGAATACTACAAATACCTTGGCTCCTTGGGCCAAGACATCAAAACCAGGAAGGTAATGGTACGTAAGAAGTAAGAGTACTCAACCAACTAAACCTAATATGGAAATCTACACTCCCAGCGACTGTTTAGTGCAAAGGTAGAGGCTGTGACT
This sequence comes from Paraescarpia echinospica, assembly GCA_020002185.1. NCBI lineage: Eukaryota > Metazoa > Annelida > Polychaeta > Sabellida > Siboglinidae > Paraescarpia > Paraescarpia echinospica. The sequence goes on from CM034540.1 coordinate 53,564,195, forward strand.
CTGTTACAAGGGATGAGTGATGCGCCTAGTGCTGTAGCGTAATGTAGTTGTTAGTAGCTTGCTTCTGACCTCCCGCTTTCAGCTTCAGCCGCCAGATAGCATTATCCGAGGTGAAAAGAAAGCCGAGTGCGTAAGTCTTTCCTTCTGGTATATAGCCTCTCCTCTATCAAGACTCATGCGACACCATATGGTAACTGGACACATTGCGGCTCCAGGCCAAACCTGCATGGGCTCTAGTGGTCCAACCACGAAAAACCTTGGCGGAGCAGCATGAGGTCGACATGTGCAGGGTGCAGGGCCCACCAGTGCGTGGCCACGTCCCGACCTTCACAAATCATGTTCCAGCTATGGGGCAAATAGCAAAGCAGAGGATGCGATGGTCAGCATGTCCCCTCAGTTCCGACGGCGGAAGATCCAGTTGTATGGACAACGGTGGCGAGCACAGCTCAGTACGAGCTACTGTTCTTTGGAGTAAACTAAATCAAAAACCGGCAGAAGGTAATGGGAAACCACTGCTGTATCTTTCCCAAGACAATCATGACCCACAAAACCGCAGAAAATAACGTTAACAGTTCTGACAGGACCACCTCGCTTGGTATGGATATTCATGTGCGACCACACACCAGATCGTCATCTGGCTACTGTGCGCAACAGAAAGATTTTTTTGAATATTGCTACATGGAACGTAAGAACTCTATATCAGAAAGGAAAACTAGATAACATAAAACAAGAAGCGACAAGATTGAGGATAAATGTAATGGGAATGTGTGAAGTTAGATGGACAGGGGCAGGATTGATGACAGAAGGCGATAAATATGAAAGAGGAGTTGGAATTCTGTTGGATGAAGAAAGAGCAAAATGCTTACTAGGATACTGGAAGTGATCGGATCGCATCCTCTTGGTGAAAATCAGTGGCAAACCATTTAACTTTAACATCATACAAGTGTATGCACCAATCGCAGACAAATCTGATGAAGAGCACGATACATTTTATAATGATCTTGAATTGGCAAAATCTCATTGCAAATCACAGGAGATTGTAATAGTTATGGGATATTTTAATGCTAAAGTTGGTGGGGAAAGATGCGAAGACACAGTTGACCACATGGACTGGGGAGCAGAAATGAGAGAGGAGATAAACTAATAGAGTGGGCAAAATCTTATGACATGATTGTAGGAAACACCTGGTTCCAACAACACTCAAGAATACTTTGGACATGGCAAAGTCCGGGAGACCGAAAACGGAATCAAATTGGATATATCTGAATGACAATCAATGGGAACAAATGAAAGAATCAATCACACAGGCTGCAGAAAAAAACTATTCCTAGGCAGTGCAGAAAAGCAAAGAAAAAATGGATGACTGACGATATTCTAAAGTTGATAGACGGAAGGAGAAAAATTATGCAAAATCGTGATGCATATGTAGCAATGAACAAGGATATAACAGCCAAATGTAATCTAGTGAAAGAGAAGTGGCTTAATGAACAATGCAAAGAAATTGAACAGAAGCATAAGCACGACACAAAATCCATGCATGCTAGAATAAGAGAAATCACAGGGAAAAGAACATGCTCAGCTACAGGTTGCCTGGAATCTGAAGAAGGAAACATAATAATGGACAAAGTCAAAATACTCGAGAGATGGTCAGCATGTATTGGTGAACTGTACCATGATGAAAGGGGTGAAAAACTATCAATTATGAAAAACTTTGATGGTCCTCCTATATTGAAGGACGAGGTTCGAAAAGCCATAAGAGCAATGAAAAAAGGGAAAGCTGCAGGACCAGATAATATTACCATTGAAATGATTGAGCGTTTAGATGAATTTGGTATTGATATAGTAACAGACTTCTTGAACAAAATATATGACAGCGGAAGAATCCCAACTGATTTATTAAGATCGATTTGTGTAGCAATACCAAAGAAACCAGGCGCAATTGAATGTGAACTACACCGTACAATTAGTCTCATGAGTCACTCCACTTAAGATGTTGCTTAAAATTATTATGACCAGAATGAGAAACAAAATAAAGCCTGAAATTGCTGAAGAACAATGTGGATTTGTAGAAGCTAAAGGAACAAGTAATGCAATATACATCCTACGAACACTGATTGAGAGAGCACTGGAAGTGCAGAAAGATATGTATGTATGTTTTATTGATTACACAAAGGCATTTGACAGAGTTCGTCATGAAGAAATCATATCAATGCTGGAAAGTTTGAACATTGATGGGAAAGATCTGAGAGTTGTGAGAAATCTGTACTGTGAACAAACAGCAGCAATACGAATAGAAAATGACATCAGTAAATGTCAAGAAATAAAACGTGGTGTAAGACAAGGGTGTCCTATCACCCGATCTCTTTTTACTATACAGTGAGATCATCTTACGTACATTAGAATATATGCCAGGTATTCAAGTAGGAGGATACAACATGAATCATTTATGGTATACAGACGACACAGTACTGATTACTGAGAACGAAACAGATAGCAAGTCCAAACGTTGAACTATTTGATATCACTAATAACATCCGACGGTCGATGCAACGATGAGATCAAGAGACGAATTGCACAAGCCAAAACAGCTTTTCACAACAGTAAAAACATTTAAACAAACAAAAATATATCAATTGAAGTGAGAAAACGTGTACTGCAATGCTACACAGGAAAGGAAAGGAAAGATAGAAGGAAAAAGATCCAGAGGACGCCAGAGAATAAAAATAATAGATAGTCTCTCAAATTGGTGTGGAAGGAGCACAACAGAACTGCTACAAACTACAAACGACCCTGCAGTTTGGAGGGCCATGATCGCCAACGCCTGTGACAGACATGGCACATTGAAGAAGAAGAAGAGGCTGTGCTACTCTACGGATGCGAAAATTGGACAATGACGAAAACTTGACACACAACTAGACGGATGTTATACAAGAATGCTTCGAGCCGCATTTAACATTCACTGGCAACAGCATTTGACAAACATAGAACTATATAGTGGAATGTGTGAAGTCACAGATAAAATAAGAAGAAGACGACTGAGATTTGCCGGACACTGCTACAGACATAAGGATGAAATGGTATCTAAGACCATCGTCTGGCAACCGATAAATGGAAGAACCAAGGCAGGAAGACCAGCAGCAACTTACAACGACTGCTTAAAGGAAGATGTGGGTCAAGAGAAGGAGGAGCTGAAGACGGAAATGGCAGACAGGGGTCTGGAGACGGATGTCTGAAGCCACTAATGTCGACCCCATTGGCCAACACGAGTGAGTGGGTGAGTGGGTGAGTGGGTGAATGGGTGAGTGGGTGAGTGGGTGAGTGGGTGAGTGGGTGAGTGGGTGAGTGAGTGAGTGAGTGAGTGAGTGAGTGAGTGAGTGAGTGAGTGAGTGAGTGAGTGAGTGAGTGCGTGGGTGAGTGAGTGAGTGCCCCTGGGCAGTGATTGGCCTGGTGTCGTGTCATAATTGTTCACATTCCTTCATACCTTCTACAATAGGGACCGCACAGCAAAATACGACTTTTGACCAATTAGAACACCCGTTTGCATCATGTTAAAGCACTCAAGTTACGTCTAAGAACGCGTCGCCTCACATAAATTACACAAAAAGAAAAGCGTTTTGTGGAAGTCCCCATAACAATTTATTGTGGGGTTCTTGGGCAACTGCCCCGTTCTCCCTTCCCTAAATCTCGCACTAGTAATATGTGGAATACGATTGACGGTCGGGAAAGCATTTGCTATTCGTGGTACTTCCATGTTTAAGATTCAAAACTCAGATGTTGCTTTAAAACTATAGGCGCGGGAACCGGGGTGATTTTGTGTAGATTGTTGGTGCGTCTTAATGGGGGGGGGTGAAGTTTGATGTCTTTGTTGATGGGTTTTGGCGAGTCTCCCCCCTATTCCGATGTCATGGTTCGAGACAGCGGAGATCGAATGGTGCTGAAGCTCCGGTTCAACTAATCTAATATAAATTTCGTTTCGGCGCCAATGAAAACCATGGTTACAATAGCACAGTGCAGACCATGCAGAACAAAATTTTAGAAGTTGTTCCTGTTAAGCAGATGTTCTTCCTTTCAGGAATCCTAACAACGAGTGTCCGCTGTAGCGAGTCTCGTGCAGAGCGCGTTACCTCGAGTTTGGAGACTTTGGTGGCCGCCATGATTTGTCTCAGTTGGTCCGTGTAGGCGATCACTTGATGCAGTTGCTTGTCCTGCGTCTCCTTCACGTTGGCTGCCGTCTTCCCGTCTACTAACACGCATGCCGCGTCAAGGAAGGGAACCATGGAAGCTATGACGATGACGATAATAATAACTTATCTAAACATCATCAAATCCGGGGTTAAGCCTCCGTTCAAGAGTGAATGGTGTGTGTGTGTGTTTGTGTGTGTGTGTGTGTGTGTGAGTGTGTGTGTGTGTGTGTGTGTGTGTGTGTGTGTGTGTGTGTGTGTGTGTGCATGTGTGTGTGTGTATGTGTGAGTGTGTGTTTGTGTGTGTGTGTTTGTGTGTTAGTGTGTGTGTGAGTGTGTGTGTATGTGTGAGTGCGTGTGTGCGCGCGTGCGTGTGTGTGCGTGCGTGTTTGTGTGGTGTATGTATATATATATATATATACATATATTTATACTTAATTTGAAACTATCCTAGCGTGATCTTAACTGGTGAAAAAGCCGCAAACTGCGGACAATATCTACTTAAACACGGTGCAGTGCTATTTGCAACAGTTACAAGCAGCCACTTATGTAATGGGTGTAATCATTATTACATGTGTAAGGTAGTAGTAACATTGCAAATGTAATACTTACCGGCTGTTTCCATCAGAAGCGACACTCGAACAGTGTTCTGAAATACCGAAACTATGCCTGGTAAGCTATAATCGTGTTGTTCTGTATCAACATTCTACACAGTAACAGAAACACGCATACACGCACACCCGCCCGCTCGCCTGCCCTCGCCGAAACACACACGCTCGCATACACGCACACATGTGCGCGCGAAAGAACGCTAACACGCACACATGCACATACATAGCCACTGCTGAACTCGGACAAACAAACATGAAACAAACGCCAGATTGACGTCTGGTGCATTGTATTGCGGTAGTCAAACTGGCGTAGACCCTCTTGGCAAAGGGGTATTGGGTTACGACATTGACTACCTTTTTTGTGATTCCAATACGACATCAACATATTTAGTTTATTATTAAACGTGGTGTTGTGTTTTGATTATGGCTGTTACGAGGCATCGGTGCATCGGTGCGTCGTGGTACTTCTCTCACAATGCGATATATACGACACCCTTAACAATATCGCTAGGCCGTATACACCCAATACAAACAAAATATATTTTCAAAGAGTAAACATGTAATCGTGTTCAAAATTGTCAAAACCGACAAAAGCATGAGGGACGTTTTATTTTAGGTGATCGTTCTTTCATTAATAGTTCTGTGTCACTGATTCAACAGAAAATTCATTGAAGTGTTGTTGAGGTTTTATGCTTATTACCAACGCTGTGTTCTCAATATAGTCCTACCTTACTTTACATAGCTCTGTATAACGCGTTGCAACTAAACTGTTTCTTTACAACTATTGATCGGTACGTATCGCGATAGTATCGTATCGTGATAGAAATATCGCGACGCGTATAGAATCGTGACTTAATATATTGTTCCGGTACTACTTTTAGTGATATTACGGTACACACCCGCTTATCCATGCGCTCCCCGTGAGCGGCGATCCGCATCTTGTCGATCTTCTTACGCACTGCAGCCAAGTCCGCTTCACGTTTGCGACGAGCCTCGAGCGCGTTCGACTCGAGTCTCGCCAATTGTTTCTACGGGCAGATGTTAAGCGTATCTTGAATCGTTCAAGACACTTATGGATACTGTACATAGTTACCTTTCAAGAATCTTGTTTTTGGTTATCCATACATTTCAGCCGCATCCCGCGGCCTTCTTCAGCAGACTGAGGTTTCTTAAGAAATAACTATGCACAGTATCAACAACCGAAAAACTGGATCTTCTATCAATTCAAGGGCGCTTTAGGTACGGTCTCATAATAATAACAATTTATTTTGTTAAGCGCCACATCCAATATTGTTCACAGCGCTTTATAACAATATACAAATGTATGTTAAAAACAATGCATTTTAATAAAAAACAATAGTTGTTATATCATAGATAAAATGAACTAATACTAATAGTAATTAAGACAATAAATCTAGTAGAAGTAGAAAAGGAATGTGATATAGCATATCATAAAATAAAATAGTTAAGATCATATTATTATTATTTTAATAAATAAAATAAAATAAATCTAAACATCAATAAATTATACTAAAATGTATATGAAAAGTAAATGAATAGATAACTAAATAATAACTAAACGTTAAAAAGCAATCAGCTGTGGTAAAACAGTGTTGGTAAGCGTCCGAGTTACATATACGCTGCAGTGAACAAGTGAGTCTTCAAGATATATTTAAATGATTCCAATGTTTTGCTTGTAACGCTTGCCGGCAGAGCGTTCCACACTGCTGTCGTTGCGTGAGCAAATGTACAGTCACCGGCTCTTCTGTGTGTTCTCGGAACAACTGTTGCGTTCGAGTCAGCAGACCGAAGACGTCTGGCTGGCATGTAGACACGCACGAGTTTCTGCATGTAGACAGACGAGAGGTCTTCGTGTAGCGCCTTGTACGTAAGAACAGCGATCTTGAGTGCAATGCGCTGTTGAATGGGTAGCCAGTGCAGTTCGCGAAGAATACGGGTCGCACTTTCATAACGAGCCTGTCGATTGATAAGGCGAGCGGCAACATTCTGGAGTCGCTGTAATCGACAGTTGTTATTGGTTGAGGTACCGAACAGTAGAGAGTTGCAGTAGTCCAAACGGGATGTAATCATGGCATTGACTACCTGTTCCGCTGTCGGTTGAGTGAGGTAACGGTGAATCAACCCGATGTTGCGCAGGTGCAGCGAGCAAGTGCTGATAGTACGTGACACTTGCATAATCATATCCAGGTGTCTATCAAGGTGGACGCCGAGATTTTTAACATGATATGTTAGCAATGTCAGAAAAAACGTTATGGCTTTAGTATTCGTTCAACCAATATGTAAGTGTAATATTAATTGACAAAATACGTACACATATAAATATGTGGCCAAACTAGTCGCATATCCGCCATACAAATGGTTAATTATCCTTACATATAAACAAGTTACACCACGTCTTTCCCAATGCGCTTGGACCCCGTATTTTCCCACCTGACTATAACGTTAATTGTATCATTGGATGGTTGTTGTATTATCCCAGTAACACACGACCGACCGTTGCTCTGTCTTCTTCGGTGTTCGCGTCCACCACCACATGTTTGAAGTACTTGATCTTAGCCCTCGTCTCACGCAGTGTCTGCTCCATTTCGTCCAGCTTCGCCGGCATGCGGATGCTCTCCTGCCGAATCGAATAAGCTCAGCTGACCAAAATAACATCAATCAGATTACGGATATTAGCAAAAATCCCCACCCTCCTGTTGGCGCTACACACGCAGACGCACAAAACGGCTTCCCGGAGGATTCATAAATGATGTTTGTTAGACGTAAATTTGAAAACGTTTTTTTTGCGTTAACGCAACGTAAAACTGATCGGCGCAAACCCTGAAACCAGCAAGAACCCATAGCCAACGGCGAACTTCAACAAATATATTGGCGTTACGTTTCTTACGATGGGTCGTAAATTATTCCCTGAACGTTTGGCGTCAGATATGTAAACCGTTTAAGAGGAAAACGTTAGCATACCCCAAGCGCGCGCTAGCTCGATTAAATAGTTAGATAAACATATTTTTGCTAGACGTAAAACTCTTAGTGACCGAATGTTCCGATTCTTAATTACATAATATAAATTATAATAAAATGAAGTTAATCTCATGCACCTATCACGGCATTTAGAACACGACCCTGATTACATGGACATCGTGTATGCCGAGAGCTTGCATTAAAAATATAAGTTTGAAAAAGTGTGATAATTTGAGTGTTGAAGTTGAAGCTGAACGAGATTCCCGTGATTGTTTGAAGGTATTTGCTACTCGCCTATAATTAATGTGTTACGCTTCTCTTGTGTAATTATATATACAAGAAACGCGTTTTATGTTCACTTCTTCGGGATGTCTACCGAAATTCCACGATTGGCATGATTCAACACGAACGTGAAAAGTGTAGGCCTACTGCTCTACTGCTTGGAGACATGGAGAATTATGAAGGCAACAACCCAAAACTACAAAGGTTCATCAACAAAATACCAAAACACTCCAAAAATCAAATGCCATAATAAAGTCACAAACACTGTAACTGATGTACAAGACAGACCAAACAAGCGCCAAAACAACCTGAATCAAAAACGAAAATGGACATGGAAAGTACATACACTTTGAAATGACACTAAAATAGTTATCAGACAAGCTCAAGAGTGGAAGTCCCCGCAAGGAAGAAGAAAACAACTAGGCCGACACAAACCAGCTGAAGGAGATCCACAACAGAGGAATAAGAAGATTGATACCACCTGGAACGAAATACAGAATACGGCTAACGATAGAGTGCACTGGAGAAGCTTCGTTTCGGCCCTGTGCTCTAATTAGAGGGAAAAGGATTTTAAAAGCAAGTGAGTAGTGATGGATCTATAGCGTGGCCATGCCACATGGGTCTGCTTGCCTCTCTCAAGTGGTCGATCAGTTCACGGTACTTCTTGGTGAGTACGCGACCAGTGTTATACTTGATCATCGCCTTGTCGAGGGCGTTCTCCAGCGATATCAACACCTGTAACGCACAATCGTAATTACTGTATTACCGTTCCGCAGTTATTGGTTGTCGCAATGGTTTAGTATAGAATGTTTTTTCAGTAGTGTAGACCCCATGGTTTATTTCCTCAATGTCACACACTTTTCTGAAAATTGTATTGATATATTGTTATGATAGTGGTGTAGACCAGATTAACAACTTTGAACCGTCAACAGTATCAGTGGTAATTGAAAGCCGTAAGTGAAATGCTAACGAACATTTTTGGGACAGCGTTAGTGTGTTGTGAATTTAACAGAACAGAGATTGGACGAAACAGTTGTTTCCAAAACAAGTGAGTGTATATGGCCTATGAGTATATGCGGGCTGACCATTTAAAACAATTTAACCAACTTTAACTAGATTTCCACCCAGAGCAAAAACAAATAAGACGAGTTGACAAGGAAACCCTCGGTTTATCGTCAATTCTTCAACAGCACCCGCCTCTTCCGCGTCTACCGATGTTACGATCTAACAGTGCAACAGCGGAGTCGTGCTGAAACTCTGGTTCAGCCCCTGGTTAATTGGTTAATTCGTGCATTCTGGTCCTTTCTTTCTTCAGTGTAACAAAAATACTTGTATCAATATTTCCATACATATTCACTATCTTAAGCATGTCTAATTCGTCTCCTCTTAGTACATCTCCTTGTCGCTATGATTGTTAAACCATATGTATAGGTTTTTCATACTTAGAATAGAAAAACTGCAGTTAATCTACTTTGTATTCTTTGTAGCGTATGTATGCCTTTCTGACTATAAGGATTGCATACATAAAGAAGCTGGTTGCGTACCTCCTTTGTTTCATCATAACCGATCGGTCTAGAGTTGACCTGACTGTGCAATGCTGTCAACTTCTCCTTGAGAAGATCCAATTTCTTCGTGCGCAACTTCTGCACGTATCGGATCAGGTCTACCATCTTGTTTGAGTCGAACAATCGCGCATCTTTAGCTGCAATGGCTTTCTGCAAAAAGCAACATCGAATAAGCCGATCAGATTTACAAAACAAACAAATGCGTGTGTTTCTCAAATACCGGTCGTATGATATTGGTGATCGTACCAAACCTCTGAAGGCACAACTATCTATAGATGATATGTTGGTAAATTCAGGAAAACACAGTTTTCAAAACGAATTTATGCCGAAAATTCTCCTTCAGACGACACCAGAGGGAACATATTATCTACATATTTCCCATAAAACGTTACTTCGAATATCATGGCTGCAAACTGTGATTAAAAGGTATGTATGTTTAAACGCTGGGGATTTATCTGGTGGATATTTGTTATGTCTAACTATATTATCAATTATGTTGTGGCAAACGTATCACTACAATATTTCTAGATCTCGGTGGTTTGCCAATAGCTGTGTCGGTGGTGTCATATTATATTTCTAGATCTCGGTGGTCTGTCAATAGCTGTGTCGGTGGTGTCATATTATATTTCTAAATCTCGGTGGTCTGCCAATAGCTGTGTCGGTGGTGTCATATTATATTTCTAGATCTCGGTGGTTTGCCAATAGCTGTGTCGGTGGTGTCATATCATATTTCTAGATCTCGGTGGTTTGTCAATAGTTGTGTCGGTGGTGTCATATCATATTTCTAGATCTCGGTGGTTTGTCAATAGCTGTGTCGGTGGTGTCATATTATATTTCTAAATCTCGGTGGTTTGCCAATAGCTGTGTCGGTGGTGTCATATTATATTTCTAAATCTCGGTGGTTTGTCAATAGCTGTGTCGGTGGTGTCATATTATATTTCTAGATCTCGGTGGTTTGCCAATAGCTGTGTCGGTGGTGCACGTATCGGATCAGGTCTACCATCTTGTTCGAGTCGAACAATCGCGCATCTTTAGCTGCAATGGCTTTCTGCAAAAAGCAACATCGAATAAGCCGATCAGATTTACAAAACAAACAAATGCGTGTGTTTCTCAAATACCGGTCGTATGATATTGGTGATCGTACCAAACCTCTGAAGGCACAACTATCTATAGATGATATGTTGGTAAATTCAGGAAAACACAGTTTTCAAAACGAATTTATGCCGAAAATTCTCCTTCAGACGACACCAGAGGGAACATATTATCTACATATTTCCCATAAAACGTTACTTCGAATATCATGGCTGCAAACTGTGATTAAAAGGTATGTATGTTTAAACGCTGGGGATTTATTTGGTGGATATTTGTTATGTTTAACTATATTATCAATTATGTTGTGGCAAACGTATCACTACAATATTTCTAGATCTCGGTGGTTTGCCAATAGCTGTGTCGGTGGTGTCATATTATATTTCTAGATCTCGGTGGTCTGCCAATAGCTGTGTCGGTGGTGTCATATTATATTTCTAGATCTCGGTGGTCTGCCAATAGCTGTGTCGGTGGTGTCATATTATATTTCTAGATCTCGGTGGTTTGCCAATAGCTGTGTCGGTGGTGTCATATTATATTTCTAAATCTCGGTGGTTTGCCAATAGCTGTGTCGGTGGTGTCATATTATATTTTTAGATCTCGGTGGTTTGTCAATAGTTGTGTCGGTGGTGTCATATTATATTTCTAGATCTCGGTGGTCTGCCAATAGCTGTGTCGGTGGTGTCATATTATATTTCTAGATCTCGGTGGTCTGTCAATAGCTGTGTCGGTGGTGTCATATTATATTTCTAGATCTCGGTGGTTTGCCAATAGCTGTGTCGGTGGTGTCATATTATATTTCTAGATCTCGGTGGTTTGCCAATAGCTGTGTCGGTGGTGTCATATTATATTTCTAGATCTCGGTGGTCTGCCAATAGCTGTGTCGGTGGTGTCATATTATATTTCTAGATCTCGGTGGTTTGCCAATAGCTGTGTCGGTGGTGTCATATTATATTTCTAGATCTCGGTGGTTTGCCAATAGCTGTGTCGGTGGTGTCATATTATATTTCTAGATCTCGGTGGTTTGCCAATAGCAGTGTCGGTGGTGTCATATTAGATTTACCTTTATTTATTAGGCCTACTAACGACAGTTACAAAGCAACATATACGTTTCTATCCTTTCAGACTGAGTTAACTTGCAAGGATTCTCCAACATAAGAAATGAGGAGCATAAATCTATGTGCTGTGTTGTCATGATGCCCTACGTTATGTTGAGATGTTTTATTAGACGGAGATACCTGTATGCTGAGATGTGTTATTAGGAGGACCGTCTGTATGCTTAGACGTGTTGTCATGACGACCTACCTTATGTTCCGATGTGTTGTCGTGAGGAAATGTGTTGTCACGAGGCCCTACGTGTGTGCTAAGATGTGCTACAACTAGTACTCACCTGTATGGTGAGATGTTGAAGTGATAATCTCTGTGCTTTGTCGTCTTTCATGACAGAGCTGATAAAATGTTCGTCGATCTGGTGGAATATACACACACAAAATACCAGACAAAGGTATTATCATGTCACAAAATTCAAAAATTAAATCGGCTACCCTTGTCATTGTTATTCCTGTTTTGCTGATAACCACCAAGCATGATATACTTCTTCCACTTCCACTGGAGTATTTAGGGGGGCGAGGGGAGGGCGGTCGCCCCCCAATGGTAGCAGCTACCCAGCCCCCAGTCGCACGGCAGCTGTCAGCTCTTGTGCGCTGGACAGGGCAGTACTCGGCCGATTTTACCCCCCCCCCCCAATGAAAAAGCCAGGATACGCCACTATACACTTCTCAGGCGAACAAGACAAGTATTGTATTTGAGTTTTTGAAGTGACAAGTACTCAATTGTACTTATCAAGATATCAAGTACATTTCAAGTACACAACTTGAATCTTCAAGTAATAGACGCCTGAATAATACTATTGTTGATATTATTGATAGTATAACTGATATTACTGTTCATTTTTACGACTGAAATATACTATGACTTGATGCAATGAACTTCTATTTGGAACTATAATTGATCAAATGTACTTGACCTCAACCTTGGCCACCACTAAACAGTACGGTTCTATTGACATTACAGTGTGTGTCGTTGGTGTATACAAACATGTCTCTCTCGGGCCACGGCCACTCTCTTGACGGCGTTGTCCTGCAGCAGGTGTCGCAGTTTTTCCTTCTTCGTTTCTATCTCCTCCTTCGCTCCGTGCGCGTACGCGTTGTTCGCCATCTCTGGTGGACGTACAACGATCCGAATTGACATTTCGTGAACAAATGTCATTCTCCTCAGCAAACAATTCAATAGATTATACTATATTAACTTTTGTCCTCCCCACTGCAGCGCCCTCTGGGGAATATCTCACGTACAAGCCACTGAAAAAATTAAATCACTCTAAATAACTGCCTTTGTGTTTTTTCAAATGCATCGCCAATTGGTAGATCTTCATGTGGCCAATGGCGCAAGGAACAAATGAACAAATAAAGAGGCGGGTGTAGCTCGGCACCTCTGAGGAAGCAGACTTATAATGCTCCAAAGTTAGGCTATTAACAAACTGATGTTTTCTGCGGATATTTTTATTTGTATATTTCGTTCTTATAAAATCATACATAAAATCTACAACACCCATTCCATTGTTTTCTGTGACACATTCTACGGCTACACCTTGACTTCTATATAAATCTAAACTTCCTAAAGCAATCTATATATTTTTGAAGATTTTTGCTACGGTTTTCAGTCCACAATAAATCAACATAGATTTAATGTAACAGTGAAGCATTGCCCCCTCGTTGCTGGGCAACGGGTAAAATTGCATTTCGCTCGCCCCTGTTTGGCAGAAAATTAAATAACTTGCAATAGGACTTGTTGCATTAGTATGCCTTTTGATTAGTCTGTTTCTGCTCGTGTATTGCAATATTAAATAAACATAACCATTCTGTTCACCTCCTTTCCAACACATTAGTTCTTATGTTATTTCATTACATCTTAATTCAATATATTGAATGCTTTATTTTGTATTATATTTATTGTTATAATTATAATTGTTGAATTTATAGTGTTTGTTGGAAATAACATATTGATTTAATATTGAATAAAGGAGCATGGCTAAACACAAGAAAGCAATAACCGTCGGTGCTCCTTTTCTGTACAGAAAGCAAAATTCATATACAAATGCGAAAATATTCTGAAACCTGAAATTGACCACTCGGTTCGTGCACAAGTCTGCCCAGATCGTCTTTCATAATGTCTAATAATACCTAGTACATAGGACGTGTTTCGATCGGCTCGCGCACATATTTTAGGTATCTCGTACACTAGCTAGCATTGTAATAACAAGGTTGCTAACTTGCTTGCTTATTTCAGCTTCATTTTCGCAAGTTCTTGTTTACATCTAAAAATAAAAAAATTAAATCTACGTTCTTACATAGCGCAGCATCCAGTCCTCGGGACTGCTCAAAGCGCTTTACACTAAATGCATTAGTTCAACGTATAGGCACACGTACTTTCTAGATAGAAGACTGTTTTGAGCAGGTTTACTTGGTCGATGAGACCCCATACCACATCGATCGAAGTCGCGCTTTCTCCGTTCCATTTCGACATGTCTGTCCTTCTTCCAAATACGTCCAGCAAGTCCGCTCAAATTGCGCCGACTTGACAACACCTCGGAAACTCTGTGACGTCGCAACGTTTATCACGTCCCGCCTCTGTTTACGCGTTACGCTGGTGACGCGATCATTATTTAGCTGACCATAATGATACCTCGACGCGGTTGTTGATTTGTTTAGTGTGTAATTTAGTATGTATAGAAAGCATGCCAACATTACAATCATTAAGTTTAGTAAATGCATGTACGTAAGTTCGCGTATCCGCATGATATGCGTGCAAGCTTATATAAATATATGCGCACACGCTTATAATTCGGCTATATGTGTACATGCGTGTATGCACCTATGAATGCATATGTACACGTATGTAGGCCTATGCTTATTTGGGTGTATATGTGTATAAAGTATAATTCTGACAGCGCAGTATCCAATCCGTACGACTACTAAAACATGTACTAAAGACAACAGCCCCTTGTCGCCTGTCGATCATGAAAACAATAATTGAAGTGGGCTATAGGCATATATATCATCATCGCTATGATCAATATGACTATTTTAATACATTATCCTATGGCGGAATGGAAACATCAGCAGTTGTTCATGTCCCTGTCACGCTTTCTTGCAATTAATCAGTAAATACACTTCAGCTAGTTCAAAGTCTACTTCTCCGGTGGAATGCAAATCAGGGTACATCAATAGACCAGGTTCGAAGCTGGATTGCCATCGTGCAGTGGCCAGCGAAATGCAATCATTTCGTTCTCGATATTACTGACAATTGCAGCAGAATTCGATGTTCTCTCAGTATCACATTTGCTTGGTTCTTTGCAACGAAATAAATGTATTATTATTTTATTATTATTATTTATTATTAATGGGGAAGATCACCATACAATTGGGTACGTGTTTCTGTTCAGCCATGCATCGCAACACCCATATCGATTTACTCTTCGAATTTACATATGTCAGCCCATGGTCTTTGATCCGTACAACAAGGTTATTATATTATATTTTAAAGAAGCTAGGACAGTTTGACATGGTAACCAAGAACTTTCTCTAGTTTGTCGCACCTCAGGCTTTGGCCTTGATATCCTTCATTGAATCATAGACTAGGGAACCGAGCAGAGCATTTGTCATTTGCAAAGTCGATATAATTCATGCGAAGCTCTGGGAACACCTGTTTTATGCCGATTTAAGTAGAACTCGCTTGTTTATGTTAGCTCTTCTTGAGCTAGATAAGATAAGATAACTTTATTTCAGACTCAATCCTTAATATAAGGAAAGTTCCGTAGTCATACATGTAATAACACCAACACGAGAAAGAGAAAAAAGACACAAAGCTACTTAACACAATGGTGTGCATGTCATAGCAGCCATATCATGAATAATTAGTATAATAACATAAAGAATATTATCGTAGACAAAATAATTGTTCCATCCATTTTTTCTGCAGCAGAGACGAATAGATCATGTCACTATTTACAACACTGTGAACAATCTAATTGTTAATCTTTTTCATCCGTTTCATAAATGTATATATACTCCTTCTTATAACACATTGACAACTTGGCAAGTTTGTATACGCAAACATTTCACTCGCGCTAGAATATCTTGGGATCCCTAAAAGGATTCCCAGTGAATTGTTGTAGGCTACAGTTAATTTGTTCATGGTCTTAAGCCTATAAGTACTACATAACTGGGCGGTAAAAAGGCATGCACAATAAGTCTTAAAAACAAGTAGCTTGACATTGGTGCTACAATTTTTAAATTGTCTACATCAATTGTTTCCTCTTACATACAATGTTCCAATCTGTCTACTGATATCATCATCGTCAGACATGGCTTCATTAATATTGTGACCTAGATATTTCACAATAACATTCAGTCTTTGAATGATACGACCCTTGGATTGGGATTATTTGGTTTCACCATCAGAACTTATATATATAGCACTAGGCTACTGCTAATTAATTGTGATTCATGAATAGTGGATTACGTTTTACGTTACTACACACACATACACACGCACGCACGCACACACACACGCACGCACGCGCGCACATACACACACTCACGCGAACGCACACGTACCTCGTGCTAGTCTCACTCAACGTATCTAGAAGATTGCCCTACAAAGATTAATAAACATACAGGCAACCACATTCCTTGATCCGTCTATACTACTGGCAACAATAAGAGCCTCAAGAGGCTATCTCATCCACCTACTGCAGGACTGACGTTTTCATAAGCACTATCTTCTTAGCAAGTATCTGTCTATGCATATGGAATCAGCTGTCCGAGTGCATATAGTACATCCCTAATAACCCATACATCGTCAAGGGAAGGTTGGCCACACTGGACTTTTAGGCACTTTTTATCTCTTAACCAGCCCCGCTGTCTGTACTATAATACATAAATTATAGTATCTTGGCAGCACTTTTTAGCCATGGTGCATAAGAAACGACGCCACCTAGTGAACAAAGTTCAACACCTGGCAACACAGGCGCGCCCTGACGGATCAAATTTGAAACCAAAATATTTACATGGCTTGTCTTTTGGATAAGCTACATGTTTTGTAACATCCCATGACTGATTTTTGTTGTTGGTGACATGGATAATGAATTAGATGGAACGAAAACAAAAGGAAGAGTGAATTTGTTGACACCAACAAATCGAAAAAGATGTATTCAAAGGTGTCTGAAATAGTACCTTCACATTTGGGAAATGGGCGATAATAAGTTAAAGCCGGTAACAGTTCTTTTCCGTCAAGATACAACTTACAAGATACAAGATATTTATTCACAGACTATATTCAGTTAAAACTGTTTTGGTAGTGGTGACATGCATACATTATGATAAAAACGTAATACATACTTAACATATGTAAAACAATATAATAAATTATGTATATAAAATTAATGAGCAGGATGAAAATATTAATACTGAACGTCTGAAGAATAATGGTGGAGTTGTGGTATCAGCACCCGGGGCATTTTGTTGATGTTAAATAGACCCCAAAGTGATGATGCCACAATACGTAATCAAGTTCTTGAGAATGTGGTATGATATACAATTATAAACAAACATATTTACAATATGAAAGATAGGCATTAATATCTGATACATATTGTTTACCGATGATATACAGAACACATTGATTTTTTAAACTGGCAACAGTTTTTTACTTTAGATGGTAGGTTGTTCCACATTTTAGAGACTTAGTGACTACCGGGTATGTGTTTGGAAGATATTATTGGATGATTTAGATCTTGTACAATAACAGTGATATATGCCAGGAGTTACCTTTTTAAGATAATTTGGAGTTTTATCATTTACAATGTTGTACATAATAGTACATTTCAGAAGGATAAGTCTTTGACGAACATTTAACCATTTTAGAGATGTTGACATATCAGAGACATGGGTCCTGTGGTGGCACCCCAGGATAATATGCATTCCTCGATTCTGTAATTTCTGAAGTCTAGTTTTGTTAGAATCTGAGCAAACATCCCATAGAGTACTACAATAATCCAAATGAGGTAAAACCATAGTGTTATATAATGTAACCCGACTTGAGAGAGGAATAAATGGACTAGTACGTTTTAATACACCGAGTGACCTGTTGATTTTATTTATAACATTTTCTACATGTGTGTTAAATGTGAGATCCTGATCAATAGTGACACCAAGATATTTATAGGATTTAGCTTGTTCAATTTTTTGACCTTGTAGAGATAGATCTAGCGTTGGAGGTTTTAACTGTTTACGTTTTTGTCTTGAACACAACAGCATACATGAGGTTTGTATGTGAAGAGTGAGTTTGTTGGCATCTAACCAGTTACTAAGATTGCATAGATCTGTTTGAAGAATATGGGTGATATCATGAATGTTGTTAGCAAGATTATCTGGAGTATAGAATGCAGTATCGTCAGCATACATGTTTACTCTACAGTGATTTAGAGATACTGGTAGGTCATTTAGATATACAAGAAATAACAAGGGTCCAAGGATAGAACCCTGAGGTACACCAGTATCAACATATAGATATTCTGAAGACAGTCCATTTATGGTGGCACTTTGAGTTCTGTTTGTAATATATGATTTAAACTAATCAGAATTAATTCCATAGTATGATAGTTTGTCCATGAGTATATTGTGATTCACAGTGTCAAATGCCTTCCTTAGGTCTAAAGCAATCAGTCCAACTAGACCACTACAGTTTGTTGATTGGTAAATATCCTCCATGATGTTGTGGAGACTGGTTTGAGTTGAATGATGTTGTTGGAATCCGGATTAGTCGGAACAGAGAATGTTATTATCCGCAAGAAATGTATACAGCTGTTGATAAACAAGTTTCTCTAACAGTTTACTGATGATACGGAGCATAGAAATAGACCTATAGTTACCAATGTCCAGCTTACACCCTTGTTCGAATATCGCTGACACCTTGGCACGTTTCCAGTCAGATGGTACCCTTCCAGATGTGAGGGATAGGTTGAACAGATACGCTATACTGTCACTTATGGCTGGTGTAGCTATCTTCAGTATCCTGGCTGGGATGTTATCCAGACCAGTCGCCTTGTTGGTCTTGAGGCCCCTGAGACGTTTTCTAACGCCTTCTGCCGAAATGTTGTTAAAGTTGAATTTGTTTGATGTTATCCTGGCCTTGAAGAGGTATGTTTTGTATCTTAATGTCGAATGAATCTTATTGGCCAGTTTCTTACCAATGTTCACAAAGAATGAGTTGAATTCATTGGCCATGTCCTTAGCTATGGTCACCATACGGTCACCTATCTCGAACTCACTGATGTCACTGCGAGGTTTCTGTGGGAGTAGGTTCTTAAGTACCTGGTACATCCCACATGTCCTTGGAGTTACCACTGAGATTTTATTCTGGATGTAATTCTTCTTGGCCTCACGACACAAGTTAGTAATGTGATTCCGGGGTAAGACCACATTAAGGATTCGTCCACCATTATCCAGTTAAAGAGTGCCCTTGAAAATAGCGTTTTGGTGTGATGTGTGAAATTTGTTGAGCACTTTGACATGGGACGTGTTGGTCCAGTGAGTACTCAATGTACTACTGCATTAGATCTTTCACGAGGTAGCGATAAATATACGCAAATCCGTCACCAGATTGTAAAAAAATTTAGGGGTATCAGGTTTGGATGGATTTTTCTGAAAAATGAGGCATGAGAGTTTTACTAATTTTCCACAGCATTTGTGTCAATGGAGGTTAAATATGCTGTGAAATTTTCAAGAAGATTGTTAAACAAACTTTGCAGGAAATGAAGGAAACGTTATAATGGCTGCCTATGAAAAATCTAATGTGGTCTTACCCCAGCCAGAGTAGCCTGGCTGAAGAGGGGTGTGTTGGGGCGTGTTTGTGGTATTTGGCACTGTGTAGTCGTCAAACATAATTAACAAGTTCTTTTTAGTAAAGACCCGATAGCAGATATATTCCATACGGTATGACTTAAAGTCATGTATCTTAAAACACTATGTCAATGAAGATACTACACCATATTAAATGTGTTATCACTTTGATGTTTTTTATTATTTGATTAGTCTTAAACGGTTTATGAAAATTCTACTGCATTTTACATTTTTATTACTGGATTGTTCTTCTGCAGTCTAGCATTATTGTTCTATAGGCTATATGTGAATTTTTTTTTCTCCATTTTTGGGTCTACCAACCATGTTACTACTGTTACTTATTATTTATGGTAGTGTATTAACTGTCTGCTTATAATTATTAATTGCATGTTGTATCTACAGCAATTCAGTTTACCATTACCAGTGGTTGGCAGCGACCAGTGATGCAAGTTACATTGTTTCAGTTATAACATTGCATACCCATATCTACCCTTGGGTCCTGTGCCAACCAGGAATTGTATAGATTGTATACGCTTTGTCTTTTATTTATCTTCTGTATTATACAATTCCGAAATAAAACACCTTACCTTACTACTCTGATTAACTTAAGGCATTTTATTTAAAAACTCCCTCAATTTTGACAAGTGATTGTGGGGGATTTTAGCACATTGAAAATTGGTTTCGGGACAATTAGCCATGTGCATGAGGATGACATTCAGAATAAATTTTGTAGACAATGAATATAGTGCATAAATAGTTGCACTGCTGATTTGATAACGTCATAATCAATCTGTTTTTTCCACCCAAATATGTTGTGTGTAATATATGCTGTAGGTTTAATAACAAATGCTTAGTTTTGTTTAAATAGTTGAAAGAATTTTGTTTTCGTGTTACGTCTGGTAATTTGAAAGTCAATTCCTGATTCAACATGTAACATTTAAACCACTGCACTTGTCGGCCACATGTTTGAATTAATGTTTAAGCAAACATTAAACAATTTGTCTGGTGATTCCACAAAATATACATTAACATTTTGCACAAAAAACCTACAGTATTGTAGTGGATATAGGTGGGTTTATTTTTTGCATTTCTAAAGGAATTTGAAATGATGCAAATAAAAAATGAAATGATTCTGTCAAGTTACCTGCTGTCTTCTGTAAAATGAAACATCATGTTTTAGGTGTGGTTATTCCTCATCGAAGAAGGCAAGGGCTGCTTTCAAATCTCCAGTGAGTCAATAACAAGCCATATGTTCATTTTATACAATGCATTTCAGCCAAATATAGACAGTCAATGATTAACTTGGATGTGATATGCTTACAACGGGAATACTTACCTTGTGATCCGGTGTACACAACTTGAAAGTCACTTGATTGTTTCACTTTTTTTTTTTATAGATTAATCTGATATATTAATTACTTTGTATTTGCACAGACCATTTATATCCATGCAATACACTACACGCATATTGAAACATTTGAAGGAATAACAGTTAGCTGTTCACATTTGTTCTGCCAATTATTACCTCCTCTGACCATAGATGAGACAGAAGACGGATTCAATGAAATCCGAAGATGTTGCATCGATAAAGGAGGAAGTTGCAGTATTGGAAGCAAAAGAGAAGAAAGTTTCTGAAGAGATACAACAACTGATTGATGAGTAAGTGTTTTAAAAATGTATATTTAAAACTGTGATTATGTATATGGTTTTACTGTCTATGTCACTGTATGACTGCTGTTAAAGAGTAGAAACAAATGAAGTCCATTTTCAAGTTTAAGAAGTTAGTGTGCCAGTATGGACTTGTTTACACCCTATTTAGCAACAAACCAAGGACAGCAATTAGCACAGTTACAAGATATTGAACTTGTGACGCCATCTATGAAACCACCTAGGAAATGTCTGACCACTCAATTTGTTTACTGAAAAAAGTAATAACTCTATACACCTTTGTGTTTTTTGAAGTGCGTTGCCAATTGGTAGATCAGAGTACTTTAAGTTTATAAATGCATACTTGCAGGAAATATGTTCATTTCATTAAGTTCATAGATAATGTTGCTTATGACATTGCGGCTCCATTAATTGGGCTGCACATTCCATAATATCACACATAAGTAGCTTGGCAAGTAATTTAAAATACAAACAGACAAGTCAGTTGATTGTTACGATTGCAGAGGCTACAGAGAGGACGAGCTGGCGATCCACATAACGAAGCTGCACGAATACAATGAGATCAAAGACGTTGGACAAATGATTCTAGGTCGACTAGGTAATAATGTCTGCTTTTTGGAAATAGTTCTACCAAAATAATGTTTTAAGTGATGTAATTGTAACTTCTGCATGTGAATAGACAGTGCAGTGTAAGAATAACCATTTATACTATATTATTTGAAGTAACTTATAGTTACGCCGTTAAACTCACAAATTTGCCAAGATGGCATTAATATTCACTCACGCAAACACGCACGCACAGAACCATTTGTCTCTACTATTAACAAGGAGCGGTGTCACACCATTATATTGTTAATTGTATATTTTATGCAGTTCTGACGTAGCTTTATTTAGTTACTTACTACGTCTAATTCATATTTTTTTGTCCTTTTGTAGCCGTACTGTTGACATTGACTACAAAGGATATCTACACGATGTTCGGGTTAAACCTTGATGATTAGGATTACTTGTTTATGATGCGATTATTTGTAACTTACCTAGTCCGTGTGCAATTAAAACTAAAAACAAACACAAGATGCATTGGTGAGCGTTTTATTTTAAGTAAACAGTATTAGAATTTTACAACAATTTCACACACATGCATGCTTGTCTACGGCTCAAATTTGTGAATATTCACCTCTACATTTATCCCTTAAATATGACACGCAAACGCAATCCATATACACTGATATCACAGAACTGCTTCGATATTTCCACGTATGTGTGGTTTTAAAACAAAGAAAAAGCAAATGTACATAACACGGTATATATTACATATAAAGTAACTGGTATGCAACTTTTGAGCTATTCAGTGGAATGTGGCACATTGCATTTAACCACAGCTTTGTTGAGTTTACTATAAATCTGATGTTTGTAGTAAAAAGTATAACTCGTTTTGTAACACCCGAAATGTGTAACAGTTAAATATTCATGTATTTTCATGTATATAACATGAGTAAAATAATCGTCTTCATATATTAAACTGCACTCGACAACGACGATTTCTGCGCATATACACTAACAGAATATTGCTACTTATGTACCAGAGTCATAAATCCTGTTTGCGTAATACTGATAAACCAAGATACAACCCAACATGCAAGACTTCGGCTACAGCAATGGATGTTAATCCTCGTAAACCAATGGTTTTGTGTATCACAATATCACCAATGATGTAGGAGGATGCGGGCCAATACAGCCGTGTTACATGTATCCTGTTACACGATATATTACATTGTCAAACGAACGTCTTGCGACATTAAAATATATGCAATTTCCTCTACTTCCATACCGATTTGAGGCCAGACAACGTTTGATTTTCGTAGCAGTGTGTCTAACAAACCGCTAACGTTCTGTGGAAGAGTTTCAAACGGTATCATATCCGTCCCCGAAGAACGGCCTCTTGAATTAACTCAAGATATCGAAAAACGGTCGCATAGAATCAGTTTCTCTTTCGGAAAAGAGATCCTACGAGTGGAAATCCACTAACAAAATTCTGGAAAACGACAACATCACGTTGTGACTTGACGACACGTCATAAAGTGTGAGAGACTTTCTTCCTGGTAAAGGTGTATTAGATTGGCCTAACTTATTTACGCCAGCAAATGACATTCTTACATCATTTGTTTTGTGGCAATACCTTAGTTCCTTCACAATACAGTTTAAGATACAAAAAGTGCAGATATTGCAACATAGCGTGCGTTTTGGTCGATAATGATTGCATTTCGCAAGACCGCCGTATCATTGCAGTCCGGAGTGCTGTTCCTGTCGACAAAAGTGCAAGAAAATGCACTATTTGACCTAACAACTGCACCTTTGGTGTGTTGCGACAAGACGAACGCATTGGTAAGAATCACATTAACCGGGTAAATACAGTTTACTTTCTTCCTCTTAAAAGTGACAGTAGAACGATGATGTCATATTACGCCCCTAAGAGCAAATATATCATGCCCCTAAGAGCAAGGTAATCGCGTATGTCGTTAGTACATCATTGTTTGTGCTGTCTTCAATATGCCAACTGTCTTATCCCCAGTCTGGGTGGATGACGAAGTGATGCGGGGTCGGCTTATGAGGCTGCGTATACATAGAGCTACGGTTCTCATACTTCTGTTCGCGTGGCGTCGGTAGATGGTGCCACGTCTGGTGCATCCACTTGTTCTTGCGCGTCGCCGGCGTCAGCAGTCGGATGTAGCGCATGCGCGGGTCGTACGCTTCCGGGTCGCTGGAAGCCTTTCTTCCGCTGGTGTCCGATGATCGGGTCTGAGCGCTGTAAACAGACGTCTTACTTGAATACTCGCGCAACGTATTTACATAACTATGTTGTGTTATGTGTCTCGCCAATATACCGGGTTTTTATTATGCTCAATCGATAGGCTAATACGATATATCGCGGTTCAAGAATTTGTCGATTAAATTCTCCCAATTAGAAAGGTCATTTCGTGGTTATGGTAGTGTCTTTCGAATTGGGGAATAGGGCCAGATACACCGACAGTCGATCGCAACTTCAAAACAACGGTCAATCTGCGACCGACGAGTGATGGACCCATCGTGACATTTCGTCAAAGATCAAATCGGGATTGGCGCGAGTCAATTGGTCGTGCGTGCAGTGTCTAGACATGTTTGTCGTAGACCCGCACATAATTTAAATGAACGTTCTTATGCGACACGGTCTCGTCCGACCGATTGGACCATAAATCGCTTGTGTAAACCACAAATGAATAACCGTTTGATTCTCGATATGCTAATGGCACCCTTGTCCACTTGTTGTCTGTTGTTTTTGATAGCAATAGCGGTATAGCAGTCCTTGTTAAAATTCTGTCTTGTCTTGCTACATCTTGCTGTTACTTTCTCGTTCTTCTAAACGATCAATGAAATGGCAAACTAATCAGACGTCTCGGCAGAGTCTAATCTCAAGATTAACTAAACATGACACTACATTAGTGTCAGTATTATGAAAGGGTTACTTGTGTCCATCATTTTCAGTGTTCCAATTTATTGGACAATGGAGTGCGACACAAAATACACAACTTCCTGTGTGTATTTTCCTAACACAGCGAACCAATTGTCTCATTAAGTACCACATTACGCATACCTGGTTTTTGATCTTGTTTTTATGAATACTGATCGAGCATAGTTGAAAGCTCGTGAATAGACCCTACATCATGGCAGACGACTGTTAGTGTCTTTACCCCTTGAGTTGCTCTATAAGGCGTTGCACAGCGTCCTTCTCTTCTCCTTCCGTCTTCTTCTCTGACAGAGCCTTGAAGACACTCAGCGCCATCTTGCGATCTACAAAAACATTACTTTCTCAATAATGCTATACACTGTACCGATCACAGTAGCGAACATGATCAGCCCGTGCACAGAGTATTGCAGAATGCATCGCCGGCTGTTAACTGGTCTTTACCGTACGATGTTGAAAGTGCATGATATACTTCAATACTGAAAACATTACAGAATACACGCACCAAACACACGCACGTGTGTGTGCGCGCGTACATGCGCATCAGCATTTGACTTCGGTCGCTAACGAGTAGGTATTCATGTATAATTTGTATACATGGCTCGAACTATACATGCAGCTGAACACACAAGTACATCTTTAGATACCAGTACCACATTTTGCCCGACATTTCCCTACTACTAGGTAAACGAGAAGTTAATTCCGGCCTCGGCATAGATGCTGACACAGTCTTTACGTTAACTCCCACTGCTCGGCAGGCCTTTGCGTCAGCGACACGAATTAAATTGATTGTGTTTCTAAAACGGTAGCTTGTGGCATTGTTTTGGCAACAAAAACGTTAATGGCAAATCGCTGTGAATTAACATGCACCGTTGCCGGTATTACAATTACCGTGTGAGCGCTCAAGGCTAAATAGCACAGCGATATGCTACGGATCGCAAATGATCGTGTTAGCAGTATAGGCATTTCGGGCATTATTCTCTCCATGGCAACATACTGATCACTATGCATTACAATCGTGGTATCGACGATTCAGTGTGGCCACATAGTTAACTGTGGTAAGTTCTATTCAATTTGAAAATGAATGGCGTGTTCGACTGAATCACTCCGGTATTTAAACACACCGTCTGGCCAATATTTTGAAACGTTATCGCCTCGGTTACTCAATCATTAGTTAATGCAATCAGAGTAATCACCGTCTCGCGTAACCAGTCTATGTGAACCGAGCCTTTAGAAGACAAGAGGTTCTCGTTCACGTGGAAGCGGTGCACAGATCTTTATTCCACATCGGTGCGATTTTCTGAGTGAACATGCGTCGACTAATGCTTCGCTAAGTTGGTTATTCTGATTGCGCCGTGGTTTTTGCAGCCAGCCATCGAAAAATAGTATGATATATCACTAGTTACCGGCGAATGACGAAACATTTCCCGTTCAAAATACTGCGCTAGTTTTTTTTAAACTAGGTTCAGAATATTTGAATCAACAAATCTGAAAGGTGTATATAGTTTCAGGTGACTTTAATGGCCATATCCTGGGATAAAATGTGCTGTGTTCCATAATAACAAATGATGTATGCACTTTCTGATGATGCTATTGAAAATATGTTTATGAATCGCATAAGAGAGTACAAGATAAAAAAGAACCCCAAATTTGCCGTCTTACAGAAACTGCCCAGTGACAGCGGCGTGAGACTATGTGACGTCACTTGTGGAAAACATTCGCCAGCCTGGACCGTCCTGACTGATTGGCAGCCGCCCCACGTGTGACCCGCCTCATGTAAACAACTCATAAAATGGCGGCCGGTGGGTTGAGAGCGGTGTCTCTTCTGTTACCGAGACCGGTGCGTACGATGATCAAATATATTTTCGTGACCGTGATGATGACATTTGAGAGATTAATGTTGTTTCTGCTGATGTTAGATTGCCTGGTGTCAGTGCGGTGCTACGTATACACGCCGAGACATGAACCTGTCGAGAGAGTCCGGCAACTCACTGACGGCTGGCTGTTGAGTTTGTTGTGGTGAAATGGCCAGCGGTGTTGTTGTGGTACTCTGTTGTTGTGATACTTGTTCGCCTCTTGATGCTGTTTTTGAGTCATTTTATGGACTGCTGATTTATTGACATCTAACTGTATTTTGATGCCCATCTTCCATCTCATAAGATATTATGTCCATCGGCAGATCTGAACCACAAGTGATGTTATTCGCCGTAGGCGTAGCATGGATCCCGTCCTTTACATACCGAATTTCCAGTAAAACCCTAAATTGCCACTGTTTCCCACAACACACATGTTCATCAATTATTCATGTTAATGATAAAAACAGCTGAAATATAATTACAATGAAATAACATTTAGCCGCGTAGACCGTGTGACCGTGACGTTCCCGAAAAACAGACTTTCCCAAGTTTGCACTGTGACCGGTCACTGTTTAAGATCAATTTTATCAATGTTTTGGCAAACATGTGTCAATGTTAAACTTATGAACAAACGGTTCTGCGATACACGATCTGCGCTGCGTAAGGATACAATAACATTTGAAAAAACGCGCGTGACTAGCCAAATAGGATGTCCGACCTGAATCCGTGGCGTTCGTCATCCACGCCTTGATGGTCTGGTTATCTGCCTCGCCCCGACTCACGAGTCGCAGGGCCTTCTCGACGAGACGGCGGTCCGAGTCTGAGGCATGCTGCAGCTGCTGCACGAGAGACGTAAGACGTGTCGTCGACTGGCCGTGGAAGTCCTCCAACATCTGGGGGCACACAATCACCGCGTTACACACTGGCGTCTTGGGAGAGCTTCCCGCTGCCACCTTTTATGGTTGGTTTGATGTGCAAAAGGGGTTAGGTTGAAGGTTAGGGTAAAGGTACGTTTGAGAAGTTTGATATCAGGTGTTTACATGTATTTGTACGTGGAGGGTAGCTTTGCTGATTGACACACTCCTGCTGTGGTTCTAGGGGCCAACCTCCCATCTCCCAGCAGTTTTGGGCCCAACCTCCCACCATTTTTTGGTAGTTCATCTCTCGCAAATGTTAAGGTCACACATTCCTACAGTTATTTTGGTTCAACTTCCCAACATGCCATGTACTGCCACCCCCACAGTAATAGTTTATATAACGCCAGTGTCCGCCAAGATAAGGCACTCACGGCATTTACTCTGTCATCAGAGCAAGTGTTTTAGCAGCAACTGATGCGCATCAGAGGGCGCCAGAAACAAAGTAATAGTCAGTCTATCAACACGGTGTGGAAGGAGCACAACAGAACTGCTACAAACTACAAACCACAGTGGAGAGCCATGATCGCCAACGCTTGTGACAGACACGATACGTAGAAGAACAATACGCAGCACCCTTATGGGTTTTCACAGATCGACACCATTAGCTCTGTGAGTCCATGACAGGTTTTTCTATTTCTCTGTGTAGGATTTTTTACATCGCTTGGCATAGACCCAATAGAAGCTAGGGACCATTAAAGTGACATCGTGGTTTGGGGTGTCTCAGATTAACCGACCGTGGCCTCCGAAACATCAGACATAGAAGACTCCGGTCTACCGTATACCAAACGAAAACCTCAACAAAGTAGCTTTCAAGGAAACATTTAAAGGACACAGAAAACGAGGAAAGGCCACGCAAGAGGTGTGGTGACCTAGTTAGACAGGACACTGGACTCCCACTTTTAACAGCATAGCGGTGTGTTCTAGACAGGACGAAATGGAGGGGTGTGACTTCCGCATAGGATAACAAGGGGTTAAATTGGTCTAGATATTTAAGTCAAGTCAAGGCCTCCGAAACGGTACCTGTTTGACGCGGTTCGACTTGGACCTCCTGGGCATCACCTTCTCCGGGGACACGAGTCGGTTGTTGCCCTGCGTCGGGAGCCGGGGACTGGCCGAGGCACGGACGGGACTTCTCGCGACGGTTCGGGGTGTCGGAGCTGGCACCGCGCTGAAACAGCTGAAACTCGTACTGTTACGTAAGCTCTTTTTAATAATAATAACAATAATACACTTCTATCTAATCATTAGGCAAAATCGTGACCAGGGACGAGCATGATTCATCAGGGAAAACAATTTCAAATATATAAGTCTTGCTTTTTTTACGAAAGGTAGTTATAGTTTCAGATAATTTTAAAGTGAGGGTGTCGATGCAAGGTTGTGTGTGCAGCTACAGAGAAAGCCAAAGTTAAGCTTTGTTTTAGGAACAAAAGTTGTGATGAAACAGGTGATGTGAGATTCCTGGGGATATTCTTGTGATCGTACTTTATAAATATACACACAAGAGAACCACTAATGAAATATATTTGTTTGGCGTAAACACCGACGTAATTAGTAGACACGTTGCCACAACAAGTTAAATGCTAGCACTATTTCTTGCAGCCTGTTCCGTTCACCCATGTGATATTTGCGATAGGCCGCATTATTAGTGTGACATTAGCCTCAATATCTCTTCGATGGCTGCAAAATGGAATTTGCTAAGTAGCTTCAGAAAGGTAAGGCTGTCTGTTCCACTACACGGAATCATCCACAGGTGATATGTATTAGCAGGAAGCTCACTGAGTCAATTGAACTTGTTCCCAATTTGTAGTCAGAAGCGTGAGAACGGCGGTGGGAAATAGTCAACTACAAAGCATTAAAGCCTAAGTGCCAATAAGCAGGCCTACCAACAGCGACTGTTTGTAAATTCAATGTTTTGTTTACAATTTGAACATTCCACGGGCAAAACATTCAAATTGTGCAAACATTTTACGCGCTCATCAAATTTTATGGTCAAACAAAAACACAACCAACGGAAAATTAACCGTAAAATAAGACAAAGTCCCTTAATGATAGCTTTTTACTATGGACATAACATGATACGAACCTGGATGAGCTGTGCTTGGGACGTCTCTCACTGTCCCGTGACCCAATGTGCGGCACTGTGACATAATACGCTGTTTTAAAATTATCTAATTGGTTCGACGTCATTAATTCCTTCACTTGAACCAACTGACTGAATTATGGAAAACAGCATGTGTGAATACAGACATGCCATTATAGTGAGTTTTTTTTCTCGAAAAGCACTCGAAACTATATGTGTTGAATGTAAATTAAAACTTATTCCAACACGACGCCAAGCGAAAACGTCTAGGCAATACTTTTATTGGGCCGATGGTAATCACCATAATAGTTACGTGAGTTACAATTCATACAACACTTCGTGTAAATCGAACAGATTCCGCATCGACAAAACATTACACCTTTTCGTCAGGTCTCTTGTCAATAGACAGAACGTCAACTCCATGCACCAGTGCGTTGGTCGTACCTGGTATTATAATCTCGAATTATCGAGGCAATGAGATATTGCTATCTGTGTAATTAGCATCTACGCGTTGTTTACACTAACTGTTTACACTATGGTATGGCCCCCCCCAATCAGCGGCTTTTCCCCGCTGGCAATGACAACAATAACGTTTTTCTCATACACTGACGTTGCACTAGACACTTTTCTCACGATCTGAAAACGTCTCGCGACTACGCGTCAATCCACCAATCCGAAGACAATGGTAACTAATAGATCTATGACTAAACCAAGACATTTACATTGTTCCGAGCGTTCTGGTTCGCGGGTGAAGTCAACTATAAAAACGAAGCTAGTCGTACTCCCAGGTTTTTACGATAGGCCTAGAGACGTGTGTTGAATAACATGGGGACCGTCTTACTAACATTCTTATGAGCTCATAAGCATGATTTTGCTCTTTATAACGGTGATGGGGTCAGCATACCGTTAGTTTTCCCATTGGTGGCCATGTTAGCGTTTTGTAGGATTATAAGAAAACGTGACGTACACAAATTCTTAAACTTCTCACTTGCTCTTATCATCATCTCATTGACATGCTGGTCGAGTTTAGTCAAAATCTAATATTTCTGGCTCTTGTAAAATGCCTGTATCTGTGACACCCGTCATTATTTACGAATGCCGGCAAGCATTACTCGCCAAAGGGTCAAACTAGCAAATTGCTGACAAATATCCTTCGACTTATTCAAATCATCCAGAAATCCACCATTTTACAGGCACCACCTTCTACAATCATACTTGAAAATGTGCCAATCAAATGCACTTATGTCAGAACATGTGAATTTTGTAAACAAATTATTTCTCAAAAAAATCTCTGCACTTTTTCGTAATGAAACAGGTAGTCTAACTGAGGCTTAACCCCTGATCTTGTACACTAAAAACCATCATCACAAGAACGCGCCACCGGGACACTTCCACCGGTGTGTCACAGAAATGGCGTCTGCTGTGATACGGCGGAGGCTTTTTCATTTTGAAAAATCTTATTAGATTTAACGACGGATTCTATTTAATGATGGATTTTCCTTATGAGCTTATTGTCTTAGTGAAACGGTCCCCGGGATCGTCCGTTATTGCAGATCTGAATGAGGCACAAACAAGAAGCAGTAACGTAAAAACGAACAGAACGTACGCCTGTTATATATGCACGCTGTTTTGGAAAATTACCAACACAGGCCTACCCGAAATAACATCGTTTTAATCGTCAGATATCATCATGGGATCGTCGTTGATAAGACATACGTGATATGCGTGCTAATTAAGTTTCCATTAATGTCTTGGAGCTAAGTCAGTACGGTTTTTTATTTGAATAACATGAATAATTTGTTACGGGTCTAATTATGCTGCATTATTATAATGTGTTGTACCTTGTAGCTGTGTTCACCGAGGAGGCTTTAGGCGTTGTACATGGGCCTAGAAGATTTATTTTTATTATTACAAATTAACCGCGTCTGTTTTGTCGTACGGGAATATTATATGAAAGCATGCCCGACACGCCCGGCATCAAACAAACGTCAGATCCCCCTATTTAACATATTTCCATCACAGGCAACAAGCTCCAGATGTTTGAGTTGTGACTGTGTCAAAAACATGTAAGCCTTGTTGTTTTTACGATGTATTGATTGCAGACACAATAATATTCGGATCGGATACGCATTATCATACAAGTATTTCCGAGTCAGTTTGATACAATCCAAAACACGTGTCGTGGAGAACAAAATGCAAATTATTCACTGTATTCCGCGTTCATCCACACAACATGTGTTGATTAAAGCGCATTACACGTTTCCCCAAACTGACCTGTTCACGCAAGCACCCTTACAACTTCTATATTTGCGCATCCAAATCATCTGACTCCATACTGATTAATTTAATTTCATGATTACCAATTCCGGGGCTGACAAAAATGTTCCTACATTTGGGAAAAAATTATATACATTTCTTTAAAAAAAAACAGACGGTCTATTAACGTCAGCTCGCTTAAATGTTTCATAAACCATCGGCTGCACGTTCTCTTCAGCAACTTGATTCTATCCCAGAATTATATATTTTTGTTAACTGTAACATATGGTGTAAAAAGAAAATGTGAATTGAAGAGTACACGAGCACGCGTGAGCGTACTTACGCTGTGTAGACGGTTTCACAGCTGGTGTAACGGTTCCCTGCCTTGAAAGCTTTTTCACAGCAGATCGAGTTCCTGAAGAACAGAACAAAACGATGGCTGCGTGTAGGTACTTCCTTCACCGACACGGCAATCATATCAAGTAGAATGTTCTTACAGGTGGCCAAGAAAGTGTATTCGTTGTAATCCAGACCATTTACCCGCTGCTATTCCATTTTACATTGCGACAGATGATCCACAAATGCAATACCGACCGATATTCGGCGAGACTTGCAATTTTTTATTCTTGTATTTAAAAACCCAGTTATTTGGGCTGATACTCATAGGATGATAAATTCACAAAGCATAATTTAACTGCGGATGTATAAGTGGAAATTCGATCAACAGAAAGGGGGTTGTGCACGATATTTTTGAAGGAAAATGGCAGTGTTCCTCTGTGGTTTGATGATAGTCTGGTGACCAGGGGTACCAGGTTAGAATCCTAGGCCGACGGCCAACGTAATCTTTTCGTAACACTTGTGGAGGGGCCTACAACTCGCCGTCTCGCCAAACACATGGATTTAGTATACCTTGATTTTATGTACACGCCTAACAAGAAGACATTTTTCCTAATAAGAAAACATCGTCTCCGCGTACCTGCTTTCTGGCTGGCTCTGCTCTCTGTCACTCGCTCCGGCACTCTCCACGTGTTAAATATCTGTAGTTACACCAGAAACGTTACACGATATCTCTGAACTGTTTATAGTATATTAATATAGTGTTGAAATACACGTGGACACTTCCGCCGTCTTTCTAAGATGGCTATACAAAATTATTATAATACTAGACGTCAGAAAAAGTTACTTAGTTTTTTCTGTGCTAGATCATGCTTTTGTTTATCACCATACGATAATAGACTAGAAAGTATTGTGCTTGGTACCTTTGCACGTCCACTGTAATGTAATTATTGTGTACGCTTCACCGATTGACGGACAGTGCATGCGAGAAATCCATTTCGACTTCAATATTGTGCTAAAGACCTCCAGTGTCTGAGGCATTCAATGTAATTTCAGGACAACTACCAGTATAAGTCAACGCTACACCAATACCGGGCGATGTCATTGGGACTGTAGAATGCTTACGTGTACTGAAAACACCAACGTGGCCTACAAGTTACAGCACGAACCAATTAACCAGGCTGTTGTAATAGTGTCGACTCCTGCTGTTTTCTTCTTTTGTTCCGCGTATTTTCCGCGACTTCACGTAGACCGTTTTAATGACATAATTATTTTTAACACTATCGCCTATGAACCTTACTATTGCAATAGTTCGAGTAAGTAATGTCAACATACACATTAGTCTTCATTTGCATAATACATGGATATATTGGTTTAATTCACGTTTTAAGGTATATTTACACGTCTATCAAAATAGTTTGTCAAATGTGACCTTACGTCGGGGCAAATCGTAATCCCGCACTACGTCTAGACTGACGTAACATAGTTTATTATAACTGCAGATACTTACGTTAAACCGCGCTTCTTCCATAACTGCGGGAATACTCGTAAATAACGCTGCAGACCACTTAAGTTAAAATTTGTCACGCTATACAAGAACTCACTACAGGCACTGCGCGCTGATCGAGTGCTAGTGGCGTGTTTACTTCTAGTCTCCTAGGAGAGCTCGCCAGGTATCTAACGGTGCCCGTCGGGGAGTTAGGATTCGACTCGCATTCTCTTTTGCATTGCCCGTATAGCCGGTTGTTAAACGGGATATTCAGGAAAGCGGCACAAGTGCGACATGTAAATATAACGTTGGGTCTAAATTACGAAGGAACGAAAATATGTGACGGATACATACGCGATGTGGTGCAGTTTTCGGAAACGAAACGTCGTTTCCAAAACGTATCTCTGTGCACGCGCTGGCAGAACGGAATGAACTATCGCGAACGCGGGGACACGGACGCTATTGTTGGCGTTGAATGAATGTGTTGACACAAGACGACCCGCATTGAAAGGGTACTGTTAGCGAATCAAACACTGCAGCAGCATTAGTGTTTATGAGTTCTTAATAATGTGGCCAAGAGCAGCATTGTTTGCGGCTTGCGCGTCGGCCACAAATGTAATCACGGTGGGTTTTATGCGAACTTGTTATTAATTAGGAACAGCGGGCCGACTAGCTCTGTCTTTAGGTTGTTATGGTATATGTCTATATACGAACTGTGCCCGGTGCATAACATGCCAAGAGCATTACATATATTCCGTAAAACGTGCGGACACAGTACCCTATAGGTACTCACGTTGGGGGGCACTTCTTCTAAGACGAGTTTATCAATTGGTCGGATAATGTGCGTCATCTGGAATTCTGGCTTCGTCATCTGGGGCATGAAGTCGTTGACGTAGAGACTTCGCCAGCGGTCAATCTTCTTCATCTTCTGACTGCGTGCAATAAGACATTAACATTCGATTGCCAATGATGCAAACTTAAAAAAACCTCCATCCATATAGTAGGGTGATTCTTCAGTAAACATGCATCTCCATGTCACAGCCAGGGCAAGCGAAGAACGGAGGAGCTGAGGGAGGAGGTTGGTGTGAAATAAGTGAATAAATTTAAGAAGACGCTGGAGAGGAGACGGCTAAAATATGGGCGAATGAGCGAATGATGGGAAAAGTGGGAAGTTAACGGAGAAGAGGATGACGAAGACTGATATGGGAGGATTGACAGAATTGGTAGAGGAGTTGGGAACGAGAGCAAACAAAAGAAGGGGATGGAGCCGGTTGGTGGAGACTGCAATGAGGATCCACTAAGGCGGGAAAGAAAAATGAAAAGACAACCGAAACCGAAGGCCAGAATCTAGGCCAGCCTCACCCCGGACATTCGGGGAAAGGAAGACAAAAGCAGTGTAACACGTGTTGCTGTTCGCTCCAATGGTCGCAAAATGTGTGTGCGTAATTGTGTAAGAGGATACTATATGACATCGTATACGCATGACGACTGTTGGACTTTTTAAGGGATGACGAACAAAGTTAAATACATTTGCAAGACGTTGCCTACCTGTAAACGCTGGCCGGAAAGAGACTGCGCGTGTCGTCAAACACGAGGCGCATGTTGAGAGCAATAACGTTGCCCGGTACATCGTTGGTCT
The DNA here is from genome assembly GCA_020002185.1 of Paraescarpia echinospica. Lineage (NCBI taxonomy): Eukaryota > Metazoa > Annelida > Polychaeta > Sabellida > Siboglinidae > Paraescarpia > Paraescarpia echinospica. The sequence continues at coordinate 53,599,608 of CM034540.1, forward strand.
TTCGTGGCTGTATGTCCACATCGCGGATAATAGATGTCAGCGGATGGTCAAGACGGAGAGCCATCTTGCTGAAACATAATATAACATAATAGTATATAGAATAAAGAAGAATAGCAAAAGCGTGGACCGAAATGGTAGTTGGACAGCAAACAGAGGAGTTGAACGTCAGGTTATAGAGGAAGGAGATCAAGCAAATCTGTAGCGTTGTGAACCTTGGCGTGATGATTACCGAAAGTGGGAACACGGGGGTATAGGTACGACGACGGACACAAGCTGGAGAAAATTCACGAGGAAGGTAGGAGTTGTGGTGGATAGACAGACAGTTGAAATGGGAGTTCTGGGTGTATGCGTAGTTGACGGTGGCTTTAAAGAGAAAGAACTGCCCGAAGGAAGAGATCGGAATGCAGTCTGCTTAACGGGAAGATGAAAAAAGCGCCGTATGATGTCAGTAAGTCACGTGGTGAAAACGAAGGCTGCCAAAGACTAGCAGAAGCGGAGACACATCACGGCTACCGGAAAAGGAAAAAAGACCACTGCTGAAATGTGTGTGTGCTGCTTGAAAACCGGCGTGTTAGGCAGCCGTGTAGGGCAAATTCTGCAAGTGCAGCGCAGCGTGCGTGCGTGCGTGCGTATGGATGTGCCTTTGTGCGTGCGCACATAGATTAATTTGTTGAAAGGGCAACGTATCAAAATTTAAATATTCTACAAAGAGTTGAGACCTTGTTACCAGTCGCTTTGATTTTGGATTCTTAATAATATAATGAATATAAATTACAAGGTGTCATTCAAACAGTCGTTGCAGCTTTATACAATGTTCTAAAACAGTTGAATCTTATGTTTTTTCTTAGAAACAACATCCGTCTTTAGTGTCCACGGCAGCTGGAGTGGCAGCGATGTCCATGCACAATATCGGGGCAGCAACACAGAACAACCAGTCACCCCCATTTTGTGGGACACGAAGTTGGTTGCGTTCGCTGGAGCGCAGCGTTCTAACTGGTTGGCATCACGTGTAAACAAAGCACCAGTGAACAAAACATATGCAAACAAACAACATGTAGACAAACAACAGTGTCGACAAAGGAGTAGCATAACATAAGTAGTTTTATTTACTTGTATATACTTAACATGTACTTTGTCTGATTCGTTTGAATAAACATTTTGATTGATTGGTTGATTGATTGACAAATCACATACATGTATAAACAAACCATATTGATATAAACAAACCATCTATGTAAACGAAACCAATATGTCATGCCTCCCTCACTTCAAGCGTTCACAGTATTCATTCATGATACACTGTAGTTACTCGACACGACTTTCACCAAAGTATGGACAATTTGAGTAGATACGTGCTTTTGATATGCACTTACCACAACCAAGATCACTACTTCGAAAGTTTATATTTTCGGCTAATTCTCTCAGTCTACTAGTTTAAATAGCGTCCTAGTTCTGACAGGTAAGCACATAATATTTATTATCTACTTCAAAGCTGACGTTCGCGCTCCACAGGTTTTCAAGAGAAAGGCAATTTGTGTCATTGTTTTCACACTAAACAGAACATAAAAAAATCAAGTTGAAGCTATATATAATCACTAATGGAGACACACAGTGTTCTGTCGATACCTGTTGTCGACAATAGCCTCTCACAGCAGGACGACAGTGAGAGTGACGGTGTCGCGATGATCACCGCTATAACGTTGATTGTTGGCCGGACTCGAGACGGTTACGGCTGGGGTGAATAGATCTGTAACGAACGTTAGATAGAGCTTAGCTTACTGAACAGTCTTCAGAACAGAATACATTTCTTACCATTATATCCAGTGAGTAATCATGCAGGTATAAATATTTGCCGATAAAAGTCTATCCATTTCCTTTGAAATCACACTCGCCTTGACAGATTGACATACGGACGGATTAACATGCAAATGCAAGTCAGCTTGATGGAGATCACTCGCAAAATAAAAAAAAAAGTGTCAACTCGTTGGGATCCCAGCCTCAAGAGAAAGATGGCAGACAAACATAAAACGACAAGGAACTACAGAAGTCACGTTATCACCGCATACATTGAGAGTGCCTCAAAGAGAGTTTACTAAGTACTGAACACATTCGATATGGCGTCAAGCATGCTACTACACTCCAAACAACGTTTCGAACAAATTGTTTGCACAAAAGTGATTATATGTATGGTAGTATCCATGCTACTACACTCCAAACAACGTTTCAAAAAAATTGCACACAAATGTGATTATATGTATGGTAGTATCCAGTCGAATCTAGTATAATGCTTATTTTATGACTTTGCGGTCTTATGCGATCACCCCTTAGAGGAACTCAAGAAATATGTGAACAACACACTGAGGGAACAGTACACAAGGACTGGAAGTGAATTAATTGTTGAATATAATTACAAGAAATACATTTAGTAACTTAGACATATCTAGTTAGATTGTACACAACATCGATCGAAATCCTAAGTATATGAAAAATGCGGACACCGGGTATCAGTGCCAATGTATCCCCGGCCTTAACGCGCATGTGCACTCGTGATAGTGTATGCAGAATTGCCAATTTATATATTTATTTATAAAACCGGTTCACCAAGACACTGGCTTCAGTTGTGAAGACGTGGCGACTTACAAGTGGCCAAGACATCGGCAAGATGTTGCCGTGAGCTGTGAAGTGTATTAGGACCGGTCATCGTCTGAGCCATAGGCCGTCAATAACCTTTGCAGCATTGTTGTAGTCATTCGCTGATTCTTATATAATGCCTCGTGTGTTATTGACACAATATATAATCCTTTGACTAATGGCTGACGAGTTGTTCATACTAAAGCAGACGCAAATTGTTTCCGCGCATACAAATCGTCAACAGTAGTGGCAGTTATGAGAAATATCTCAATGGGTTTTCATGGCTCCATTTTTGTGGAATCATATTGCTCTGTATCTGATGTCATAAACAAAAGGTCAAATATCAAGTGCGTAACAGGTTGCGATTAACTTGAATAGGTGCAGTACATGATACCGTTTCGTAGGCGAACTAGGCTGGAGTCAAATCTGATATTGAACACCGTCGTGATTTAGTATTCACTACATTGATACGACACGTTGAACTGCTTCAAAGCAGACGATATCTGCCATCACAAATTGTTGTGGGTTCAGAACTCACAGAGACAATGTTATTCATACGCTGCAACGAATTGTGTGAGAATAATTACGTGCGTGGTAACACTGGTGCGTACATGGCATCCTTGTAGAAGGTCTGCGATCACAATAAATTTAGTCCAATAGTGATCTTCTTGAATAGTTATTTATGGGGATAAACAGGGATAACGAACAAGAAGATGGAAATGAAAGCCCGAGTGAGATAACCCTTTTTAAAAAGACTTCATATTTATGCAACATTTGAAAACAAATTAATAGTACCTTTGCCATGCGCAACATGTATATATATTGTGAACTGTTAAAACAGTAACATTAAAGGTAATCTTTGTCCATCTAAAGTAAAGGTGATATCCAATAATAATGCAACAAGTAAAGCTGTTTTGTCAAGTTGTTCATCAACTTACTTTGCGTTGAAGCAGAACCATCGAACGAATGGGTGATGGGCGGAAATTCGAGGCACGCAGAAGCCCGCTGGAAAACCGAGTATGTCAACGTCCTTCTCGTCGATCAAGAACAAGTCTCGCGATAGTTCAGTAGGTGCGTCGCCATGGAATCGCGAGCGTCGACTTCCCTTTACGCCGACAGACACAGCTAATTAAGTAAGAGGGTATTCATTACACGACTGGTCGTAGGATTCATCAACTTCTGACTTCTGCCACGCGCGATAATGCGCTAATATTCTGCCATTGTTTAGATCGACGCAAAGCTGTTTACACTGACGGCCAAATGGATGTTATAGTAATAGCGCGAAAACGACCGAACGCTGGTCCTGGCGAAGTGGAGTGCCACAGCTAAAGACCGCGTCAAATGATGCGACTAAGTATGTTTAGATAGGACCGAAAACAAAGCGGCGTCAAGCAAGACAACTCGCTGAATGAAGACGGTGAAAAGACCAGCGGAGTGTATATTAAATTATGTCTCCTAAGATATTGTGCCAAGTTATTGCTTACGACAAAGGTGCAATTCATGTTGGATATTAATATAGCTTCGTGACTTTATGGTAGCGTTCTTGTTATTGTTGATATTATCAATCAGAACTCATCGGGTTTCTACATTCAACGAATGCCGATACGGAGATACCGACGTAGATGTAATCGTTGGCAACGGTGGCTACGACGATTCGGCTGAATGAAGTGATGATGGTACTATGACAACTGGGTCGTAGTAACGTGGGTACTATGACGATTGGGTTGTGGTAACGAGGGTACTATGATGATTGGGCTATGCTAACGAGGGTATTTTGACGGTTACCGGCGTGCGTGCGTATGTGCGTGTGATCGTTCGAGTGTGTGCGTGAGTGTGTGTGCGGACGCGCGTGTGCGTCTTTATGTGTAAGTGTGCGGGTGCTTGTGTGCATGCGCGCGCACGTTGGTGCGTATGTGCACATGAGTCCGTAATGCACACGAGTCCGTAATCTGTGTGTGAGTCTGTTATGGATACTTTTACTGACTCCTGAAATTTGAGGTGAAAAGGTCATATAAGTAGGTAACTGTGACATCATTGAAGATTAGAAACATGTTGAACTGAGCGCGTGTCACGAGATCGAAATAGGGACAGGGAGTCGAGATCGGGGCGTCTGCAGTTACTCTCTACTAACTGTTAACTTGCATGATATTATATTGCTTTCGCATAGACCTGAAGGTAGCCGAATTGACCCGAAACCGCAGGTCGAGGCAGTATACGGCTACCAGAATGCAAAGGCAGTACGAAATAAATATATTAATTAGCAATTCTGCATACACTATCACGAGTGTACATGCGCGTTAAGGCCGGGGTACACTGGCACTTTTCGCCTGACCTGACCAGACCATACCAAACCAGACTCCTTCCGACTGCAGTGTATCCACTACACCTGGTGCTGGCAACCTTGTTGAATGGAGGGCCAAATAAGTGACTAGGGCTAAGTTAGCGGGCCACACTTTTATTCCTTAACATTGGTTATCATTAGCCTAACCTTCGTGGAAGTTGATACATTTTTATGATGCGTGTATAGTATCCATATAGGCATTCTAGCTCATATGTAATAAAGCTGAACTAAAACATTTTAGCAGTGCATAAATACGGAGTTGTTATTATAATGAAACACAAATTACTCATTTTAAACAATTTACCATTAAAAATACACATTATTCAAGGTTCGCGTTGCCACGAGGCTACTGACAGTTGTGATTCACGTCCAAGTGACATTGGCGTGTGTGATAGTTTAAAAAAATTGTTCAGTCGGCAAATGCTGTTTTGTTCCAATATACACCTTATTGAATGTCACTTTCAGTGCCACAGAGCCACACTACATTTTGGTGAACTTAATCTACACAGCTTCCGGCATGTCGTCGACTATACCGAATTGTAAAATCAGAGCAAAAGCGAGCTCAGAGATCTGTAAAACGATCTGCAAACTCCCTTCTCAGCAGCTCAACGAATGCTTCGTGCGTGTCCGGCCTTTCTGGTTCGTTTTCAGGAGTGTTGAGAAATGCATTAGGTGTGTATCCCACACTCGCAACGTGATCTAGAAAGCAAAAACGAATTGGAAGAAACGAACTAGAAGAGTTCTTTGGTTAATTATATGCTCTCGGGCTTTTAGTTGACGATTCAGCAGATTGAAATGCGCCATGATGTCGACAAAGGAGTAGCATAACATAAGTAGTTTTTACTTATATATACTTAACATGTACTTTGTCTGATTCGTTTGAATAAACATTTTGATTGATTGGTTGATTGATTGACAAATCACATACATGTATAAACAAACCATATGTAACAAACCATATTTATATAAACAAACCATCTATGTAAACGAAACCAATATGTCATGCCTCCCTCACTTCAAGCGTTCATAGTATTAATTCATGATACACTGCATTGTGAAACCTCGCAGATACACCTGGGGGTCAGCGTTGTCCGGTAGGCCTTTACCTCTGGAAACGTCTGCTCCATGAACAAGCTAATTCCATGTCCCAGGTCGTGCACGCGACCCTGCATGGCACTTCGACTCGACCGGCGCACTATAGGAGATCTTGATATTGCGAGTTCATCTGTGCAAGAAGGCGTTTGAAATGCTGGAGGTTTAGGCCACGAGCGCGAACATAGTTCACTGTCTTTCTTATGGTATAGATGATGCCTGAAGAGATTCGCAGTGACACCTGCATCGTGTCGAACCCTTCCAACCAATGAAACAACTCCTTTTGTTCTTACTCCCATGGAAGATGCACCACGCAAATGTATGTATTGTCAATCCGCGGACTGCATTGTATGCAATCTCGCTTTTAGTCCGCGGGCCGCATGCAATAGCTTCGCAGTTGGCCCGCGGGCCACATGTTGCCCCCAATACCTTTGGAATTTTGCGTGTCCATAGACCTTTTTGATTGTGTCCATGTGACCGTGCCCCCCTAGACGCTTGGAAATGTGTCCCCGTTCAGGTTACAATTAGCTGAAATTACGGCGACGTACAACAACACCCCCCCCGTCATGTCACAGTCGAGCAATCGAGGCAGCCGAGCCAGCGAGTTAGCGGAGAAGAAGGAAGAAGAGCTGAAGATACGCCCGCGCAGCGACGAAACATTTTCAACATCACATTTTCTACACCATTTGGTTCAGCCGCCAGTAGAGTTTGTGCTCCCCCCAAGACTGCTTGTGAGTGACGAACATGTGGGGTAAGACCACATTAAGGATTCGTCCGCCATTACCCACCGAAAGAGTGCCCTTGAAAATACCGTTTTGGTGTCATGTGTGAATTTTTTTCGAGCACTTTGGCATGGCACATGTCAGTCCAGTGAATACTGAATATACTACTACATTAGATCTTTCACGAGGTAGCAATAAACATACGCTAGTCGCTCGCGTATTCGCACAGTGGCTATTTTGTAGAACGCACCAATATTTCAAAATCCGTCACCAGATTGGGGCGAAATTGAGGGGTGTCAGGTTTGGGTGGATTTTTCTGAAAACTGAGGTATGAGAATTTTACGAGTTTTCCACAGTACTTGTGTCAATGGAGGTTAAATATGCTGTGAAATTTTCAAGAAAATTGTTCGTCAAATTTAGCAGGAAATGAAGGAAACGTTATAATGGCCACCTATGTAAAATTTAAATGTGGTCTTACCCCATGTGAAAGTAGTAAATTATTCCCGGCAGTTGAGAGGGGCGAAATAGTGCTGCCACCTCACGGCGCCTAGATAATTGAGGCTAGGCAGGTATCCGGTTAAGCGCAAGCTTACTAGTGGCAATGGCGAACGGAAAGTGGCTTGCCTTGTATAATTTCAAAAGACGCTGCTAGATCAAAGAGATGCGCTGCTCATAGATAGCTGGCAAAGTTGATGCAGATTGATATGTTGATCCAGCGACATATTAATTCTGTAGATGGCATTATCATATGTACTATTAGGCTCCTATGTAGAAAACATAATTAATTTCTGCCGTTGCAAATCCACGTACGCCTGGACCCTTTTGAAATATAGAACCCCTAAGATCCCCATCCCTGGGGGTATTCAACGAAATCCAAATCTTCGAACCACCCGATAGGGTATATCGACAGCTACATCTTTTTCCTTCTTATCATGTCCTTCACACAAAGTGTTGCCATTTTATGGCACATGCTTCAGCACGGTCAGTGGCGATGGCTAGATCTTCTTGTGTGTTATTAAACCCTATGTTTATCTTAATATTTATATTTCGTCTAACCATAAATAATTTTTCAAAGATTTTGTAGAACTGTAGAAATAACGGTACGCGTATATAATTAATATATTATATAAACCTACAGTCTTTCATTCAGACTTAAATTTGAGGATTACGTTAACATCTTTAATTGTGGAGCGCAGTGGTGCAGTGGCTAAAGCTTCGGACTCTCGACCAAAAGAACCCGGGTTCGAATCCTGTGCGGTGTCGAACCTTGGGCACGTTTGTTCACTCAGCTATATGAATGAGTACCTGGCTACAGACAGTAGTGGATATTTGTGTACGAATAGCATTCGCGCATTAATTGCAGCGATGCTGGATGCTTCCCAGAGAAGTCGAAATGGTGTTCGATTGAACAGATCTGCCAGGGAGTAAACTGTAAAGCGCTTTGTGCAGTCCCGATGACTGGATACTGCGCTACATAATAATTTGTCTTTCTTAATTTCAGTGGGAAAACTCAACTATTCACGGCAACGAGCAGAAAGCGCCGCTTGGTGAATATCAGATTCACATGAAGCCTTTGTTGTCTAGTGCACGCTGACCCGTCGCACAGAGTCGTACAGTGTATGCTGACCCAGTTGCTAGTCAGGCAATCGAACTACTCTTAACAAACGTTTAACATTGTACGCCTGGCATGAAATCTGACGAGACTGAATGGTAGAATGAACCTTCTAGAACATCGCCAGACAGTAGTTTTTGTTATAGGCCATTATAATACAGGGCCAAACGTGATGTCAATATGTTGTGGCAAATTTGTGCAGTGCCGTTTTTTCGGCAAATGTTTTTTTATAATCATAAGTATTTCTCTCAAAATGTAGTTTCTAATCATTCGACCGATTAATCATACGATTGATTAATAATGTAATAATTAGTTAATTATAATAGTTTAATCTTGTGCAAAAGTTTCTTTATAATATGTGTGTGGATGCCACTCAAAATACAGGGCGGCTCGGCGAACTGGCTCAATCGTGTTTTGTAATGCCGATGCTACCATTATACATCCTGTATGTGCTAGTAATTGGTTGAGTTGCCTAGTCAGCAGGCACTTGGTGGAAGCGCCTTTTGGTGTTCTTAAAAAAAAGTATTCTTTAATGAATACTGCACGAGCCTCTGGTGCTGACTTCTCGGGGTGTTTCACATCTGTCAGAGAGACTGTTCTCCGTCAGGAGGGCATAGCTTGTATGATCATAGATGGTTAGCAAATGTATAATTGCAGCGAAAAGTTCTATAAAGTTGCCAATTTTTTCACTCCTGATGATGTCCAGCATGATCTCCATAGTTTCCATGTATGTCAATCAGATCCTGAAATTTGGATCCCTCCATGAGATATTGAATTGTATCGTTCCTCAAAACATCTGACAGTTGGTCGACTGTGTTGCGAGTAGAATTCTAATCTGCGATTGCCACCTCTCTTCTTCAACATCCTAACTACGTTTGGGCAAGTTCTTTGACTTTCACGTCATGTTAATGACCAAACAGTTATGTTTTAATAAATAACACGTACATTTTATTAACAGGAATATATACTAACAGGCTTACAAAGAATAATTGGGTGTGTAAACAAATTTGGTGTACGCGATCAACACGTTTGAAAAAGTCACGTTTTTATATTAGATTATCCCATATTTTTTTGAGAGAATTCAAAGTTCAACACCTGATAACACAGAAAATACATGTACAAATCATAACATATTTGGTTTTATGCAACGGTGTGTACAAGAATATGTGAATTAATTAATAAAAATATTTTGACACAAGTTTGAGTTTGTGAGCCTCAAATAACCTTCGAAATCTAGGGTGGCATCCACGTACACCTATTTTCTTATCCCTTGTGTGATGGATCTAGCATGAATTCCGACTATTAACAAAAATGCATTTAAAAGTGCAACATCACATGCTGGCTAAACTACTACATGCAGAAAGGCATAATTTCGAAAAATTATCTTTTGACGTTGACCCTGTTTAACCTTCACTCCACAGTTAGAACACCATTTTACAACTCCATGACATATCTCATTTTGACGGGGATACAACATGCTTTCAAACGGTAGGTAACATGTTCTGGTGTACGTAGACAAAGAAACTACGCAACCATTGTAAGTGTAGAACTTTCGCGGAGTGGCTTAGTTTTGAACATTCGTCGTTTGATGGTGACCTTGTTTAACCTTCTCTTCACACCTACTTCACACCACTTCACACTTACTTCACACCATTTGATAGCTCCCAGTTGTCTCCCAGTTTTACGGGGAGACAGTTGGCTTTCCAACGGTATACGACATTGTCATGAATAAATAGGTAACGTAGATATACGCAACCATTTCTACTGTATGACGTTTGCGGGATGACGCAATTTCGAACATTTATCACTTGACGGTGACTCTGTTTGATCGTTGCTCCACACATCAATAATCAAATAAAGTAGATATGCGACCGTTGTAATGTTAAGGCGATTGCGGAAGAGCACAATTTCGAAAATTCACCATTTGACGGTGACCTTGTTTGACTTTGGATTCACGCTTACTGCACAACTTGGCAGCGCTACGAGAGGCCTCGTTGTGATGGGAAGATGTACAGCTTTCAAATGTTATAACGTTTTGGTGTGTGTGTGTGGGGGGGGGGGCATTTAGATCAGTCCAATAGGTGATTCTACCGCTCGCATATTAAGTACGCTCTGTTCGAATATACATATGTCGACAACTGTGAACGACACCTCATAGACATACACTGTAAGCTCGATCAAGTCATTATCTCGTGGTGTACACTTTCTCACCAGCTTTTTATTACTTACGATGTTATACCTGCCAACATTTTCTTTTGAATTCCGGGAGATTCATCAGCGGTTCAGCGCGCTTCCCGTGTATGATATATCGTCGCGCTGTCTCTCGGATCTTGACATCGGAAGACGGGGGGTGCTGTTGGAGATTTCTCGCCTGAACTTCAGCGGTTCAGGACGTCTCAACACGTCTCCCATGGTGTCGCGTTGCCTCGAAGATGGGGGGGGGGGTGCTGTTGGAGATTTTAAGCGAACGTTCGAGAGATTACCTGTATTCTGGGACATCGGGAGTTACACAAAAATCAAGGAGACTCCCGGAAATTACCGGAGAGTTGACGGGTATACGTTGCAGAATGCAAACATAAGCTTCACAAGATGCGATGGTATCTTCATTTAACACACTTGCGCAACACAACCGCGCTACAGTTATACAGGATGTGTAACCCACTCTCTCATATATATATATATAACGTTTTTTTCTTGCCAGTCATAAACATGAGACTAGTAGAATCGCATCATGTAATTGCGTGGAATGTTGTCAGGCAATTATACACAGTTGTGGATCTAACACATCGGGATAGAGTGCATAAGGATATTAGCAGTCAATGCTACGGAAGTGCGCAGCACCCAATATTGCTACACCTGTACTCGGGGATCGAGCTACACCTACACACGCAGTATAAGTCTAAACATAATTATCTGCTTTCATTTGGATGTCAAATAGTTCCTGACAAAGATATGATAAATACTGATCTCTTGCCATCTATTAAGCTACCATCAATCACACGTTGTTGAACTATTGGCAGTCCTTTGAAACAACACGTCACTGTCAAAACTATTTGCGAGGGTACAAGTAAATTTAACAATTACACCAGTCATCTCTTATTTTATCATGATTGGAAACGAATGCTGTCTTTAAGCTATTTATCTTTTTACGTCACGTTGACATTATAAACCAACACATTCTTCAACAGAGGCAATTAGACTGGGTCACGGTGACCTAAGACATTTGTTATCTTGAATGGTAACCCCCTTGTCCAACAATTAACATGAGTTATTGCTCACTGGGGCACGATGACCTTCAATTGTTGACACTTCGATACAATTCCTGCTGTTTCATGCAGAAAACTCTTGCCAAATAGTAAATAAATCTCAGTTTAAACGTCTATATCATTATACAGCCGACGTTACCGACATATCTTTATCTCCAGATGATTGAATCTTCCACCTTTTTATATTCGGACACATTGATGGTGGCCTAATCATAAATTATCTTTTATATAATAATACTAGCGATGCATAAAGTCGAACAGAGAGTGAATTACATAGTACGGTGGATCTACAGTGAAGGGTATAGTAGGGTTAACGTTTTTTTAATAATTAAAAGCGATTCTACATCAAGATTTTACTGCAGATCATATCAAGGAAAAATGATGATGTTAACTAAAACGTAGATATACGCAACCATTTCTACTGTATGACGTTTGCGGGATGACGCAATTTCGAACACTTATCACTTGGCGGTGACTGTTCGATCGTTGCTCCACACATCAATAATCAAATAAAGTAGATATGCGACCATTGTAATGTTAAAGCGATTGCGGAAGCGCACAATTTCGAAAATTCACCATTTGACGGTGACCTTGTTTGACCTTGGATTCACGCTTACTGCACAACTTGGCAGCGCTACGAGAGGCCTCGTTGTGATGGGAAGATGTACAGCTTTCAAATGTTATAACGTTTTGGTGTGTGTAGGGGGGGGGGGGCATTTAGATCAGTCCAATAGGTGATTCTACCGCTCGCATATTAAGTACGCTCTGTTCGAATAGACATATGTCGACAACTGTGAACGACACATCATAGACATACACTGTAAGCTCGATCAAATCATTATCTCGTGGTGTACACTTTCTCACCAGCTTTTCATTACTTACGATGTTATACCTGCCAACATTTTCTTTTGAATTCCGGGAGATTCATCAGCGGTTCAGCGCGCTTCCCGTGTATGATATATCGTCGCGCTGTCTCTCGGATCTTGACATCGGAAGACGGGGTGTGCTGTTGGAGATTTCTTGCCTGAACTTCAGCGGTTCAGGACGTCTCAACACGTCTCCCGTGGTGTCGCGTTGCCTCGAAGATGGGGGGGGGGGTGCTGTTGGAGATTTTAAGCGAACGTTCGAGAGATTTACCTGTATTCTGGGACATCGGGAGTTACACCAAAATCAAGGAGACTCCAGGAAATTACCGGAGAGTTGACGGGTATACGTTGCAGAATGCAAACATAAGCTTCACAAGATGCGATGGTATCTTCATTTAACACACTTGCGCAACACAACCGCGCTACAGTTATACAGGATGTGTAACCCACTCTCTCATATACATATATATATATATATAACGTTTTTTTCTTACCAGTCATAAACATGAGACTAGTAGAATCGCATCATGTAATTGCGTGGAATGTTGTCAGGCAATTATACACAGTTGTGGATCTAACACATCGGGATAGAGTGCATAAGGATATTAGCAGTCAATGCTACGGAAGTGCGCAGCACTCAATATTGCTACACCTGTACTCGGGGATCGAGCTACACCTACACACGCAGTATAAGTCTAAACATTATTATCTGCTTTCATTTGGATGTCAGATGTGCTAGTTCCTGACAAAGATATGATAAATACTAATCACTTGCCATCTATTAAGCTACCATCAATCACACGTTGTCGAACTATTGGCAGTCCTTTGAAACAACACGTCACTGTCAAAACTATTTGCGAGGGTACAAGTGAATTTAACAATTACACCAGTCATCTCTTATTTTATTATGATTGGAAACTGTCTTTAAGCTATTTATCTTTTTACGTCACATTGACATTATAAACAAACACATTCTTCAACAGACCTAAGACATTTGTCATCTTGAATGGTAACCCCCTTGTCGCGTCCAACAATTAACATGAGTTATTGCTCGCTGGGGCACGATGACCTTCAATTGTTGACACTTCGATACAATTCCTGCTGTTTCATGCAGAAAACTCTTGCCAAATAGTAAATAAATCTCAGTTTAAACGTCTATATCATTACACAGCCGACGTTACCGACATATCTTTATCTCCAGATGATTGAACCTTCCATAGAGTTACAACTTTTTATATTCGGACACAATGATGGTGGCCTAATCATAAATTATCGTTTATATAATAATACTAGCGATGCATGAAGTCGAACAGAGAGTGAATTACATAGTACGGTGGACCTACAGTGAAGGGTATAGAAGGGTTAACGTTTTTTTTAATAATTAAAAACGATTCTACATCAAGATTTTACTGCAGATCACATCAAGGAAAAATGATGATGTTAACTAAAATTGCCTTAGCTGGTTTATGTGCTCTTGTTTATGCTGACCATTTTTAAGGTTTGTGTTCTTCGGCACAAGGGCGTCCTACTACAAATGTGCGACTTTCTTATATACGTTGTGACAGCTTCACAAATGTAAACCATTGAACACGTACATCCTTCTGAAAAAAGTAGGCGTTCCACTAAACCGGTTGGTTTCTCTACAAATATGTGTCCCTACCGAAAGACGGTGTTCTTTTTCAATGGTGCTGTGACTCATGATTGCCTTAGTGGAAGTGAAGAGGTACTTCCTGTCAAACAACATACCGAATGTAAGTGTATTTTGTTGGTACCTAAAATGTCAAACAGGCTACACTAATAATATATTCAATGGGAAAACATACCATACTTATTTAATAAATTAAAAGTGCATTGTTTTGCCAAGACATTGCCTCTGTGTCAGGATACTTAACATATATTAGTACACGAACACACACACACACACACACACACACACACACACACACACACACACACACACACACACACACACACACACACACACACACACACACACACACACACACACCGGAACATAGTAATGACGTGATTCATTATGCAGTATACAATTGTTGTATCACAATTAAGCCGTTGAACTTTATAACATACGCAAAATAGGATGTACTTTAAACTATTACACATCACTGATATATTTTCACATCATTATTTGCAATAAATAATGCCTTGTTGCATAATTATTTTATAACTACATAACAACTGCACATATTATTGGCAGCACGAACAAAATATGATCACAAAGTATTCTTCCTTTCGGCTAATCCCTTTCGTAATGAGGGCACATTATTCGATCTGTTTCGATATATCGTCGGACGTCTCCACGCATAACGATTTTCTACCGTACGAAGCAAGCAGTAAATAACCATAAACGAATGTCATGACCATGTCTGCATGCCATAACCTTATCTAATGTCACTGCCCAATTTGTTTGAGTCACTGTCAACCTGTTACCAGACCACTCCTTGGTCGTCGATGCCTCTGTGTGTATATAAGAGCTAGGCGTGGTGACATTGGACATACAACTCCAGATCGTTGAGTGTCATTCCGCTATCAAGAAGTTCAAGAAACCATGACGGCATTGACGACTTTACAGCGCTGTGTCGTTGCTGCGATCCTTCTCGCTGTCGTGCTAACGTCAGGTAAAAATTTGAACTGAACTTATTGGTAGTGTAACTGTTTCTGAAAGATATTGATCAAGACAGAAGCAAATTTGCTTGATACATTTATGCATATATATATATATTAGTATTAAATGTATTTGTTAACGGCATATGTTGTGTATTGAAATATTCCTAGTTGTATTATGTACGGTTCCGGTGAGCGTGTGCGTGGGCTAGTCTAACGTGGCTCTCAGTCTGTCTGTCTGTCTGTCTGTATGCGTGTATGCGTGTATGCGTGTATGCGTGTATGCGTGTATGCGTGCATGCGTGCATGCGTGCATGCGTGCATGCGTGCATGCGTGCATGCGTGCATGCGTGCATGCGTGCATGACACATACATATGTATATTGTATATATATATATTGGATATATATATATATATATATATTGCCCAAACCAGGATTTAACGTTTGTTTAAACGCATGTTGAGCTATGATACTATCTAATTCACACAAAAACGCAATAATTATTAAATCCCTATGAAACGACGTTCGCAGGGAGCGTTTGTTTGTAAAACGCGATAAGCCCTATCAATCTATTTTATTAATACACGTAATATCCATGTTCAGGCAATCAACACCGCCTTGCCGCCCGTGTCAAGGGGAGTGGCAGCGCGCGCTGAGTAAAAATACAGCGTTTTTATAACAACATTTTCACCATTCTCTGAGTTTTGTATTCGAACAATCTATATGAACTTAATTTACAATTTAAACTTTAAGGATGATGAAAATGGACATTTCGCGTTTTGTCCTGTGTGTGTGTGTGCGTGCGTGCGCGCGCGCGCGCGTGTGTGTAATATTATGAGGCTTTCTTTATTTCGTTATTTTGTTTCTTTTTCCGATTCAGTTTCCTGTATTCGTGAGGTTTTACTATAAATATTTCCCACAGCCACCCGTGTGAGAATGTCATGCGCGCAAATACGCTTAGTCATTTCCTACAACGCTGATTCTTACATTGTCAAATGCCTGCAAATGGAAGTTCACATTATTTCTCTTTTAGCGGGGACGATTAATATGTAGCAAAGGTGTTTTAAAGGAAATAAAAATAAGGCATTAGCTACAATCCTTTTTCCATGTGTACACAAAGTTTAACATTGTATGTAACATTTGACAACATTAAAAAATACAGAAAAATACATTTGTAGCATAAATTTGATTTAAAACCCGTCTGAGAAGCGATTCCCGCGGAATTTTTTGTTTAATGAGCTAGGCCATCACGTGGTATCGTGACGTCACTTATCACACACACACACACACACACACACACACACACACACACACACACACACACACACACACACACACACACACACACACACACACACACACACACACACTCGCATCAGGCCGACCCTTTCCATGCATTCGGAGCACTTTACAGGTATAGCTTTTGGGTTGAAACGAGTGTCAGAATGAGTTATTGTGCAATATTCTGACGTAATACAAACACTAGTAATCACAGAGGAACAAGCAGTTATCTTACGGTTCCATACGAATACACAATGAATGCGAATGGGCCTACACGTCGACTAGCCTTGGTCTAGGATTCGCCGAGCTTGGCCTTGGCCTGGGCTCGTTTTCAGAATAAGTATATCGAATGCAACCAACGGGAGATAATCTACACCAATAAACATACATAGCAAACAGATATTGTATCCAGCTACAGAAAATAACGTGTATAATCTCATAATATCACTAGAATATCGATATATGAAGGAGTTGTACAATTTATCATAACAACTTAAATCAGTCAGTGCACTTATGTCGGCGAAACCTAGTCGACTTGTACTAGTTGTAGGCGCAATCGCATTCATTGTTTTGAATAAAATTCGATTCATGTGGAACCGTAAGATAACTGCTTGCTCCTCTATGATGACTAGTGTTTGTATTACATCGGAATATTGCACAATAACTCATTCTGACGCTCGTTTCTACCCAAAAGCTATACTTGTAAACATGCTCTGAATGCATGGAAAGGGTCGGCCTGATGCGAGTTTGAGTCATAAGTGACGTCACATCTCGGCATCCCGAAAAGCGCGCCAAAAATATGCATATTCGAAAATGTCCGGATGCACAGCATAAAATGTGGAATTTCTAATTCATTGAATTTTATGATTTTTTTGGGCTTGTTGGACATGGAAATAGATAGCAGGATGTAATATAAGATGAATTCAAGCAATAGGTGTTTTATTCCCTTTAAGCGTAGCATTACACTTGAATACAAAACATAATCATCAGGCCCGTAAGTTGGGGGTGTGAGTGGTCGATTGTTTGCTAACATCCCCACGCCGAGGTGAAAGAGTTTCGAGCAACGGAACAGGGTTCTGTTTGGTGGAGTTTGAGATCAGAAACGGGTGCAGTTGGTGAGATTGAAGAGGAGGAAATAAAAAGGTTTGAAAGGTGCTGCTGGAGTGTTTGGTGAACTTCCTGGGTGGTGCAATTGGATGTCTTAGCAGATCGAAAAAAATGCACTCCCAAAAAGATCACCAACGCTACGGACCTGATCATAAGGTTTACTGATGCACACTTTTTCGACCTCGCTCAATATCTACTATCTTACCATAAGATACCTTAAAATGGTTTTGATCGCATGATCCGCTCGGTTCCTCGTTGATCAGATCTTCAGATTCAGAATCAAGTATTACTAACTCATGATTTCCGGTTCCAGTATTTATTGTTCGTGGTGCTTCATAGTCATAGGGTTGACCAGAAATTGTCTAAACGATTTCTGAATGAGTTTAATGTTCTAGCTTGTATTAATGTTTCTGGGAGACTATTCCATGGTTCTGCCACTCTAAGTGGGACTGCATTTGTTCTTAGGTTTAACTCAGCTCTTTGCGTAAATAATTTGAGAGAGTGTCCTCTGTTACCTGCTCTTTGTGACACTTCGTCCCATTTCAGGAGGTTTGGTGCAGATTCATTATCATACAGGTTGTGCATTATCTTCTACACGTCTATCATGTCTCCTCTTAGACTTCGGTGTGCTAGTGTGGGTAGTTTTACTACTTTTAGTCTTTCTATATATGATCGGTCCTTCATACCGGATAGTTCTTTTGTAGCTCTTCTCTGGATATTTTCTATGGCTTTTTATATTTCTTCTTATATGGATACCATACTGCTATGGCATAGTCTAAGTGACATCTAACTATTCGCAAGAACGGCAAGAACGTTTGTTTGTTTAATCTGGGAATTGGAAAGTTCTTTCGATCGTTTTTTTTCCATTTTGGTTGATATTTTTATCACCTGACTTACGTGATCTTCAAAGGAAAGCTTTGAATCGATAATTACACCTGTCTTTTTTCGTTTCACTACAGTAATAAAATATTGAACAAATTAACGTGATGTGTTGTAGACATGTCATATGAATAAATAGCGTTATATAATCCTGACACGATACAATGGAAAACATAAATACAAATAGCAATGTTATGTTGATTAATTACTGGTAATTATGATATGTTACAGTTGAAAGTAAATGTGTCACTACGGGCCCAAGCTGCATACGCTCTTGCATGAATCGACCTAGCGGCTACTACCAGTCATGTGACAGCTGTCACGTGTACATCACGTGTGACCACGGGATGATGTTCAAGAACCGGAAGTGCCCTGATGGTCTTGTGTGGTGCGACTTGCACAAAACATGCGCCTGGAAATCACGCACGTGCCAGTGTGTTAGTAAGTTGAGCGCCGTCAGCATTATCTATACGGCAACAGCCGCGGTACATTTGGTGTCGTAACTTGTACAATAATCCGTCTTAAAAGACAAATTGCGTTCTCCAAGTCTAAGGCGTCGGAACCGGTGGGGGGGGGAGCTGCTCATGCCATAATGCTTTTGGTGGGGGGCTGGATATAGGATTAGCCACCCCAATATTCAGGGAAGAGGAGGTGCGTTTTGATGTTTTTGGTAAATATGAAGGTAAGTGTAGTTGTAGTTTTTTTATTGAGCCTTAAGTGTGGGAGGTGCAGTTATAGGGTTTTTGGAAATCCTCAAGGGGGTGCAAAATTTGAATTTTTTGTAGAACAGTAGCGGTGTAGTTTGAGGTTTTTGGAGAGCCTCAAGGGGTGTATAACTGGAGATTTTTGTAGAGCCTCAAGGGAGGGGTGCAATTGGAGATATTGGTGAGCCTCAGCCCTCCCGAACATTCACCAGGTTCCGATGCCAGTGGTTCTCTACTCGAGTTTACGATATGATGATTTAAATACGGATATTCACGGGCAGAAAGGTACAAAATGTAGTAATTGTTGTAACGTCGTGCAGCATAAACAAACTGTTTAAATATGTTTCGATCGTATGCTATCTAATGAATCAACGGTTATCTATAATTATTGTGTATGTGTCTCTGAATGTTTGCATGTTTTTTCAGTCTGTTCGAGCATATTTCCGCCAGTTTTCCATGTATGGAGCTAACACTTTGTAGGTGAGCTAGCGAACCCATTAGGATTGTTTAATGAGTTAAACTTTGTTGAATGTTACCCGTGGGGCCCTATGGTATGGGGTCTTAATTGAAGGGCTCAACATTTCACAAAGCTGTCCTGAAGTTACAGCAGCTGAATTTGATGTTTTTCTTTGCCATCATAAACGTAACAATGCCATCTACAAGTATGTAGGCCCAATGTAGGATTTTTAGTACTTTTCAGTTTGTGTATAATGGAAAATGCTAGCCAGGCTGTCATACATCTACTTATACTGAACATTATATGTTACCCGTTATATGTTCTGGATGACCATAGGGAACCACTGCATTACATTCAGTGTTGCTGTGAATGAGTTTTATACAGACCAAAGGTGTGGTGAAAACTAGGCCAGGCGAGCAATCATAATGTTATCAAGTCGGTGGGCGAAGTAGGCTCACGTTGAAATTCACCCGATCTAAGAGCTAATGTTTAGGTGCTGAGTGAGTTTTCAGTGTTCGGAATGATGCCAACAATATTTATGTGTGTACATAATGGGGGGCAAATTCCGGTATAATTATTGGAGAATTGTAAACAAATTTGTGGGTATCCATTGGCATAGATTCGGATTTATATAGAAAATGTTTGCTATGTTTTATAGTGGGTCCATAAGACAACGCCGACAACGGAACACAATATGGTACAAGACTCAATGACGTAGTGACGAAGTATGTATCTCACAATAACAACAGCAACAACGCGTTCTGGCAGATGGTGGTTCATCGGTCTTCAGCGGGAAAGAAAATCAAAATCTCAACGATGATGGTCTTTACCGAATCTCCAGTCCCGGAGATCTCGCCTTCTATCGCGTGAAGAAAAATTGCCCGAGAGGACGGAACAGCGTGGCAACTTTCGCTTGATCGGGTAGAAATGACAGTATCACTCCTACACAGCAAGACGTTAGATACATGATTAGACCATCTACGACTAGACATAATATGTTATGGTGATATCACAAATAAGATAGTTGCAAATCATCTTGCTTGTAGTTAATATTGCTAGCAATAAAGCAATGATTGAGTCACACGAATCTTCGTTTTTTTATGCATATTGGGAAAAATAGATAAGCGAGCGAAAAATAAACAACACCAAACAAATCCAAGTAACATTAAACTCGAAGGTCGCTAGAAGCCTCACGGCTCGTTCGATCCCAAAGATCTTGGTACGGTATAAAAGCTTGCACTTTCTGTTATTCTAGCGTCTATTTAGATTCTCCGGTAACAATCCACAGAACACCTATAATGACGGACATACAATCGTGTCGTTTTCAGTGTTCTGTACTGTTCCGAAGGATGTTGGCGGTGAGTACTCAGTACACAAATGTAAACAGACATGTAAACTTAATCATTATCGCCACAGCAAAATGTCATAATAGTAGGTAGCAGGAACGCCATGATAATTACACCAAATAATCTTCAAACATGTTTTCATCCCATCAAGCGTACATGATGTTTCCTTGGCGGGTTTTATGGCGAAATAGTAAACTGCAGTAACAGTTGGAGTGCAGCAACATAATCATGAATTATGATATTCAACAATAACTGTTATGCATGCGGCACCCTCTGTATATGTGTCAACTGTTTTCTAACCACATACAATAAACAGTATATTACGAAAGTAACGTGATTGGCTACTCTTTACTTACATTGTCATGAGTAGCATTATAGTAAAACGTAAGCATAATCCCTGTCAAAATACGCAGTACATAAATGTTAATAAACGCGTATTTTACAATGTTGGGTGAGAATACCAACCTACGTATCTTGCTACTGCATTATTGTGTTAGTAAGCAACATGTAAATCAGCACGTAGCATTCACATGTATTTTGAACATATTCGTAGTGTGAGATATCATACAATGATAGTATTGTTGCATTGATACATCGAAACTGAAATAAGAGCAAATCCTAAATTCGTGCGTAAGTTACGTTGGAGTTATTCAACTTAGACACGTTGTGTATTCTCGTATTGTCTTGTGTTTGCATACGGCATCTCATTGTGGTGACCTTGGATCCCTTCGGCAGGTCGAACCACTTCGTATTCGCCGCCATTTTGACGAACTTCAGGAATGGTTTGGTATAAGCCTTGGTAGGTGTCGTCACGTGGCGCTGGCGGAGCTGGTTCAGATGTTGCCGCTGCTGATTGGTGAACATCAGATGTTATTATCAGTGGGTGTGCCCTAGGCGCTCCATCTACAATAATTAGTTAGCATAACTTTAAATACATAACTATTAAAATCGATATTGTATTACACAGTGTAACTCATTTTCTTTTTGATTTTTAATTACATAGAACAAGAGATAGGCGCTAACAATACTGACGGGAAATAATGTTAGCTTCTCTGAGGATTTGCTAAAGGCTTACAATGCAAATCTGACACATGGCAACATGTTTAAATCCGAACGGATAATTAACAGGTCCGAACATAATGCGTAGCAAGCTTTGCGACAAAAACAGTCAATGTCATTAGTTACAATGAAATGTAGACCTATTCAATTAAAACGTGTGTTTACGATACTGTTGTAAATACAATACTAATATTATACCTCTCGCAGCTGTCAGTCGTCGATTCCTGACAATCAGCCACACGATGACTACCAGGGCGCCGCATAGCAGAACACCAAGAACACCTCCGACAACAGCGCCTGTTGAGTCGCCGCTGCTACCTGAATTTAACATTCAGTTAATAAATAAACGACATATTATGCCAGGCATGATCACGTATTTAATTGGCGGTAGTAATTTCTTTATGTTATGTTGTCATCTACATTTTACAAGACTGATGACCCGCTATTTATGAGAAAAACAACGCTGTGTCATTATTATTATTATTACTTTATTATTATTTTTATTATTATTATTTATTATTATTATTACTACTTTATTATTATTTTATTATTATCACTTTATTATTATTTGTATTATTATCACTTTATTGTTATTTTTATTATTAACACTTTATTATTATTTTATTATTATCACTTTATTATTATTTTTATTATTATTACCTTATTATTTTATTATTATTATTATTACTAACAAAAATGCCCATAGTGCACTCGCAGATACTTGTTTGTTCAGAACGACGAAGGTAGGAGAGAATGTGAAGTTCACGTCCATCGATAGGCCCTAGTCGTTACAATGTAGACTTTTTCAAATAATATTCGTATTACTATGCCACTGGCATGAGGATAAACATAAGCATCTTGTATCAACGTCTGCTTCATGTTGCCACGTCCATGACGCAGGACCCGTTTTTCCGAAGTATTTTCCACGGGTGCGCGGTTCGTGCGATTGTTAAATTACGTTTTACGTATTACGTGCACATTACGTTTTACGTTCCGAACAACTGATGTACCCCATAAAAGATGAGATTCTTGACATATATGGGGTATTTTGAAATCGTACGTCCTATTGCATGGGTCGTAGATTAATCCCTGCTGTTGGCGCTCGAGGTTCAAACCGTCGAAGAGGAAAACGTTAACCTACCCGCATACATACGCTAGATGGAATATAGGCAGATTATTATAAAACGGAAAAGATCGTATTGGCAAAACGTATCCCGCTGCTTTTGGAACGCAAAGAAAATAAGATTAAAGGAAATTTATCAGATGTTCAACTTACGAATATTGGGTGCGCACGCTACCGTCCTCGCTAGTGGAAACGAATTCCGCTTGAACATGCCACAGAGGGTGGATTGGGTGTAGGTTGTATGATTGTTTTTGTAATTTGTGAGTCTGAAAGGGTGTGTGCAATTAGAGGTGGAAAAAGTAGGGCCTACCCCCAAACAAAAATCAACCATGCTTCACAAAGAGCTTCCACTTAAAAGGAACAACTTTAAAACTTGTTATGGCCAGCACTGTTTCATGTACACACTAGCTGAGATATCCTGCATTGTGATAAAAGACATCTATTAATATTTTCTGGTTAAAGCTGCATACAGATCGATTGAATTACACAATGCCCATGGATAGCTACAATGTTACTCTATAACGCAAAGCTGCAACTTAGCCACTAATGTGGCCACTTACAGGCAGTGCTGGCACCCAAAATACCAACCACCAAGGCCCCCAAAAGAAATTTAAGAAATTCTAAATCTACAAACAACCATGATGGACTTGCTAGCATGGCTTCAACATTTCAGTGTCAAACATGCAAAACTGACAAAGATACGCTTGGATGGAACAACAGACATGTATAACAGAGACCCACACTAACTCATAAAACTATACATGGATATAAGGAATATCAAATATAAGGAACATTTTGGCCAAGTAACAATGTCTTCCTTACGGCGAGAGTCCACTCTATAGAGTGGACTCTCGCCGTAATCAGATTAATAATTATAATTATTAATCTGATTATTTTATAACTACAGCATACAAATACAGCTAAGAGGACTCACGAAGTCCACTAAAGAAGACAATGGTGCTGTACCCCAAGGGTTAGTAGCGAAGACAGTCAACTCTATCATAAAATACAAAGAGTCAACGACATCCTTCGAGTGTTCAACAAAGTATACGAACTATTCCATGCAAGTCAGCAAAGTACCAAAAAGCTCCCAGAAGAAAAGTATCAATTGTTAGTCCAGGTTTTGGTATCAAATACGTATCTTGTATTTAGGGCATTTTTATTGATTTATTGGTTCCAGATTCTCAGAAACCTTTTAGCTTCACCCTTCTTCTTTCTGTTGCTGGTACTTTATGGAGCCTGCATCTGTTCCCACACCACAATGCAGGCTGGTATGTTGTACAGCACAGCATCCACCAGCTGCAGCTCGTGCTGGGCAAACTTAACATCGTAGTGCCGGGGGAACTGACTGACATTCGCGGCCTGCGCTGACAACATTTGTTATCCGTCTCGGCGTCCGGAAGAATCGTACGAGTCCCAGTATACTGGACTTCCAGATTCCCAACTCGGGTACGGTGCTGACGACCGACTCAATGGCTAAATCAGATCGGTGTGCAGCACACCAGAATGTTGCCAAATCTCTGCATTTGTTCAGCAAGCAGACACCATAATCCACCTTGTCTGCCGGTGTTTGCCGCCTCGCGGTCAGTGGTGACACCAACCAGCTTCGTGTCCAAAGCATTGTTAACCGCTTCAAGTAGTCCAGGGGCACCGTTCTTCTCTGGCGAATGCATGACAACTGCCACTTAGAGTTTTTTTTTACCTCAGTGCAAAATTAAACCAAAGACACTAAAACGAATAAAAAGTAAGCCCTACAAGGGGCTGGTTTGGGAGAAGGGGGGCACACTGAGGGGGAGTTGGTTTGACTGGGGGCAAACGAAAGGGCTGGGGGGGCAATGTCCCCTCACTTTGTACTTTAAAAAACGCACTGCTTGTATTTAAATATAAAAATGTTATGTATTTGTAATTGACCCTGTATTTAATAAAAACCACACCAAATACAACTTCCTGTATTTGATCTGCTTGAAAGTGCATATTTTGGGTTGGTAAATATATGTAAATGCAAACCAACATAACCCATCTCTTTTTGTCAACATTTAATGCAATACCTTACAATACAAATTCTCAATATTTTGTATACCGTGCAATATTGATAAAGAGCATATAATTTGTATTTGATGAAGTGTATTTATATTTTTTTTAAATGTATCTCACATCAAAAATGCAACCAATTTAATACAAAAACGTATTTGATCCCAATCCTAATTTCTTTTCTGTGCCCATCATAACGCCTTTGTTTCATTTCTTTCCTGAAGAATGCTATCTTCAAGGAAAGGTGCTTTCAAATTGTGCGGGAGACAACCAACCCAGGGTTAGGTTTAACGTTTTCTTATTGTGCAATTATTGTACGCAAATGCGCACATTCCAGCATGTGAGAAAAAGAAACAAATACACAATGCATCTCACCATCATCATTACCCTTGCTACGCCCAGGGCTACCTAAATGGACAAATATAGAGATACGCAACGTATAAAGCAAATGATTGTGTACAAACTGTTTTTGAGAGAAACCTTGTTAACATAGAATTAGGTAAGCCACGTATAAAATAGCAGCAATACATTCCAGTCGCATGCGTATATATAACCTCTACAACGTAGACACCCAAAGATCCAACAAAATCTCCGTTTTGTTTACTTGCTCCCAACTAACATTTTCAATTAAACAAAAAGAGGATATATTAAAATTTGTGCAGAAAGGTAATTTTGTAAAGGAATTTAAGCACTATAATTCAGCGGAGCATCTTATCGTTTCTGAGAATAAAACTAACACGTTTCTCAACGTTTTGGAGGATATTTGGATGCTACCGTTTGTAAAACAACATATCGAAGAACCGTATTTTAGCGTGTCAAAGGTCAATTCCAGTAGCTCCTACAATATGGAGAAAGGTTGTAAGTTAGTACTGGCATGGTAGCCGCAGCGGTGTTGGCCATCTACGTTAGCTACACCTACTTTACACTTGTGCTGTGAAGAGAAACGAACTGCTTACTTTTGTCAGTCTTACCAATGGCGGCTGGGGTGGTTGTGCTCCCACTAGAGGGAGACACTGCTACTTTTGTTGTGGTGGCGGGTGTGGTAGTGGTTGTGGTAGTGATGGTGGTTGTCGTAGTCGCTGAAAGGAACGAAATCAATGCGACACAGTAAGGATCTAAAGACGTCCACACACCTAGTGCGTTCACAATACCACCACCAACGCCCCCTGGTGTTCAGGTGCTGAAGCTAGCGTTCAGCGAGAAAACATGGCATTAATAATGCAAGCGTAAAACAAAGAGAAAGAAAACAAAGCGGAATCCTAACAACCCGCAACACAACGAAAGCTTTGCGGTGGTACAGGGAATGTCTGGCGGTTTTCATTGGCTAATCATTCATTGGCTAATTCCTAGGCAGCTATACATGATGTTTTATATTTATAACATACATGTTTCAATATTATTTACTTTTTAAAATAAAATTCCATCAACATTAATAACACTTCATTCTTTATCCAGTATCGCAGTTATGATACTAAATATCATGTTCGTTAAACATTGTAGAAACGGAAATTTGACAATAAAGAAAAGATCCAGTCCTCTACGCTTGCCAAATCATGTCATCTTTTAAAATCTGACTGACGACCAGTCAACAGCCAAACACTGAAGTGCTATCTCCTTATTGTATTGGAAAATACATACTGTTGCACAGGACTAAATTTTACGCTACCGTCCTCGCTAGTGGAAACGAATTCCGCTTGAACATGCCACAGAGGGTGGATTGGGTGTAGGTTGTATGATTGTTTTTGTAATTTGTGAGTCTGAAAGGGTGTGTGCAATTAGAGGTGGAAAAAGTAGGGCCTACCCCCAAACAAAAATCAACCATGCTTCACAAAGAGCTTCTACTTAAAAGGAACAACTTTAAAACTTGTTATGGCCAGCACTGTTTCATGTACACACTAGCTGAGATACCCTGCATGGTGATAAAAGACATATATTAATGTTTTCTGGTTAAAGCTGCATACAGATCGATTGAATTACACAATGCCCATGGATAGCTACAATGTTACTCTATAACGCAAAGCTGCAACTTAGCCACTAATGTGGCCACCTACAGGCAGTGCTGGCACCCAAAATACCAACCACCAAGGCCCCCAAAAGAAATTTAAGAAATTCTAAATCTACAAACAACCATGATGGACTTGCTAGCATGGCTTCAACATTTCAGTGTCAAACATGCAAAACTGACAAAGATACGCTTGGATGGAACAACAGACATGTATAACAGAGACCCACACTAACTCATAAAACTATACATGGATATAAGGAATATCAAATATAAGGAACATTTTGGCCAAGTAACAATGTCTTCCTTACGGCGAGAGTCCACTCTATAGAGTGGACTCTCGCCGTAATCAGATTAATAATTATAATTATTAATCTGATTATTTTATAACTACAGCATACAAATACAGCTAAGAGGACTCACGAAGTCCACTAAAGAAGACAATGGTGCTGTACCCCAAGGGTTAGTAGCGAAGACAGTCAACTCTATCATAAAATACAAAGAGTCAACGACATCCTTCGAGTGTTCAACAAAGTATACGAACTATTCCATGCAAGTCAGCAAAGTACCAAAAAGCTCCCAGAAGAAAAGTATCAATTGTTAGTCCAGGTTTTGGTATCAAATACGTATCTTGTATTTAGGGCATTTTTATTGATTTATTGGTTCCAGATTCTCAGAAACCTTTTAGCTTCACCCTTCTTCTTTCTGTTGCTGGTACTTTATGGAGCCTGCATCTGTTCCCACACCACAATGCAGGCTGGTATGTTGTATAGCACAGCATCCACCAGCTGCAGCTCGTGCTGGGCAAACTTAACATCGTAGTGCCGGGGGAACTGACTGACATTCGCGGCCTGCGCTGACAACATTTGTTATCCGTCTCGGCGTCCGGAAGAATCGTACGAGTCCCAGTATACTGGACTTCCAGATTCCCAACTCGGGTACGGTGCTGACGACCGACTCAATGGCTAAATCAGATCGGTGTGCAGCACACCAGAATGTTGCCAAATCTCTGCATTTGTTCAGCAAGCAGACACCATAATCCACCTTGTCTGCCGGTGTTTGCCGCCTCGCGGTCAGTGGTGACACCAACCAGCTTCGTGTCCAGAGCATTGTTCACCGCTTCAAGTAGTCCAGGGGCACCGTTCTTCTCTGGCGAATGCATGACAACTGCCACTTAGAGTTTTTTTTTACCTCATTGCAAAATTAAACCAAAGACACTAAAACGAATAAAAAGTAAGCCCTACAAGGGGCTGGTTTGGGAGAAGGGGGGCACACTGAGGGAGAGTTGGTTTGACTGGGGGCAAACGAAAGGGCTGGGGGGCAATGTCCCCTCACTTTGTACTTTAAAAAACGCACTGCTTGTATTTAAATATATAAATTTTATGTATTTGTAATTGACCCTGTATTTCATAAAAACCACACCAAATACAACTTCCTGTATTTGATCTGCTTGAAAGTGCATATTTTGGGTTGGTAAATATATGTAAATGCAAACCAACATAACCCATCTCTTTTTGTCAACATTTAATGCAATACCTTACAATACAAATTCTCAATATTTTGTATACCGTGCAATATTGATAAAGAGCATATAATTTGTATTTGATGAAGTGTATTTATATTTTTTTTAAATGTATCTCACATCAAAAATGCAACCAATTTAATACAAAAACGTATTTGATCCCAATCCTAATTTCTTTTCTGTGCCCATCATAACGCCTTTGTTTCATTTCTTTCCTGAAGAATGCTATCTTCAAGGAAAGGTGCTTTCAAATTGTGCGGGAGACAACCAACCCAGGGTTAGGTTTAACGTTTTCTTATTGTGCAATTATTGTACGCAAATGTGCACATTCCAGCATGTGAGAAAAAGAAACAAATACACAATGCATCTCACCATCATCATTACCCTTGCTACGCCCAGGGCTACCTAAATGGACAAATATAGAGATACGCAACGTATAAAGCAAATGATTGTGTACAGACTGTTTTTTAGAGAAACCTTGTTAACATAGAATTAGGTAAGCCACGTATAAAATAGCAGCAATACATTCCAGTCGCATGCGTATATATAACCTCTACAACGTAGACACCCAAAGATCCAACAAAATCTCCGTTTTGTTTACTTGCTCCCAACTAACATTTTCAATTAAACAAAAAGAGGATATATTAAAATTTGTGCAGAAAGGTAATTTTGTAAAGGAATTTAAGCACTATAATTCAGCGGAGCATCTTATCGTTTCTGAGAATAAAACTAACACGTTTCTCAACGTTTTGGAGGATATTTGGATGCTACCGTTTGTAAAACAACATATCGAAGAACCGTATTTTAGCGTGTCAAAGGTCAATTCCAGTAGCTCCTACAATATGGAGAAAGGTTGTAAGTTAGTACTGGCATGGTAGCCGCAGCGGTGTTGGCCATCTACGTTAGCTACACCTACTTTACACTTGTGCTGTGAAGAGAAACGAACTGCTTACTTTTGTCAGTCTTACCAATGGCGGCTGGGGTGGTTGTGCTCCCACTAGAGGGAGACACTGCTACTTTTGTTGTGGTGGCGGGTGTGGTAGTGGTTGTGGTAGTGATGGTGGTTGTCGTAGTCGCTGAAAGGAACGAAATCAATGCGACACAGTAAGGATCTAAAGACGTCCACACACCTAGTGCGTTCACAATACCACCACCAACGCCCCCTGGTGTTCAGGTGCTGAAGCTAGCGTTCAGCGAGAAAACATGGCATTAATAATGCAAGCGTAAAACAAAGAGAAAGAAAACAAAGCGGAATCCTAACAACCCGCAACACAACGAAAGCTTTGCGGTGGTACAGGGAATGTCTGGCGGTTTTCATTGGCTAATCATTCATTGGCTAATTCCTAGGCAGCTATACATGATGTTTTATATTTATAACATACATGTTTCAATATTATTTACTTTTTAAAATAAAATTCCATCAACATTAATAACACTTCATTCTTTATCCAGTATCGCAGTTATGATACTAAATATCATGTTCGTTAAACATTGTAGAAACGGAAATTTGACAATAAAGAAAAGATCCAGTCCTCTACGCTTGCCAAATCATGTCATCTTTTAAAATCTGACTGACGACCAGTCAACAGCCAAACACTGAAGTGCTATCTCCTTATTGTATTGGAAAATACATACTGTTGCACAGGACTAAATTTTACGCTACCGTCCTCGCTAGTGGAAACGAATTCCGCTTGAACATGCCACAGAGGGTGGATTGGGTGTAGGTTGTATGATTGTTTTTGTAATTTGTGAGTCTGAAAGGGTGTGTGCAATTAGAGGTGGAAAAAGTAGGGCCTACCCGCAAACAAAAATCAACCATGCTTCACAAAGAGCTTCCACTTAAAAGGAACAACTTTAAAACTTGTTATGGCCAGCACTGTTTCATGTACACACTAGCTGAGATACCCTGCATGGTGATAAAAGACATATATTAATATTTTCTGGTTAAAGCTGCATACAGATCGATTGAATTACACAATGCCCATGGATAGCTACAATGTTACTCTATAACGCAAAGCTGCAACTTAGCCACTAATGTGGCCACCTACAGGCAGTGCTGGCACCCAAAATACCAACCACCAAGGCCCCCAAAAGAAATTTAAGAAATTCTAAATCTACAAACAACCATGATGGACTTGCTAGCATGGCTTCAACATTTCAGTGTCAAACATGCAAAACTGACAAAGATACGCTTGGATGGAACAACAGACATGTATAACAGAGACCCACACTAACTCATAAAACTATACATGGATATAAGGAATATCAAATATAAGGAACATTTTGGCCAAGTAACAATGTCTTCCTTACGGCGAGAGTCCACTCTATAGAGTGGACTCTCGCCGTAATCAGATTAATAATTATAATTATTAATCTGATTATTTTATAACTACAGCATACAAATACAGCTAAGAGGACTCACGAAGTCCACTAAAGAAGACAATGGTGCTGTACCCCAAGGGTTAGTAGCGAAGACAGTCAACTCTATCATAAAATACAAAGAGTCAACGACATCCTTCGAGTGTTCAACAAAGTATACGAACTATTCCATGCAAGTCAGCAAAGTACCAAAAAGCTCCCAGAAGAAAAGTATCAATTGTTAGTCCAGGTTTTGGTATCAAATACGTATCTTGTATTTAGGGCATTTTTATTGATTTATTGGTTCCAGATTCTCAGAAACCTTTTAGCTTCACCCTTCTTCTTTCTGTTGCTGGTACTTTATGGAGCCTGCATCTGTTCCCACACCACAATGCAGGCTGGTATGTTGTATAGCACAGCATCCACCAGCTGCAGCTCGTGCTGGGCAAACTTAACATCGTAGTGCCGGGGGAACTGACTGACATTCGCGGCCTGCGCTGACAACATTTGTTATCCGTCTCGGCGTCCGGAAGAATCGTACGAGTCCCAGTATACTGGACTTCCAGATTCCCAACTCGGGTACGGTGCTGACGACCGACTCAATGGCTAAATCAGATCGGTGTGCAGCACACCAGAATGTTGCCAAATCTCTGCATTTGTTCAGCAAGCAGACACCATAATCCACCTTGTCTGCCGGTGTTTGCCGCCTCGCGGTCAGTGGTGACACCAACCAGCTTCGTGTCCAGAGCATTGTTCACCGCTTCAAGTAGTCCAGGGGCACCGTTCTTCTCTGGCGAATGCATGACAACTGCCACTTAGAGGTTTTTTTTACCTCATTGCAAAATTAAACCAAAGACACTAAAACGAATAAAAAGTAAGCCCTACAAGGGGCTGGTTTGGGAGAAGGGGGGCACACTGAGGGAGAGTTGGTTTGACTGGGGGCAAACGAAAGGGCTGGGGGGCAATGTCCCCTCACTTTGTACTTTAAAAAACGCACTGCTTGTATTTAAATATATAAATTTTATGTATTTGTAATTGACCCTGTATTTCATAAAAACCACACCAAGTACAACTTCCTGTATTTGATCTGCTTGAAAGTGCATATTTTTGGTTGGTAAATATATGTAAATGCAAACCAACATAACCCATCTCTTTTTGTCAACATTTAATGCAATACCTTACAATACAAATTCTCAATATTTTGTATACCGTGCAATATTGATAAAGAGCATATAATTTGTATTTGATGAAGTGTATTTATATTTTTTTTAAATGTATCTCACATCAAAAATGCAACCAATTTAATACAAAAACGTATTTGATCCCAATCCTAATTTCTTTTCTGTGCCCATCATAACGCCTTTGTTTCATTTCTTTCCTGAAGAATGCTATCTTCAAGGAAAGGTGCTTTCAAATTGTGCGGGAGACAACCAACCCAGGGTTAGGTTTAACGTTTTCTTATTGTGCAATTATTGTACGCAAATGTGCACATTCCAGCATGTGAGAAAAAGAAACAAATACACAATGCATCTCACCATCATCATTACCCTTGCTACGCCCAGGGCTACCTAAATGGACAAATATAGAGATACGCAACGTATAAAGCAAATGATTGTGTACAGACTGTTTTTTAGAGAAACCTTGTTAACATAGAATTAGGTAAGCCACGTATAAAATAGCAGCAATACATTCCAGTCGCATGCGTATATATAACCTCTACAACGTAGACACCCAAAGATCCAACAAAATCTCCGTTTTGTTTACTTGCTCCCAACTAACATTTTCAATTAAACAAAAAGAGGATATATTAAAATTTGTGCAGAAAGGTAATTTTGTAAAGGAATTTAAGCACTATAATTCAGCGGAGCATCTTATCGTTTCTGAGAATAAAACTAACACGTTTCTCAACGTTTTGGAGGATATTTGGATGCTACCGTTTGTAAAACAACAT
Source organism: Paraescarpia echinospica (assembly GCA_020002185.1). Taxonomy (NCBI): domain Eukaryota; kingdom Metazoa; phylum Annelida; class Polychaeta; order Sabellida; family Siboglinidae; genus Paraescarpia; species Paraescarpia echinospica. The sequence continues at coordinate 53,632,581 of CM034540.1, forward strand.
ATCGAAGAACCGTATTTTAGCGTGTCAAAGGTCAATTCCAGTAGCTCCTACAATATGGAGAAAGGTTGTAAGTTAGTACTGGCATGGTAGCCGCAGCGGTGTTGGCCATCTACGTTAGCTACACCTACTTTACACTTGTGCTGTGAAGAGAAACGAACTGCTTACTTTTGTCAGTCTTACCAATGGCGGCTGGGGTGGTTGTGCTCCCACTAGAGGGAGACACTGCTACTTTTGTTGTGGTGGCGGGTGTGGTAGTGGTTGTGGTAGTGATGGTGGTTGTCGTAGTCGCTGAAAGGAACGAAATCAATGCGACACAGTAAGGATCTAAAGACGTCCACACACCTAGTGCGTTCACAATACCACCACCAACGCCCCCTGGTGTTCAGGTGCTGAAGCTAGCGTTCAGCGAGAAAACATGGCATTAATAATGCAAGCATAAAACAAAGAGAAAGAAAACAAAGCGGAATCCTAACAACCCGCAACACAACGAAAGCTTTGCGGTGGTACAGGGAATGTCCGGCGGTTTTCATTGGCTAATCATTCATTGGCTAATTCCTAGGCAGCTATACATGATGTTTTATATTTATAACATACATGTTTCAATATTATTTACTTTTTAAAATAAAATTCCATCAACATTAATAACACTTCATTCTTTATCCAGTATCGCAGTTATGATACTAAATATCATGTTCGTTAAACATTGTAGAAACGGAAATTTGACAATAAAGAAAAGATCCAGTCCTCTACGCTTGCCAAATCATGTCATCTTTTAAAATCTGACTGACGACCAGTCGACAGCCAAAAACTGAAGTGCTATCTCCTTACTGTATTGGAAAATACATACTGTTGCACAGGACTAAATTAAAAAAAAAATGTCAACATACAAATGTTGACAGACAACATAATTCAGCCAATAAAAAACGGTGTACCTTCCCTTACACAAAACACAAGTGTGAGTAGGAAGTTGTCCCTCACCATCTTGTCTCCGGTTGAAAAAAATACACAATTCAGGGAAGCATAAAACCATGAGTAAACAAATAAACTACAGCACAACATAAGTAATATGAAGGCTATATGTTGTAAAATATTAATAACAATCCAAGCAGAAGATAAATATTACAATTTAAAAAATCGTGTATTAAAGCAGATGAAACAAAAATAAGCTATAGACAGAAATGTAAACACACGCGCACACACGCACGCACACACACACACACACACACACACACACACACACACACACACACACACACACACACACGCATATATGTGTGTGTGTGTCAACAAACAATGATTGATCAAATTGCAACAAAAGGCATGTTGACAATGTGACAAGATAAACATGTGCATTCAAACATTAATAACTCAACCATTCAATCTCTATTTTAAAGATGCAATGTGAGTGCACATTCGTTTATTGTTAATTTTATTATTCTTCAAACTTACACTAATAATAATAACCAGTAATAACCAAAGCATTAGCGCATGACTACAAAAATTACCTCAACCAAAATATTGCAAGTAATACAGAGTGCTCAAATTATCCAGTCTTACTTTGAAATCAATGCGACTATAAAAATCCACTTAATTATCACTGTGAAGTGCAATTGGTGTTCTTTACAGATGGTCTTAGCAGGTGAAACTGGGATGGTGTTGCACACAATAACTTTGAATGACTGACTTCCAAGCATAGCCGCAGTTATTGTGATCATGTCTGATGTTCCTAGTGTTTCATTTGTTGCTGTATTCATCCATTTGTAGGTCCTCGAGGAAGGATTGCTGTCAGATGTTACTTTTACTGTATCTCCAGGATAGTAAGATTCTTGTACCGGATCCACAAACAGCAACCGTGGACCAACTACAAAACATTAAAAACACGTGGGCTGTAGACATATATCTTATGTATTTCAGTTGGTGATACGAACAAATATGTTCAGTATTAGCTACATAAAAAATCGGGATTAAGTAACAAACATTGCTTACAAAAAGCATTAATTGCCAGCCTAATTAAATGTATTTCCTTACTTTGCAGTATGACTGGGAGTGATCATTATTTGTGCATTAATAAATACAGTTCATAAAGACATAAAACAATACAAACTCACTTTGCTATGAAATTTGAATATGTAGCAGGAGTTCAAACATATTTAAAATCATGCACATATAACTTGATAGTAACAAACTTGCTCTAACAAATATTTACAATAAACATTACGCGATGGTGACGTATATAGTACTTTTTTGTGTAATTTGTAGGTATGTTTGTCACATCTTTGTTGTTTAGATTATCAGGCCTTAGTTGATCGAACAAATACTGCTTACACATAGTTCTAGATAATTCCCAGCCGTCTTAATTTATTTCCTTACTTTGCAGAATGATCGTAAAGTGTTATTAGTCATGTTATTAATAAACAAACGTCACTGTATCCAACAAGCTATGAATATGAGTTGAAACAGATTTCAAAAAATCAAGTTTTAGTTAATCTAAAACATGGTGAAACAAGTACTTACAATAAACATTAATCTGAGGCGATGTGTATTTAGTAAGCACATTGTCAATTGCAGGTATGTTGGCTGCTTCTTTGTTTGATGGAGGTTCAGGTTTTAGTTGATCAAAGTAAGTCCGACAAGTGAAGATCTGCCCATTGTCTGCAGATGTCAACTCAGTGATATACGAGTACTTCACAATGTTCCCACTAGATTCATCCTTGGCTTGGACAACTCCATCCTTGTTCTTCCACTCCATCACTGGGGCCCACCTTCCCTGGTACTTCACCTCACAGCTGTACGCGACGTAGTCTCCTTCTACTGCTGCATTGTTTGTGACGTCGGTTGTACACGCGGGATCTGATTCTGAAAGTACAATTACATACAGGTCAGAATACTAAAGTAATAACTTTAATTGGCTTAATGATTGCTTTTTGGGTCAATCTTGGAAGGCTGACTTTCTTAACATTGTTTGATGTATTACAAATAATGCAGTAATTCTCATAGTATTGTGCCCTATAAATCACATAGTCTGGTTCAGCCGGAAGATCAGTTTGAAGTTATGCCTCCGCCTATATGCGTTATTCGTTCAACCTGTACTGACCTACAATAAGAGCGCTTTTGGTTCTAACTCATGCGAAGATGAACCGGCTGGATTTATACCACCGCCACCATTTGGGTCAAATTATTGACATCCACCGCCCATAGAAGGTGAGTTCGAACGCCGTGTATTGCCGATGTCAGTGCGAGCCGATCAGCTGTTTGGTCCCGAAAGCCCGGTGGCGACTCTTCGGCCCTGTTCAACTTGTCATTGACGAGTTCTTCACATCTGAAGTGCTGCTGCCTGCTCTCAACCGCGTCAAATGGCACGAACTGATGAAGCAAATATTCGAAATGGCATAAGCGAATCTTACGTAGTTTGAAACATAAATGTGCTTATAATTATTATATTTTTATTCGAGAGGGATAACCCAGTGTTCTAACAACTACGCCGCCGTGCTTCACAATGGAATAGTTAGATCGTTTAGCACGACAGTTGCAGCACAAAGATGGGTGGTAAATCAACCAACGTTCATCGTGTTTTACCGCAGAACACCATACATGTGGCAACACGCAAGCGCTCGATGAAATGGTGTACCACGGAGAGCTGTACCATAATGGTTAGAGAACCGGACTCTCAACCAAGAGGTTCCGGATTCGAATGCTCTTGCTGCCGTTTCGAATCTTGGGCACGTTCGCTCTAGATCAACCAGCTACATGAATGAATCTCTGGCAATAGACAGTCGCGGATATTTGTGTACGAATAGTCTTTGTTCACTAATTGCAACATAGCAGAAAGCTTCCCAGAGAAGTTGAGATGTCCCCAACTCCCAAAATCACATAAACTTTATGTGGTCTCTTTCTACCGACCACGCAGAGGCCCACTTGAACATCTGGAGCACCCAGAAGAATCGCTGACAGAACTGCACACCGTACGTAGACATCCGAATGCCATCATTGCCGGTGACTTCAATGTTGGGGACATAACATGGGACACCAACGATGTGTTAGGATACAGTGATGATGCAAACGCTAGAATGCTTCCAACCATCAAAGAACATTCTGTCTTACGCAGGATCAACGTGAAATCACAAGACCTTTGTCGACTGCTGTGTTAGACTTGGTGTTTAGCAATGACCAAAACATCATGTTTCATGTAGAAGTAGTCCCCAAAATTAGCGATTATTACGGTGCGCACCACACTTGCTGCCCGTCCAAAGCAACACTCACGCGAGATGAGCACTTACAAATGAGCAATCGTTGAGGGTGTGCGAGTAGATATGGCTGAATACGCTACAACTTTTTCATTGGCAGTCATACAATGGTCCATTACACCAAGCCATCACTACACAGGTCCCGACAACGAGCTCCAAACCAAAACGTTACCTGCCCTGGAACGCCAACAACATCAGATTTGTAATCCGAAAGAAGGTGCCGTTCTGTCAATTACCACCAGGAGGAAGCTATCGATCTATGATTACTACAATGGAGAACCAGCAGATCCCACGGATGACAACTAGGACTACTTGGGTGCTACCATCAACACGAAGCTACCATGGCAACCGCACAATAACAATGTGCAGAACAAAGCCGGAAAGATACTTGGCTTAGTGAAAAGATATTGCATGCGGCGCACTCCCAACTGAAAAAAAACGGCATACGAGGTATTCGTCCGATCAACGGTTGAGTATGCTACTTGTGCCTGGGTACCCTACACCAAGACCGGTATTCAGACATTAGAGGAAGTGCAGCATTTTGCAGCCCGTTTTGGTACTGGTTTTAACCGCAGCACCTCAAGCGTCACAGCTATGTGCATTAACCTGATATGGAACTCTTTAAATATAAAAGACGTCGAATAAGAGATGCCACTATATATGTTTAAACTCACCAGTCTGTTTCCCTATCATCAGTACCATTTCAGATGCCGCACCAGACGCCAGATTATTGGAAGACCAACATTTGCGAAATGTGACAATGATATGACGGTCACCAACAACAACAGTTTGCTACATTCATTCGCTTCTAAGCTTTTGTAGCCTACATGCCCTGCATCATTATTGTATTGTTAGCCTGATCGGAAACTAGCTAGTCTGATGCAGCAGTCACTCTTAGGTATGGGACTGCTGACAATAACGAAACTAAGGTCCAGGTTATTTTTTTCATTTTTTATATGAAAATACGTGCACGATGTTACATGACAGGAAGGAATCTTCCATTCTCATGTATCATTGAAAGAAAAACATTAATCTTACCAAACACAATAACTTCTGCACCTCCATACTCGTTTGCATCCCGTCTGTTTGAACATCTGTACTTCCCTCCATCCGACAGAACTGGTGAGATGATGGTCAGTTCATAGTTTCCAGCTGGTTCAGTTGTCAGTTTATACTTAGTTTTGTCAAATAAATCACCACCATTGCCACCGATAGCGATTTCTTGTTCGCTACCTGAACTTGAAGCTGTAACGAACTCTCCCCATTTGGGCAAGTTTCCAGCGCAAGCAATAGAGACAGTTTGTGTAACCTTTGTAGCAACATTGCTGGGTGTCTCTGTCAGCTGTCCACTTGTGACTGCAACAAGTACAAGTCGCGTTTGTCAGTTTAATTCCTGGTTACATTTTTAACTATACCATAATTTTGCCAGCGTCTGAAGATCTTTGTTTTTAATATTGTTAATCTTAGTTTATTAGCAAATCGTACATCTTTCGTTCGATTTTCGCATTGTATACTGTTCTTGAGATGGCCTGAACCTTTACCTTTTGTTGCTCAACTGAGCTCAGGATTCCACCTTTGATGTTTGTCATATTGTATTTAATATTTTATTGCATTATTATAATTATTGCTTGGCCTAGACGGCATTCCTATTAAAATACAATATAATCAACGCGTTAGCAGCGTTTGCCAATGTTACCTGAAAGATGCACGCCTGCGAATAATCTGCTAGTAGCCCATTTTATGAATGAATAAATGTGATTTAGGGTGTATGTAATTGTTATGAAGTTAACTGTAGTAATTGCATCGGACTGAACGGTAATTGTGAGTGGTGCGAGAAGATACGTATCGCATTTAATTTACTCGTAGATGAATGTATGGCTTGAAGATGTTTTGTTGGTACTGGTATTATAATGTATAGTCTGGAAGGACGGTTACACAATTCACCCGAGAGCGAGGAAACAGCTATGGTGATGGAAACTATCCAGAAGCCAGCGCCCAGCAGGCGTTTTGGTGACTTCACAATTCAACGTGTTGAATCCGAATACGCTAATATAGGATTTTGACGAACAGTACAGATCCCAACGTACGGAAAGATACAGAACAGCTCCGGACCGTAGCCGAAAGTGTTCGGTGACATGATCGTTCCAAGATGCAACATAAATAGGATGATGACCCTCGAGCGCGCAAATGCTGGTGTAATCACGGAGTTTGCCACTACCAACCACGTTCGATGAACTAACTCGGCTGATCAGGCAGAACTCCGGATAAAATTATCTCAAAGCGTTCACCTGTACACAATTGCTTCAGGTCTACATAACAAATCAAGTCACAACAGTAGTAATATAGGTGGTCCAGCGTAGAGGTAGGATTCGGATTGGAGGAAGAGAAATGTGACGTCATATCTAGGTCAAGTAACCGGATGTAGGTCAAATGGCGCCACCTGGCGGATAGGCCATGAACTAAAACAGCGCCACATGGCGGATTTTATAAAACTAAATTTCCCCTGGCGGACAAGTGTTGAATCAAATATCGATAGTGCTTAAATTCGTGCCTCTTGTTTCTTTTTTTACTCTAAAAATAGGTCAAAGACGTCATTAAATAGGTCAGTGACGTCGTTAAATAGGCCATTGCGTATGCGCAACGGTGTCTTTTCTTATGTCCCATAGGTTGTCGACCATTTGTTTAGGTGTAGACCTCTCCTAGCCTATACATTTACAACTTTAACATAGGTTCAAACCTGACGAATCGGTAGAGAACTAGTAAAATAAGTCAAATTATGTAATTTCTGGTTACCATACAGATCTACGACCTTTCTCTCACCCTTTTTGTAAATGTTTCCCTATCAATGTCTCTTATTATTTGCATATTGCGTACCTATGTATGTTATTAATGGCAGACGCGAAGTGATTCCTGAACATGTAACATTCTTTGAGACATCGTTATCAACAAAATCAAGGTCTCGCAATACTTTAACATTCATCAGTGCTATAGTTTTTAAACAATGCTACAGTTTTACATAGGACATTTGCACTTACCACAGTTGATTACCCGGATGCAAGCTGGTATGAACTTTTATTCCCTGTCCAAGTCTCATCTACTCTGCAGTCCGCGCGTGTGTACATTCTACTCTTCAGTCTGTGCTTTTGTACTTTCTACTCTGAGGTTCGCGCTTTTGTACTTTCTACTCTGAGGTTCGTGCTTTTGTACTTTCTACTCTGAGGTCCGTGTTTTTACTCGGCACGCCCACGTGACCTTTATGTGCTGTCGAACTGTTATAAAAGGCCTGCGTCTGTTTTTTGTGGTCATTATATCTTACATTTTGGAAGATGAACAACATGACTAGTGATAACGTCCGACAAGAGAGTTTGCTACCGAAGGCGCAGCCTTCTCCGGCTACGGGCCCACTCGATCTCTCGACCCCGACAATCAACCCGGACCAACAGCCAGCGACCAGTTCAACGACCAGTCCGACGACCAGTTCGACGACCAAAACAATTTCGCCTCTGTCATCAGCTCCGGCAACCTAACCAACCATCAAGGATCTACTCTACAGTCTACTCCTTTAATTTCTACTCCGAGGTCCGTGCTCATCAAGAACACACTGTCCTGGATAAAGCGCGAACAACAACGGGAACTCGTGTTTTCATCATCATCATAAGAAAAATTCGACGAGATACCAAAAAACGGTTCTTTTCAGAGCCAACCACATTCTCACAAAAGAGTATTAGCTATTCTCATGGGTTAGAAATTTCGTGTTCGTTCGGCACGCCCATGTGACTTTTCGGCACATTTACTAACTATGTAAACGCGGTGTTTTGCCAATCGGACCGTCATTCGTATTACGACGACACCGCGGCTAACATCGTTGAAGATATCATATTACTGCCCTCGCGATTCATCAGACTCGAGTGATATGATTCGAACGACCGCTGCCGATGGGGATTCCCTACCGACCCCGAGACAACTACCATCATCGCGAAGACCCTTCACCTGCCCGGACTGTGGGACATCGTTCACACGGAAAGATGAGACACATCACAGGCGGTAGTTGTCCCCGTGTGAAAAAGAGGACGGCCTTCGAAGCCAAGTTGGAACCTCTTGGTGAGTCATACTTTATATTGTTTTACTATATATTTTCACCTAAAATATCGTTCCCCGTGTCTATACTTTCCCTAAAATGACGTCCCCATAGCTTCTGATATAAAGGTGTCCACTGTGTCTTTACTTCCGCTAAAACTTCGCCCCGTTTTATACTTTATGATCATACAACTTGTCACCTTACTTCCTATCACGTAACTTCTTATCATTGTTTCCTACCGGTCCTTGTATCACCGTACTCTAGCAACGGTGTACTATTCCCATGCAATCTTTAATATTTTTTAATGTTATTGAAATATTCTTGCAGGACTACATTGAAGGTCCGCTACCACCAAAGCGGCAACGAATGGTCTCTGTGTCGACAGAGACGATTAACGACAACAGAACATCATCGACACCAACTTCCGTTCCTAACGACGTCACAACTACCCACGCTGTCAATGTCACAACTTCTACCCATGTTGCCAATGTCGGAACTTCCGCTCCTGACTTTGCTGGTCCGAACTTTACCATTGATTTCCCTGTGACCAAAATGAAGAAGACGCTTGCACGTCACATAGCATGTAGCATCTTTGAACTCTCAAGACGACAATGCCGTGGTTGCGAGATAGATCATCCTAGTAAATTTCATCACGATTGTATGTTATCTGATGACATTCAAATTTGCATGCACTTTGACGAGGCTGTCGAGACCGTTAATTCAACTGCAGTGGTGAAAGACTGTCTGAGTGTTTTGTTAGACGCAGGTGTGAAGCTATCCGATGTAACAGTCGAACAGTTGTGTAAAATATCAATACTTGGTTGCAAGAAGTCGTTTCGAAACAGTGGCGAAAAACTATGAAACAAATGGTTCTGACAGTAATGGAGGATGAGGTTGATTAAAGACTGGTTGACTGTCTGGAACAATACCGCAACCAAGTATCCGAACCGACTTTGTTGGACCCACAAGGGCTCCTCGCCGTATGGCATGCAAGACTGAAGTAGTGAGGTGCGGTATCGTCTTGTACACGATTAAACTTTGCAAGACTCTGTATTGATGTTCAGTTTCTCGTTCTTGCAGTTATGGAGCGTGACATGTAAATACGTTTGTGTTGTACATGAATAAAAGGTGCAAACCTCATCTTGTGTCTTTTTCATAGTGTAATGCAAAGCATGTGTTGGGAACCTTACTAATAGCCTTACACAAACAGGCAAAGTCGACCTCTTTAAGGGACAAGAAACTCGGAATAGACGGGTTATTGCGACAACGGACGAGATATCGCACGAGACTACGGATGAGATTTACCAATCTACGGCGCTGAAACGCTAAAAGCGAGGAGGAGGAGGGATAGAGATGGACGGGTTATTGCATGACATCCCTCCTCTTTCAGGCAAATAGAGGGATATCGCGACAACGGACGAGATATCGCACGAGACTACGGATGAGATTGACCAATCTACGGCGCTGAAACCCTAAAAGCGAGGAGAAGGAGGGATAGAGATGGACGGGTTATTGGATGACATCCTTCCTCTTTCAGGCAAATAGACGGGTTACTGCGTCAAATCACTCCTCTTTCAGGCAAATAGACGGGTTATCGCGTGGCATCCCTCCTCTTTCAGGCAAATAGACGGGTTATCGCGTGAGATTTCACCGATTCGACGAAATTCCACTGCAATAGGCAGGTATAAAACGAGTTGTACAAACCAAACTTAGACCGCCGAGTTCCAAGAGCCATTCCGTTCTTTACGTTTGAACAGTAAACACGTATATCATGAGCTGATGGACTAGTCTACCAGCTGCCAACAAGCCCACACCATCATCACGGGCGATCTTCCAGTGCCCAGATTGCAAAAGACATTGCCTACAGTGCCTACTGTTGACAAACGCTACGTCGCTTAATTCACTTGTCCCGGCGCCCACTACGACACCTGTGTCTTTGGCCCCAGCAACAAGCTCGACATTCCCGTCTCCATCTCAGATGACCATGGAGTATACAAAGAAGATGGCCTTGGTCGATCCCCGTATTTTGGAAAACATTCAACCGCAACGTCCTTTGATTAATCCTATAGGGAGTGTTCTGCGACGACTCGACAACGAAATGGAAGACATATTAGAACGAAACGATATAGACGTGAGGGAAAAATCGTGTTGTATAACCAGGTGTTGAGTCGGTACAACGATCTTTCCGACAAACGTATCCAAGAACACGTGCGTGTAGTCATCGAAAAAATTCCCAGTGAAGGGAAAAACAAAGTACAATCTGCTAACGAAAATGAAATCGTCGAAAAGGAGAACATCCAAAATTAAATAATCGACAGCGTTCCAAAAACTATGAAGCAGAAAGCACGGCGACTCCTCGATAAAATGAAAAGTGCCGTAAGATGGAACGATCGCGGCGAGATGATGTACAGAAACAAGGTGGTACCCGGAAGTAACATTGTAGATCTCGTGAACGACGTGTTGAGAACCGGTGGGATGGGAAACCTTCGCTCGTGGTCCCAAGGACGTCAACACGCCAATGGATTTAGTTGGGAACTCAGATCGTTGGCTTTACATGCAGACAGCGTCAGTGGACGACGACATGTCAAAGGAAACCAGCATTCCATGCGACAGCGATCGTCATCGGAATCGTAGACGACCTGCGCTGTCGAGGCGCGCAGCTCATTCGGCGAGACCTTTGCAAATCACACGTTGGGAACCTTATTAGCATTACCGATTTGGAATCTACAGGAACAGTGTGCAACAGACGTCATGTCGGGAATATTCTGTCCATTATTTATCAGAAATATATTAAAAGACAAATAAAATCGTGTTGATGCTATGGATGAGTGTGTTTGTTTTTAGTTTTCATAATCATCAAGATACACCTCCCTTTCCCCTTTTCAGTGAAAACAATTCTTTTGTGAAAGTTATCATATGGAATCGATTTGTATTTAGTTAAGGTTTACAAGATTTTATAATAGTGACACTCTCTCTTGGGTGTCTGAATAAAAATTTCACCAACGCACATATAGTGTCGACTTTTTTATTGCTTAATTAAGGTAATACAAGAACGTGCATGCCAACATTACATGCAAACCTTACATGGCACTCTTAACAAAATCGAAAACACGACAGTCATTGTTAACTAAATCGTTCCCGAAAGTATTCACAAACGTCTTAGTGGGTACGCCTCGACTTCGGTGCAGCAAGTACACGACACAGTATTGTCCACACACGTTAGACAGCGGGCTCTGAAGCGTTGTTGAAAGTCCAAGTCACGCAGTTGCTCTGTAGAAAATCCACGAATTCGACGTGTCGAGGTGGCAAACCATAGGAGTCGAAGTATTCTCCACGACCGTCTTTTGCAATAAACAGCTGCCGGATAGGTCGTCAAATGAGTAGTGGGTAACCCGTCTTTAGGTAGTACGCCTCGAACAACGGTCCTAGTGTAAGCATCCGCCGCAAGGAGTCTTTCTATCTGTGCCGTATCCATCAGTAATCGTAGACGACGTTTCTGTTGCGGTCAATCTCCAAAACCGTCTCGAATTCTCCGTAGACGACGACGTTGATCGTTTGGTCGAGAGGTTGATTAAAGTGCATCTCGACTCGTAGATTGCCTTTATGTACCAAATTGAAATGGGGGCCGTCACAACAATCTGGTGTGATGTCAAACGCAAACAGGGTGTATCCTTTGCCAAACTCGTCCCGACTGATGTTGTTTCCCTCGTATTGAAACATCTTTCCCGTTCCAGCAAATATATTACTGTAACTTCTCACGTAGGAGCCATCGTTGAAATTAGGAACTTGTTGCCCGTCGACATACAATGCAAGAAAGTTCAAATTGTTGTGCTTTACGAGGAACGGATTCTTGGCGAATGTTCCATTGTAAGCGTCGTTGTCTACACAACACAAGACTAGTCTCTTGGGTAAGAAACCCAAATAAACGTGAATGTGCGACATGGCACCTCGCGGCATGGAAAATACCTTGCAATCGACTCTTCGCAACGGATACTTGGCCGTTCCCTTTTGTAGCGCTTTGATGTGACCCATCTGTACGGCAGGATTCAGTTTGGCTTTTCGTGCAAACAAAATTGCTTCGACTATGCGTACCTTGTAATCGGCATTGTCACCACCAGCAGCTATGAGTGCAAAAGCATCCTTGCTCTGTACTAGTCGAATTTTCACGTCGACGCCGTTCAATAGATAGCGGTCTTGGAAGAAGAGGTAGACGTGTAGACAGCCCATCATGTCGACGATTCGACTACGGGAAATATAGGTCTTTCTTTTTGCAGACCCTTGTTTGCGTCGTCGGTGGCATCCATGTGTTCAGCCGTGTCTTTGTACCACAAGGCAGTAGTCAGTTGACTCTTCTTCGCTTCTGCTCCGTGACTTAGTAACATTTCTATGTACGCTCGATAAGGATAGGTATTCGTTGAAGGTGTAACGAGGGTACCGTTCAAAGACACGTCGACTTGACTAAACAGAGAATGCATCCAGTTGTTTACTGGTCCAACAGGTGCGGCTTGATCGATGTCGTCCCCGTTTCCTTTGACTACACGTGCTCGCACCAACAGGTAAGTATTGGCCACGTCCAGGTAATCGTCTCCCGATCCGGGCAATAAGAATTCGATAGGACCACCCGTACCTATCGAGGCGACAGGTCGATGCTCGACCCATTGTGCGTGTTCGATACTCGTTTGCGTCGTTGGTAAACAAAACAGGTCCAATTCGCTTTTGACTCCCTCACACGACAACTGGTGGACAAAAGCCATGTCTAGCCGAATATGTCGTCTCGACGCGACTTCTGTCGTCTGCGTCTCTTGGCAACACTGGCTAGGGTTCTCGTCTGCTTGCGTTTTATAGCGCGAGGAGCGTTGTGTATGCCAGGAGGCCCACTGCTTCCCAAAACTCTACTGATCATGTCCTTTCCGGTTTCTTTCACACGCCTCTTTGCAGATTGTTTAATGCTCTGTCCAGACAACACGTCGCCGGCCACACCCAAACCTGTCTTTAACGCTCCATTTCCCAAAGCGACTGCGCCTCTTTTTATGAGTGGCATAGCACTTCGAATGAGGCCACCGAACAAACTACCTAGACCGTGACCTCGTTGCACTCTTGCCCCAACAAACACGGGCAATCCGTCGCCGACTTGTCTGACGTAGTAGTCTTCGTAGGAATGATTACGACTCATGTTTCAAAAAATGATGGTCTGCTTCGTCGAAAGTAAAGTGTTGCCGTCACTCTACCTCGCTCGAATGTTACGCGACGTCCCGTGTCGTCTATTATATCGATCTCGATGGTCGTAAATTCTTTGTGCAAGACGGGAATGTATTGTACATTGTCAAAAAAATTTGACACCACGTCTCCGTGTTTTCCTTCTATGGGTACAACCCTCAACAGAGGGACGACGGTGTCCCCGACCACACGTGGTTCCACAACGTCGGTGTAGACGTACAGCGAGTAAAAACCCTGCGCCATATCTTCCACAGATTCGGCATTTTTAACGTAATAATAATCTGGTCCTTCTTCTTTGGGTGTAGTGTAAACATCCTGGCTTAAACCTAGCAAACGCTGAAGTTTCAGTGAGTACACTGAGAATGAGATGTTTTCTACCATGTGTATAGTCACTTTTTGTGTGATGTCACTGTAGCTCAGTTTTATTTGCTTTTCTTTTATCGGTGACTTTATGATTCTGTTGATTGCACGAATGAGCGCTTGGAGACTACCGTAGTGGCATGCCTCTATATTCACCACATAAGGCATACCATCAACATTCACGCCAAAATAAACGTCCTCTTCTCTCACGTTGTACCAACTGTGCGGGTATTGAATCTCCACCAGTCCGCACTCCCACTGACCGACTAAACTGATGCGTTGCGGTAAAGCCGTAACATAGTGGGTCAACGTGTTGTCGGGATTTAACTCCATAGACGCGTTGCTGGGCAATGTCAGGTAAAAATCAGACGACATGTTCACCGCGTTTCATAGACGAATTAGGTAACAGGTATCCCAGGCAACTGCTCAACAAAGCCGTCCACAGATTAGAGTTTCCGTCTACTTTAGTCAGGTTGTAGATACTGACCAATATAACGGTGTACAGTATGACGATTTGGCAGAAGAAGACGATTTCCGATTTCGGGCACGTATTTCCAAACAGCACCCAACGTTTGCTGTTACTTCCGGTATCTTCGAGCTCTGTGTTTTCGAATCGAACGTTCGTCGTATCTTCCATGACACGAATGACGGCTCGATCGGTGTGTACTAACCTTTATACGCGACGAGCGACGCTTTATCCAACCAGCTGTTAAACGAGTCGGGATACCCTACCCACTTGATCAGGACCTGTGTCTTTTTTCCTCGCTTGCGCTGCTGCAACACTTTCTCGATACGATAGAGATTTTATCCTCGGTCACAACCACTTTCTGTAGTTCTTGTTCGTAAAAGTTCCCTCTATCGGCGAATCTTGATCATCGATCAAACGATAAACAGGCGGATCGGAACGATGAACTGTTTTGACGGTAAATATATCGTCACTCCAGTTGGGTAAGTAACCTTTTATGAATCGTCTCTTGACTTTGCTGATACGCACGTGATCGCCCACTTTTAAAACCGGTTTGACTTTTCCGTGTCCTTCATTTCCGTACAACCTTTGCCAAACCTCTTCTTGATTGATCACGTTCACTTCAGACGGCGCCATTTCAATACTTCTATGATAACTGTCGTTGTACGAATCGACTAGGTGGTGTAATACGTGCTGGTACTTTAACGTCTGGTTTTTCGTGAAATATCTCCACATACGGGTCTTCAGAGTACGATTGAAACGTTCCACGACACACGCCTTGGTCTCTTCGTTGTGTGTCGTAAAATGGTGGATACCTTTCTCTTTCAGAAACTCTTGCAGTTGCCTATTCAGAAACTCTTTTCCTTTATCCGTCTGCAATGACAGTGGGCCATCATTGTCATTTAACAACCGACGAAACGCCGTCGTAAGTGACGGCCCCGATTTGTTCTTCAATGGAACAGACCACGCTTTCTTGGAGAACACGTCTATCACGGTCAAAATGAAAGTGTGACCGTCGTTGTACCTTTTCAAACGTGACATGTCTACCAGATCGGCCTGCCATTGTTGATTTATACCACACACTACGACACGACTACGCCTGAAACGATATGTCACTGGTTTGTGTAGTGTGTAAGTGTATTGTACCGACAACCACCGTTTCACCTCTTTCGACGATGCACGTGAAGCATGTGAAGCACGTGAAGCACGACGCAGGGCATCGACCCCTCCGTAACTTCCGGTTAGTTTTGTGTCGTAGTAAATACTTTTCAATGCATCGTGTGAACGCTTCGTCTTCTTCCCTACGTGAGGAGACATGTCGTAATAATGCTGGTGTCGTGTCGTGCAATACTATTAATACGGTTCCCAACGCAAGTGTTGCAATGGTGTGGCCGAATGAGCTTCGCGCCGTGACGACACCGGACGTCTTCAATGCCGATGACGAGCCCTGTCAAACGAACTGCTTTTTTCCTTTGATATATCGTCGTCCTCTGACGCTGTCTGCATGTAAGTCCAACGATTGGGATTACCCACTAAATCCATGGGCGTGTTCACATCCTTGAGACTACGAGCGAAGGTTTCCCATCCCACCGGTTCAAACGACTTCCGCTTTCTCAACACGTCATTGACGAGGTCCACGATGTTACTTCCGGATACCACCTTATTTCTGTACATCATTTCGCCGCGATCGTTCTACCTTACGGCACCTTTCATTTTATTGATGAGTCGTCGTGCTTTCTGTTTCATAGCTTTCGGCACGCTGTCGATGATTTTGTTTTCGATGATCTCCATTTCGACGACTTCCTTTTTGGTAGATGGTTGAAGTTTGTTTTCGACTTTGCTGGGAAATTTTTCGATGGCTACACGCAGCGGTTCCTGCATACGCTTGTCAGAAACTGTGTTTCAGATCGGGTTTTCCCTTGTCGATGATGGCTCTGGCTAAAGCAGGATCCGCTTTAGCGAGGAGACAAAGGCACAACGCGTTTCTTTTCTCTCGCGCCAACATGACGAATGACGAGTGTCACGGCGTGTTTCTATTTATATATTCGGAAGGTAGGCGTACTGACATTTGTTTGGTTCCTTAACGATATAAGTACGCAGGCGGAAGTGTTCCGGTGTTGCCTGTTTGAGGTCGACGAACAAATACCCGTGTGGTACGGACGTCGCGTCTCTGAAAGCTTCTTGCATGTACTTTATTCGACCCGGATACATCTGTTTGGCCAAGTTGACCACTTGTGTATTGTCGCGAGGATTCTTGAAGGGTACCATGTACTGTGCGTTTATACTTATAGTGCGACTCTCTTTCCCTTTGGGAAATAAATTTTGCACTAAATATATTACGGACGTGTTGCAATGAGGACTGTTCTTCGTAAACAGTTTGGTGACCCTCTCGTCCGTTTCCGATATGAGATCGTCGATAACTACCAAGTTTCTCGTTTTAGGATCGAAAGACGACACATCGAGAAGACCTTCGATAAATTCTATGTTCGGATGTATCGTAGAGAGCGTGGAATACAACGCCTGCCATTCGCCGTAACACCACGTGATCTTTTCGGGCGGTGAGTTTGCGAGTGTGGCAGAATGACGTAGTAAAGAGACAACAAACGTCGTTTTACCACAGCCCGTCGGCCCAACAACGATACAAGTAAAAGGATGAACTAACCTCGTGTCCATACTTTACGTAACTGATGAAAGAGACTAAGATGCACGGTACGTATACTACTTATACTTCGAAAAATGACACAATATAAGGTTTGAACATTTTATTCGTGTACAACACAAACGTATTTACAGGTCGCGCTCCATTCACTGCAGTTGAATTAATGTCACCAAAGGTCTCATAAAACCACAAGACAGATTTATTTACAGATCATCCTCCATTACTGCCAGAACAATTTGCTTTAATTTGTTTCGCCACTCCTCAGAAAACGGTTCTTGCATCCAACTCCCGATAGTACACAAGTGATCGGACGTCAGGTCGGATAACTTCAAACCTGCGTCTAACAAAACACTCAACCAGTCTTTCATCACTGCAGTTGAATTAATAGCCTCCACAGCCTCGTTAAAGTGCATGTAAATTAGAATATCATCGGGTAACATACAATCGTGATGAAATTGACTAGGATCGTCTATCTCGCAAGCGAGACACTGTCGTCTTGAGAGTTCAACGACGGCACATGCTATGTGACGTGCAATCGTCTTCTTCATTTCGGTCGCAGGAAACTCAAGCGTAACGTTCGGACCAGTGGCGACAGGAGCGGCAGTTGTAACATTGGTTGCATGAGTAGAAATTGTGACATCGTCAGAAGCGGAAGTTGTCACATCGGCCGTGTCGGCGGAAGTTGTCACATCGGCAGGGATGGCAGCAAAGAGAGACTGAAACAGGGTACGGAGCCTAGTGTGTTACCTCAACGCGAGTGACGTTGAAGCCATACACTGGTCGAACAAAGTCAGCCATATAGATCGACCCATCGCTGTCTCGACAAAGCACATGCGCACCACGAAATGCATGTCAGAGGCAACGTAACCGTGTCGTTCGCATTACAAATGTCCCCTATCGTCGACAACCATACGCTTCTTGCAGTATCTGCACCCGATGTAGAAGGGAGTATGCTGCTTTGTCGATGAGGAGACCTCTGATCTTGATAACGGCGGCGGCGCTTACCGTTGCTTCTAGAGCCGATATGTCCACGACGTCTGGTTCCGACGGCCCGGAAGGGCGGTTGGTCACCGGCATGATGGGTCGGCTCGTCGGCTCGTCCTCGTTGCTCGAGTCTGCCGCATTGCGAGATCGGTAGTAAGGTGTCTTCAACATGATGATGTTAGCCGTGCTGTCGTCGTGATACGAGTGATGGTCCGATTGGCAAAACACCGCGCTTATATAGTTAGTAAATGTGTCGAAAGATCACGGATTGTAGAGTAGAACATTCAAAAGCACGGACTGCAGAGTAGAATATACACACGAACAGACTGCACGCGGACTGCAGAGTAGTTATTTAGTTCACCTCTTATCTAACAGGGGTGCTTTCAGTTGATGATGATATATCCACCAGGAGTAAGCACTTGACAAAAACAAGAAGCACGAATTTAAGCAGTATCGATATTTGGTTCAACACTTGTCCGCCAGGGATGATGTTTATAGTTCATGAGTTATCGCGCAAGAGACACGAATTTTGGGAGTACTCCTACATTTAGTTCAACCCTTGTCCGTAAGGTGGCACCACTTGTAGTTCACGACTTATTCACCAGGGGAAATTTAGTTCACGACACATCAGCAATGGGAAATTGAGTTTATAAAAAAATTCGCCAGGTGGCGCTACTGGTCAAACTAAGACGCACGAATTTTGGCAGTAGTGAAACTTTGGTCCATATATTTAGTTCATACAAATTCCGCCAGGTGGCGCTGTTTTAGTTCATAAAAAATTCCGCATGTTGATATTTAGTTTTAAAAAACCCGCCAGGTAGCGCTGTTTTAGTTTATGACCTATCTGCTAGGGGGAAATTTTGTTTTATGAAAATCCGCTAGGTGAAATTTAGTTCACGACCTATCCGCCAAGGGGCGCCATTTGACCTACATCCGGGTGCTTGACATTGACCTACATCCGGGTACTCGACCTTGACCTACATCCGGGTGCTTGACATTGACCTATATCCGGGTACTCGACCTTGACCTACATCCGTGTATTTGACCTTTACATACATCCGGGTATTTGACCTTGACCTTTGATCTAAATCCGGGTATTTGACATTGACCTAGATATTACGTCATTCCTCTTCCTCTAATCATAATCATTATTCTACGCTGATTAACCTACCTTACTACTCACAACATTGCCATGTATGCTATGGGAGAAAGTACTTATGACAGTTTAACAACATTAAGAATCGATTAAGTTGTTAGAACGTGATGAGTATTCGGAGCTGAGGCTCATAAAAACACAAATAGCACTCCAACCTTGAGGCTCTACAAAAAACCTCAAATTGCACCCCGTGAGTCTTTCCAAAACCTTCAATTACACACCCCCTTGGCTAAACAAATACTACAACTACACTCACCTTCACGATCACGAAACAAATCAAAATGCATCTCTGTCCTATCTCCAGCCCCCACCAAATATATATTAAGGGGCTTAACCCCCTCCCCGATTCCGACGCCTTAGGGGAGTGACTGATGCACTAAACAACTATTATAATCCAAGAAAGCCATCATCGCAGAAAGAGCGAAGTTCAACATACGATGCCAAAGGCCAGGTGAACCAAGAAAATAGGTAACAATGTGAGGTGTAAGCCAGTTGCAGCAAACCTCGACTATGTTATTAATAGACTATGCCTAAAATCTCAAAAGGGCTCTAGAAATCACGTTAGGGGTACATAAATGTTACAAACTGTCACCAATGCCAGGGTTTATCTGTGACCTTTACCGGTCATAACCAGCCCGGATGACACTT
The DNA here is from genome assembly GCA_020002185.1 of Paraescarpia echinospica. NCBI lineage: Eukaryota > Metazoa > Annelida > Polychaeta > Sabellida > Siboglinidae > Paraescarpia > Paraescarpia echinospica. Next base: position 53,652,393 of record CM034540.1, read on the forward strand.
TTTGTTATGATTTTTTTACTGTATAGCTATTTTGTGAAATTAGAGGCAGGGTTTTTTGAAGTTTTTTCAACATATGCATAATCGGTTATATATCTACTACTTATTACGCTATACGCCAAACGTGTGTCGGCATGAGTGAAAAATCAGTGCACGCATACGCCGCAAATTTTAAATCAACTTACTAGATAGAACTTAAATGAAAGCATAACACATACCAAATTATATTAACAATTGAGTTCGGTTTCGTGACCGAAAGTGTACAATTGTTCAAAACAAGTACTTACATACGTGGCACAGGACAATAATGTTTACGTCAAGAACATCACAATTCATTTCCAAATAAAATAACATCATATGTTCTGACAAACGATGTAACATATTGCATACACAATCAAAACATTAACCCTATCCCCTTATTTTTTATAACCGCCGTCTTCAAACACCATCGTGTGTGAAAAGGTGAGTAAGAATTTGCATTAAATACGAATAATTCAATACTGTAGACGTAGTTGGAAGAAAAGCATTTCATATACTAAGAGACATTAACATTTATGACCGAAGATGTGCAATAGTTCAAATAATTACTTAGCATACATAATCGACAATTAGTTTTTGTCTCACGACAATCCCAATAAAACATTTTCTGAATAACAATGTAATATATTGCATACAAACACAAAACACTAAGTTTACCCTCTTATTTTCATAACCGCCATATTCAAACACAATCGACTATATCTATACCAATTACAAAGCTACAAAGCTAATTTTTATATCAAAATGTTTGGGAATGTAAGGTACATATTTGTAGTTAACATGAATGTCAATATTCGTAGACCTACGTGAAAAAAGCACATATGTTAACACTTTAATTTGGTTTTGTAACCGAAGGTGTACAGTTGTTCAAATTATTACTTACACACGTAGAGCATAACAATTAGTTTTTCGCACAACAATCCCGGTTCATTTTCAAATAAAATGGCATTACTCAAACAGAGAATACAATATATTGCACTAAAAACCAAAACAATAACCTTTTCCCCTTAATATTCATAACCACCGTTCTAAAATACAATCGGTTATTGTGTCTACTAATTACAGAGCTACGTAGGTAATGTTGGATTCAGACTGTTTCGAAAGAAAATATACGTATCTGTTGTTAATATACATGTCAATATATTCAACCTACTTTAACAAAAAGCTCCAAATATGCTCAGATATGTTAACATTACATACATACGTGGCGCATGACAATTAATTTTATCTCACAACAATCCTAGTTCAATTCCAAATAACAGAGAACATTTGTTTGTCCGAAAAAAATAGTATCCCTTGCATACATAACCAACACACTATCACTACCCCCTACTTTTCATAACAGTCTTCCTAAAACACAATCGGTATATATCAATTGTTTACTGGGCTGCTTAGCAAAATTTGGTATTGAGATGTTAGAAATGTTACGTTATGTATTTGGGGTAAGTATGCATGTCAATATTATATACTTGAAAGTATAGCACACATTATGCCACCAGATATTAACATTTAATTCGAAGGTGAACAATATTTCAAATCATTAATCACATTCCTGGCACATGACAATGGTTTTTATCTCAAAATAATAGTCCAGGACTTTTATGGTTTGAGATGGATCAAATTGCAACAGAAGCTAATTCATGTGTTTGGATTACATTGAAGGTACTTATAAAACATATGAAAAGTGTACACCAACAAGGAATCAACATGTCCTATTTACCCATGTTAAATACCATTCATACCTAAAACCGTGGCATTTACGGAGACAGACCAGGACCGTACGGCAAATCTAGACATGCTATGGCAAACGCCGTTCATGTTCGGATCAGTAAGGCCCTCATGGTCTGGAATGATGCAGTTTGTTTTAGAAAATATATATTTTTGAAGTAGCATATAATTATGTATTCAGTTTCATGAAGATTGGAAGGAGACCCATAATCAATATTGAAAAAAATAAGATATCTAAAGAAACGACATCTGCCAGCAAACTCGGGGATGATAATCATAATAAAATATGAATATACATTATGTCATGTATCAGGATCGTTATAACTGGTACGTTATACAGCTACTTACCACAGTGAGCTCTTACACCGTTGATGGTAATAAAGGGTTGTTGTCTTCCGGTCAAATTCGAGTTGCACATGTCTAGTGTTTCCAGTTCCAATTAAACAAGCAATATGCTGCTTTATAAAGCATAACATGGTGTCAGAAGACAAACTACACAAACTATTAGGGTAGGATGTGTTGGTCGGAAAAAAACTTTTTTTTCCGACCAACAAATGGAATTTTTCAAGCCACCAAGTAGTATTGCGTTCGATGCCAGCAACTTAGATGAGGCATGGAGAAGTTGGGAGCAGCAGTTTAGGACATTTTACACAGCGTGTGAATTGAACAAGAAGCCTAAAGCTGTCCAAGTGGCCATACTACTACATACTGCTGGACCGGAAGCCCAGGAAGTATTCAACCAGTTTGAGTTCAAACCAGCAGGACCTGCTAACGTCCCACCAGCAGAAGATAGAGACAACTGGGAAACGGTGCTAGACAAATTCCGTCACTACTGCAAACCACGTAAAAATACAGTTTACGAACGATATTGTTTCTGGTCTCGCAATCAAGGCAATGGGGAACAAGTGGATCAGTGGATCAAGGACTTGAGAATGAAAGCTAAAATGTGTGAATTTGGTGACCAGGAGGATCTGATGATCCGTGACAAGATAGTGTTCAGCGTCAATGACGAGCGTGTTAAAGAGAGACTTTTGAGAGAGTCAGATCTGTCGCTAGCTAAGGCATTAGATGTGTGCCATGCAGCCGAGACGACAAGAGCGCAACTGAAGGTCATGGCGTCTGAAGGAAAGCCAGAAGCTAAAGTGAATGTAGTGAAGCAGAGATCTCGTTCAAGCACGTTTAGCAAGGGCTCCCATGCAGTTGGCAGGGGTATCAAGGGAACTAACAATGACACTGTGGGTGGTTATAATAGTACACCGAGACCACGGGCTACACAGGGAAGCATTCACTGCAAATTCTGTAGCAGGTCACACCCACCAAAGTCATGCCCTGCGTACGGTAAACAGTGTAACCGTTGCAAGGGGTGGAACCACTTCGCAGTAATGTGCGAACACCACCGCACTGCTACAGTCGATAGGAAGGTGCGGATGGTGAACAATGAACAATGTGAGAGTAATGAATGTCTGTATCTGGGTTCGTTATTCTTGGACGTGCATGCACACACTATTCATGATGATGACTGGATGACGAAGATGATGATTGACAGCCAGCAGATAAGCTTCAAGTTGGACACTGGCGCACAAGCGAATGTGTTGCCTATGACGATCTACGAGACACTAAAGCCGAATGCAGCCTACAAAGACGATACTGTCGGCATTCGTGAATGACGTCAAAGTGAAGCCAGGCGGCACGGTCAAGCTTCTGTGCATACCAGAGAACGCGGACAAACCGACACTGATCGAGTTCTTTGTCACTACGCACACCAATGTGCCACTACTTGGATGTCGAGCGTGCGAGTCATTGGGACTTGTCAAACGAGTGGGCGAGATGTCGCGTGAGAAGCCACTAACGAGTGACACTCTGATGAACGAATATGAAGACGTGTTCACTGGAGTTGGAGAACTTGAGCATCCGTATCATATCGAGCTGAAAGAGGACGTACAGCCGGTAGTCCAGGCAACCAGGAAACTTCCATACACCAGAGTGGAGAGTTTAAAGAAGGCTCTAGACAAGTTAGAGAGGGATGGAATCGTCGCAGATGTAGAACAACCTACACCATGGGTGAATAACTTGGTCATAACGGAGAAGCGGAATGGATCGTTGAGATTATGTCTTGACCCGAAACCACTCAATAGAGCGATTAAGCGTGAACATTTCGAGATCCAGACTCCTGAGGATGTGCAGTCGCGTCTAGCTGGAAAGAAAGTGTTTTCAGTGATAGATATGTCGATGGCACGTCAGACTGTCGGATGAGTCCAGTTACCTCTGCACGTTCCACACGCCATGGGGCAGAAAAAGGTTTCTGCGCATGCCGTTTGGCATCAGTTCAGCCAGTGAAGTACTGCAGAAACGCATGCTACTAACGTTTGGTGACATCAAAGGAGCGTACGTGATAGCCGATGACATCATCGTCGCGGGGGATGATGAACAAGATCACGATGCCATCATGCGTGCTGTTTTCCAGAGGGCAAGAGAACGAAACGTGAAGTTCAACTCGTCAAAAGTGCAGTTGAAGGTCAATGAGGTGCTGTACATGGGACATATAGTATTGGAAGCAGGCCTCAGCCCAGACCCTAGCAAAGTGAGAGCCATCGTCGATATGCCACTGCCTGAGCACAAGCGCGCAGTCCTGAGGTTTCTGAACGTTGTGAAGTATCAGGCAAAGTTCATCCCGCGAGAGTCGCACATCACTGGTCCTCTACGTGCGCTGCTGAAAGAGGACGCGGCGTGGTGTTGGCCACAAGAGCATACAGATGCAGTGAACGAGTTGAAGACAATTCTAAGCAGTTTGCCAGTGCTGAGGTTCTACGACGTGAACAAACCAGTAACGTTGCAGTCGGACGCGTCAAAGAGTGGACTAGGGGCGTGTCTTCTACAAGAAGGGCAGGTTGTTGCTTATGCGTCAAGGGCACTAGTCGGTGCAGAGCTACACTACGCACAGTTGGAGAAAGAACTGTTAGCGGTCGTTTTCGCGACTTCCAGGTTTCATCAGTACATTTATGGCAAGGAAATCGAAGCGCAGACTGATCATAAGCCGCTTGAGATTATAATGAAGAAACCGATCGGAAACGCAACGGCACGCGTACAACGAATGATGTTGAAGCTACAGCGATACGAGATAAACCTGTCATATGTACCAGGGAAGCTGCTGTACGTAGCCGACGCTCTCTCACGTGCTTACATAGAGGGTGAGCCAGACAATGAGCTCATTGACGATATTGAGATTATGGTCCACAGCGTTACAAAGAACTTCCCAGCAAGTACAGGGCGACTCGAGCAAATCCGAAGCGCTACAGCCAATGACGTGACTCTTCAGCGACTACTTCAGGTCGTGATGAACGGCTGGCCAGAGTCGAGGGCAGCTGTACCAGAGGACGTGAGACCGTACTGGAACATGAGAGATGAGATGAGTGCAGACGACGGACTCGTGTTTGCAGGCGAACGAATTGTCATTCCAGAGTCAATGAGGTCGGACATGCTGGAAGTGCTGCACGAACCACACATAGGGATGGAGAAGACGAAATCTCGAGCTAGATCAGCTATCTTCTGGCCGGGAATGTCCAGAGCAATCGAGGACACTGTCTCGAGGTGCAAAACATGCCTACAGTTCGCCCGGAGTAATCAGAAGGAGCCGATGATAGCACACGAAATCCCAGACGGCCCGTTCCGGAAAGTCGCAATGGACATTATGTCGTTCAAAGGTCGAGACTACCTAGTAGTGGTTGACTATTATTCGAAGTATCCCGAGTTGGCACTGCTCGAGAACAAGACAAGCGAATCTGTCATCTCGCATGTTAAGAGCATCGGTGCACGTCATGGAATACCCGAAGAGATCGTAGCAGACAACCAACCGTTTGGTAGCTATAGTTTTCGGCAATTCGCGAAGAGTTGGGGTATCACAGTGACTACATCGAGCCCAACATATGCTCAATCGAATGGGCAGGCAGAGCGAGTCGTGCAAACGTTGAAATCGCTCCTCAAGAAGGCAGACGAAGAGGGTCGTGATCCCTACATAGCGATGCTAGAATACAGGAACACGCCGATCAGTGGACTCCGCTATGCACCGGCACAACTGGCAATGAGCAGACTACTGAGGTCAAAGTTGCCGACAACCAAAGCCGTTCTTGAGCCGCGAGTCGTAAACGCGAAACAGGACTTGACAGACAGACAGACACGGTTCAAACAAGACTATGACCACGGTGCTACATCATTGAAGCCGTTGAAACCTGGTGATGTAGTACGAGTCCAGAGAAAGTGGGGCTGGGATCCCGCTATCGTTCAGCGGACACACGAGAGTCCGAGGTCATACGTGATCCAGCATGAGGGAGGAGAACTCCGTCGCAATCGTCGTCATCTACGGAGGACACGCGAGCAGCCGCCGCTGATTCTTCCTCAGATGGACGATCCCGACGTTCGAGGAGAAGGTAACGCTCTTCAGATGCCGGTACCGCCAGACGTGCCATCGCCACGAAGACTCGTCGCTGTGCCGCCACGAAGAGTCGTCGCTGAGCCACCTCCGCAAGAAGAGATTCCACAGAATGAACGATTCTCTAGATACGGTCGTGCAATCAGAAAGCCTATGCGATTAGACATTTAATTGTGTTTTTCAATACTATTTGACATTGATAGTATTATTGATCTGTTTCGCAAGTAACCATTATGTGACATTCTATGTGATTTTTGATAGTCGATATAATGTGACTTAGCCTAGTTTGCTACTCGCTTGATATCGATTTATCCACAGCGAACATTCGTTAAAGCTGATGAATGTGTTTTTGAGTTTATGAATACAGTTTTTTTTAGTCTTAAAGGAGGGATGTCATGTATCAGGATCGTTATAACTGGTACGTTATACAGCTACAGTGAGCTCTTACACTGTTGATGGTAATAAAGGGTTGTTGTCTTCCGGTCAAATTCGAGTTGCACATGTCTAGTGTTTCCAGTTCCAATTAAACAAGCAATATGCTGCTTTATAAAGCATAACACATTATATATAAACAACAGCCAGAGCCTCACATCTGCAGAGCAAAACCAGAGTACGTAATGCCACTTTCACATTGTCTACAGCGTACTGTTAAAACCAGTGTTACCTTCCAGGCATGCGAGCCCTACGGTATTCCCATCTCGCGGCGCCTGGATAACCAAGGCTACCAATGTTCTCCAACAGCTTCAGTTAGTCATGAAATAATGCAGCCACTTCACGCTAAATTACTTCACGCTACAAAACCTGCCGTGTGAGGATATTCACAATAATCCAGCAGATGGCGACAGTGATTTACGGCTGCCAAGGTAGGATTCAATGTACAATTGCATCCTGTCCACTGAGCGGTGTAAACGTGACTCAGTGGTGTATTTCATTTATAGAGGATATCGAGCCACGCCCTCCTTTAGCTTAAAAGCGTGTATTTTTACTTGTATAACATGTTGTGTAAGTACTGGGTAACGGACGTAGAGTTACCCTCATTCAAGAATCAAGTAGATCGACTTACCTCGAAACAAACTAATCGCAATCACTAAAAGGCTCACCAGAGTAACTAACATAATGTAGGTATTCATAAATCCATGTTAAGTTTCATCAACTAAGAAACGTGCGCTACACACTTCCATATAATGTACACAATATTAACGGTAGTTGGGGTGGTCACTGATTATTTCAGTACTTCCTGGTTTGCTGTTACACGGCTCACCCACCTGACTTCAGTGAACTTTGACCTTTACTCCTGCGACATGCCTACCCATTTAAAGATGACCTACTTAAGTAAAAAGTAATGTGTCAGTGGTATTGCAATCAGTCATTGTGTGTAAGATGGGGTTCAATGTTCTCTAAGTTCTCTAACCTCGTCTTCGCAAATGGGCGCGTCGATCGAACGAACGCCTGCACGTCGCGCAAACAAAAGGCAATCTATCCATACGAACGAGCAGTCCCAGAACACTAAGTAACTGCCCGCACCCCACTGGTGTCTGGCATCCTCGCGCGCCAGGGGGCTAATGACATCAGTCTATCAGTCTTAATATACCTCCTGCCACATCCCCTTACGAAACGCTGAATTTAAGCTGTGCCGGTCTTCTCGTTGATTTTCTAGATTCAGTTGTTTTCGTTTCAGCCAATCGTGACTCATATACCTACACGAAGTTTGGGAAGTAGAAATAATTATTTATATACACATTATCGCTCGTGATTCATTCAGATCCTCTGAGAGCTTCTAAAATAGCCCCACAACGTATACATCATTCACTCGAGCAATCCAAGGTATCCACTTCTTTTGTACTCCCGCTTAGCAATGTTGGCCCCGTCTGCCTTAATTTCTCTAATCGCGGAATTGAACGTTCAAAAAAGAGATACCGTTTCAACTGTCCCAAAACTTGACACAAAAAGTTATTCCTGGCAGGCAGACTGAACACCGGTCAGTCAAGTTCAAATTGTGCTTGTCAAAACTGAAGAGTAGAATTGCTTATGTCAGTTGACCGTCCGTGCGCGCGTGCGTCTGTGTGTGTGCGTGTGTGTGCATGTGCGTGTGCGTGTGTGTGTGTGTGTGTGTGCCTGTATGTGTTACACCCGTCAATATTTACAAATGCCGGCAAGCATTATTCCGCAAACAGGTCACACAGGCAAATTGCTGCCAAATATCCTTTCGCTTATTCAAATCATCTAGAAATCCACCATTTTACAGTCAACACCTTCTACAATCACATATGGAAATGTGCCTACTCAAATACACTTATGTCATAGCACGTGAATTTTGTAAAAAATTATTTCTCAAAAATACACTGCACTTTTCTTCGACTTTCGGAAGTCTAACTAGAATATGACCCCAAATAGACATGGCATTGTTGGAGAAAAATGTTGAAACTAACACTTTTTATAGGCTCTCCTATCTCATACACTGTGTGATATACTTTTTTAATTCATCCACGTGTTTGTTTTTATACACATTTCAAAAGAGCCACCTTACTTGAGAGGGCACCGTGTGAATAAGCATTTCACTGTCGGACAGTTTGTAATCTGGCATATATCTACACTCCACACTCATTCTCATGTAGTACGTATGAACTCCTAACACAGTTTTCCAGAAAGTCCAATATGTGCGTTATAAGAATATTCAATTTAGCCAGTTGTTATGATAAATTCCAATTAATCTGTTTCCTTGGTATCCCCATGTTATAATACAACAATTAATATGAGATAGTAGCAGTGCATTATATAAAATAATTTTAATTTCTAAAGGTAACACATGTTTTAATCTATTTAATATTCCTATAGTTTTGGAACATTTATTTGATATTTTTTCAGTGTGTTTTTTCCAATTTAAGTTAGTATCTAGAGTTAAACCTAAGAAGTTAAATTCTTCCACTCTCTCAATATTTATATTATAAATTTTGAGAAATAGGCTCTGCATAGATTTGTTTGGCATTTGAAAGGTCATATATTTAGTTTTACTTTTATTTAGTGACAACTTATTAATATTAAGCCACTCAATTATTTTGAGGAGTTCTTCATTTATTATTCTGTATTTCTATTGTGTGCTTTATCACTAAAAGTTTCAGTTGTGCTAAATAAAGTGGTATCATCAGCATACATTATAAATTTAAACATTTGGCTTGCTTGTGAAAAATCATTTATACATATAGTAAATAACAGTGGTCCAAGGATGGACCCTTGTGCACACCTACTTTTATAGGTAAAGTATCAGATGTGGTATCTTCAAATTCGGTATACTGTTTCCGGTTGCTTAAATAGCTTTCGAATAAAAGAAGAGTATTGCCATCTATGCCATAATATCTTAACTTGTTTAATAATATCGAATGGTCAATAGTGTCAAAAGCCTTGGAAAGGTCAAGAAAAATACTGATTGGTATTTATGTTTTGTCCATTTGAGTAATTATTCTATCTACTAGTTCGAGTGATGCATAATCTGTTGAATGGTTAAGTCTAAATCCGTACTGATTGATTGGTTTCAATAACAGTGCACCGTTTAGCCTACATGCTGCACCACCGTACGACATTCTTACAAGCAGGACTAGATGCTTCCCATCTTTGCCATAATAGCCTGTGTGTAACAGCTGATCACGTGAGCCTTGAGCACAGTGTGAACAATGAGAGGACATGTTGCAGTAATTCTGACAAATGTTCTTGTCATCGCATATATAATATATAAACATTCTGGGGGATAGACGTGCTAACTGGCAGTGAGTAGTCAAAACGCGATTCTGAGACTATCCTGCCAGGCGAGAGTCGGTTAAGCGAGTCTAATAATTATTAATAGTCTCGCATCGGGCACCAAAGGGTGTTGTGTCTAGGGAATCCATGCCCACTATGTTGCGAGACAGATTCTGGGCAAGCCTCAGGGACTTGCAGATCAAAAATACACTTCGTCACAGAAAAGATTCTCTAAACTTCGAGGAGATTGTGATCGAGTCGCGGACTCTAGAGGAAGAGTTTGGAAACCAGAATGCAGTGCAAGTTCGTGTACAACAAGGGCAACAGACAGAACCAACCTTGCAAGCTCTTGTGAAGAAAGTGGAAGAGTTGGAAGGAATGATCAAGAAGAGACAGTCCAGGGCACAGATGAAACAAAGGAAGGAGCCACTTACCTGCAATGATTGCAGTAGGCCTGGACATCTGTCGTTCGGTTGTTCGAGAGAATCACTACAACTCCACACCTGTAAAAAGGTGTAATGCTGTTTTAATAGCAGAGTCTATGTAACAACATGTAGCTTTACCAGCCAGTGCCAGGACTCTGCCCAGGTTATACAATACAATAGATACAAGAAACAACTGCTACAACTGTATCAATTCCTTGTATCAAACACAGAACATATTAAGTAAAATAATTGTAGTCATAATGTTACTGATATATCTGATAGGTGACAATTAGTTATTGTCAATAACTATATATTACACTAAAATAACAAGTAACAATTAAACGCAACATGTATTTAAAAATAACATATAAGTAGACTGTCTATGTACAAACATATGGCATTACCAGCCAGTACCAGGACTCTGCCCAGGTTGACACCTCAATCCCTTGATGGCTAATGTGTCAAATATACCTGCCACAGTGTGGCAGCTCTATGACAACTATAGTGTTTAACTACAGTACCTGCTACACACGGCAAATCCTGACAATACGCCACATATAACTGTATATATATATATATATATATTGATGCTTTAATTCATGAGTATACCAGTGTTGCCATCTAGCGGATAACATTTTGAGGCGCCTTTCAGAGCCAGACTATCGTTCTGGCGAAGTCACGCAGCCAGACGAGAGTCGGCTAAGCGAAACTACTTTATGCCCCGACCTGAAAGTACGAGCTCGGCAGCTTGCGTAGAGCCGGTACGCGAGTATAAGGGTGGCGTATCAATTTAGGCGCGCGAACAAGTAGTTCATCTGACAATTCGTGCATTTTTGTATTAGTTTAGATATAGAACAACACGTATACGTTGTATGCAAGACGTACGTTTTTGCATAGTACATAGGCATAGCCTAGGACTAGGTTGGTGGTAGTCAAGTAGAACTGCGTTTGCGGTTGAATATTGCAGATTTAGGATTGGTATGATAATTCACGGAAGTTATGTCCTGCATCTTTGAAAGAGTTATATTTTAGCAAGTTACTAGTTATTGACTTTATTATTGTACGGAATTAGGTATACCCGAACTTATAGATGTCAACATGGATATTTTATACGTCATCATTCTTTGCTGTTTGGCGTTACACGGTAAGTGAACATGTACTAGTCTAATACTTCGTCTTCGATAATTGGCAGGATGCAGACGCGAAGGATACGAAATAATAATAAAAAATAAAACGTTTTATTTTCCAACATAACGATAATTATATATATATATATACAATGTTTGGGACCCAACGATTTCGCCGTTATAACTTGCGTTTTGCCTAACTTTAATACCTCTGTGCGTTAGTTCCATTATTCAACATTATGCCAGGCATATTTACGTTTAAGAATAATGGCTGCGTCTTAGCGCACTTTTGAGGGGTAAATAGCGCCCCTATATATAGCTCATTTTACGAGCGATGCGGTAACGCACGACCACAGCGGTGCAGACTGGCGCAAACCGGGTCGCTATTTGGGATTCAAAAGTGCGCAGTTAAGTCTTAAGACACTATTTTCGTAATATAAATATGCCTGGGATGATGTTGAATGATGGAACTAACGCTCTGATGCATCAAAGTTAGGCAAAACTCAAGTTATAGCGTCAGAATCGAGGTGGGTCCGGATTCTACACAAGTACCTAAAATAAATACATTATTATGTCAAAAAAGGGGTATACTGAGGAAAGTTCTGGAGTTGAACAAGTTTCTATAAGCCTAGGCTAAGCCTTAGCCTTAGGCTTAGAGGCTTAGTAAGGTATTACACTTACAGTTACATACTAGTCATAGTAAGACATAGTATTAGTATACAATTTAGTATGTGACAGTACAGCATAATCTTCACATTTATTTTGGTATGAAAATGAAATATTGTACGAATACCTGGCATTATTAGTGTATACATTAATATTAAACATTCAAATACAGTACATTATAATACATTCATCAGGACATTTCCCTAGCAATTTGTCTAGGAAGAAAAATGCATATTTAAGTTTAGTGCGTAATTTTTTCAAAGTTTTTATTATAAATATCTTTTGAACATATCGGTTATTAATTTGTTAACGAATGCATAAAAGGTTGGCATCATTGACATTGTAGTATGGGCTGGTAGTGAATTCCAGCACTTTACACCATAAGTTGATAAGCATCATGATTTAATATTTGTTCGGATACTTTGAAGTACATATTGACATTGGACTCGAGAAGGACATAAATTAGTTTGCTTCACAAAGAGGCACTGAACGTTGATAGGTACTGGCATATTATTGTATGTTTTATACATTATTGAGCAAATTTTCACATCTACTAAGTCTTTAAAGGGAATAAAAACATCTATTGCTTGAATTCATGTTATATTACATCCTGCTATCTATTTCTACGTCCACCAAGCCAAAAAAATTCAATGAATTAGAAATTCCACATTTTATGCTGTGCATCCGGACATTTTCGAATATGCATATTTGTGGCGCGCTTTTCGGGATGCCGAGATGTGACGTCACTTATGACTCAAACTCGCATCAGGCCAACCCTTTCCATGCATTCAGAGCATGTTTACAAGTATAGCTTTTGGGTCGAAACGAGCGTCAGAACGAGTTATTGTGCAATATTCCGACGTAATGCAAACACTAGTCATCATAGAGGAGCAAGCAGTTATCTTACGGTTCCACATGAATCAAATTTTATTCAAAACAACGAATGTGAATGAGCCTAAAACTTACAAGTCGACTAGATTTCGCCGACCTTGGGCTCGTTTTCAGAATAATTATATCGAATGCAACCAACGGGAGATAATCTTCACCAACAAACATACATAGCGAACATATATTGTATCCAGCTATGTTAAATCAGACAAAGAATTTCTGCTAGTCCCGCTAGCTCAGTGGGTAGGCGCGTTGGTTACTTCTCATCTACTTTACAATCGGGCGACGCCTGTTCAATCCTGACAGCACGCAGACTTTTGATTTTCTTTACACTTTTTTTGTTTATGTTTTCACGAAGTAATATAAACAAAATCATTTTATACTATAATGCACTGTTTGTAAATAATTTTTATTTTTGTAGTAATTATTTATTCGTCACAAAAATAAAAATATGGTCATTATATAACGATGTTTCTAAATTTTTTTTATCCAAACAAATATAATGTAATGGATATATAATTTATTAATTGTAAATATATTGTACGGTAATATATTGTAATTATATATGTGAAAACAGATTGAGATCTGTCTGGATAAATACAATTTAGAAACATCGTTATATATAATGACCATATTAAAATTTTTGTGGCGAATAAATAATTACTACAAAAATATTTACAAACAGTGCATTATAGTATAAAATGATTTTGTTTATATTACTTCGTGAAAACATCAACAAAAAAAGTGTAAAGAAAATCAAAAGTTTGCATGCTGTCAGGATTGAACTGGCGTCGCCTGATTGTAAAATAAATTGCAAGAAACCAACGCGTCTACCAACTGAGCTAGCAGGACTAGCGGAAACTATTTGACTGATTTAAGTTGTTATGATAAATTGTACAACTCCTTCATATATCGATATTCTAGTAATATTATGAGATTATACACTTTATTTTATGTAGCTGCAGGCTGCGAAATAAGGCCGGTCCGATCGTCCCGGACGAGTAGTTTCAGTGATCGGACTAGTCCTTATTTAGTGGAGCAGTCCCATAGGGCTAGCTGTTATTATGTGAATTAATTTACGCTATGTATACGCTAGTTGTGTGTTGTGATGGAATAAAACAAAATAAGACAGTAGGGTAGCATTTTATCACAGGCAGCTAAATATTCCGTACGACTGTCGGATGGGAAACTTGCTGAACGCAGTGATTGTAAATGGCGGCTGTTTACATCCGGTTAGCGTAGGACAGGTAGTGCCACCTAGCGACCATGAGCGACATGGACAAACATACATGCGCGGGTTACAGACATTGTTACGTGCTATCCTGTCGTGATGGTAGTTGCGTTATTCCTGCATCGGGTGATTATTTTAGCAAGTTACCAAACGCCAGCAATGTTACTGATTGTTTAGTCGGCTTCGGGAAAGAAAACGCTAATAAAAAGTATAGGGCAAATGATGCAACTTAGTCCGACAATGTCGGTCCTTTGTCGCCGTCAGGCTTCAAATTCTGCTGGCATCACCTTGTCCACGACTCCTGTTTGCAGCCCCTGATTAAACTAGTCATTTCTTCTGATAACTTTGCAATTGGATCTACAAAATCACATGTATTTGTTTCAATTAATGACACATTTAGTTGAACATTGAAATGGGAAACGGCTTGTTTTCTTTATGAAATAAAGCCACTTTTACTATGTGTCACACATACATGACACAACAGTATGATTGATGGTACCTGGCACATTTATTTTTAAGGACTAGTAAAATAATATGAGGACTAGTTGTTTCTGAGTCAGCTAGTCCGACGGACTACCTGTCAACTAAATCCACCGTGCACTCTGGTAGCTGGATACAATATATGTTTGCTATGTATGTTTATTGGTGTAGATTATCTCCCGTTGGTTGCATTCGATATAATTATTCTGAAAACGAGCCCAAGCTCGGCGAAACCTAGTCGACTTGTAGGCCCATTTGCATTCGTTGTTTTGAATAAAATTCGATTCATGTGGAACAGTAAGATAAATGTTTGTTCCTCTATGATGACTAGTGTTTGCATTACGTCGAAATATTGCACAATAACTCATTCTGACGCTCTTTTCGACCCAAAAGCTATCCTTGTAAACATGCGCTGAATGCATGGAAAGGGTCGGCCTGATGCGAGTCTGTGTCATAAGTGACGTCACGATACCACGTGATCGCCTAGCTCATTAAAATTTTATTTTCTGCGGGTATCGCTTCACAGATGGACTTAAAAACGAATTTATACTACAAATGTATTTTTCTGTATTTGTTTAATGTTGTCAAATGTTACATACAATGTTAAACTTTGTGTACACATGGAAAAAGGATTTTAGCTAACGCCTTATTTTTATTTCCTTTAAATTTAAGTATTCTACACCTATAAAATAGTGGGTTTGTGTGATGTAGTCTACCAACACTTTTTCTGTAACACAGTGTACATTAGTAATACATGCATTTCCCCAAATTTCACAGCAGTAGCACAATATTGGTAAGAACAGTGAGTAATATAGGGTAAGTAAGCTTGTGGTTCCTAGGACATGACTTGCTCTGTACATCACACCGTTTATTCTAGACAGATTTGTCTTGACATCATTTATATGGTCTTTCCAAGTCAACTTTTCATCAATCAGAATTCCAAGGAATTTTGTCTTACTGACTCTAATAATTTGGTTATTGGGCAATTCCATGTCAGATCAATCACTAAAAAACCTCACCGTCTCTGATTTTGCTGAAAATTGGTATGTCAATTGGAATATGCCACACAAACAGCCATGCCAATTTTTAGAAAATTGGGTTGTATATTTTCTTAGTTACAGGCCCTCAAAAAAATAAAAATTTGTTGAAAAAAATCTATTTAATCACCGGTTTGGTTCACTTTCTGACCCATAACTTCAGTAATAATAATGCTAGACTAATAAATGTTATATTTCTGGAGAGGTCTCATTTAACTGCATCTAGTGGACATGGAATCGGGTAACTGAATAATAATTTTTTTTAAATCCAAATACATGCAGTTTTGTGCCCTGTGACCCCCCCGTGACAAAAAACCTCCAAACTGATTGGACCCAAAATACATGCATTATATAAAACAGTATGTAACCCAAATATCCTGAAAAAATCAGAGTGGGCACTCTGGGTTACTAAAATACAATCAAAATAGCATGTACATACATACGTATATGAACATTGCACTAATTCTAATGCTTGTTATACAGTCATTATGTACACCAAATGTGCTTGCATACTAAACATGTCACTGTCAGTCAGGTATGTTTTAGTGAAACTAGATAATTGTCATGTGAAACCTGTCTAGATAATTAATTCTCTTTATACAGTGCATTATAATTAGAACCAATATTATAACACCAACACGTCTCAAACTGGTCATGCATTGATGCAGTTTATTTACCGGTACACTTTTTATATATTGGTATAAATTTAATAAATTGTAAAAAAACCACAAGCTAATTAATTTTCAACCATTTCTCCACTTGGTCAAAGTCATGACTGTTATTATTAGACTAACTGAAATGTTCATAGTCTCGAGTCCAATGCATGTACACGAATTCCTCATTCACAGTGCAACAGCTGGTTGTCCCATCAATCCTTTTACACAGCCTGCAATGCAAATATTTAGTAATGGTAAGGGGCATGGAAATATAATTTGCTAGATAATTCACATCGAATCAAACTGTAGGTAGATTCAGTATTGCCCTGTTGGGGTTTGTAGCATATTTAGATTCTTTAGAGGGGTGGATAGACTGAATCACTCATTATTTTGCCATGCTGCAATGTGAGGACAAAACAGGTTACAAAATTATTCCAGAATATTATTCCAGTAGTCCCCCCCTAAATACACCATTGAATATCGATATAATATAAATATATAATAGCAAGTATCCAGTCTTTGGGACTGGTTACAAAAAATATTTGTTTATATAATTATACTAATAGTCTAATACTATGTGATATATATGTATATGATATATACCACTCACCACTGCTTATAGCCAGCCAGTACTAAACAAAGGATTATTCTCTAAAGTGGTATAATTTTGGATTACCTTGTTCATAAGAAGAGTAGCGTTTTTCATTTCTGATGCACTGAGTTGATAGACTCGCCCGGTTGACGTAAGTGGTTCGACAGTGGTCAAGATCTGATCTTGACCAACGATCAACTCATCAAGGCATCTTGGGAAGGTGAAGGAAGGCGAAGGTCCGGCTGGATGAAGAAAGCTGACTTGTGCTTCATTGGTTTCAGGCATCTCCTTCAACATGTAGGCTAGCCACCAGTTGTCATCATACATGCACGTAATGTATGATCCGTCAATGTCAGCCACTCGTAACAGTTCTCGTTCATTCGTAATCTTCACGATCTCCTGTTCTGTGTCTGCTGAGAACTCGCGCACTTCCATCAAAGAACGTGATCCTTGAACGGGAACGAAGGAGTGCAGTCGCTGTGTTCCTGTTACTACAACAGCATCAGCAAATCTGTTCCGTAACTTAACTTCTTCATCTGTGATTTCATCTGTGTCAACAAACATGACTTTGATGGACGGCAAGTTGCCAGAGGCCCACACAAACAAGTCCATTGGTGTCTGGATCTGGTCATCATATGGCTTCTGAAGGCTGGCTCTAGCAGCCAGTCGTTTCACAGTGCCACCGACACCATCACATGGGCCCTTGCCATGAGACGTGGCGAAGAAGTGCCACTCTGCAGTAACACCATTAAAGTCTTCTGCATGGAAAATGGTGTTGGAGAAGTTCTTTCTATTCTTGTACTGCGATGCAGCTCCATCCGAGAAATAGATGACATGGTGAAGAGGCATGTTGTCACGCAGAAATGCTATCAGGTGACGTTGGTAGCAATGCACAGCCACTGTATCATGTGTCATTGAGTTGGAGATGGCCACAAAGGTTTTGTGCTTGACTACTCCTTCTTCTCGATAGTAGGCAACAAACGGATGTATGGTTGCTTGGTCATTTGTCCAGTGGTAGCCCTGTGCAGCATCTTGCACAACAAATGAGTAATTCTCTGCAAAATCACCAGTGACTATCACCTCTCCTTCAACCAACTGACTTTTCTTGTCTTTCAAGAAAGCTGACTGCTGTTTCGCGATAAAATCGTGACGTTTTAAGACCTCAAGATTGTCCATCAAACAATCCACAAACACGTCCGTTTGTTTTACAACCGTCTCCAGTCTTGTTCGATCAACCGAGACCCATGCTTTATATGTAATTTCATCGATGGCTAGTTCATCAAGTGCGGCATGTAGACTCTCTTTCAAATGATCCTGTGTGGGACAGTAGTCACACTTCCCAAGGAAACATGCCGGTAACGGTGGATTGCATGTCATAGCTGCTATGAGATGGTCATACTTGATATCCGCATGATAGTCTCCCACGATTTTGCAGAACTCTGATGCATTGCTCAGTTTTGCACCGTGCAGCATGAGCTTCACGTTCTGGTGGATGGTGCATACGCAGACGCTGTGCGTGCCACTGGCACCTGGCAACACAACATTCTTTGGGCGTAGTTCGGCGAATTTTGAAAACCCTATTGCTAGTGTCGGGTGTTCAGCCTTGAAACAACTGTATGCTTCCTTCAGATTGCACAGAATCAGACGCTTCTGGACGTTACAACGCTGACCTTGAATTCTCATACTGACAGTCTTTTTTTCCAGGCATCAGCCGACTTACAACATCACTTTCGTAAAAGTTTCTTACTACAGTTGCTGTATCTTCAGAGAGAGTCTTCCCTGGCTTTGGGTTAGGAGACGACATAATTCCTTCGGTACTGGTCAGTCGCTTTGCTACCCGTGCCATGTGGTAGCTTGTACCAAACTCGGACATCAAGCGCCGAATGCTCCAGGTAGACGGTGCAACAGTGAGAATGGAGATTTGTTCACTGCAAGAGCTGCTGCCTGAGAACTTGATTTTTAAACGTCTGAGAATATCATTGTGGTCATCTGATGCTGCATTGTCATCTTCATCATCATCTTCAATTCTCAGCCTCTTCCGGATGGTTTCCCCTACACGCTTCAACTTATCTTTCGCATATCGTTTAGTGGACAGCTTCTTCTGTAAGATTGGTGATTCACCAAGCACGGTCAGTGAACTGTTCAATTGATTGACTGCGGTTGAACGGCCAACTTCATACACGTCATCAGTGCTATCACCTTCAGCATCTTCATCTGGGCATGCAGGGACCGTCTTTGGGCGCCAACTTGGTAGTTGCTTCCGGCATCGTGTGCACAATTTTTGCCAGGTATGAGCACAATATTGGAATATTGGGCAGCCAAAGATTTGGTAATTTGTCGCAATCCGCTGACTTTTCGAGAAGGCTTTCCTGTATGGCATAGCCACGGATCACAGCACACTTTCTGGTTGGAAGCATAACTAGTAATGTACTTTTTCAAGTGAATGTCACACAGTACCGTAACATTATCTAATCCAATTCGCAGAGTAGCTAAAGATTGTTGCTCCTGTGTCAGTTGATGTGTGCTCAAAACAGCATCACACAGTTTTCCTTTGTCAATTCCAACACAGCACAACGCCATGGTTAGTGAAGAACTGATGTATGTCATCAGTGGTAAATGGTGGATCTCAGCTTAAAACAGTAAACGTATCTACTGTACATTGTATCTGTTATGTAACAAAATGTGAAGCTGCAACTTGATAACCACTGTTACATATTTTATAGGTCAGAATATAAAATGTATTATGTATAATATAATTATATATACCTGGTACTTGTATATTTAGTATAAGTAAATTAATAGACTGGATAATTGCAAAATGATAGCATAGAAAAAATATTATAACAGAATTATACAAATTAAAAAAAAATTAATATGTGTGCTATTTTGATAAAATCTTAAAAAACCTAAGAGTGCCCACTCTGATTTTCTCAGGATATTTGAGCTACATATTGTTCTATATAATGAATCTATTTTTGGTCCAATCGGTTTGGAGGTTTTTTCACGGGGGGGTCACAGGTCACCAAAATGGCATGTATTTAAAAAATTTTTTTTTATAATATTTTGTTATATGATTCCATGTCCACTAGATGCAGTTAAATGAGACCTTTCCAGAAATGTAACATTTATTAGTCTAGCACTATTATTACTGAAGTTATGGGTCGGAGAATGATACAAAACGACGATCAAATTCCGTTTTTTTAACAAATTGTAATTTTCTTTAGGGCCTGTAACTCGAAAACTATACAACCCAATTTTCTAAAATTGTGCATGGTTGTTTACATAATATGTGCCAATTAGTATATGAAATTTAAGCTAATTCGGAGGTGGGTCGGCCAAAAAAGTGTCAAAACTGATTGATTTGACATGGAATCACCATATTGTGAATGTTTATGTCCATATCACAATTTATTCTGCGGTTGCCAAAGACCATATAATTTGTTTTTGATACATTCAATGACAATTTTTACACACTGAACCATGTGTACCGTTTCTCAAGTACACAGTTGACTACACTTATAAGGCTATGTACATCTGTATCTGAATACAAAATATTGGTGTCGTCTGCAAATAGAGTTGTGATACATTACAAATATCATTAATATACAGGATAAATAGTTTAGGTCCTAGCACTGAACCTTGCGGTACACCGCATGAGACATTTATTAAATCAGATGAACATTCACCTATTTTGACAAGTTGCTTTCTGTCACATAGATAGCTCTTGACCCATTTCTCTGCCACACCACGAACACCATAGTAAATGAGTTTTTCTATTAGTACAGAATGTTTTACTCTATCAAAAGCTTTTTTTAGCTCGATGAAGACACCCAGTGTATATTTCTTTCTACCCCAGTGGTGCATTAATTTCTTCTACCAAGTCAAGCAGTGCATGTGAGGTAAACATTGAGGAACAAAACCAATACTGGCTGTTTGACAGGACATTGTTTTTATCAATAAATTGTTCTAGTCTTTTATTATAAAGCTTTTCAAGTATTTTGGAGAACTGACACAGTAGAGATATTGTTCTATATTTATTAAAATCTGCTTTTCAACCTTTTTTAAATATGGGGATAATTTTTGATACTTTCATGCTAGATGGAAAAATTCCACTTTCAAAGGACATGTTAAATATTGCTGTCAGTGGTTTAGTAATAGTTTGTATGGTTTTCTTAACAACATTCATACTTATGCCATTAATATCTGTTTTTTTTTGTATTTACAGGTTCTGACAATGCCAATGATTTCTTCTTCATTTATTGGGCTCAAGAACATACTAGTTATATTTCTGTTCTCGAGATAATCATGAATTGAGGTGCGATTGAATGGTGGATCTATTTTTGCAGCTAATTCTTGACCAATATTTGCGAAGAAGATATTGAACCCATTTGCTAAGTCATTCTTATTAGTAAATGTTGTACCATCCATTTCATAACAATCATGGTAAGAAGATTCACTCCGTTGTTTATTTATTATTGTGTTCAATATATTCCATGTTTCTTTACTACTTTGTTTTTGGTCTCCTAACAGTTTCCAGTAGTATGTTTTTTTCTGCATTTCTTAGAATTGTGGTTAACTTATATCTTTTTATAACAGTGTTCCGCTTCATTTGATCTATTTTTCAGAAATCTTCTATACAAATCGTTTTTCTTGTGGCAAGCATTTTTCAAGCCTGTTGTGAACCAAGGTTTTTCAGAATTTACATGTTTTGTGTTTATTTTCCTGACCGGGCAGTGTTTGTCATATTTTTTTATAAATGCACTAAGAAATATATATCGTAAGCCGTATTAACATTGGTTGTGTCACTGCTAGTAACATTCTCCCACTTTTCACAACTGAAATCTTCTACAAAAGAATTGATGTTATCAGTTGTATGATTTCTGATATATTTGTGTGTTTCTTGATTCCTCTTAGTCACTCCATATTCGCATAATGTGAATACTGGAAAATGGTCAGTTATGTCACTTATCAGAATACCATTTGTGGTTCGCTTATTTATGGCACTTGTAAAAAGTTGTCAATAACAGTTGCTGTATCTCTAGTTATCCTCATTGGTTTATCGATAAGAGGGTACAGGCCTAGACTGTACATACTATCAATAAAGTGTTTTGTGCCTAAGTCAGTGGCTATCTTGTTTTAGAATGTCAACATTGAAGTCCCCACATAAAAACAATATCTTAATATTATTTGGGTTATTTTCACAAAAGGTGTCAATGTTAGATCCTGGTTTACGATAGATGCAACTTACTGTTACATTCTTTTTGTTTTCTATTATTAATTCTACTGTTACGCATTCAAAGACATCATTTATTGATAAGGATTTACTTAAGACTTTAATACAATTAATGTCTTTACGGACATATTTTTTGCCACTCCACCTCTAGCATGTTCTCTACGTATCTGGAATTATAGATAGATTATAGTGTTGCAGTGTTGTTGGATTAACCCAAGTTTCTGAGATAGCAATTACATCAAACACTATATCAAGAGTGTGAATATAACTTTCAATTTGCTTAATGTTTGCAATTAAGCTTCTTGCATTTGAGTGTATTATATTAAGACAGTTTTTAGCATTGACATAAGTACTTATATGTGAATAATATTTACGGGAGAATGAATCATTATTTAAAAAAATGTTATCAGGATCAGTTTCTGTGCCAAGCTCATGTGCGTTTCTATCGTGATATTGAAAGTGGTTTACATTGAGGTTAATGTCATTTCCTATCATATTAATACTAGTGATCAAACTGTTGTTATGTTGTGAACTGATCACAAGTCGGAATTAAACCCCTTTTTAAATTTAGTAATTTTACAAACTCCCTTCCAAAAATGAACTCCCATCCACACAAAACTTTACTCATGTTCCTGCTAAGCCAATTATATTCTTGTTAAACATAACTTGATAAACCCATCTCAACATCATGGGTTTCTAAACGCGAGGTCATGCTTAACAAATATGTTATGTTTCTTGGAAGATATCACTAAATGGGTAGACGAGGGATCACCAGTAGATATCATCTACTTAGATTTTCAAAAAGCTTTCGACAAAGTGCCACATCAAAGATTACTGCTTAAACTAAAGGTCCATGGTATAGGAAATGGTATAATTAACTGGATAAAAAAATTGCTGATTGACAGAAAATAACGGGTAGTAGTTGATGGTGAGGCTTCAAACTGGAAATCAGTATTGAGTGGGGTACCACAGGGATCAATACTAGGACCTATATTATTCTTAATATGTATGAACGATTTGGACGATGCTATAACAAGCAAGGTGTTGAAATTTGCGGATGATACAAAAGTGTTTAGAATGATTAAAAGTGATGGAGATAGACAACATTTTCAAGATGATCTTGACAGGTTGATCAAATGGTCTGAAAAGTGGCAAATGCTGTTCAATTTTGGGAAATGTAAATGCCTCCACACAGGACATGGGAACGAAGATGTACAATATACAATAAGGGGTACTGTACTAAGTACTACTGTAAAAGAAAAGGACTTAGTGTTAACCATTAGTGCTGATATGATGGTTTTAGAGCAGTGCGGAATTGCAGCTTCAAAGGGAAATAAAATCCTTGGATTAATTAGGCGAAATATACTAATAGCGTATAAGGAAAAAGAACTAATAATACCGCTGTACAAAACAATAGTTAGGCCTCATTTAGAATATTGTATACAACCGTGGAGGCCATATCGCAAGAAGGACATAGATATGTTAGAAAGAGTACAGAGGAGAGCAACTAAAATGAAACCAAAACTGAGGGATCTTAGTTACGAAATACACCTAAAAGAATGTGGTTTAACAACACTAGAGACCAGGAGATTGAGAGGAGATCAGATAGAAGTGTTTAAAATATTTAATGGTTATGAAAAT
Source organism: Paraescarpia echinospica (assembly GCA_020002185.1). Lineage (NCBI taxonomy): Eukaryota > Metazoa > Annelida > Polychaeta > Sabellida > Siboglinidae > Paraescarpia > Paraescarpia echinospica. The sequence continues at coordinate 53,676,291 of CM034540.1, forward strand.
ATTGATAGAAATATTGTTTTCTCAGTTAAGAAAGATAGAAGGACTAGAGGACATGAACTTACATTAGCAAAGGAGCAGTGCAGATTAGATATAAGAAAGTTCTCATTTTCACAAAGGACTGTAAATGAATGGAACAGATTATCTGCTGATTGTATGGGTACTAGTAGTGTGAATATGTTTAAAAATAAAATCTACACACACCAGAAGGGCGGGATACACGTAGATAAAAGGGTTGGACTCTTGATAAGCCAAAGATTTCTTTTTACCATGTCTGGGTGAAAAAAAGTTCATTGCATTTTTAGTCCTTTGGCCGAAGGTCCAAGGGACTATTGCCATCACTCTGTGTCCGCCGTCTGCCGTCCGCCGTTAGCTGCCGTATCTCGGAAACCGTTCAGCAACTTTTTCTCTAATTTTGCATAGACATCTTGGGGCACTGCCACTATGCAAGAGAAATCTGTATTTGATTTAATCATTTTAAGGGCTCCCTAGGGCCTCCAAGGACCCCAAAACTGGTAAAAATGTAACACGGCCTATTTTTTCAAAAACTGTTCAGCAACTTTTTTTCTAATTTTGCATAGATGTATCTTAGGGTGCTGCCACTATATACAAGAAATCTGTATTTGATTGAATCATTCTAAGGGCACCTAAGGGGCCCCCAAAGTGCAAAAGGTTTACATTATCTAGTGATGTGGTTTTGAGAAGGGCCCTTGAGATCACCCCCCAACAGTAGATGTTGTGTAGTGTGCCAGAAAATCAAAAGCTGTGACTAATTTCTACAGCCTAGGCCATTGAGACCTTGACTAATCTTTAATTGGTCACAGCATCCAGGCAGAGTAGACACACTTGACCCCTGTTAGACTGAACAGTTGCCTAACACTTTTAAACTGTATCTTCAAAACTATTGGTTTTCTATAATTGCAAGTTGTGTTTATTTTGATGTTCATTTAATTAATATAAAATGGTGTGACTGTGGTGTCTATTGATTAAAGATGTATTGTCTGTAGAAACCTGTAGGTGACAAACATAGAAAATTAATATTCTGTCACCTGTAGGTGACAAACATAGACAATTAATATTCTGGACAACTGTAGAATGAAATATCCTACACTTTATTTATATCAAATGCATTCTACTGTTATGTTTACGCTTGCCATGCCTTGTGTAGACATGGTACTGTGTAAATAAATTGTATCAATATAGACTAATAATTACAGATTCACAATATAGTTGACACCTGAAACAACCAAATGTCAACCATTAGAAGAGTTGACATAGTTCCGCTATACACTATATATGTAAATTTAACCAGCTGCCATGTCAAGTCCGTTATAATTGTGACTAACAGTGTTCAAAATTATTCAGGTAAATAGCAAATAACAAGGGACACAAGTTTTCTCCTTGCCATACCTCATACACATGAGAAGAAGGCTGACTCAGCCTGGCCCTCATATATACATGATTTAGCATTTTTGTACATGTTGTATACAACTTTCAACACAATACCATTAATACCGCATGAAATTATCTTAGACCACAGGGAGGACCGGTCTACTAAATCAAATGCTTTCTTATAATCGATGAAGACACAATAAAGCCTTTTGAGTCGAGACAAATACAATTCAACCAATACCCCTATCTGAACACTGCCTGTTCTTCACTTATTACATTCGCTTTGTTTAGGTATGTGGTCAGGTTGGTGTTCTGAACAATCACTAAGGATTAATGAACACTTGTGCAGAATGTCACCCACTTGGCAGGTTTAATTGATCTATTCAGCAATGAGGACATTGGTTAGGCCTCACTCTGGACACTGTCACTCACAGTGTTGTGTATTGTCTTAGTTGGTGCATTGAGCTAATCTGCTTAACCATGAATCAGTGGTGGCTCTGGTTGTGTATTACACCCAGCTGTGGAGGTAAGATTCTCTGCCTGCTATTGTTTGATGGAAGCTGTGACTAATCTGTAATTGGTCACTGGCAGTAGCTTGTGTCAACAGACAGCATTAAGCCACTAGACCCCTTTTAAACTGGACAGTTGCCTGTAGGTTTTAAACTGTGTCAAACAGTGAGTCTACCTTTTGCTCTCAGATAATCTGTCCTCTTAGTTTTACACATGAAGACATAATCTGGCATAACTTGATAAGTCTTTGTAGCAGAACATTTGTACTTCCAGTGTATCATAGCAACATAACATACATATTACATACTGTGTGCCACATTTGAATGTTGTGCATGTAATATTTCCATGCAATCCATTTGCATATATAATGTAAAACTTCAACAGCCGTTTTCTTCATTTTCACTTTTTGATCCCTACCATGTTCAATGCTCCATAACTTTGCCAATTTTTGTAGCAGTCATATTTTTTGAAACCGTGTAAAGCACCCTACCAAACCTTTACAAGGATGTAAGAAAACAATGTTACAATTTTTCCGACTTATCACTCATTTGGTCAGCCGGGGTCACATATAGACGTATTAGTCCAAAGGACTTCAGGGCCACTTGGCCCATTTTTTACTGAATAAGACCCATTCTATGCTTTGGAAAAAAATAGCACTGTTTGCATGAATTAAAAAATTATCCTATCTACCTGCCATGTTTGGCATTAATACCTACTTCTGGAAAGGTTCAACCATTGCAATCTGTATTATCCCAAAGATTGTCATTTTGCCAACTGTTGGCTGGCAATCTACTAACAATAAGGTGTATTGCATAGTTGATTTGTTAATTGTTTATGTAATTGTACCATGCAGATGGCTCCAATGACAATTCCAGTTATCCCTACAAAACACAGTATACATTTAGATCTATATATCTTAATCATGGCTGCTCATTTTCTTTGCCCATGTGAACACGTGCCATTCATGCTTTTTTGTACTTAAGTCATGTAAAGGTGTAACACACACACATACCATATATCACTCTCCATGCGCCGTCTGCCGTCAGCTACCATATCTCAGAAACCATTCAGCAATTTTGTGTCTAATTTTGGATAGACGTATCTTAGAGTACTGCCACTATACACAAGAAATCTGTATTTGATTTAATCATTCTAAAACCCAGTAGGGCCCCCCAGGGCCCCCGAAACTGGTAAATTTTAACATTTTGTCTATTTTTTCAAAAACTCACCAGTAACCGTTTCTCTGAGTTTGTAGACATTTCATGTGGTAGTTAGTGCCACTATACACAATAAATCTGTGTTTGATTCTAAGGGCACTTCAGGGCCCCCAAAATACGAAATTTTCCTACTATTTCCCTACTGCTGTAAGCCTCCTGCAGTAGCGTAGGCCACTGATCTCTATTTATAACTGAATAGTGGACTTTGCCCTATCTCATCTCTGATCACTGGGGTGACTGAGTGGAGTGTCCTGGTGTCAAAGATTATGATGTAAGTCTGTATATTGGACTAGCCTCAGCTCACTGTCTGCCATTGTCCCAGTGTCAAAAAGATCATAAAGATCATTATACTGTTACTAATTTACAGTATAATGGGAATCCCTACTGCACTGGCAGAACCTGAGAAACTTTAAAACAACAAACGACATAATTATCAATGCAATATAAAGATATGATCTAGGATTAAAATAAAATAACTTAGATATAAAATAATATATAAAATAACTTAGGTATACTTGAAAAGGTTAAAGCATATTTAGCCAAAATTATAAGGAATATTGCATAAGTGTACAGATTCCGATTTCGAACACAACTCGAAGGAATAACAACAGCCTAGGTTACGTTGGCTCAAAGTGATATAGTCTGGGTTTCGTAGTTCTAACAAATTCCGCTGGATGGCATCATATATGGTGTTAGCTAAAATGGTTGAACAAAAATAATTAGTGACACTGAGCTTGCATAGTCCATGGCTTGTGGGATTGATTTCTTTAATATATTGTCAATTTTCGCTGTGACATTACTTTAATTGTCTATAGTACTAGTAGATAGCCTTAGGCTTGATTTGATTTAAGTGTTTATAAATGGTGCACACTGCAGCATTTAATGTGATTCTATTTTAAAAGGTATGATGGATTGGGTTCGGTTGCTTTTGTTCGACTGTAACTCACATTGATGAAAGACCATTTAAATGTACAATTCCTTATTTTGTAACTCACACTGATGAAAGACCATTTAAATGTACAATTCCTTATTCTGTAACTCATACTGATGAAAGACCATTTAAATGTACAATTCCTTATTTTGTAACTCACACTGATGAAAGACCATTTAAATGTACAATTCCTTATTTTGTAACTCACATTGATGAAAGACCATTTAAATGTACAATTCCTTATTTTGTAACTCACATTGATGAAAGACCATTTAAATGTACAATTCCTTATTTTGTAACTCACATTGATGAAAGACCATTTAAATGTACAATTCCTTATTCTGTAACTCATATTGATGAAAGACCATTTAAATGTACAATTCCTTATTCTGTAGCTCATATTGATGAAAGACCATTTAAATGTGCAATTCCTTATTCTGTAACTCACATTGATGAAAGACCATTTAAATGTGCAGTGTGTTACAGCTTGTTTTACTCCTATATATTAAAGTAAACGGTGGGTTGTATTAACTAGAAGCCATAGTTTCTCTTGATATTTCATGTTCAATTAATAAAACGTGTATTTTTAGCACGATGACAGTGTTTTCTTTATTACATTAAAATACATATAACAGTACCTCCTAGTTTCATTCAAATGTGTCCATTTCATATTAACCCCAGCAGTGCAAGTTATAACATGCCCTTTTATAGACTGCCGGAAATTTTTATAGACTGACGAAAATAAAATATTACAATAGGTCTGCCTAGCCTATTTTTTGTAATAAAATGTTTTACAAAATAAAATGGTTTTCCTACCTACCTACCCTATTTAAAAAAATCAAGTGTAATAGGAAACACAACTATATTTAATTTAGGCCTTATATATTAGTGTTTTGCCTAGGTCAAATTTGCAGGGCGTTACACCCTGCCCTTCTTCGGTGATGCCCTGGTACCCAAAAAAGGCAAAAAGAATGCCCTGGCTTTTTTACATGACGCCCTGCTATATTTTGCATCATAACCTTACTCGTGGCTACAGATGGTTACACCATTGTGAATAGTAATTTGAGTGTCTGCAAGCGCCCCGACCTCGAAACACATCCCTACCCTGATTGCGCCACGTGCGCGGTTCAATTGTTCAACAATCCAGCTGAGCGTGTCGCACAATCAGGAATGGGATGCATCACGAGATCGGGGTGCTTGCAGACGACTGTCTCCGTATTCCAGTCTCAGGATGCGCTCAGTTCAATTATCCAAGCGCCCCTATCTTGACACCTATCCTTATCGCCGTTGTTTTATCTTCAGATATTGAAGTCTGATCACTGGGAGACTAGTACCGTTAGATTTGTTGTTAAATTCCTAATCATGTGAGGCGTGCAAAAATTATTACAGTAGGTTTTGATCTGAGGCGGCACCAAACTTCACAAGTCGATAGACCACAGCCTGTTCACGTCAGACTTGTTAATGTACCGAAATATATATAATGATAAGTAACGACGTTGTGTATAGCATAGCTCAACAATAGTAGTAAATAATTGCATATTGTGTGCATTAAAAGAACCTACTCCCCTATATGTGCAATGACCCGCCAGCACGTAACCTCGTTCATGCTCATTTCAAGGTGTGTTGTTTCTAGGTTACGATGTCACATGCAAGTGTAGTGGACTAGCCAGGGGTGCTAAGGTTGCTGGCGGCTAGCATCTTCTTTTTGCCAAAATGTTTAGCAGCAGCTACCAGTAATAATTATTATTCAGAGGGGTATCATTAAACAGTGGCTTCAAATTAGTAATAGTTATTTTTCTGTTTGTTGACCGATTGTTAAAAAATGAGATTGTATGGGTTGTTTTTCTGTAAATAAAATGGAATTTTCAAAATTAGCTATGCATCTCTATAATTATTTTTATGTTTGACATCACATTTTGTACTATTTGCAGTCCAATATATTTCATTTTCTGTTCAGCCTAGTCTAACAATATTTTGCATACCATTTGCTTATATAATAGTCTCTGGAAATATTAAATATAATGTGAATATATACATAAAATGTTATGTCATGCTGAATATTGTCTTTTGCTAAAACTTAAAAAATAAAGTTAAGACATGCCAATTTAACTTAATAAAACATGTATTGACTATATATATATATATATATATATATATACACTATGATCTTCCATTTGTCCACATTTATATTGATCTAAATGTAATTTTTCAAAATTACTGTGTTGCTTTACTTTTTTTTTTCTTCTAATTTGAACAATGGTATATCTCAATTTATGTTAAACTTGGCTCAAAGAAATTTGGCAGACATATTACCTGTATAATACTCTCTGGATATGTTGAATTTTACGCAGATTGGCAAATATTAAAAAGTGTAAAGCTGAATATTGTGTTTTGTTCTACAAATGCTTGACCGAGCCTATATTATAATACATAAATATATATATGTATATGTATTATATACACTGTGTACATAATATAACTATATAACTCTGTAATTGCCCTTACAAGGATGAATAAAGTTGTATTGATTGATATATGTAAGTAGTATGATATTAAACTACAAGCTGTACACTGCTACTGCATCTCAACTGAAATGGCATCCTGCCCTTTTGAAAACCTGGGCAAAACACTGTTATATTACATCCCTCAGAAATATGTCGCACAGACAGTCCTGGATATAATTCAAACAAATTAGTAGCAATAATATTACATGCCTGATATAAAAAATGTTTAATGCTCACTTTTACAAGGTTATTTAAACGACCATACTATCGTATACAAAATAATACAATTTTAATCAACATATTTGGGGCACACAAATTTTTAAAAAGGCACATAGTTCTACCTCTGGTGTGCCTGAAGGGCACATGCATATCTTTTTCCAGAGTGATCCCTGTATGTATATATATATATATATATCTATATATATATATATATAATGTTCAGCTAGCTGGTAACAGTTAGTCTTTATGTTGCAGTAACAATTGGACAGCTGACAGAAACACCCAGCAATGTTGCTACAAAGATTAGACAAAGTGTTTCCCTTGCCTGTGCTGGAGACTTGCCCAAATGGGGAGAGTTCATTACAGCTTCAAGTTCAGGTAGCGAACAAGAAATCGCTATCGGTGGCAATGGTGGTGATTTATTTGACAAAACTAAGTATACACTGGCAACTGAACCAGCTGGAAATTATGAACTGACCATCATCTCACCAGTTCTGTCGGATGGAGGGAAGTACAGATGTTCATACAGACGGGATGCAAACCAGTATGGAGATGCAGAAGTTATTGTGTTTGGTAAGACATTTTCAGTTTTCCGCCTACTATTGATCAACTATATAGGTTATTGTATAGTTACATTAAGGGCCGCATGCCAGAAAGTGTCTGGTCATCTCGACTAAGTTAGTCACAGGATTGGTTAGTCCTGGGATTTGCTAAATCCAGGACTAAGCTAATACTTGGACTAAGTTAGTCCATATGCCAGAACATTTTTAGTTATGGGATTTACTAAACCCATGTTATTATTGTTATAAAGGAATTCCCTGGGCATTCTCATTGTTTTGGCAGGAAACTACCGAGTTCTCACATCTGATTGGAAACACTTGTACATATCATAGCATGGCTGCACATGTATATATATATATATGTATATATATATATATATGTATATATATATATATATATATATATGTACATATATATATATATATATATATATATATATCTTAGCATGGCTGCTAATGGCTACTAGTACATGTGCAATAACAAATCAAAAAAATGTTGGTATAAGATAAGAGATCTAACAAAATAAGAAACAATAACATATATATGTGTTTATTATATGCATGCATTATGCAGACCTCTATATTTTTTGCAAAACAATTCTCATTAAATTATATGTTGATAAAAGTACAGTAACACTGAGCACTGATTGAATTAAAATATGACTTTAGTTTTGTAAGAAACTGAGGGAAATACCTCTACATTACAAGTAACATGAAAATTAAATACTAATCACCTCACGTATCCCGTAACTGTGTGTATTTGTTGGGGCACCTCTGATGATAATCGCACAATCTGTCTCCACCTCTGTCGGTCTTTTGCTGCCATTTGTGACATGTAGAAGTCGAGGCCTGTCCATTCTTTGATGTTGTCTTGCTAATTCTTGTTCTGCCTGCCTCTTCTTCTCTTCCCTCTCACTGTGCCTTGGAGGATGGTTTTTGCCAGGCCAGTAGATCGTGTGACTTGTCCATACCATCTCAGTTTGCGTCTTCTGACTGTAGACAGGAAGTCTTCGTGTTGTCCGGTGTTTCAAGTGATTATATTTCTCACTTCCTCGTTTGTGACATGGCCTGTGTATGGGATGTGCAAGATGTTTTTGTAAATTCTCATTTCCACAGCTTATATTCTTCTTTTTAGTTCTGCTGTTAGGGTCCATGTCTCAGAAACGTACAGAAAGATTGATATGAAAGATTGATATTTTCATGGTGATGTTGTTGTTTTTCCACATTGGTTTTAGTCTTGCAAGTGCGGCAAAGGTTTGTGCAATTTTTTTAAGAACTTCTGGTTTTGATACCAAAACTGAGGATCTTTGTTATGAAAAACGCCTAAAAGAATGTGGTTTAACAACACTAGAGACCAGGGGCCGGTTTCATGAAGCGTACTTAAAGTTACGCAATTACTTAGCATCACGTGTTTGCGTAAACTCCTATGCTCGCTCATGTTAAAAAAATCACGTCATTTACTAAGACAATCATCTTAACGTTAAAAACGTTCTTAGCCACTTCGGGGGCCGGTTTCATGAAGCGTTCTTAAAGTTACGCAATTACTTGGCGTCACGTGTTTGCGTAAACTCCAATGTTCGCTTATATAAAAAAAAACACGTCATTTATTCAGACAATCATCTTAGCGTTAAGTACGTTCTTAGCCGCTTCATGAAACCGGCCCCAGGAGATTGAGAGGAGATCAGATAGAAGTCCTTTGTGAATATAAGAAAGTTCTCATTTTCACAAAGGACTGTAAATGAACGGAACAGATTATCTGCTGATTTTGTGGGTGCTAGTAGCGTGAATATGTTTAAAAATAAAATTGACACATACCTCAGAAGGGCGGGATACACATAGATAAAACTTTTTTTTAAAGGGTTGGACTGTCAATAAGTCAAAGGGCTTCCTGCCACCTAGAGTTAATTGTCTGGGTGGCAATCTTGTTAAATCTTGTTAATGCCTATGCCACCTGTTGGCTTAAATTGACAATATACATTACACAAAATCTACATTGTTGCCAGAGTGAAGGCATTTTTAGATAATGTTTTAAGGCATTATGTATATATATATATATATGTGTGTTGTATATAACAAATAACAATAAGTGTCGAGAGTCAACTCAAAACTTTAGTAACGTTTCTACTTTTGATCTGGCAAGTCCTATGCCAACTTAGTTTGCCAATATGTAAATTCTATATACCATCCGACAAGTAGTGATCTATGCCAGCATGCTCTAGGCAATCAAGAAACCATTTATGTCTAGCCCTGCATTCTCCTGTTCCATATTTTTTATTGTTGAATTGTTGTTTAAGTAATTATGCAATCTAAAGTGTTTCTAAGAATAGTGTACTAGCTAAATTTTGAAAATATGTGTCGCAAGAGTAAATGAAATTATTACTTTTTATTCTGGAGCGCAGCAGTAAGAGCTTTGGACTCTTGACTGAGAGAACGCGGGTTCGAATCCTGTGTGGCGGTGTTGAATCTTGGGCAAGTTCGTTTACTCTACATTGCTTCAGTTCACTCAGCTGTATGAATGAGTACCTGGATGTAGACAGTGGTGGATATTTGTGTATGAATAGTCTTCGTGCATTAATTGCAATGTAGCTGAATGCTTCCCAACCCCTACTATATCAGTATCAGTAAATGTTATCACCAGTTATGCGTGACAAATGTTGGAACTTGGAAGCCAGGGCTCAATGGTTTTAAGCATCAAATAAGGTCTCGTTTTAAAGACTTGGTGACTGTGTCTTAACATACTTTCAGAATCAGATCCCACGTGTTCGACCAACATCACAAACAATGCAGCAGTAGAAGGAGACTACGTCGCATACAGCTGTGAGGTGAAGTACCAGGGAAGGTGGGCCCCAGTGATGGAGTGGAAAAACAAGGATGGAGTTGTCCAAGCCAAGGGTGAATCTAGTGGGGACATTTTGAAGTACACATATATCACTGAGTTGACACCAGCAGACAATGGACAGATCTTCACTTGTCGGACTTACTTTGATCAACTAAAACCTGAACCTCCATCATATAATGAAGCAACCAACAAACCTACAACTGACAATGTGCTTACTAAGTACACATCGCCACAGCTTAATGTTTATTGTAAGTACTTGTTTCACCATGTTTTAGATTCACTAAAACTTGATTTGAAATCTGTTTCAACTCATATTCATAGCTTGGCAGGTTGGTAAATATTGTTTCATGTGTTTTAGTGATGTTTGTTTATTAATGACATAATTACTAACAATTTACGATCATACTGCAAAGTAAGGAAATAAATTAAGACGGCTGGGAATTATTTAGAACTATGTGTAAGCAGTATTTGTTCGATCAACTAAGGCCTGATAACCTAAACAACAAAGAGGTGACAATCATACACGTCTACACATGACAATGTGCTTATTATATATACATCACCATCACTTAATGTTTATTGTAAGTATTTGTTAGACCAAGTTTGTTATTATCAAGTTATATGTTCATAGTGCATGATTTTAAATATGTTTGAACTCCTGCTGCATATTCAGATTTCATAGCTAAGTGAGATTCTATTGTTTTATGTCTTTATGAACTGAATAATAATCACTCCCAGTCATACTGCAAAGTAAGGAAATACATTTAATTAGGCTGGCAATTAATGCTTTTTGTAAACAATATTTTTTATGTAATTCCGATTTTTTTGTAGCCAATACTGAACATATTTGTTAGTATCACCAATATGAAATATACACGATATATGTCTACAGCCCCCATGTTTTTGATGTTTTGCAGATGGTCCACGGTTGCTGGTTGTGGATCCAGTACAAGAGTCTTATTATCCTGGAGATACAATAAAGGTAACAGCTGATAGCAATCCTTCCTCGAGGACCTATGAATGGATGAATACAACAACAAATGACATACTAGGAACATCAGACATGATCACAATAACTGCAGCTATGCTTGGAAGTCGGTCACTCAAAGTTAATGTGTGCAACACCATCCCAGTTTCACCTGCCAAGACCATCTGCAAAGAACACCATTTGAACTTCACAGTGATAAGTAAGTGGATTTTTATAGTCGCGTCAATTTCAAAGTATGACTGCATAATTTGAGCACAGTGGTATTTGCAATATTTGGATTAAGGTACGTTTTTGTAAACATGCACTAATGCTTTGGTCACTACTGGGATGCATATTGTAAGTTTGAATAATAATTAAATTAATAATAAACAAATGTGCATTCAAATTGCATCTTTAAAATATAGCTTGAACGGTTCAGTTATTAATATTTGTGGGATGAATTTAAAATGTGTTTTATTAACGACCACATGGTCAAACATGATTACAGTTAAAACGGAACTGAGACAGACTCACGGGAGCAACTGGTGACTCAACAGTTTTTCTTGTAGTTGATCGATGTGGCGACGAACGATGTCTTCACCTTCGAGACGGACAGTGTACGATACTGGTCCCGTCTGTTATTCGATTGTGCCAGGTACCCAGCTTGCAGGGTTGCCATAATACCGTAGAGCGTACACAAGATCACCGGATTTGAAGGTACGAACCTTGTCGTGCCGGTCGTGTGTCGCCTTCTGTTTGGTTCGTATGACAATGGCCCTCCTACCAACATCTGGCTTAATGAGATGAAGCCGGGTCTTCAGCTGTCTGTTCGTCAACTGTTCAGAGGGGGCTATGCCCGTCGTTGAGTGTGGAGTAATCCGGTATTCGAACAGGAAGTGTGCTAGCTTTGTGTCTAAGTCCCCTCCTCCTTGGCCCGCTTGCAATGTGCTTGATGTCATTGTGTCGGCAGAACTCTCGAAAGTCTTCAATAACGAATCCAGTGGCATTGTCACTGACGATGACATCCGGGATGCCATGAGTGCTGAATGACTGTCACAGTTTACTGATGGTCGTGGCTGAAGTGGAGCGTCTATCCACTTCGAATGGGCGTCGAACATCACCAGCATCATTCTGTCCATGCATGGACATGCATAATCAATATGCAGTCGTGACCATGGTCGATCGGGAAGTGACCATGGTTGTAGGGAAACTTCCATGGGTCTGGGTCGGCTACGCATGCAGATGTTGCATGTTTTGACCGTTTTCTCAGTGTCCTGATCGATACCTGGCCACCACATCAGACTGCGACTTACGGCTTTCATGCGCACGATCCCAGAGTGTGCATTGTACAGTTCTTCCAACAGTGCTTTGTGGTAGACACTTGGAATGATCACTCGTGTACCCCACATGAGACAACCATCATGGATGCTGAGTTCATCTCTTCTTTGGATGTAGAGCTTAAGACGTTCGTTGTCATCGTGATTTTAAAATCCTTCCCTCGTCCTGATGAAGACTTGTGACAGCACAGGGTCACATGTTGTTTCGCGGCGTATGTCACTTGCAGTGACTGGGAACGTGTCCGGATACTGCATTGTCAGTATCGTGTCAGCTGGCACTGGTACATGTCTCGGAGCACCACCTACTGGGAGGCGGCTAAGAGCTTCTGCTTGGGGGGTGCTTTGGCCTGGCCTGTGGACTATCTGGTATTCGTAAGCTGCCAGTGTCAAGGAGCAGCACTGCATATGTGGAGACAGCATCTGCGGAACAGCCTTCATTTCTCCAAACAACCCAAGAAGCGCCTTGTGGTCCATGATGATACTAAACTTGCTACCCCACAAATACTGGTGAAACTTCTTCAGTCCATCGATGATGGCCAACCCCTCTTTATCAATGTGAGCATAGTTTTTTCTCAGCCTGTGAGAGACTTCTGGAGTGGTACGCAATGGGTTTCTCTACACCATCTTCCATGACGTGAGCAAGGATGGATCCGATGCCGTATGGAGAGGCATCAGATGTCAGGATCAATGACTCGGAGGAGTCGAAATGCGTTACAACCTGTGGCGAGCTCAGCATCTCTTTCGTCCTGTCGAAAGCCTCTTGTTATCCCTTCCTTCAGTAGCACTTCATGTCCTTTCTGAGCAACCGATGCATGGGCGCCAGGATCGTCGCTAAGTTGGGCAAGAAACGGGCTCTATGATATCCTCAGCCAGGAGTCTATTAAGTTCCTTGTTCACTATGTCTCGCATTACATATGGTAGCGGCCGCGGCTTGTAGTACTTGGGAAAGGCATCGTCATTGACATAGATCTTGTTTTGACTGCCTGGTGAGAGTTTGTAAACACGACAGCGTACTTGTCCAATACAGCCTGCAGTTGAGGATTCTGCTTCCGTTTTGAGTGTGTCGTATTCAACTGATGAACCACACCCCAGTCCAGTTGGAGTTTACTCAGCCAGTTCCTGCCAAGTAAGCTTTGACCGTCGCCAGGAACAACCATGAGTGGAAGCTGATGTTGGTCGCCATTTTTCGCTTCTACCATGACGTTGATGACACCAGTGATTTTCACACACTGTCCTATATATATCCGAAGAGTGTCTTTTGTGGTTTCCAAGTTAGGCCATGTAGAGTTTCGACAATGTTTGTGCAGCATTTCTTTGCTGATGATCGAGAGTGTGGCACCCATATCCACTTCCATCAGTAGTGTCTTCCCATCTACTTGTATGTGGGTAATGATCAGATCTGGATGTGATCCTGTCATGCTGAACATGTTGCATGTCTCTCCAGACTGTTCAGATGGAACACAGTTCTGTCTAGGTGCCATCAGCTGATGAATGCGGCTTCTTTTTACCTTTTCTGCTCTCTGTTTTGCGAAGCAGTTGCTCATGATGTGTCTTTGTGGCAATAGCGGCATTGGGCATCCTTGTAGTGACCCACTTCCGCCGAGTGAGATATTTTTCCACATCTGAAACATGGTTTCTGGTGATTATGAGTGGGTGGTTTCTTCTCCCACTTCCTCGTTGCTTGCTTGCGAGTGGTCACTTTGTGTACACTTGGTATACTGTCATACGCAGGCGAGTTTAACTGTGCGGTGTTAGCAGCAGCAGATTCCATGGCTAAGGCCATTTGTAGAGCCTTTTTCCTAAGTGAAATAGTACATTCCTAAGTGAAATCAAGGTCGGTTTACCCCAACAATTGTCATTGGATAGCCGGATCTACTACCCCACAAACTAACCGGTCCCTCAGATTTTCTTCCAGGATCAACTCGTCAGTCAGCTGCGCACCAGCCTTTATTTGAACAAAATCACAATTTCTGGCAAAATTTTTCAGTTCAGCAACAAAGTCACCTACTGACTGATCCTTCTTCCTGTAGGTCGAGTAGAAGTTGTAGCATTGCAAAATTGTGTTTGGTTTCGGTTGGAAATGCATTTGTAGCAATTTACACAGTTCACCGTAGGAGAAATCAGCCGGTGCCTGTGGCGATGCCAGGCTGCGTAACAACAGATATGTTTCTTCACCCACTGGTGTTAGCAAGATTGCTCTGCACTTGCCTATGGCATCGTCGGCAATGTCATTTGCTTCAAAATAAATCCTAATCGGTCCTGATAAGATGCCCAGTCTTTTCTTGCAAACTCTGGTAAACTTCCGTGCCGTGACATGTTTACGACGGAACGACGTGTTGCAGTTTTCCATAAATTAACGTGTTGTGTCTGGCCGTTTGTGGGAAAGTTTGTTCCAAAGTTGGTCTCCGCATCGACGGAATTTCTAACCTTGTATGTTCAGTGATGACGCTGATACTCATGCAGTACCTACTTGCTGACTTTCATCCTCGTCGCCAAATGTGATGTATTTAAAACGTGTTTTATTAAAGGGATTCTTTGAGAATTGTTATCTCTTTGTAATGCAGGTAATCCTGTTAATATGATTATTCCATGTAATTCTATGCCTTTATTTCATTAGATTTATGTTTTACTAATCACTAATGACCCTGACAATATATCGAAAAATAACTCCGCATACACGAAGTTTCTGCTTTGGGCCCACCTTAACGATCCATATAAAGCATGCTCATGAATATTCGGGACTGTCCGTCAGACTTCGATTAGCTACGCCGAGTTAATAGATGCAAGAAATACGTCATCAACATGTATGTATATGGATTAGCCACCGCCATGCGAATGAGTCGTGACCGATAAAATTATCAAAATGAAACGTGGACCAGCTGCTGTTTATGTCACAGATTCAGCAAAGAAAAGAAGGAAAATATATGGAATAAACAGAGAATAAACATTGCGACAGTTCATGACAGACGGACTGATTTAAAAGAAAAAACACCACCTCCGCTGATTACACTTAAAATGGAACTTAGGCAGACACACTGGTGCATCAATTGCTCGCTACAAAGCAATTTGAATGCACATCTTTATCTTGTCAAATTGTCAACATGCCTTTTATTGCATTTTGATCAATCACTGTTTGTGGACACATATCTACCAGGTATATATATATATATATGTATGTCCCTAGTTTACATTTCTGTCTATAGTTTGTTTTTGTATCATCTGCTTTAACACATTATTTTTTAAATTGTAATATTTGTCTTCTGCATGGATTGTTATTAATATTTTACAACATGTTGCCTTGATATTACTTCTGTTGTGCAATGACGTATGTGTTTACTTTATTGTTTTTAACCAGAGACTAGATGGTGGGGGACAACTTCCTACTCGCACTTGTGTTTTGTTTAAGGGAAGGTACTCCAATTTTTATTGGCTGAATTATGTTGTTTGTTAACATTTATATGTTGTTTGTCAACTGTTGTATGTACTTCAGTGTTTAGCAGTAGACTGGTCATCATTCAGATTTAAAAAGACGACATGATTTGGCATAGAGGACTGGATCTTTTCTTTATTGTAAAATTTCCGTTGCTACAATGTTTATTGAAAATGATTACTGCAATACTGGATAAAATGTGAAGTGATCATGGTGTTATTAATTTTGATGGAATTTTATTTCAAAAAGTAAAGAATATTGAAACACGTTTGTTATAAATACAAAACATCATGTAAAGCTCCCTAGGAATTAGCCAATGAATGATTAGCCAATAAAAACCGCCATACACTCCATGTACCACCGCAAAGCTTTCGTTGTGTTGCAGCTTGTCAGGATTCCGCTTGGTTTTCTTTCTCTTAGTTTTGCGCTTGCATTACTAATGCCACGTTTGCTCGCTGCATGCTAGCTTCAGCACCTGAACACCAGGGGGCGTCGGTGGTGGCATTGTGAACGCACTAGGTGTGTGGACATCTTTAGATCCTTACGGTGTCGCATTGATTTCGTTCCTTTCAGCGACCACGACAACCACCACAACCACTACCACGCCCACCTCTACAACAAAATCAACTGTACCTCCCTCTGGTGGGAACACAACCACTCCCGCTGCCAGTGGTAAGACAGACAAAAGTAAGCGTTTCATATGTAGCTAATGTAGATGGCCAATGCCGCTGCAGCTACCATTCCAGTACTAACTTACAACCTTTCTCCATATTGTAGGAACTACTGGGAAGTTGACCTTTGACACGCTAAAATACTTTCTTCGATGTATTGTTTTACAAACAGAAGCATCCAAATATTCTCTAAAATGTTGAGAAACGTGTTACTTTTATACTCAGAATTAATAAGATGCTTCGCTGAATTATAGTGCTTAAATTCCATTAAAATGATCTTTCTGCACCCTTTTGTGTATAAAATGGCACAACTTTTAATATATCCTCTTTTTGTTGAATTTAAAATGTAAATTGGAGCAAGTAAGGGATTTTGTTGGATTTTTGGATGTCTGCATTACATGTACGGAATATTTTGCTGCTATTTTATACATGGCTTACCTAATTCTATGTTAACAAGGTTTCTCTCACAAACTTTCTGTACATAGCCATTTGCCTTATACGTTGCATATCTCTACATCTGTCCATTTAGGTAACCCTGGGCATAGCAAGGGTAATGATGATGGTGGTACGCATTGAGTATTTGTTTCAATTTCTCACATGCTGGAATGTGCACATTTGCATGCAACAATTGCACAATAAGCAAACCTAAAACCTAACCCTGGGTTGGCTGTCTCCCGCACAATTTGAATGCACCTTTCCTTGAAGATAGCATACTTCAGGAAAAAATTTAAACAAAGGCGTAATGTTGGCCAATGAAGGTCTGGCATAACAACCGGATTATGAGCCCAGAACAGAAATTAGGATCAAATATGTTTTTGTATTAAATATGTTGCATTTTTATGTCAGATACATAAAAAAAAAAAATACAAATACACTTGATCAAATACAAATTATATGCTCTTTATCAGCTGTGCACGTTGTACAAAATATTGAGAATTTGTATTGTAACTTATTGCATTAAATGCTGACAAAATGAAATGGGTTAGGTTGGTTTGCATTTACTAATATTTATTAATCTAAATGTGCTCTTTCAAACAGATGAAATACAGGAAGTTGTATTTGGTGTGGATTTTATGAAATACCCAGATATGAATATCAAATACAGGGTTCTGAAAAAGTCAACTACAAATACAAAAAATTTGTGTATTTAATTACAAGATACCTATTTGATGCCAAACCCTGGACTAAC
This sequence comes from Paraescarpia echinospica, assembly GCA_020002185.1. Classification (NCBI taxonomy): domain Eukaryota; kingdom Metazoa; phylum Annelida; class Polychaeta; order Sabellida; family Siboglinidae; genus Paraescarpia; species Paraescarpia echinospica. The sequence goes on from CM034540.1 coordinate 53,694,054, forward strand.
AATTGGTACTTTTCTTGTGGGAGCTTTTAGGTACTTTGCTAACTTATAAATAAATAAATAAATAAAAGTACTTATATAGCGCCCAATCAATTAAAATTGCCCTCGGGCGCTTTACATACATGCACACGTATATAATAGTATTTTACATAAAAAAATGCTAACTAAGAAATAAATATGTAAAAATATACCATTACCTTAAATATAGTTACTAAAAAAGAGAGATCATTAAAAAAAAGTTTAAACAAATTAAGACATTCTTAAAAAACTACTATAAATACATTCATTTATACAAGAAGAATAACCATAAATATGTTAAGAAACTAATAAAATCAAAAATATATTTATCAATAGAAAGCACATAAAATGTCCTCATCGGTGAATTATAAAAATGCTTGTTTAAAAAGGTGAGTCTTCAGAAGTGTTTTAAACACTTGTAATGATGTTGCTGTCCTGAGTGTAGGAGGCAAATTGTTCCATAGAACCGCTGAGCAAACCGCGAAACGGTGATCACCATGAATGAGTAACAGTTTGTGAGGCCGGTACGAACAAAAGGCGAGGCTGCGAGGTAGATCGTAGAGTTCTGTTGATGGTACGGTAGCCAACTCGTAGTCCGGCGCTAGACCATTTAAGGCACAATACGTAAACACCAGCACTTTGTAGGTCGGTCTCAAATATTTAACTTAACTTGCATGCACAGTTCTTTTAGTTTGTTGAACACTCAAACAATGTCTTTGAATCTTTGTATTTTTTTGATAGAGTTAGCGATCTTATCAAAATGTTTATGTTCAGTTTTGGCTTTGGTGCAAATTTTGGAGACATTGCCAACCCTTTGTCAAATTAGTTTTAGGGTGTTCCCTGCTTTTTATCCATTAGAAGCACACAAATATCCCTGACTAATTTATTATTGATATGTACTTAGACAGTTTCTTGTTTGTAATCTGATTATCCTTGCCCCGATAAAACAGTTATCATGCTAAGAAAGCTGTTTTATTGCTGTCCAGGTGAATGCAGGGCATTTTATCTGTCGAAAACCGTTGGCTGGTTTCAATTATATTTAAATTTCATGTTCCCAGTGGTTCTGACTTTTGTCACTGTACCAGATTTTTAAACATCTCATGTTAGTTGATCTGTGATTATATCCTATCACTGGCTATCAGCAATCCAAAGCCTTACAAACATTGACTGTCCTTGCTACTAACCCTTGGTGTACAACACCATTGTCTTCTTTAGTGGACATCGTGAGTCCTCTTAGCTGTATTTGTGTGCTGTAGTTATAAAATGATCAGATTAATAATTATACAGTGGACTCTCGCCATAAGGAAGACAAACTGTTCCTTACATTTGATGTTCCTTATATTCATGTATATTTTTATGAGTTAGTGTAGGTGTCTGTATATATGTCTGTTGTTCTATATATCCAAGTGTATCATTGTTAGTTTTGCATGTTTAAGACTGAAATGTTGTAGCCGTGCTACCAAGTCCATTACGGTAGTTTGTAGATTTAGAATTTCTTAAATTTCATTTGGGGAGCCTTGGTGGATGGGATTTTGGGTGCGCTGCCTGTAGCTGGCCTCATTTAATTAGTGGCTAAGTTGCAGCTTTGCATTATATAGTAACATTATAGTTATTCATGGGCTTTGTGTAATCCCATTGATCTATATGCAGCTTTAACCAGAAAATATTAATAGGTGTCTTTTCTCACCATGCAGAGTATCTCAGCTAGTGTGTACGTGGAACAATGCTGGCCAAAACAGATTTTAAATTTGCTCCTTTTAAGTAGAAATTCTTTAAGTCAGGATTCTTTGTAGCAAGAGTACAGTGTGCATGCTGTGAGTCTCAAGAATGTTCTTTCTTAATAGGAAGTTCCACAGTGAACAAGTTGGCAGAGCTGTTTTAAGGTGGTAAGGGTGCCTTTGACATGCTTGTTTTGATTTAAATAAAATTAATAAATGTTTTGAAGATAAAGTAAAAAAAATTCTCAGACAATGCCTAACACATTAAACAATACTCCAGACCAAAAAGAATTGATTTTTTATTATGTTGTTTAGAGATATTTAAATGTGTTTAAAGACAAAAAATATGTAAAAAATCACCCTAAAATTGCATTTTATTTCATTTTGAGAAACTCCCCAAAAGAAAAATTGGTATGGTTGTTAGTACAAACATGTTATTGACATTCGTACGGGTTTTTTTTGTAAACAAATGCATATTAAGTTTGATACAGCTTCATAAACATTTTGCTACAATGTTGAAAGACAGCAAAAATCTATACTGCATTTTTGGCACGACCCCTTCACCAAACATAACCATCCTGTGCAATTTTGGGTAAACACAAGTTGAGTTCATATGCCAAGTTATGGATTTGTAAGTATTGTAGTTTTTATAAAAGTTACATTAAAGTAATACTTCCTGGTTATTACTGATAATACAAGTGTCACCAGATGCTTGTTTTTTTTATAGAAATGTGACTTTTTCACAGCATGTGGTGTATTTCAACACGATTTGACAAACACTTCTATTACTGAAATTTCCCCCCAAGGTTTTCCAGCCAAGTTGTCTTATGATATTGTGTTATGAAGGGCCAAGTGTTGAACTTGTGGTAGACAAGATTGATTGACACCTGCTGGGGTCAGTCACGTGTCATTGCAACTGGCAGCGGAGGTCGGGCATTATCGGAAAATAAACGAAACTACCACCAGTATTTGGTGATTTGACTGTGTGATGCCTTTAGGTAATTACAATACAACAGCATAGTGGCATGAGAATAACCAGACTATATGATCTGCATTCGTGGTGAATGAATTTATGTTTGAATTGGGCTGATGTACAAGTGATCGTCACTATGGAAACATCGTCAGTTTCCAAGAATCTGAAAAGGGACTTTCCACACACTAAAAATACTAGTTTTTAAAGGACGGATTGGTGACATATGGCGCTAGTGCCTTGGTTTTTTAATAGTACACATGTTCATACTGACACCTACTAATGTTCTATAAAGAAAAAATAAAGAAATCAACTGACATGATACCTTAACATCTATTATAATTTATAGAAGTCGCTATATGTTAAAATGTTTTACAGCGAAACAGTACGAAATTAGATGAGAGTTCAGAGTCATCTGTAGGGTAAATCTTAGACTAAGTAGTTCGAAAATCAATCACCAAGACATGAAATAGGCAGGCCTTTCATTTGGCTGGCCAACATTAATTCTTCAGCATTCTGTTCTGGTCAATTGAATTAGCAAATTCAAGTAATTACAACCGAAGCCTATCTGGATTCAAGTGTCATTAAAATACTAATGGCTCCTTTTGGTCACTTCAATGTCTTGGTTGGTCAACTGTCCTGCTGTGTTGACCTGAAACTGGTCATTGAAATATACCACTGGAGGTCAGGAGTAAATACCCAGTTAAGTTCTTAATGACAGCATTCTCTGTAAATGCCCCTGAGGGTAGATGCATATGTTAGGTGTATGTTCAGATTCAGTGCCCAGTCTGATAATGCCGCATGTACTGGAAAGATTAAAATTGGCTTTCAATCGTGTTATTGTGATATGTCACAATGTGATTATAAAATGTTTACTGCAAGTAATATATAACAATTTTTTTTTTAAACTGCCTCGTCTATTTATTTATTGTATGTTTAAATTATGTGCAATATGTTAATTTTAGACATTTAATTAATGGTATACAGATGTATCCCATGCTGTAATGTAGGCCTACGTTCAGCATATATAACATTTAACAGACGTGTGCTTTGACATTCCAATAGTTAGTAATGAAACATAATTGTAATTAGTAATGAAACAATAATTGTTCCTTGCCAGTAAATAGTCACACAACTTTAATAGTTATCATATTATTGTGTGTTTATTGATCTGATGGTATTTTAGTAATTATGGATATGTTGAATTAAAACATCGCTTTGTTTTATAATGTTCCGTATTACAGTATTCAGTATGTAGTTTTTTACATAATTATTACTATTGTTAATTGTATAATATGTATATATATATTATATTTTACAAGTAGTGCTGCCTAAATGAGATACTGTGTAACGTATAAATTTACATATTTGAATTATTTATGGTATTTAAAAAATTGGCAGTTCCACTCCAGGAATCGTTTTAAGCAGCAGGCAAAGAATAATGTTACCTGTCAGCTCTCAGTAGCAGCGATCAAATGAGAGAAAAGAGAATGGAATACATGGAAATGAGACTTACATTATGTATGAACCATGCTGTTATCCTGGTTTGTTTTTACCTGAGGGAATTGAGAAAATATAGTCGAGTTACAATGTACTAACATCATGGTTGCACAGTGTGCACATAATATTGTATGTATTAGCAACTGGCTACACTGTATAAATGATAGAGAAAAAACTATTATGGACCTTTGGTTCAAATGTATCATTAATCAGTATGTTCATGAGTATTGCAGGATCTGTGATGTTTATATAGTCTGTGAAAATAGTAACTTCTTCATAATGAATGTATTATTGTTAGATACTGCACTGCCCATTCTTGTGTTGCAAGTTTCAGGGTTCCCTGAAGTTCTGCATGCAATGCCTTCGTCTTTGGCCAAATATAATTGCTACTAACTGCAAAGCATGACACAATTTCTGACATTTTCATGATCCATTGATGATGTGATAAATGCAATTTCCCCAGTGAGGATTACTGGAAGCTTCAAAGCAGCCATATAACGTATTATTAACCTGAGTGATCTCAAGGAACATCTGTAAAACATGGTCAGCTTGGCTAGGGTATGATAGTTCATACTGGAGTCATATGACTAAATGAATATGTGCATTGTGTTTATGTAAGACTTGACGACTGACATATCATTTTATGTTTTGTTGACAGCTAAAGCAGTGCTGGGTACCGGAGTGATCGTAGCCATCGCTCTGGGAGCACTAGCCTTCCTTGTCATCGTCATCCTTATATACATATTCGTCATCCGCAAGCGCAAGGCTCGGGGTAAGTATCGTTGTTGTGTTGTCTTAGCGGTGGACAGCCACAGAGTTGGTGTTTGTAAGACCATTTGGTAGGTGTTCAGAGTCGTGTACTGTGTGGCTCTTACTGTACGTACCATATAGTTTATACAGTGTACAGTATGTGGTTTATTTGTTATACACAAAATTCTGTGATTGCCCACGGAATTGATGGTTTGAAACATAATTGTCGTGAGACTACATTCAAACAAAATGAAGGACAAATTATAAACGTATGTAACATCGTTCCATGCAGTTTAAAATCTTGATTGTTTGGTATCTGCTAGATGCAATGACATGCATGGTGCATAGCTTGTCTTGGATTTTGGTTCATATTCCATGACTTTTACGTTGTTTGGGAATATTTAAGCATTATTAGTTGACGGTGTATGCATACCATGTGCAACACTGGTTTGGCTGAATGTAAAAACGGTTGTAAAACCGTATAGATAAAATGGTTCGCTAATATATGGTACATAACACTAGTAGTAAAGTTTTAGTCAGTAGAATCTCTAGTGCCAACCTTCCTTCTACTAATCTTATCCTTGCTCTAATTAAGTACTGATCTGAGGAGTTAGATTAGTTGGTCATAGTGATTTGTCCATTATTGTGTGGCACAGTCTAATTCAATCAGATCTCCAGAGTCTCTGGTCTGTGTTGTTGGATCTATTCACGATATCTTCAAATAGCTATAGGGGCATTCAATGTCCGTCTTCGATTTTGACGAAACTTTCTGTGTTGCGTTATGTTCATGAGTTTATGTTACAAACCAAATTATAGGTAAACATGACCTTCCTTTCCAGAGATAGAGGTCATCATGACCTTGATACCAGACGACCTTCCAGGTGTCATAACTCCTCTCCTAGGGGGTCCTACGGATGTGATGTTGGTGTCAATTTAAAGGTCTTACAATTGCTATCTGTGTAGAAATGAACCACACATCAAAATAAAAAACATTTTAAAAAATGTTTTACCTTTGACCTGACCTTGCAAAAACATGTAACCTCCGATTTCGCTTTTTTTTACCAAGTTTGATCAAAATTGAAGACAGACATGTAAGTTTTTTTGTAGTTGCTGACACACCATTTTGTTTGCTTGCTGCCAGGCCTTTAGCCAGAAATACTTGTTTGCCAGTCTTGAATGTACAGCTTGCATGGAAGCCATTCACGTCAATCACAGCCATTATTGGTCAGTTTAGTTTTGTCAATGACCGATCAGTGCCATTTGAGCCATTTATTTAATTAATACTGATCCACTCGATTTGTTTCACAACCAGTTATGCCAAAGAGTAATTGATTTGGGCCCCCCCTAAACTTGGAACTATAATTTAATCTAGTGGCCAGCTGGTTTCCTCTAAATTCCACCTGTTTTATCCGTTGTAATTATCAGTCTTGGCCAATCATCTGCCAGTCTTGAAGACGGGCAGACAGATCTCTGGCTAAGATCTTGCTTGCTGCTGGGTTCCTCGTCAATCTTATTACCTACAGTCTCTTACTTGTCACTGTGTTGCATTGTGGCCTTGTGGCAAGGTCTTGGCTTATTGTTGCTGCACTGTATATGGAGTAGGGGCGTTGTGCCCATCCTTTGGTGCATGGTGCCACTCCCTCAGTGCTTAGTGCCCCTGTGTTGGTGCATGTTGCCACTCCCTCAGTGCTTAGTGCCCCTGTGTTGGTGCATGTTGCCACTCCCTCAGTGCTTAGTGCCCCTGTGTTGGTGCATGTTGCCACTCCCTCAGTGCTTAGTGTCCCTGTGTTGGTGCATGGTGCCACTCCCTCAGTGCTTAGTGCCCCTGTGTTGGTGCATGGTGCCACTCCTTCAGTGCTTAGTGCCCCTGTGTTGGTGCATGGTGCCACTCCCTCAGTGCTTAGTGCCCCTGTGTTGGTGCATGGTGCCACTCCCTCAGTGCTTAGTGCCCCTGTGTTGGTGCATGGTGCCACTCCCTCAGTGCTTAGTGCCCCTGTGTTGGTGCCACTTGTCAACTTCTCTTGCTTTACTTCTCCGTCTCATTTAGTCCGTTGGTCAGTATTTGTGTACAGTGGAACCTCACCATTAAGGCCACCCTTGGGACAGGGTAAAGTGACCTGAATAGCAAGGTGACCTTATTAGCGGGACTGATTTTCTATGCTTTACTAAATAATTTGGGACTGTTCTATGATGACCTTAATTGCGAGATGGCTATATTACTGAGGTGATCATAAAGCGAGGTTCGACTGTATTCATCTCTGGGTCTATCAGTCTATCAGTTTCTCTGTCTCAGTCTCTCTACCCATCCTTCTGTCCCTCTGTCTCTCACCCTTTTTCCATCCCTTCTAACTTGTTTGATCCAGTTGAAGTGTATATAACTTGACAATTGAAGAGTTCACTTTAGTAGACATTGAGTCACTGACTTGCCTCTGTAACTATCCCAGTCTGGGCAAAAATCTACTTTTTAACGAATACCATTTGAACCCATACTGGATGACACATAATATTATGATGTATGCAACCATCTGTATTACTTTAGGCAGCATTTAAAGATTCACAGATATGAATGCCTCATTTGTTGCCTGAAAGACCCACAGCTAGGATAGGGCCTGAGGATATGGACAAGCCATGCTGTGAATTGGCAGTGAAGTGTCAGCTCTCATCTTACACAACACACAGTCCCTCATTCTGCCATCAAGGTTGCCAGTTTCCTGCCCCTGGCCAGGGTTTTCTATTGCAAACACCAGTGAGATTATGTTAGAGATCCGGCCCATTTGTTTACTCCAAAAACATGTCATAGGCCAATCACTAATAACACTTTCAGTTGGTGAGATTTTTAGAACATCTGCTTGTGTGGAATGCAAACTGGGCAAAGGGCAGTGGAGGATAATGTTTGTACAATACACTGGTCAAACAAACTCTAGATGTATAATGTAAGCACACCTGGTCAGTGCCACTGAATCCTGCTTCCATTGTATGCATTCACTCCATTAGTGTTGATTGTTCTTCTTTATATCCTGCTTTCAGTATAGACAACAAGCTTATTAACAGAGCATTAAGATATTTGAGGGATCATAGCTCATGATCATATTGGTACATGCATATTTTATATAAAGGGGAATTTGTGGCTAATACGTTTGGTCAGATTCTCATATATATAGTCATGTATATTTCATATATATATATATATTATACATAATATATATATATATTATGTATATATGTATATATAATACATATATAGATATAGTTCCTAGCACACACGTCATCATTGATTATCAGTTAAAAACACTTTAATTTTAATGTGTTCCAAAATTTATTTTATTTCACAGAAATATTGTTTCTGTCTGTTGGAATGGTATTCAAAGTTTCTACAAATTCCTGCCATCAAATTAATAATCTTTCTTCTGCACAAGGTAATTGAATGCAACATTTGTCTCTGCAGTTGCCATTGTTACCAACAGGGCCTCAGGCTGTATCAGTTACAATATCCTGGTGTGCACTGACTAGGCTGTACAGCCTATGCAGTCACACGCAGGCATGACCTCATTCAATAGATCCTGCTTAGTCACAGTTTTAGCTGTACTGGCATCACAGCCGGAACTACTTTCAAAGGATTTTTTAATTTTCATGAGTCATAAATGCAGTGTTGTCATAAACGCAGTGTTGTCATAAACATAATGATGGTGATAATAATAATACCTCAATTCAGTATTTGTATAAAATGTTGAAATACAAAACAGTGGCATGTATAGAGGTGTAAAATATATATTTTTGATGATGGTTATTCTTGGATAGATTATAACTACACAACACATAAGGGATCAGTTTCAACTGCTGTCATATCTTCAGGGCTGTGTAAGTTTTGATTTTGCTAGAGTTTGAGATTGCATTTCAAACACCTAAACCTGGGTTGATAGCCTGACCCGAGCAGAGGTTGTATGATGCTTGCTATAGACAGTGTACGAACAGTCTTTGCGCATTAATTGCAGCGTGGCTGGATGCTTCCCATAGAAGTCAAGATGGTGTTCGAATGAACAGATCTGCCAGGGAGTAAAGTGTAAAGCACTTTGAGCAGTCCTGAGGACTGGATACTGCGCTATATAAGAACTTACCTTTACTTTTTTTTACTTGCTTTGACCCAGTCAGGTGGGGGGGGACAGCTCCAGCTCACTTCATAAGATTGGAAGTGGTACAAACCCTAAACCGTTACAAACCCCTAAACAAAGGGTTTTTTCAAAAAAGGCATAACTTTTTTTTGAGGGGTTGTAGATTCCCTGAAAGTTTGGCGCCTGAGGTGAAAGCTGACTAGGAGGAAATGTTAAGATGTATATTATGCTAGCTCAGTTATAGTTACAAGTAGATTGCACTGCTATATTTAGGTAACCATCACCCAGTGAAACTGTTTGGAGAATGAGAATCACATCTCCCCTACAACATTCCTCCTGTTCTCAAGTATAATTAAAACACAGCTGTGTGCTAATTACATAATTAATACAACTTAATGAGGAGCAGATAATACTTTGATCAATACTCATGCAGATGCAGTGCTGTACTAAGTTCAGATAGATTTAATAAAATTTGTGCGCTAGGAAACTATCTTGAATAATTTATCACTACACATTCATTAGCACCTGTGGAAGTAGCATTTGCCATGAGAAATAGGTGCAGAATTAAATGTATTCATGCAAGTTGCTGTAAGTAAATTAGGAATTTAGGACAGATTTGAGGTCGTCATTTTCGTGGTCCTGTGTACCAGCTGTGCTGCCACCTAGTGATTAAGATGTCATTTAAGTACAAAAGACATCCTCACCAAGCCAGTGTGAAATGAATCACTTTCTATCAGGATGTGACGGTCTCATGATACATTAACTTTGCAGGCTTACTGAGTGACAACTTCCTTAATTGCACTAGCTGGCAGCAGTTGTACGTGTACCACTGTATAAATACCATCCAACTCATAGCTTTCTGTTTATGTAGCTTTCACATTCAGCTAGGGAAAGATATACCATTATTGACACAAGTTGAAAGTTTCTGCTCGAATTTTAAGAATAAGACAATGAATTTTTTAGTAGAATAGTATTGAAATAACAGTGTTGCACTCATGTAGTTACTAATTTATGGTATAATAATAATCGCATGTATAAATTATTTTCCAGACATGTCAGAACAATTATCATGTTCTTATTATATTATTTCATCTTTGAGTTGCAGTTTTAGAACAAAATATTTATGATGTTGTTAATTGTTTCCTATTACATTGCTCGTATTTCATATGATAAATGCACAATACATTTTCAATCGTGAACTGAACTGATTAAAATTGGAAAATTTACTGAAATGGTTGGGTTAACAATAGTTAATGATCATCATCATGATCGATCGGCCAGAGCTGAAAAATTAACAAGCTGTTGCCATAATGGTCGGTTGTTCATCAGAGGTGAAAGGTCAGCCATTTAAACGCCAACGTTTTCACTGATCAGTTTGGTGTGTTTTACTTTTGTTTCTCTCTGTTTTTCTTGTCAGTCATTATTCATCTCGACTCTCGTTCTTTCTTTGGGAGTTTAACAACAGTAACTTTTGTTGCAGTTGTACCTTTTTAATGAATGAATGAATCGTTTATTATAGAAAGCTATGATACAGTACATTCGATGGTACATTTTATATAGACATTGTCATAGCTTCTATAATGAGGGTATAGAACCACGGGTGGCTGATTTTCCCTCTCAATACATTTAATATGTAATGTAATTAAAGCACAATTGATCAACACTGGCCAATAATAGCTGGCATATAGAGTAATATGTAATTAAATGTTATTGCCCTGATGAGTGGTTCAGAGACCTACACGTTGTGATTTCAGGCAGCAAACATAATGCTAAAGTAGACCTTGAGCATGTGAACCACTCTGAGCATGCCAACCACACTGAATGTGCCAGTTGCACTGAGCATGTCAGTTACCCTGAGTGTGCCCGTTCGACTGCCTCTCGGCAGCAGACGGGGCCAGACATTGCGTTAGAACCACGACGACCAGCCGCACTTGCACCCATAAAGAAACGACACAAACGAAAATCGCGTCATCACCACCGCAAGCTACCAGTGTCACCTGGTTGGGCTAGCTCTCGTAGTCTCTTGTCCTAACTGACAACACTGCTCTCAGGCCCACCTTCCTGGCCCGCCTAGCATAGTCATTGGTCTCCCACGTTCCCATTCTGAACATTGTTCACTGTCCGTATGCCCTGGCAGACATCTAAGTCATTGCTCTGACGACAGTGGTCTGATTTGGTCCTAGGGATTCATTCTTGTTCCACAGGCATTCCCCCTGGTTCTTCCAAGTCCTTCATTCTGTTGTTCCCAAAAGTTAGGCGGGCCACCTTTAGAAACAAATGTTGGTGAAACTTTCTAATGACTCAGTGAGGGATGGTTGACATACCAGGACAGTTAAATGGTTGTTTTTAGCTGCCGTGGACTCTCTTTAAAGGCACCTTTTCCATTATTTTTATTGTGAAATCACATTATACAATATTAATTATATCAAAATACTGAATGACCAAATATGTTTTAAAGAAGTAGAAACAATGTTAGCATTCAACAATTCTGTGTTTACAGAAATCGCCTCGCTCTTGGTCAAATCTCTGAATAACTTTGGGGCAGTTTCTAATGTCAAAACGTTGTCATCATGGTTTTAGACCGTTGTTTTCATTAAAACACATTTGGACTGGCAGTATGTCATAACAGATACAGATTTTATGATAACAAATAATCAGAAAAGTTCCCTTTCAGGACTCGTTAGGTAAGCCACACCCACTTGTAGTTGTAAGGAATGTTCACTGTTGAAATCCCCATTCTGGCCTATACTATTTGATGTACCCCTGGATATCAGGAACATCAGATGTATGGAATAGTCTGACCACGTCCCGGTGTGTTCGTTATGGTTCACCGATTATATGCTTAGTTTGTGAGACAGAGGTCTTGATGGACCTATGTTGTCTTGGTGTGTCTCTGGGCTGTGTTGACAGGCTAATTACAGTAATGTTTGACTAGTACAATACATGAAGTCTGAATCCATAGCTATCCACTCCCGTAGCCAGAAATAATGTTTGCCAGTCTTGAATTAATCAAATGTGTGCCTTTTAGCACGTGTACAGCTTGCGTGGAAGCCATTCACGTCAGTCACATCCATTATTGGCCAGTTTAGTGTTTTTAATGACAAACAGGTGTCATTCGAGTGGTTTATTTAATTAATACTGATCCATTTGATTTGTTTCACTACCAGTTGTGCCAATGATAGTCACTAATGTGAGCCCCTAGACTTGGAACTACTAGTTAATCTAATGGCCAGCTGGCCTCCTCTAAATTCCACCAGTCGTAATTACCCATTGTGTCATCTGCCAGTCTTGAAGACTGCAGATGGGTCTCTGGCGAAGCCCCTCTATTTGTCACAGAAGACAGGTGTTGTTTGGGAGGGTTATGTACCACTCATATAAAATTATATTGTAGATTGTTGTGGAGCTTTCTTCCCAGCAGTGTACATGACTTATCTGTTTCTTTCTGCAGAATGTTGGTGCCGCAGTTTTTCAATTTTTCATGCATAATTACATCCTCATTTATGTTATCACACAAGTGCATTTTTGTGCATTTAAAGTATTGTGTTACATTTGATAAGTTGCATTGTTCTGTGTAAATGTAAGTTAAATGTGAAATTGCTGTCATTGCTTTGATATGATTTTAATGAAACTATGCGTCACAGCTAAGTACTAATTGATCAGTCAGTTATACAATTAATCCAGAGCATAATAAGTTGTAGTCAAACGAGTCAGTACGCAATTGAAATGTAACGTTGAACAGTCACAGCCAGTAGAATAACTAAAATACTCATAATAATCCCACGTTACTCAGATTATTTGGTCATGTTACAATAATTGGTTTGACTGACATTATCGTATGTTCAACGTTGTTGAAGGATGTCATAGAACTTAGTATCTTTCATGAGCTTCTATGACCTTAATGCACCTTGCAACATGACGTGTCATTATCACGTCATTGCTTGTATATCATATGTAGATTGTTGCCACTGTCTCACACAGTATGGTGCTACTCCGGTATATCCCATATCTCAATTTTCTGTTTACCATTTTGCACATGCATTCTATTTACCGCTGTATATTTCACTGTTTCATGCACGTTTTGTTCTGCTTTATATGTTGTGAGCTGCTACGGAATCAATGTGTGTGCGAAGGCTTTTTCTACAACGCTGCATTGGAAGCCATATTATAAGAATTTTATTGTTTTCCGATGGTGACATCAGGGGACCATTTCAGTAACATTCTTATGAGCTAAAAACCTGATTTTAGTCAATTTCACCCCTTAACAGTAACCTTGTTACTTGTATACTAAAAACTGTCAACACCACTGGGACACGTGTGTCACGGTGTGTCACGGAAATAATGTCCTTTGTGATATGGTGATGACATTAAATTCCATTTTAAAAAGCTTAAATTTAATAAAGATTTTATTTAATGATGGTTTTTTTACAAGTTCATTATCTGAAACAGCCCCCCCAGATCCATGTTTCCTGGATCTATTTACTTGTTGTCTCAAACACAGATACATGTATGACTCAACAGAAAACTTTGTCGTTAATACCAGTTTAATTCAATAAGTAGCACCAATGGAGCCATTTTTATTTGCCATATGTGATGACCAAACCGCCATCCACACAGACGTAATGTGATATTTCTTGTGAACTTTGCTGCAAATTTTTTTTCTACACCCATTAAAAAGATATTTTCTGAGCAAGTCATATCATCTATGTTTGTGCTTTTTCTGTTGCAGATGAACCCTACGCGATGCATACGGACTCCAACCGCAGGAAGCCGTAAGTTCTCTTTCCTCTCTCTTTTTGATAATCATATTTAAAGTTATTGGTTCAGCAAAGAATACACTGAACTAACAATAATGTTTTTACTTTAGCATGTTTAGTAAATAATACAATGCTAATATCAGAACACAAGAATTGGTCGATTGGACTTTTAAATAATTGTTAATGAGAATCAGAAATTGAGCGCGTGTTGAGACTGCATAAATATGTGATTGTATCGTCGCATTACAAAGCTATCGCTAGAATATCCAATGTCAACAGGCGCTTAATCTCATTAACAATTATTTTAAAATAATGTCTAACCAACCTTTACATCATGTGAACTGTTGCCTAACCATAAAAAATGGATGCCAATCACATGGTGCATTCAGACATTCCATCATGTATTTTGCTGAAATTCTTGCCCCAAATATTTTTCTTTGGCAAAAACATAAGAGATAGTTGTATGTGAGAATCTTTGAACTCGCAAATGTCATGCCGCCCCCCCCTAATAATGTAATTGTATTATTGTTATCAACATTGTTAGCTACGGCAAAGTTTGACGGAGGTCATACGCATAATTTTGAATGTGGTGTAGGCAAACCGCGACATACTAGATCAGTCGTTTGTTCAATCATAGCCATCCTGTGGTTATGTGTCAAATCTATTTTGTCGGCCAAAGCATGACAGATATTGTCCAGCATCACAGAAGAAAACCATTCTTAAATTAGCTTTAAAAACAACATGTAGTATTGCCATCTCAATGCTAACCATCAATTCTGCAATGCTCTGCACAGACCTGTCACCTAGTGAATAAACAAGTACTAATCCAGGTTAGGACTTTTGCGGAAAGAGTTTGAAGCAAATACCCTAAGACATACACAGATAGTTTCTGCTGTGTGCGTGTGTGTGTGCGTGCGTGCGTGTCTTCTAATGGGTATTTGTGTATGTTTTAAGGTTTTTGTGATATATTTTATGGTGTCTGTGTATGTTTCAGCATGGTTGTGCTCATGTGTTTTAGGGTGTCTGTACCGATATGTTTAGGGAGCCTGTGTTTGTTTTAGTTTCCCCGATAATCAGGTGAGGAGGATCCCAGATGTCCTAACTCCACCTTACAGTAGACACGATGACTTGAATGAAATTGTTCCCGTGAGTACATACCTGCATAGAACAACAAGACAACACCAACTGTACATGTCATGTCATTTGCCAATGGTTTCTTTGTTGTTGAACAAGGTAAGTTCTTATATAGCACAGTATCCAGTCTTTAAGACTGCTCAAAGCGCATTACACTTTACGCCCTGGCCGAACTGTTCAATAGAACACCATCTCGACTTCTCTGGGAAGCATCCAGCCATGCTGCAATTAATGATTTGTACAAAAATATTTGTACAAAAATTTCCACCACAGTCTATAGCCAGGTACTCATTTATACAGCTGAGTGAACTGGAGCAACATAGAGTGAACAAACTTGCCCAAGGTTCAACACGGCAGCACAGGATTCGAACCCAGGTTCTCTCGATCGAGAGTCCGAATCCTCTAGCCACTGCGCCACTGTGCACCACATTGTTGTTATAACTGCTTGTTTTATTTAAAGTGAAATGCCTTTTACATAGCATCACACTAAAATAACTAAGTAAATCTGCACAAATGTGTTAAAAATATGTTTCAATTTAACAGTATTTAAGAAAAATCACAATTGCAAATTGTTTACATTCGAGTCTGGCAAATGTGATTTTGAGGGGCGCAGTGGCCTAGTGCTGAGAGCTTTGTACTCTCAGTCGAGAGATTCCGGGTTTGAAGCCTCTTGCTGCCTATTTTTATTTTTGGCAAGTTCTTTAACTCCATGTTGCTCCAGTTCACTCAGCTGTATAAATGAGTACCTGGCTATAAACAGTGGTGGATATTTGTGAACAAATAGTCTACATGCATTAATTGCCGCATAGGTGAATTCTTCCTAGAGAAGTCAAGGTGATGTTCGAATGAGCAGGTCTGCCAGGGAGTAAAGTATGTAGCACTTTGGGCAGTCCTAAGGACTGGATACTGCGCTACATAAGGACTTTTAACCCTTTTATCTGTACCAAATCGTTTGTAGTGGCAGTTCCTCTGAGTGTTAACAATTATGCCACTGATTAAAGATGATGTTTCATCTTTCTTTTCTTTCCAATTTCTTGCATGGTTTCATCAGACATAATTGACCTCATAAGAAACTTGGGTTTCATCTCCGAATATTTTGTTCACATCTCACGACCTTCGAAGCCTGGCAAAGATCGTGAGGCAGGGCCAAAAAATAGGAGTTGAAACCAAAGTGTCTTGTTAGGTAAATTAAATCTAATGATGATGGTGCTGCATGTTACTAGTGTATACTTTTTAATTTAAACATACATTGTCAGTGCTAATTGGTGTTGCTATATCTTTCAGCTACCAGTCCATAAGCCAGAGGATATAATGTATGCAGACCTAGTGATGATGGGAGACAACCAGGCCGATCTTGCCATTGATGACAACCCGCAGGGTCGCAAGCTCCTACAGATGTCTGAGCCGGGGTCAGGGGTCGAGTACGCCTTGATCCAGCCGAATCGCAAGAAGGATCGCATGCAATAACATGCCGTTGACACCAGGTGTTCTCGGAGTCCATTTTGATGTAGAAGCCAAGAGAACTGGGATGGGGAAAGTGATGGTGGTGTGGATCATTCTCAAATAGTGGCAATATTGTTGTTATTGTGGAGGTAATTGTGTTATAATGACAACACCAAAGAGAATGTCGTACAATTTGATATTTGCAAATAAAAGAACAATGTGGCTATAATGTGATATGAACTGCCGGGACAGAAAAACCATAAATGTGTGCCACAATTTGAGAATGACCCGTACGTTTGTTTCCGATGGTACCCAAATGGTCACATCAGAAGTGAAATTGCTACACAGGAGCCAACACAAGTTTGCGGTGGTGGTCGCCATGTACCCATTGTTAACACTGACAGAATCAATACCATGATTTTGTATGGAAAATGATCTTCTTCCTGTGTATATTTGACTGCACTCAAGCTGTTTTTTTATTGCATCCTTGACAGGAATCTGTGATTTTTCATGTTGAAGATGGTTTTGAAAGAATGGATTACTTTCTCTATGTGTATGAGTGGACTGAAGTTCTGTATCATTGCACCAGAGCAACGCATCAGAAATAGTTGCTTTATTTACACAGACAAAACAAACTGTTTTGTCGTTCGACCATCGAACGTGGCTTGCATATAGAAAATATGTAAACATTTGTTGCATTATTTACGAACTGGTGGATGAAAGTATTTTCTTTTTTGAGCACCAGAAGCAAGTTGTGAAAGGCCTTTTCTTGTGATGCAACAAGGATATGTTGAAATGCATATTTCAAAATCGTTTCATGTGTATATTTCACTGTGAACTACTGGGTAGTATAGATTAGATAATAAAAACAAACAAATTGATTAACAATTACAAAATACGCTTTGGGTGCCAGTATTAATATGGTGAATTATATACTGTGCAAAGTTGTTATTAACTGACCAGTTTTTGTTATAAACTCAGCACAGAATGGTTTAGGGTCATAATTTGTGATAAGGTCAAACACCTGTTTTTACAAGCGGTAATAACACCTTGAATGTATTTTGAAGACATTTATAACGGGTTTGTACCCTCTATAGAGACCTATGTCACGGACAGCTGTACACATAATTGTTGCACTTGATATTTACCGTCCTTGTACATAATGAATAACTGCCTTAATCGGCAAACATGTTTCCAGGGAATTTTGTTGTACTGTTCTAAACTCCTGTGGAGTCAAACGGTCAGAATGTGTCTAAAATAAAATCAGTGAAACATTAGTGATTTATGTATGTACCCAGAAAGTGTGAACAAGACTATTCTGTGAATTTTTTACACATTAAGATACTGTTAATTCTTGTGAAAACTCAGACTGACTGTTACAATAGCATCAGCTGAAAACTAAATTAGCATTTAACTCCAAATGTGATATAATGGAGAATATGTCTTGTTATATTTATCAGTCATGCTGTGTCCCCAGAAAGAATTACATAGAATGGAAAAAACTAACAATATATTTGTCTTACCGACATGATGGTTGCCACTAAATCAGGACAGTGTAGATAGACACCTTGAGTCAACCATGTATTATAGCTCTGGGGTCAGTTGTTAATAGAACATGTAGTCTCCTTGCAGCTTAACGATGCCGTCCCCTAATCGTTGTTATCAACACATTCTTATTGTGAAGCACATTTCAACGTTATCCTTATAAATGTACTACAGTGTATCTGAAACTTTTTGTCATGTATTTTTACAGTGTTTGTATATTTACCATTTTTAGTCCTTTGGGCCGAAGGTCCAATGGACTATTGCCATCCCTCTGCGTCCGCCGCCCATCATTAGCTGCCGTATCTCAGAAACCGTTCAGTGACTTTTTCTCTAATTTTGCAGACGTATCTTAGGGTAGTGCCACTATGCACGAGAAATCTGTGTTTGATTGAATCGTTCTAAGGGCCCCAAACTGGTAATTTTGCCATTGGACATTGAATCATTCTAAGGGCATGTAATGATCCCCTAAAAAGGACCCTAACCTAAAACTGGTAAATTTTCACATTTTGCCTATTTTTTCAAAAACTTCAGTAACTTTTTCTCTAATTTTGCAAAGATATTTCATGTGGTAGTGCCACTGAACACAAGAAATCTGTATTTGATTGAATTATCCTAAGGCCACCAAAGGTCCCCTAAAATGCTAAATTTGCTAACAAAAATAGTCTACTGCAGAAGCAGCTCTAGCTGACTTTCAGTCCTTTTGTTCAACTAATCCCTTTTCCTACAACATCTGTCACACACTGTGGGGGGGGGGAGCGTGACTGCCTGATGGAAACTGTGACTAATCTGTAATTGGTCACTGGCAGAAGCTTGTGTCAACAGACAGCACCCACTAGACCCCTGGACAGTAGTGCATATATTTTAAGGGGTTGTCCTGAAACAACCAAATGTCAACCAATATAAGAGTTGACATAGTTCCACTATACACAAGAAATCTGTATTTGATTGAATCATTCTAGTATCATCAGCATATAGTAGAACATACATTTGCAAGAAAATGTCTACATCATCATCACTAAGGTTGTAAATTTCACCAGCTGCCATGTCAAATCCCTTATAATTATGACTAACAGTGTTCAAAATCATTCAGGTAAATAGCAAATAACAAAGGAGACAAGTTTTCTCCTTGCAGTAACTCTACATCACATGAGAAGAAGGCTGATACAGCCCCTAAAAATGCAAATGATTTTGAGAAGAGCCCTTGAGGCTATCCCCTAACAGTAGATTTTGTGTATTGTGCCAGAAACAGAACTCTATTCCCCTTCCCAAAACATCTGGAGTCTGTGTCTGGCATGGATATCTATCTGTATGCAGTTCTTTTATATAAGCAGGAAGTTTGTGAAATTAGTTATTCTTAGGCCTCAGAAAAGTAATTCCCGGTTTCTCATCAATGTATGTATTTTAAAATATGTGCCACAACATTTTATTTTTTATTATAATTATTCCTCTAAATGCAAGACATGGTGCAGAAAACAGTGAACATGTCAACATTTTACTTCCATCATAACCCTTAATGATCTGTAACTATGATTCACCAAAAATATTTGATTAATAATTTCCTACAGGGTTGTTTGATTTCTGCCTGGCAGAAACGGCAACAATAGGAAATGCATGCCATTGATAGGCAAACGTGTTCTTTTTTTTTAATCATTATTTATCGAGCAGATTTGGACGTGCATGCATGTGCACTTAGATATATTTACAAGGCATCTACGTGGACATATTAATTGTTTGAAGTAAATCCGATGCAGTCTAATCGTTTCGTGCCTGTATTTGTCCGTTCTGATGGGAAATGAAGACTTCTTATTCGTCGAGCTGCTCGAGAAATAACGCCGACTTCGTTCGTTATTGATCGAGCAGATCTAGACGTGCATGCATGTGCACTTAGAAACATTTTCAAGGCATCTACGTGGACATATTAATTGTTTGAAGTAAATCCGATGCAGTCTAATCGTTTCATGCCTGTATTTGTCCGTTCTGATGGGAAATGAAGACTTCTTATTCGTCGAGCTGCACGATAAATAACGAACGAAGTCGGCGTTATTTCTCGAGCAGCTCGACGAATAAGAAAAGTAATCATTTCCTACCAGATCGGACAAATACACCCACGAAATGATTCAACAGCGTCGGATTTACTTCAGACAATTAGCATGTCCACGTAAATATTTCTAAGTGCTCATGCATGCACGTCCAGATCTGCTCGATAAATAACGAACGAAGTTTGCGTTATTTATCGAGCTGCTCGACAAATAACGATAAGATTCGGCGTTATTTATCGAGCAGCTCGAGAAATAGCCTGAGCCATTTTAATAACGTATACCAGCCAAACTTGTGTTTAATTAAGGAGATTCATCAGCGGTTCAGCACGCTTCCCGTTTCGCGGCATCTCGTCGCGCTATATCTGATTTTGATATCGGAAGACGGGTGTGTGTGTGTGCTGTAATTGCTGCTGGAGATTTTCGCCTTCTATCGCGTGAAGAAAAATTGCCCGAGAGGACGGAACACCGTGGCGACTTTCGCCTGATCGGGTAGAAATGACAGTATCAATCTTGCAGAGCAATACGTTGTGCATGAGTGATTAGACCGTCTACGTCTAGACATAATATGTGATGGTGATATCACAAATAAGATAGTTGCTAATACTGCTTGTAGTTGATAGTGATAGCAATAAAGTAATGATTGAGTCACACGAATCTTCGTGTTTATTATGCATATTGGGAAAAAATAGATAAGCGAGCGAAAAATGTACAACTCCAAACATATCCAAGTAACATTAAACTCAAAGGTCGCTAGAAGCCTCACGGCTCGTTCGATCCCAAAGATCTTGGTACGGTATGAAAGCTTGCATTTTCTGTTATTCTAGCATCTATTTAGATTCTCTGTAACAATCCACAGAACACCTATAGTGACGGACCTACAATCGTGTCGTTTTCAGTGTTTTGTACGGTTCCGAAGTACACAAATCTTCCGATTGCGGCGCTGCGTCTCATTTGCATAGAATTCAGACATGCGCACTTCACAAGTTTATGATTTTTATGTGATAAGCTCTACCCACTTTTAAACAACAGCGAAACTGACGTGCTTTGACGGCGGCGTTCTCGGCGTTGGCCGCACGTACATCACCATGACGTATGCCAACCAACGGTGGCTAAAGGTCAAAAGTATTTGCGTTGGTTGGTTGACATACATGATTGTGACGGGTGTGTGTGTGCGCTGTAACTGCTGCTGGAGATTTTCGGCGATATATCTAACGGCGTGGTGTACTGCTTGTACTGGTAGATCTTAGTGCAGCATTCGACACCCTAGACCATAGCATTCTACTGCGTCGTCTTCGTGATATCGGACTAAGCCAGACAGTGTTCACTTGATTCACATTGTATCTCGCAGGCCGCACTAACGCAATTTAGATACGCGAAGCCACTTCAACCCCGAGATTAATTCATCACGGTGTTCCGCAGGGCTCTGTCCTAGGTCCCCAGCTGTATGCTGAGTGTCCGCCATCGAATCATGCCTATGTACTACGAAAAATCGACGAATGTGTGCCTGACATAAGACGCTGGGTGAATTGCAGCCATCTCCTACTAAACGCGACCAAAACAGAAGCCATCGTTTTTCGTTCTACCGCCGCCCGCTCGCCTTCTGCAGTGTCTACCATCGATGTATGTGGGTCCGCCATATCACTGACGCCGACTGTTCGTGATATTGGCGTTACCCTTGACAGCAGACTTGATATGTCGGCTCAAGTATCGAATGCCTGACGTGCTGCTTACTCCAATCTATTCACCATCGAATCATGCCTATGTACTACGAAAAATCGACGAATGTGTGCCTGACATAAGACGCTGGGTGAATTGCAGTCATCTCCTACTAAACGCGACCAAAACAGAAGCCATCGTTTTTCGTTCTACCGCCGCCCGCTCGCCTTCTGCAGTGTCTACCATCGATGTATGTGGGTCCGCCATATCACTGACGCCGACTGTTCGTGATATTGGCGTTACACTTGACAGCAGACTTGATATGTCGGCTCAAGTATCGAATGCCTGACGTGCTGCTTACTCCAATCTATTTCGCATTGCCAAGATACGAACAAGCCTGACAATTACAGCATGTAAGACTCTCGTCCACTCCCTTGTGACATCACGGCTCGACCAGGGGAACGCTGTCCTGTATGACATCTCCGACCGCCTCTTGCACAGTCTTGAGATGGTGCAGCGCTCGCCGGCCAGAGTCGTACTATGAATCAGGCGGGGCGATCAACCGGCGAAGCATGATGGCCACATTGCAACTGCTCCACTGGTTGTCAGTGAAGTACCGCATTGAGTACAAGCTACTCGTCATTGTGTTTCGTGCCCTCCACGATCGGACGCCGACGTACCTTGCGTCGCTCATCTCGACGATCTGCCGACCGCGCGTTGCTAGCTGTTCCGCACCACGTGTACAACCTCGAACGATACAGTCACCGTTCATTCTCTCGCGCGGGGCCGACTCTGTGGAACGCGCTACCTGAGGATCTGCGCCTGACCGAGTGCATGGACACATTTATTTAAAGCGCGTCTAAAGATTCATTATATCAAACTTGCTTTTAATGTCTAGTTCTCTATACCATCCACTCTCCACATCGTAGTATTTATTATTACTATTATTTTTTACTATTATACTAGTTGATTATTTTAATTATCTACTCATTAATATTGTATTGTCTACTTATTTATTTATTATAAAATTATTACCTGTTATGTAGGTCTTGATGTTTTTAGCTTAGGTTTGTTTAATACATATATATTATACGTTTAATTAGCTTAACTAGCCTATTCTTTTAAATAATTTATTCATTAATATTTTATTGTCTATTTATTTATTTATTATTATGTTTATATGTCTTTGTTCTTTTAGTTCATTTGTTATTTAATGCAGTTCTAGTCTTTTTATACGTTTAATTCTATTGTCAACATTTTAGTAGTTATTAGTTGTCAACACCCTTGAACAGAGTCATACGAACGACGGATCTATCTATCTATCTATCTATCTATCTATATATATATCTATCTATCTGTCTACCTATATATATATATATATCTATCTACAGGCCCGTAGCCGGGGGGGATTCACGGAGTTCATGTGAACCTCCTTTTTTGTGAAACCCCTTTCTCCAAAATGTGATCCCCCCTCACAATTGCATCTTTAAAATGTGAACCACTAATTGTATTCCAAGTTTCTCAAAAGCGTTAACCCCTCCGAAATGCTGCTGGATAACGTTCAAGCATTACAACTATATAATGCAAGGAATCCCTGATTTGTACAGTTGTTAAAGGGATAACTCTTATCTATTAAGTGATCATCTCCAATGCCATGTGTGAAAAGGGCAGCCATTAGAGGAATGTGAGTCAAAGGACCATTGCATCCAATTAGCCATGCAGAAGGACTTCACACTATCCCAGGGTATCCTGTTATGTAAACGCATGGGATAACAAATACACAAGAAGCCAGTTTTACACCAAACGTAAAATCATGAGTTCTAATTGAAGTCCCTCAACATACTGGTGAATGAACGGGGTGACGATGATTTAACAATTGTGAGCACATAAATTAAGCCATATAAAACAATTCATGATTTCGCATCTGAACTTTGTTAAAAAGTAAACGAGAGGTGCGGTTTTTTATTTTTAGTATACTGATTAAGGTAACTACCAACTGTCAAAGAGGCTATTCTCAACAATCAACAACTTAAGATGTGTAGCGAGTGTATTTCTTTCTAGCTGCAAACTGAATTACTTACTTAATCCTCTTCACACATAAGGCCGACACCAAAGAACGCAAATGTTGTCTGTCTGCTGCCAGCTTCGTTACTTGGCCCCAGCTCCACCCGCGTGTCTTCATCTCCCGTTCCACTGATCTCCTCCATGTCTCCTTGGGTCTCCCCCTCGCTCTCTTGCCACCAGGGGTCCAACGCATGGCCACTCTTGGGATGGATGTCAGCGGCATCCTGCAGACGTGTCCGATCCATCTCCATCTGCGGCGTTTAGCTTCAAGAGAAATGGGCTGCATGTATGTCCTTTCGTGGAGTTCCGTGTTAGATATTTTATTTGGCCAGTAGATTCGTAGAATCCTCCTGAGACACTTGTTTTGAAACACTTCCAGCATCTGGCATATGCCTTTGGTGACCTTCCATGATTCCGGCGCATACAACAGCACAATCAGGACGTTGCTCTTGAACAGGCGGATTTTGGTTCTGTTGCTGATCTTATTGGTCTTTCAGATGTTCTTAAGTGCTGCAAATGCCCCTCTCGCCTTGCAGATCCTTGTCTTGACCTCAGACTCCGAGTTTCCATATGTTGACACCTTGGCCCCAAGGTAGGTGAACTCTGTCACTTCTTCAATATTTCTTCCTCCAATTGTAATTGGGTCTGCTGTTTGGCTGTTGTTTCGCAGCGCCTTTGTTTTGTTGGTGTTCATATTTAGCCCTATTTTCCCAGCATTTCTAGCAAGTTCCTCACTTTTTGTTTGGATGTCTCTGTAGCGGTGTGATAAGAGAGATATGTCATCTGCAAAGTCTGGATCACCTAGTGTATCTGTGAAGGTCCATTTGATGCCACTTTTCTCAGCTAATGTTGTTTCTTTCATGACCCAGTCGATCCCAAGGCAGAAGAGGAAAGGGGATAATATGCATCCTTGTTTCACTCCGGTTTTGATTTCAAAATCTTCTGTCAGGTGTTGGCCGCAGATGACCTTAGATCTAAAGTTGCTATAAAGCAGTTTGATTATGCTCACAATCTTTGGAGGGATTCCATAATGCCGGAGTATACGCCAAAGAGGATATCTGTTAATACTGTCGATAGCCTTTACAAAATCGACGAAGTTTGCATAGACTGGAGTGTTCCATTCCTGGCACTGTTCCAGGATCTGCTTTAGTGTAAAAATGTGATCCCACAAGATCTTACTAACCCAAACCCTGCCTGTTCTTTGCGCAACTGTGGGTCAAGGGCTGCTGAAATTCTGTCAATGATTACCCTACTGAAAAACTTTACTACTGATGGACAAAAGAGTGATCCCTCTCCAGTTGTTGCAATGGCTAAGGTGTCCTTTCTTAGGTAATTTAACAATCAGCCCCGTCTTCCAGTCACCTGGTATTTCTTCTGCCTCCCATATACCTTCGAAGATCTCTGTCAAGGCTCCAGCGGTGACCTCTCCTCCAGCCTTCAACACCTCTGCACACACACCGTCTGTCCCCTGACTTAATGGCTTTCCCTGACTTCATGGTTTTGATATAGCTTTCCTCATTTCTTCAGCAGATGGTGGGTCTGTATTGATCTGCAGGTCCTGTTCGCTTTTTGGAATGTCTGCTTGATTGCTTGGTGCTTCTTTGTTGAGGATGGTCTCGAAGTGTGTTTTCCATCTTTGAATCTGTTCTGCTACACCGATGACAGCATTTCCAGTTACATATTTAACTGGAACGTCGTTATTTTTAAAACCGCCGGTCAATGTCTCGGTTATCTTGCACAGTGCAGCCATGATCTGTGTCTGTGCCGCTGTTTCTGCTTCATCCGCCATATTTTCGATGAAGGCTGTCTTGTCTGCTTTCGTCTTCCTTTTCACTTCTTTGTCCAGTTCTGAGTATCTAGTCTGTAGCAGTCGTTGGGATTGGGCATCATTTAGCGTTTTTGTTGTTGTTTTTCTTTCATCGATTGTTGTCCATATGTCTGGTTTGATCCATTCCTCTTTCCTTTTTCTTCTGTACCTTAAAACTTTCTTGCTTGCTTCTGTCAATGCCTGATTGAAACTGTCGATGCTCAATTCTTGTTCCTCTTGGAGTATGCGAAAGCGGTTTTGCAAGTCCTGCTGGAAAGCTTTCCCTGTATTAGTGTTCTTTAACTTTCCTGTGTCAAATCGCCGCTGTCTCTTTTCTCCTCTCCTTGCCTTCCTTGGCTTCAAGGACAGCGTTGCCACTACTATAGCACATGATCGCTCCCCACGTCTGCTCCACGTCTGGCTCTGACATCCTGGAGTGATCGTCTCCACTTCTGATTAATTACCACATGGTCGATCTGGCTGACAGTGTTGTTATCTGGAGACCTCCAAATGGTCTTGTGAATGGTTCTGTGCTTGAATAGAGTTCCACCTCTGACTAGGTTATTTTCTACACATAAACCCGAGAGTCTCTCTCCGTTGTTATTCATGCGTCCAAAGCCCTGGTTGCCCATGGCCCTTTCTCTTCCCGTGTTTTCGTTTCCAATTCTTGCGTTGAGGTCTTCCATCACCATGAATACATCAAGCCAGGTGTAGATTTCTTCCTCCAACTGTTCATATAATTCCTCCTTGATTTCATCCTCAGCGTCCTCTGTTGGTGTATAGCATGCTATCACTGTCAGCTTTGCAAACTTGGAGTTAAATCTTGCCCTGAGCAGCCTGTCGTTGATTGGCTTTCACTCCAGCAGAGTTTTTCCACCTTTCTCGTTACAATTATGGCTACCCCTCCTCTGTGTTGATTATCTGTTCGCCCTGAAAAACGTAGGGTGTGTCTTGAGGACAAGGTCCTCTTTCCCGAGTCTGTCCATCGTGCTTCGCTCACACATAAAAGTTCAACGTTGTAATTTTCCATCTCCCGCTGTACTTGCTGAAGCTTTCCTGTTTGATACAATGTTCTCACATTCCAGGAGCCCACTCGTATCGTAGTTTTCGGTTTGAGGAGCTCCACTCACGGGGTGTCAGCTTCCGATCGGGTTTGGCTGACATCCTCGCACCATTGACGTTTTGTTCTTTGGCATTGGTTTCTGTAGCGTGCTTGTTTACGTGATGAGGGTGCTAACCTCACGCACAACCCTCCTCCTTTCTCATCCGGGCTTGGGACCGGCCAAGGCGGAGTTACAAGCTGCAAACCCGGTAGACAAACTCATCTGGCTTAACATAAATCATAATTTTCAACTAATGCGTTGGAACGCGAATAATTATATTTAACTAATACACAATAACGTGTCGTTTCACCTATTTTTAAATGCGCGTGCTGATGAGAAATCGTGTAACTGTGTGGCTGTATGGTTGCCGACTTACTGTGGTTGCTAGTTGCAGGTTTGTAGATCTCAGAAAGGGGAGCCTTGTCGCAGATGAGGAGGCAAGAATGTGTGAAGGGCCATTATTATCAATCATTATGTCCATTTTATGTTCAGTATAGTTGTAAAATACAGTAGGTCTTTTCTGGAGTCAGTGTCGTGTAGAGGATATGGTACTTGACTGTTTGACACCTAGAATTTAATTCAAATTCAAGGACAGTAATTTTTCTGATCTTCCATTTACAGGGCATGTTTTTTTAAATAAATGTTTGTTAATATACTAACTTAATTATGATAAATTAAGGAACTTTTGCACATAAGATCAGATAAGTATAATATATTAATTAAGTGAAAACCAGATTGTAAATGTCACACTTTAACTGTTTATTCTGAAAAATAACTTGGACATACCCACATTCCTCGGTGCCTCGTTTATTATATTAATATGAACGTATTCACCCATGAGTCCCACTTTGTCTGAAAACGCACCCCAAAAAGCGACCTCGTTATGGGCCTGCTACGGATGCTAATGTGGTGTTTGTATATAAGATTAAATGAAAAGACGAAACCACATGGTCCACCAATCTCACACCCACTTCATTGTTCTTCCAGTTAGAAATGTAAACTTCTGCATTATGAACCCCCAGGTGAACATGTGGCGCCCCCTGGAGTCTGAATTGGTAAAATGTGAACCCCCATTGTCAAAAGCTGGCTACGGGCCTGATCTATCTATCTATCTATCTATCTATCTATCTATCTATCTATCTATCTATATATATATATATATATATATATATATATATATATATGTATGTATATATATATATATATATATATCTAGCTATCTTACTATCTATATATCTATCTATATATGTATCTATCTAGCTATCTATCTATATATATATATATACATATATATATACATATATGTTTGTGTGTTTGTGTGTGTGTGTGTGTGTGTGTGTGTGTGTGTGTGTGTGTACACTGTACATATATATATATCATTATATATAAATAAATAGATAAGTGATCCGTCGTTCGTCTGGAAGATCCTATTCTCGTTCCTGCATAAACAATTGAAATTAACCCATGCCTATATGCACTGTGTGTGTACGTTTGTTTATGTGTGCGTGCGTGTGTGCGCGTGAGTGTGCGTGTGTGTGTGCGTGCGTGTGCGAGTACATTTTGTGTGTGTTCTTCCTCATGATTATTTTGTACAGGAGTGAGGTCTTGCCGCTCTATTGCTGCACCGCACTATTGTTGCCGTCCACTGCTCCCTCTCAGCAGCCTCTCTCTCCACATTTCATTTTCCTCCGTCTTTCACAATTCACACTTCATGCAGTATTTCCATCTCCACCGTTGTCTTCCCCTTTTCATGCGGACTTGATGTTTATCCGTCTCTGCTCATTATTTTGTTTCTTATTGATCTTTCCTTAAGCGTAACTGTTTCCCGATATATTCACGCAAGTCATTCATCCTCCTTCTTTCCATTATCCTATGTGTATATATCAACTTCATTTTATGAGTATAGCGTATATCTCAATTTGTTTGTGGCACTTCACGACAGATTGGAACACGGCCTTCAATTGCTAAATAATTACAACAATTTTGCATACGTACTTCGTCCTCTTTCACCGCCTAAAACCTTCCGCATGGTTTTATTCTAATTATTGTCGGGTGTGTGTGTGTGTGCGTGTTTGTGTGTGTGCGCGTGTGCGTGCGTGCATTTATATATGTATTTAAATAACAATTATGCATGTATATATGTACGCTTGTTAACGTATTTATCCTAGTCGGTTTCTATCTTGAGTTCCAAACATTCAGGGATTTACCTGGAAAATTACACCTTAATGTTTTCGAAATACAACTGTAACCGGTTTGTTAAGGGTTCTTGCCAGATAGATGTTCCTACCGGACGTTGGGTGGACTTTAGTCGAAGCTTCGCAACGTTGCGAGTCGTTTCTGCGATTGTTCCGAGCTACGTAAACCGTTGGGACGTTTGTGGAACTTTCAATAATAAGTGCAGCCTTGTCTGAACAGCATGTAAACATACCACCACAACAAAATGTCATAACAATAGGTTGCAGGATCGTCATGATAATTACACCAAATAATCTTCAAACATGTTTTCATCCCATCAAGCGTACATAATGTTTCCTTGGAGGGTTTTATTGCGAAATAGTAAATTAATCGTGCAGATGCGCTACTAGAAACCCTTCTTACATTAACCTACCTATTGGAGTGCTGCAACAGAATCACGTAATCAGATCTACAACAATGACTTTTTATGCATGAGGCACCCTTTGTCTGTGTGTCAACTACTTTCTAACCACATACAATAAACAATATATTAAGAAAGTAAAGTGATTGGTTACTCTTTACATTGTCTTGAATAGCATTAAAATAAAACGTAAGCGTATTCTCTATCAACATAGACAGTAAGTAAATGTAAATAAATTCGTCATTTACATTGTCAGGTGAGAATACCAACCTACGTGTTTGACTACTGCATTATTGTGTTAATAAGCAACATGTAAATCAGCACGTAGCGTCCATGTGTATGTTGAACATAGTCGTAGCTTGATATATCATACAATAATATTATTATTGCATTGGAACATCAACACTGAATTACGAAAACACATCTAAATACGTGCGCAAGTCACGTTGGAATTGTTCAGCGTCGTGTGTTCTCATATTGTCTTGTGTTTGTATACGACATCTCATTGCGGTCACCTTGGATTCCCTCGGCAGGTCGAACCATTTCGTATTCGCCGATATTTTGGTGAACTTCCGGAATGGTGTTGTATAAGCCTTGGTAGGTGCCGTCGCGAGGCGCTGCTTGGGAGGTTTCAGATGTTGCCAGTGCTATTTGCTGAATATCAGACGTCGTTGTCAGCGGCTGTGCCCTAGGCGCATCATCTACAATAATTATGTATTGTTAGTTTGAATATAGCACTATTGAAATCAATAATGTATTATAAACCATACTGTAACGCGTTTTCTGTGTTTTATTTGTAAACACAAAACCTACAAATGATTGCACAAGACCCACTTAGAACAAAACAGAGGTTCTAATTATATTGAACGTATATTAGCAAGTTCTTTGATTTGAAATTGGCTGAACGACGCAGTATTACATACAAAACTGATACATTTCAAGTTTAAATCTTGCCGGAAATGTATAACATGTCCGATCATAATGTGCAGTAGGCCTAAGTATTGCAACAAACAGATGCAATGCTTAGGCCTACTATATGTATATATATATATAATATATATATATATATTGAAACGAGCATCTACTACTTCCTTACCTTGTCTGTTTGTTGCAATGCTTAGGCCTACTGCACATTATGATCGGACCTGTTACACACTCATAATTATGTATATATAACCTATTTGTGAACAGTTATTGTTGTTGAACACGTTTCCGTTACTACTCTAGCATGTGTAGCAGTTGTACGCCATCGCCATTGCCATCTCGTAGCAGACTACGAGATAACCGAGTATATATATATATATATATATATATGTCTACTTGTCATCAGCATCATCATCATCATCATCGTGCAGCCGTAGTGTCCCCTGGTTGGGCGAAGGCCTCAGCATGTTGTTTCCAAATATGTCTGCCTTGCGCTATCCTCTGACAGATGGTGCCCTTCCAGTACTCGTCTTGTTCGTCTCTCCACCGTCTCGCCGGTCTTCCTCTAGATCGTTTCCCTTCGTAAGGTCTCCGGGTTGTGACAATCGATGTCCATCGGTTATCTCGTAATCTGCTGATGTGCCCGGCCCAGGTCCACTTCTGTCTACTGATTTGGTTTATCACGTCTATGACCTTTCTCTTCTCTCTTATCGAGATGTTTGTTTTTCTATCCAGATATGTGATGTTTGACATACTTCTTTCCATCTTTGTTTTAGCAGCTGCTACCTTGTTCTTTGCTTGGACGGTGAGTGCCCATGTTTCCGATGTTTCCGCGCCGTACGTCATCCCTGGAAGTATGCATAAGTTGTAGACTTGTCTCTTCAAGAAGGTTCCAACGTTACCCTTGAAAATATCGCGGTGTTTGACGAATGCTGTCCAGCCTGCGGTGATTCTGCTTTGAATCTCCTTGTCTTGGTTTTTGTCTCTGATACTGTATCACTGTCCCAGACAGATGTCGCTTTCAACGTTCTCTATCTGCGTCGTGTTGATATATATTGGTGTGTCATTTTCTAGCATAACTTTTGTCTTCGAAATGTACAACTTCAGACCTTGTTTTTCACTTTAATAGGCTAGCTCCTGCATGTTTTTTTTGTAGTTCTTGTGATCTAGTAGCGCATATATGAGTATGTCGTCGGTGAAGTGAAGGTGACTGAGAAATTCTCCGTCTATCCTCAAGCCTCTGGTTTCCCAGGTCAGTCGTAGTCGACGAAAGCGACACAGAGCGGGATATTGTATGCTCAGCAGTTCTCTTTCAGTTGTTTTACGACGTGTATGTGGTCTGTCGTTGAGTACCTGCTTCTGAATCCTGCTTGCTCTCGTGGCTGGTTTTCGTCGAATGTCTTCTCTAGCCTATTCGTTAGTATCTTTGTGAGTAATTTGTAGATGTTTGATAACAGACATATTGGTCTGTAGTTCTTTAAGTCTTTCTTATAGACCTTCTTGAAGATTATCACCATCTTTGCGTTCATCCAAATTTCTGATAAGCATTTAGTATACAGCTTAGCCACTGTCTTCTCCTATTTGTAATGTTTCCGTGTGTACATGGTCGTTGCCTGATGTCTTCCCTTTCTTCATATCTCTTAGCGCTGCTTCCACCTTCCATGGTGTTATATTTGGTACCTCTTTCGGGTCGTTGTGAATTATGGTACTCTATTCACTGTCGTATAGCTTGGTGTAGAATTCCTATATTTGTTCCATGATTATATCTTGGTCTTATATTTCTCTACCGTGCTTGTCTAGAAGTGTAATCAGTCTTTCCCGGCCTAGTGCCTGCGTTCTTCTAGCTTTCTTCAGGCTCTGTGATGCCATAATCGTTTCTCGTATGATCTCTTTTTGTACTTCCTGATGTCCTCCTTCGCTTTCTTTTTGATGGTCTTACATCTTTCTGCGTACTCTATTTGTTTTTTATGGTCACCGTTATCCACAATGTCTCGTCGTTTCTTCATTAGTGCTCGTTTTGGTGACGATATTCTCGTCATTACATGCCTGTTGGTTGATGTAGCTACACTTGTCTCACTTAGTTTGATCATCTCAATGATGTTTTCGCTCATGGTGTAGACGTCGATTAGTTCTTGTAGTGTCTCGAATCGATTTCGCAGATCGAGTTGGAATTCGATCTTTTTTGTTCCTATTTGTGTGGTATCTACACTTGATGGTCTCTTGTTTATCAACTTCTTTCTTTCAGCTTTGACGTCCATTTTGATGTTGCTCATTACCATTCTGTGGTCACTTCCGATGATGACTCGGTTGATGACAGTCACGTGAGTAACCATGTATGGCCTGTTTGACAGGATGTAGTCAGTTTCGTTCTTCGTTTCTCCATTTGGATTTTTCCAGGTCCATCTCCTCCATGCTTTCTTCTGGAACATGGTATTCATGATTTTGTACTTTCTTTATGTTGCCCATTCTACCAAGGTGTCGCCTCTTTCGTTTCTCACACCTAGGCCAAATTGGCCTGTTGTCGTTTCCGAAATGTTCGTTCGTTTCCCTAATGGTTCTTTAAAGTCTCTCATCACTATCGTGTAGTGGGTTGGCTTTTCTAAGATCTCATCCACGTCTTTGTAGAAGTTGTTTGTGTCTTCTTCTGAGTATTATGTTGTTGATGCATATACTTGTTCTATCTTCAGTTTGTAGCGCTTTGTTATGCATAGAACAAGTTCTGCTACTCAGTGGCTGATGCTGTTAACCCTCACTATATTGTCTTTCCATTTTGTATATATGTATACATATCTATTTTTAAATATGTATACATATTATGTACATATATCTGTATGTCCGTCGTTTGTCTTTTAATGGGAAGGGCAACACAACACACATCGAGGCAGACGAAACCATCTTTTAATCTCCTCGCGCGCTCCTGCCCATTTTCAGGGATCCATTGTTATTTCACCAATAGTAATGATATCATGACAATATGTATTATATATATATATATATATATATATATATAATGTATATAATATTATATGTATATATATGTATATGTATGTGTATATATATGTATATATATATATATACATGTATATGCATGTATAATTATGAGTTAATCACGTGGGACACTCTGTTCAGAACAGTAGTGTTAGAAACGAATGAGTATACACAAAAATTGTGAACATTAAAACACATGTTGGTGACAAAAATGGACAACAGAGAACAACTCGAATGGGAACAAAATTAAAAACGTGAATTAGTTTTGAAAGTACATAATGTGAGTATAAGAATGTCTGATTTGATTTCTCATTGTAGATGTGCTAAAGATATTGACTACGTTTTATAACTAATGTAGAGAAATTGGCTCCAGCCGCTTAGACGAACACATCAAACTCAAAAATAGATTAAACAAATCGTTAATGAAATGTACCTCTCGCAGCCGTCAGTCGTCGAACCCTGACAACCAGCAACACGATAACCACTACGGCGACGCTCAGCAAGATCCCAAGAATAATTCCAATTATTGCGCAGTTTGAATCGCCGCTTCCTGCAATTCAACATTAATAGCGCATGCGCTGTGTCATTTGGTAAATATTTCATTTAGTTAACATAATGACTGCGACACTGTTATTTGGTAACATAATGACATACATATATAATATAATACTTTCAAACAGAATTCATCACTTTTATAAGTAGATTTAGCTGAATCGTATCAATATTTGCAAACATTGTGGAAGGCTAGTAAGAAATACACAACATCAGTAATCTCACAAATCTCACGGCCTGGGTGGTTGTACTCCCACTAGAGGGAGGCACTGCAGCTATTGTCGTGGTCCCTGAAAGGAACGAAATCAATGCCTAGGCATAATGGATAGTGTATAAAAATGGGATTTTGTTATCAAATCGCTTAATGTATGTACTATCCAAAGTTAATGTTGCCAACAATAAACTTGCAAAAAACTTAAACTGTTCGGTGTAAACAGCTAAGACTACCACTGTTAAACATTACTTACTTATCACGACAATGTTCACCCGCACCTCGCTGCAGACAGCGGGTGGAGACAGAATTGGTATAGTGTTACACACGACCGCTTTGAGTGACTGACTTCCGAGCATATCCACAGTGATTGTGATGGAGTCTCCTGTTGCTAGAATCTCGTTTGATGTTGTATTCTTCCACGTGTAGTTTCTAGTTTCTGGGTTGCTACGGGCAGTTATTGTTAGTACCTCTCCAGGAAGAATGTTTTCTCCAGGTGTATATACACGACTGTAAACTTTCACCTCCAGTGAGCGTGGACCATCTACAAAACAAAATGTGACTGTAGGAGAGAACAACTAAGGAAGACATTCACAAAACGAAATGAGAGCCAAAAAACATGTTGAAATCGCGGTGGCGTACAACTGCTACACATGCTAGAGTAGTAACGGAAACTTGTTCAACAACAATAACTGTTCACAAATGGGTTCTAGAACGTTGCTGCTATAACTCGTATGGGTGTTGCGTTTATAAAATCAATGAGACACACTGTTGCATACTACGAAGTCAAATATTTGAGATATATTTTAAAGTCACAGCCTTATAAATAACAACACATACGTTGAATATACCTATACATCTTTTAAGCACAACAATTGACGACATACCACCAACACGACATTATTATATATAGACGTAAGTGCTCAATACGTACAATAAACAATTAGTTTTGGCGACGTGTACAACTCATTGTATGCATGGTTGTTTATAGGTATGTTGTCCGCTGCATGTGCTTCAGACGGTGGCTTGTCAAAGTAAGTCTGACATGTGAAGCTCTCTCCATCGTGAGATGACGTCGTCTGTACTACAATGCTGAACTTGGCAGTGTCCGCACTTGACTCATCCTTGGCTTGAACATCTGCACCACTTCTTAGTTCTCTCCACTTCATCTTTGGGGCCCACCTTCCCTGGTACTTCACCTCACAGCTGTACTCGACGTAGTCTCCTTCTACTGATTCATTGCTCGTTGTCGTGTTGCTTGTACATGTTTGATTAAATTCTGAAAATGAAGTCAGTCATTAACTTTGTTAAAAGTCAATGTGTTTGGAACTATTACGTATCACAGTGAATGTATTACTAATTCAGTATTTAACTAGCTGGAGTTTTCTAATGTAACTACAGTGTAATGTAAGATCAATTCGAGGTAGTTCCGCTTATGTGTTGGATTAGATTTCTAAATGTCGATGGAGTACATGACACATTACGGACGACTGTCTTGCTCTATCAACTGCAGATGTGACGGGTTCAAATGTTACTTACTTATACTTTTCAGGAAAATTAAGCCTATGTAGGTAAGCTGCTAGAGGGAGCATCACTGGGCCAGAACCAGTTTTGGTAAATATTTGCTAGATTGTAACTGATACTGATAATTAGGTACAAAAGAAACTAACTATGTTATTGTGTTTGTTATTATTATTATTATTATTACATGCAATGTAAACGAATACGTTAACTAATATTAAACACTGGCGTTGGAAAGTGGTGAATATTGGAGGCTGAGGCTCTCCAAAATCCTCAAGTTACACCCCGCTTGAAGCTCGCCAAAAATACCTCGAAGCTCACCAAAGTCATCGATTTGCACACCCCTTTGAGACTTGCCAAAACGCCCATATTGATGTTCTCCAAAAACATCGATTTGCATCACCTTTGAGACTCACCAAACATCCAGCTAGAGTCTCTCCAAAAACCCCGATTTGCACCCCCATCGAGACTCGTCAAAACACCCACCTTGATGCTCTCCAAAAAAACGTTAATTTGCACCACCTCTTGAGGCTCATCAAAAACACTCACCTTGAGGCTTTTTAGAAACCTCAATTTGCACCATCCCCTTTCAAGCTTTCCGACGCCTAAACATCATTCAACAATTAAATTAAAGTATTATTTCATTAGTATTTAAGGTGGCTGCACCGGCAATTATATGCTTCTTTTGAATTAATCATTTCTAATGTAAGTTTTGAAGATAAGCTAACCATTTTTTCTCAGAGTTTATGTTGTTTAGAGATATTTAAATGTGTTTAAAGACAATTAAAAAAAATGTCAAAAATCACCTTAAAATGGCATTTTATTTCATTTTGAGAAACTCCCCAAAAAAAAATTTGTATGGTTGTAAGTACAAACATGGTATTGACATTCATACGGGTTTTTTGTAAACAAATGCATATTAAGTTTGATACAGCTTCATAAACATTTTGCTACAATGTTGAAAGACAGCAAAAATCCGTACTGCATTTTTGGCACGACCCCTACACCAAACAAAACCATCCCGTGCAATTTTGGGTAAACACAAGTCGAGTTCTTATGCAGTTATGGCTGTTTAAGTATTGTAGTTTATATAAAAAGTTACATTAAGTAATACTTCCTGGTTGTTACCAATAATAAAACTGTCACCAGATGCTTGTTTTTTGCTTAGAAATATGACTTGTTTTACTGGCATGTGGCTTATTTCAACACAATTTGACAGACACTTCTATTACTGAGATTTCCCCCCAAGGTTTTCCCGCCAAGTTGTCTCATGATATTGTATTACGAAGGGCCATGTGTTGAACTTGTTGTGGTAGACAAGATTGATTGACACCTGCTGGGGTCAGTCACGTGTCATTGCAAATTGCGGCTGAGGTCGGGCATTATCGGAGAATAAACAAAACTACCGCCAGTATTTGGTGATTTGACAGCGTGATGTATTTAGGTAATTATAATACAACCGCATAGTGGCATGAGGATAACCAGACAATTATGATCTGCATTCATGGTGAATGAATTTATGTTTGAACTGGGCTGACGCACACGTGATCGTCACTATGGAAATATCGTCAGTTTCCAAGAATCTGAAGGGACTTTCCACAGACACACTAAAAATACTAGTTTTTAAAGGACTGTTTGGTGACATATGGTGATAGTGCCTTGTTTTTTTTTAATAGTACACATGTTCATACTGGCACCTACTAATGTTTATGAAGAAAAAAATAAAGAAATCAACTGACATGATAGTCGGTGCAGCTACCTTAAAAACAATGACCAATTGCGACTAAATGCTAAACTTATCTCAACTGAAAATATAATATGTTCAATTTGTCACATCCACCAATGGAATTTTGAGTGAATATTCATGTAACTAACTGAACTAGTGTTGGCCATGTGGATGATCATTGATCACATTGCCATTTCGAATGGCAAA
The DNA here is from genome assembly GCA_020002185.1 of Paraescarpia echinospica. Taxonomy (NCBI): domain Eukaryota; kingdom Metazoa; phylum Annelida; class Polychaeta; order Sabellida; family Siboglinidae; genus Paraescarpia; species Paraescarpia echinospica. The sequence goes on from CM034540.1 coordinate 53,731,386, forward strand.
CGCATTTAACAACATATTTGGTCGATGTAATAGAGCACATTGACCTACAGCTGTTTGAATGTTTCGACATCGAACCTTATACGGCGTTCTGCATATGTCCTTCGACATTTAAAAATGTATCACAATTGGCTGCTGACAAACATTAGCTTGTGATCTGTCCAACATGCATCAGATACGTGATTTTGACACGCATACATTACACAGAATAAATTGCATGGAATTTCCATCAATGATTGAAAATATCTTTGTGGCTAGTAGTAAACGTAAAAGGAATGTATCTTACCATTGAATACAATAACTTCTGCAATTCCATAAGAGGTGACATCTGTTACACACTTGCATGTGTATTTTCCACTATCGGTTATTTTAAGAGACTTGATAATCAGGTTATATGTTCCTGTAGGTGCGGTGATGAGATCATAATCATCGGGATAATAGTTACGCCCTTCTACAGATATCGACTTTGTTGTACGTGTGGCATAATCCCATCCAAGAACAGTACCAGCACATCTGATTGTGACATCGCTTCCAACCACTCCAACAACATTCTTGGGATTCTCCGTCACCTGTCCGCAAACAACTGCAACAAAACATACTGAATGAATTACAGTTTACAATATATATATATATATATATATACATATATATACATATAAATAGACTGTATATATATATATATATATTTATATATATATATATATATACATTATATATATTAGTATAGCGGCTAAGGGATATGGTTGTGCACTTTTTGATAAAAAACATGAAAATTGGCCCACTCGTAGTTTATAATATAAACGTTCATTTAAAGTTAGATACCCATCGCTATCGACATGATAACTAGCCGCCATCTTGATTTTTAAAATGGCCGCCACGGGTAAAATTCAAGATGGCTGCCATGTATATACGTTTTACAATCATGATTTTAGTCCTTCTTGAGGTTGAAGTCAGGGAAAGCACCGAGGGCAGAAGGTGTGAGTGCAGAAATGCTGAAGGCTGGAGGAGTGGTCACCGCTGGAGCCTTGTCAGAGATCTTCGAAGGTATATGGGAGAAATACCTGGTGACTGGAAGACGGGGCTGATTGTTAAATTTCCTAAGAAAGGACACCTTACCAATTGCAACAAGTGGAGAGGATCATTCTTTTGTTCATCAGTAATAAAGTTTTCCATAGGGTAATCCTTGACATAATTTCAGCAGCCTTTGACCTACAGTTGCGCAAAGAACAGGCAAGGTTCAGGAAATGAAGATCTTGTGGGATCACATTTTTGCACTAAGACAGATCCTGGAACAGTGCCAGGAATGGAACACTCCAGTCTATGGAAATGTTGTCGATTTTGAAAAGGCTATCGACAGTATTAACAGAGATCCTCTTTGGCGTATAATCCGGCATTGTGGAATCCCTCCAAATATTGCGAGCATAATCAAACTGCTTTATAGCAACTTTAGATCTAAGGTCATCTGCGGCCAACACCTGACAGAAGATTTTGAAATCAAAACCGGAGTGAAACAAGGATGCATAGTATCCCCTTTCCTCTTCTGCCTTGGGATCGACTGGGTCATGAAAGAAACAACACTAGCTGAGAAAAGTGGCATCAAGTAGACCTTCACAGATACACTAGGTGATCTAGACTTTGCAGATGACATATCTCTCTTACCACACCGCTACAGAGATATCCAAACAAAAAGTGAGGAACTTGCCAGAAATGCTGGGAAATAGGGCTAAATATGAACACCAACAAAACAAAGGCGCTGCGAAACAACAGCCAAACAGCAGACCCAATTACAATTGGAGGAAGAAATATTGAAGACGTGACCGAGTTCACCTACCTTGGGGCCAAGGTGACAACATATGGAAACTCGGAGTCTGAGGTCAAGACAAGGATTTGCAAGGCGAGAGGGGTATTTGCAGCACTTACGAACATCTGGAAGACCAATAAGATCAGCAACAGAACCAAAATCCGTCTGTTCAAGAGCAACGTCCTGATTGTGCTGTTGTATGCGGCGGAATCATGGAAGGTCACCAAAGGCATATGCCAGATGCTGGAAGTGTTTCAAAACAAGTGTCTCAGGAGGATTCTACGAATCTACTGGCCAAATAAAATCTCTAACATGGAACTACACGAAAGGACAGACATGCAGCCCATTTCTCTTGAAGTTAAACGCCGCAGATGGAGATGGATCGGACACGTCTGCAGAATGCAGCTGACGTCAATCCTAACAGTGGTCATACGCTGGACCCCTGGTGTCAAGAGAGCGAGGGGAGACCCAAGGAGACATGGAGGAGATCAGTGGAGCGGGAGATGAAGACATTCAGGTGGAGCTGGGGCCAAGTAACGAAGCTGTCAGCAGACAGACAACATTGGCGTTCTTTGGTGTCGGCCTTATGTGTGAATCCACACGAAGAGGATTAAGTAAGTACGTGAGGTTGAGGAAACCATATATGGTTCATATATGAATACCTATAAATTCGCAAGTATGTCAGTTCTTGTTGCCAGTTGTTGCTGAGCTAAATTCTCAACCATAAGATCAGTGACAGTGCATATACTGGTGAAGAGAAATATATCAGTGACTAAGAATGGACAATATAAATGTTTACATTTCGAGTTCATGTCAGCGATATGGAAAACATACTCAACACGTCTTGAGGTTTACTGCTAACTTGTGAAAGAAGATTTTGTTATGTTAAAAACACAACATGTTTTCTTAGCAATAACACTAGGCCGGTGTCACAATCAAGTCAATGACCCACAATGTGTGACGGTTGTGCTGTAAGTTTGACACAACATCCATAATCCTTACAGAGGTGGGTGGTGGCAGGCTAGATATATCACAGGCATAAATGGAGTTGGAAGATAGTGTTCAAACTGCCATTTAAAAATTCAACAAAATAGTACATACTACATTCTGGCATACAAGACAATTAGATAAATAAATATCATCTTTAGTGTCAATATTTAAAATTAGTGTATTCCAATCGCTGGACGTCGCGCATACATACTTACTCCGAGTACAGACTTAGTCAAGGACAAAATTATATAATGCAACCGGTATATACTGTTAAGGACACATGAAAATATACTAGAGTAGATATGGAGGCGAAACGATTGAAAAGCGCCAACTGTGGTAACGATGCCAATTAGACTGACTGCAGTACCAAACAACCAATCATTGCAGATTGCTCCATATCTCGACACAACAATGTTGTACGATGATGATACTATCATGCACTTGCTCTACCAGCCGTAGGTGGACAGTTGGCGATGATGCCGAGCAATAACATATATTATGCATTACATCCCAGTTGGCTACAGTGGATGTGGTAGGTATTTGCTGACATCCTTAAGCAACCAACCATAGAACGCAGAATACATAGCGGAACCACTCAGAGGTTGTTGAATCCCACTTTTTTCCCATTGCAACTCATGCTACTGCCAACAACCTGTGAAATCGGAAGTATTAATGTTATGTCATGTCCTGACTTGGTGTGACCAATTTTCTTGGTCGAGGTAAGAAGTCAGCATAGTTGGCATGGAATCCATCCCCCACTGCTACATATGTCTTCCACGCGAGGCGAGGGGCGGTTGCCTCCCCCCATGGTGGCAGCTCCCCCCAACAGTCGCACGGCAGTTGCCAGCTCTTGTGCGCTGGACAGGGCAGTTCATTCTTGGTCGTCCCCTCTTTCTCTGGCCCGCTGGTGTCCACCATAGCGCTTGTTGGGCAGGTCTAGTAGGTGGGAGCCTTGTGACATAGCCGAGCCAGCTCATTCGTATTCTGCAGATAGTAGATGATGCCAGAGGTCCTGATCGTATCCGGATATTTATATTCGTCACATGGTCATTCTAGTGTATGCCCAAGATCCTTCGCAGGCGTTTAGTGTCGAATGCATCAATTTTGTTTTCTTGGCTTGTTTTTAGTTGCCATGTTTCACATCCATTCCCACGTTGGTATAACGTTTGGAGTTTAGATTTCAAGGTAAATTTCTTGTTGTTCCCAATTTTCCTTAGCTGGTTGAAGGCTGCTGACGCTTTCCCCACTCTGCAGTTTTGTTCATGATCGATGATTTCTTGGTTGTTGATGGAGCTGCCAAGATACGTGAAGGTTTCGACTGTTTCTACTTTTTGTTGGTTGATCAAAACATATTTGGGTAGTTGGTGCTCCCCTGTCAGCATGTTTTTGTCTTCTTTTCACTGTTGAAAAAGTCCCAAGCCATTAGCGTATTTGCTGATTGATTCCACGAGACGTTGTAAGCCCTGGGTGGTGTTTGAGAGGGCAGCAATGTCAACAGCAAAGTCCAGGTGTGATAAACGCCTGTGCCTGTATTTGCTAGCCGCATGACCCAGTCGATGGCCACGGCAGAGAGAAGGGGGAAGGAGTGCAGTCTTGTCTGACACCAGTCATCGCATGGAACCAGTCGCTGTAGCCATCTTCTGTTTTACACAACATCTCGAGTTTTCATATATCTTCTCGATTGCTGTTACAATCTTTTGTGGAATTCCATACGTGGTTAATATTTTCCACACGAAGGGTCTGTGGATGCTGTCAAACGCTTTGGTGAAATCTATGAAACTGATTGCGCGGGGTAACTGGTACACTTAACATTTCTCAATAATTATCTCTGGCAGTACACATTCCCTGGTATTGTCAGCAATGTCACACCTCTCCAGTTGTCACATTCAGTTAGCTTTCCTTTCGTTGGAATACAGACAACAGCACTATCTTTCCAGTCTTCAGGAACGATGCCCGAGTCCCAGATCTGGTTGCATAGTCCGTACACCCATTGTACAATTGTTTCATCACCCGCTTTGATCATTTCTGTTGTGATTCCGTCCATGCCAGGTGACTTGTTTGTTTTGAGAGTCGCAATGGCCTTCCTCACTTTATCCTCCGAGAAATCCTCTGTGTTTATAAGGGGCACGGTCTGAGGGTTGCCAGTCTGTGCTGGTATGTCAGGTGCAGGTCTATTGAGAACCTCTCTAAAGTGTTCTGCCCATCTCTCAAGTGTGTCCTCTCCTTTCGATAGTAGAGATCTACCTTTTCTTTGGCTCTCATTGGTCCAGACCTTGCCTTTTTGCTGCCAATGATATTCTTGGTAATGCGGTAGACCTGTCTCATTTCATTTCGGGCAGCTGCGTTCTCTGCCTCCTGTCGCTGTCTGTCAAACGATTCGCGTTTGTCCTAATGTGCACTGCGCTTCACTTCTCTACCCGTCTTACTATAGGTCCGGTAGGAAGCTGTGCTGCAGGACTCATTTTGTCGTTTCTGTTGCAGGAGTTTCCTCTCCGCAATCAGTCCCCATGTGTGATCACTGATCCAAGTCTCCTTCAGAGATTTCTGGAATCCCAGAAAGTCTTTGCCCGCTGCCATCATCGCATCTTTCATCTTCTCCCACCATTCCGTTGAACCTGGTCTGCAAGGGCAGCAACACGATTTATCAGGATTGCTTGGAATTCATATTTGGTCACTAGGTTTTGGAGCTTGTTCATATGGAATCTCTTAGTCATGTTTGACTTATTCTTTTGTCTCCTCCACTTGATCTTGATCTTCGCAATAACCAAGTGGTGGTTACTACAGATGTCTGCTCCACGGTGCACTCGGACTTCCTGTAGACACGGAGTCCTCCAGCCTGGTTCGATAGCAAAATGGTCGATCTGTGTGAAGGTCTTGTGGTCATGTGAAAACCATGTTGTTTTGTGTATGTCTTTGTGCTCTAAGTGTGTAGATCCAATCGCTAAGTTGTTCATTACACATACTTGCACAAATCGGTTGCCATTATCTGTGCGTTTCCCAAATGCGTGAGGCCCTAGGACATGTTCTAAACCAGACCTATATCCACCGATCTGGGCATTCATGTCTCCTATGACAATGGTTATGTCATAATGTGGAATCTTGTCTATCAGGTCTTGTAGTTGCTCCTAGAAGCTGTCTTTCTCATAGTCATCGTGGTTGTTTGGTGGTGCATAGCTGGATGATGGTGACCTTGTCATGTGATATTACCAATCTTGCCGTAATTAATCGTTCATTCACTAGGGTCCATTCTGTAAGCGCACTGCTTGCATCTTTGTCAAGGACGATGGCAACACCACGTAGAATTTGTTTATATGTTGCTTAAAAGCTGAGATTTTTGGGTGATGAATTTCAGTGGCGGCAATGTTGACTTCCAATTTGGCTGTCATCCTTGGATACTGCATATGACAACAAATGGATTCCTTGACCCTGGAAATATTGCATTAGGTACCAAGAACATGTTTTTATGTTGCTTAGAAGCTGAGATATCTGGATAATGGATTTCTGCGGAGGCCATTTAAAAAATCAAGATGGCGGTTAGGCATCATGTCGATAGCGATGGGTACGTGGCTTTATATGAATCTACATAACTTAAATCAAAATGTTCGTGCTTTTATCAAAACGTGCACAACAATTCGTAAATTTTTGTGGCTCTTAGCCGCGGTAATGTATATACATATATATATGTATATATATACATATATATGTATATATATATACATATATATATACGTATATATATGTGTGTATATATATATATACATATACATATATATGTATATATATATATATATATATGTGTGTGTGTGTGTGTGTGTGCGTGCGTGTGTGTGTGTGTGTGTGTGTCGGTTATTATACGGCGTTTTTATGTGAGCAGGGATTATGTTAAGAAAAGTTATAAAAGTTTTAACGTACACATATTTTTTATCGTTATATTATATATCTTTTTGGTCATAATTTTATTAATATGTCACATATTTTATTCATAATTACATTATGTTCGGAAACGTTCAGGGAAATCTATTAAGTGTAACTTAACTCCAATGTATGGGTATTTCATTTTTTTCATTTTTTCATTTCGGTAGGATTCCACACAAACGCCCACGCCCACGCACACGCCCACGCACACGCACACGCACACGCACACGCACACGCACACACACACACACACACACACACATATATAGTTATTCTCTGTTTTGCATTTAAAAGTAGTTGTTTTATTTTAGTGTAATACTTTGGGGTTAAGTGTATTCCAATAACTAATTATCCTTGGAAAGACACTGTACCAGAACACGTCGGCTTTACCTGATGGGAGAATGAGATTACGTTTACGACAAACGTGTGATCTGGTGTAACAAGTAGATGTTTTGAGATAGTTTGGCTGACTGACGATGATTGTGTGGTGTGGTGATTTGTTTAAGACCGGGGGTCTTGCGGCTTCTAGTCTTATCTGGTCGGTTGGCGGTTAACGTGATTGTAGCATTTCTGTTATTTTATTTTAAGAATCAAAGGTCAGAAATGTACATTGCGGTGGTAAAAGATGAGTGCAATATATTAAAAGCATTTCGAGTAAGATACCAGACCTGGGGGTGATTCCACATTACCGATCCCGATTCGATTCATACAAACAAAATAGCAAATGAAATATCTAAAGCAATATGCATATTAAGTAAACGTAAACACTTTTTACCACTTAATACATTATATATTATGTACAATGCTCTTATTTTCCCTCATTTTAATTATGACTTACTTTTATGGGTTCATCAGGCACATGGAATTTTCGAATTACAGGAAAAAAAGCAGTACGTAAATATAATGCTCACCCAAGTCTTATTTATACAATCCAACAATAATTTGTTTACTACAAATTAGGGCAGATATATGGTTTTCTGCTCCCACTCTCCCACTAATAGACGGCGCGACGTAAATAGGCGAACAATTTCCAACAGCACCCCGTTTTCCGATGTCACAGTCGAACCAGCCGAAAACAATTTCCAACAGGACCCCCCCACCCGTCTTGGGTCTGATGTCACAGTCGAGCCAACCGAGACAGCCACAAGGTGAAGGAAGATGTGACGCGGCGGCGAAAATTGTTTGTGGTGGTGAAGCTCCGGTAGCCCCCAATATGAATTTCGTTCCCTCGCCACTGTTTGTGCCATCTAAATTTTGTTGTTGTTTATATTTATGGGGTGGCTCCTGTATTAGCGACATTATATATCTTAATGGGAGTCTCCCGATCTTATATATTACTTACGTTATTCACTGCATACATATCGTAATTACAGGACAAATAAATTTATTCTGAGTTCTGCGTTCTGAGTTAATATACACTGTAGTTGTTACATAAGAATTAAGTTCCCAATTACAATGAACGGTTATGGAAACAATGAAAGAGGTATCATTTTAAACTTAAAATTAAGAATAATTACAGGATATAAAGTAGTTCTGGTAACACTGCAACTTTGGCTGAAGAAAATCCGTCGCCAGAAAAGCCCACGGATTCGTTTTAACATCAATAAACTGAAAGTTCCAAACATCTTGATAAGCGTAAGACTCATTGCACTTAATCTTGTTCTTAATCAACGTCCTCGTTGATTTTTCAGTAAAACAAAAGCAAATAAAAACGTAAGCATATACATCTAAGGCAGTTTTCTCATCTGGAACAAAATTAATCGGACTTTCATAGATATTATTTGTTTGTATGTAATCTTTGTAATCATATGCACCTTTAAACATGAAACAGTACATTTAATGGATTGATAATTAATGGCCGCTAGTAGTGACTGTCCCAGCCTACCATAATACGGCCGCCAGTAGTGACTGTCCCTGCCTACCATAATATGGCCGCCAGTAGTGACTGTCCCTGCCTACCATAATATGGCCGCCAGTAGTGACTGTCCCAGCCTACCATAATACGGCCGCCAGTAGTGACTGTCCCTGTCTACCATAATACGGCCGCCAGTAGTGACTGTCCCTGCCTACCATAATACGGCCGCCAGTAGTGACTGTCCCTGCCTACCATAATACGGCCGCCAGTAGTGACTGTCCCTGTCTACCATAATACGGCCGCCAGTAGTGACTGTCCCTGCCTACCATAATATGGCCGCCAGTAGTGACTGTCCCTGCCTACCATAATATGGCCGCCAGTAGTGACTGTCCCAGCCTACCATAATACGGCCGCCAGTAGTGACTGTCCCTGTCTACCATAATACGGCCGCCAGTAGTGACTGTCCCTGCCTACCATAATATGGCCGCCAGTAGTGACTGTCCCTGCCTACCATAATATGGCCGCCAGTAGTGACTGTCCCAGCCTACCATAATACGGCCGCCAGTAGTGACTGTCCCTGTCTACCATAATACGGCCGCCAGTAGTGACTGTCCCTGCCTACCATAATACGGCCGCCAGTAGTGACTGTCCCTGCCTACCATAATACGGCCGCCAGTAGTGACTGTCCCTGCCTACCATAATACGGCCGCCAGTAGTGACTGTCCCTGCCTACCATAATACGGCCGCCAGTAGTGACTGTCCCTGCCTACCATAATACGGCCGCCAGTAGTGACTGTCCCTGCCTACCATAATACGACCGCCACGGCCGCCAGTAGTGACTGGTCCCCTAGTGACTATAATACGTCATAATACGGCCGCCAGTAGTGACTGTCCCTGCCTACCATAATACGGCCGCCAGTAGTGACTGTCCCTGCCTACCATAATACGGCCGCCAGTAGTGACCGTCCCTGCCTACCATAATACGGCCGCCAGTAGTGACTGTCCCTGCCTACCATAATACGGCCGCCAGTAGTGACCGTCCCTGCCTAACATAATACGGCCGCCAGTAGTGACTGTCTCTGCCTAACATAATACGGCCGCCAGTAGTGACTGTCCCTGTCTACCATAATACGGCCGCCAGTAGTGACCGTCCCTGCCTACCATAATACGGCCGCCAGTAGTGACTGTCCCTGCCTACAATAATACGGCCGCCAGTAGTGACTGTCCCTGTCTACCATAATACGGTCGCCAGTGGTGACCGTCCCTGCCTAACATAATACGGCCGCCAGTAGTGACTGTCCCTGTCTACCATAATACGGCCGCCAGTAGTGACTGTCCCTGCCTACCATAATATGGCCGCCAGTAGTGACTGTCCCTGTCTACCATAATACGGCCGCCAGTAGTGACTGTCCCTGCCTACCATAATACGGCCGCCAGTAGTGACTGTCCCTGCCTACCATAATACGGCCGCCAGTAGTGACCGTCCCTGTCTACCATAATACTGAGGGCAACCCGTTTTCTGCAGCAGCTTTAACTCAGGAAATAGTGCAGCCACAAAAATATCTGATTGCCGATTCATGTTAGTTCGCAACAATCCAGCAGGAGGCGACATTGATAGTTACGGCTGCGAAGGTACGATTCAAAGTACACACAATTCTGCATTCACACAATAATGTAAACGTGACCCAAATGGTGTACTTATATGGGAGATCTGCCTATGTCCTTATTTGGCTTAAAATGATGTATTAATTGGTATGTGATATCTGGCACCAATAATCGGTAACAGGGTATGTGTGATCAAGTGAGCCTATACGCCCCCCCCCCTTTTGATAGCGTTTCTTTCCGACCTCCAAAATACGTCAGAAATTAATTACGCAATTGTAGCATTGATTGCGTTACATTGTGTTGGATGGAACACTAAAAGGTTGCAGATACGACTGTTGTTGATTGCAACATAGAGCTACCCCATTCACGTAGATCGACTTACCTCGTAACAGAATAATCGCAATCACCAAAATGCTCGTCGCCGTAACCGGCATAGTGTAGGTCTTCATAAATACCTATTAAATTTCGGCAACTAAAAATATGCACTGCATACTTCCAATGCTCGATATGTGATGCAAAATATTGACGGTACTTGGCGAACACTGATTATTTCGGTACTTCCTGGTTTGCTGTTACAAGTCGCACGCACATGACAGCAGTGAACTGTGACTTTGTCCAGTCTTGCGACATGCCTACCTATTTAAAGATGACCTATTTAAATACACCCTGAATGCTTTGTATATAGTATAATTATGTTTCGTATTATAAATGCATGTGTAGTAAGGCATGTCTATGTTATCACGATACTTCATATAGGCCGTTGCTTAGACCAACAGTGCGTGCGCGTGTGTGTGAAAGTACGTCCCTATTTCGGCGCACAATTCTTCCATCTAACACATGGTCTCCCTCATTTTCATGCCGCTTTGGTGTTTCTCCGCCTCTGTTCACTTTGGTAGTCTCCGACTCCATTCTCTTTCAAGTGACTTGTACAGATTATCTGGCGTCTTACCACTAATATTCCCTGTATGCTTAATTGAATCCCAATCTCTTCTCTCGGGTGAACCATCCTCCTTGCATCCACAGTATAATGTTTTATGTTTATTCTAAATTGTTCGTGGCGCTTCACGAACAAATTTAAAAAGCACCACGAACAATTTAGAGTGTGTGTGTGTTTGTGTGTGACCGAGTGTGACTGAGTGTGACTGTGTGTGACTGTTTATGACTGTGTGTGACTGTGTGTATATGTGCCTGCCTGTGTGTGCCTGTGTGTGACTGTGTGTGACCGTGTGTGCTTGTGTGTGATCTTGTGTAACCGTGTGTGATTGTGTGTGACTGTTTATGACTGTGTGTATATGTGCCTGCCTGTGTGTGCCTGTGTGAGCCTGTGTGTGAGTGTGTGTGACCGTGTATGATCGTGTGTGCTCGTGTGTGATCTTGTGTAACCGTGTGTGACTGTGTGTGCCTGTGTGTGTGACTGTGTGTGACTATGTGCGGTCACTGTATGTGACTGTGTGACTGAGTGTATGTGGCGCCATTAGGAGGATAGGCATTTTACAAGAAATTATAATTATGTTTAAATGAATGTTTTTAACAAACTGAATATAATAGTAGTAAAACCTGTTTTAACAATGTAGTACATACGTGTATGTCGAAGACAACGTTAAGTACAGAAACAGTGTATTATTCACAAAATATGAATTACAATTACTGTGTACGATAATAATGTCATGTCGCACTAAATTTATAACACAATGTACACGTATGTTCACAGCAATAAGACAACAACTGGTGACAGGAAAGCCATGCAAAGGACACCAGATAGTCATAAATATGTGTACCAGCAAGCGTATATAATGTTTTATTGGTACGTGGCGGATTAGAAAGCAGCTATAAAAAATCATGCACATCAGGTACTAGAAACCCTTCATACATTAAAAGACACATTTGGAACTTGTTACGAAATTGTACATTCACATTACAAAAGTGACTTGTAAAAATGTTTCGTTCGTTGTGTCAACTACCTTCTAACCACATACTGTCTTCTTCTTACCCTTTACGTCCTTGCGAGGTGGGGTCCATGTCACTCAATTCGTAACTTTTTCCGCTTTATTTTCAACTCTCTACATTATGTTCAATAGATTATGTTCAGTTCTTGAGTGTTCACTCCTGCCCTCCCAAGGTCCCATTTCATGCTGTCATTCCATCTCAGCTTTGGTCTTCCTCTTCGTCATTTGCCACCCTCTTCTTTTCTCCATGCTCTTTATGACAGTTTGTCTTCGACCATTCTTTCCACATGTCCCGCCCATCTCATTCTGTTTCCGACTACCTTTTTAGGCGTTTTGTCAAACCATACATAATAAACAATATATATTAAATGTAAAGTGACTGATTATTCTTTACATTGTCTTGAGTATCATTCTAAAAAACGTAAGCGTATCCCTTATCAAGATAGACAATAAATAAATGTTAATTAATGCATTGTCAGGTGAGCACACCAACCGACGCGTCTGACTACTGCATTATTATGTTAGTAAGCAACGGTGGAGAGACGAACTAGACGAGTACTGGAAAGGCACCATCTGGTAGTGGATAGCGCAAGACAGGCAGATTTGGAAACGACATACTGAGGCCTTCGCCCAACCACGGGACACTACGGCTCACAATGATAATGATGATGAAGCAACATGTATATCAGTACGTAGCGGTCCAGTGTATGTAGAACATGGTCGTATCAATAATGGTATTATTGCATTGGAACACCGAAACGGAGTTAAGAAACAATCCTAAATTCGTGGGCAAGTTACGTTGGAGTTGTTCAGCTTAAACACGTCGTGTGTTCTCATACTGTGTCGTGTTTGCATACGGCATCTCATTGTGGTGACCTTGGATCCCCTCAGCAGGTCGAACCATTTCGTATTCACCGCCATTTTGGCGAACGTCCGGAATGGTGCGGTATAAGCCTTGGTAGGTTCCGTCGCGTGGCGCTGGCTGGGCTGGTTCAGATGTTGCCGCTGCTTGATTGGTGAACATCAGATGCCATTGTCAGTGGCTGTGTTCTAGTCGCACCATCTACAATAATTAATTGTCGTAAGCTTGAAAGTGAAACAATTGAAATCGTTAATGTGTTATACTTTCTGTGGCATCAGTGGATCGTAGCTTTGCATATATTTAAAATATACTGGGTTTTCTGGATATACTTTGTTTCTGGATATACCTATTGAAAAAACTATTATTACTATCTAAGATGATATCCTGTGGATGGGAAATGCAAATCTGATACATTTCAACAAGTTTAATTATGAACGGAAATGTACAACAAGTCCCCATAAGTGTAGTAAGCATTGCGAGAAACAGTCGGAATGTACCTCTCGCAGCCGGCAGTCGTCGGACCCTGACAACCAGCAACACGATGACAGCTACGCTGAGGCAGAGCAGGGTCCCAAGGACACTCGCAACTATTGCAACGGTTGAACTGCTGGTTGAATTGCCGCTACCTGAATTCAACAGGCATAGTGCATTCGCTGCAGGATCTGTGCATATATTTGATTTAATTAAAAAGTGGATTGCGATAATATTCTACAAGAACATTCATAACTAATATATGGAGTATGATCACTTAGCATGAACATTTTCTAAACCCACATTTTACAGAAATCGTGTTAATGCTTGCAAGCATTACGGAAGTTTAAAAAGAAATACGGATTGCGCAATTATTTAAAATATAAAATGGTGAGAAACTCGTTGTCGAAATTATAGTATTGTGCACATTTTTGTTCAGGTAAATGTCAACTTGAGTTGGTTAATAATGCATGCATGGTCTTACCATTTCAGCTGGTATTGATATAGAACGTCAGCAAATCAAAGAGGCATGCAATGCGATATCATGCATTGTGACAGGTGCTGTTCTACCACACAGATAATAAGGGTTGCGAAACGACATTACATTGAGTTAAAACACGAGCTGAATTCCAAATCCCATACCACGTTTAGGTTTTTTTTTACGTACATAAAAGCTATTTACTACATTAAGTGTTGCCTTAAGTTCAGAGTTTAAAACGACACACGTCGCCAAGAGTTGTTCTTTAAGTATATTTTAAGGGATCAAATCCTCAAATACTCGCTGTTCCAACAGTATGGGGAATGAATGAAAGTCAATTCTGGTAGAAGTCCCAGTGACGACAGGTGTTATAATCGTGGTCCTCGCCTACTTTAGTTACACCTATTTTACACTCGTGCTGTGAAGAGAAACAGTCTTACCACCGGCGGCCGGGGTGGTTGTGCTTCCTCCAGAGGGAGGCATTTCTGCTCTTGTTGTGGTGGCGGGTGTGGTAGTGGTTGTGGTAGTGGTGGTGGTGGTGGTGGTGGTGGTGGTGGTGGTGGTCGCGGAAAGAAACGAAATAAATCCGACACCATAAAGATATTCACATATTCACATTCTCTCTAATATTGTTGCCAAGTCCTTGACACAGGAGCCGTTTTTCCGAAGTATTTTGCACGCGTGCGATTGTTAAATTATGTTTTACGTATTAAGAGCACATTACGTGTTACGTTCCGGACAACCGATGTACCCCATAAAAGGTCAGATTCTTGACATATATGGGGTATTTTGAAAATATTTAGGTCTGACGTACTATTGCTTGAGTCGTAAATTAGTCCCTGCAAGGTTGGCGCTCAAGGTTCAAACCGTCTAAGAGGAAAACGTTAACGTACCCGCATACATACGCTAGATGATTATATGTAGACTATTATACAACGGAAAAGATCGTATTGGCAAAACGCATCCCGCTGCTTATGGAATGCAAAGAAAATAAGATTAGAGAACATTCATCAGATTTTCTCTCGGGACAGAAATTAAGAAAGCTCATAAAGCACAGTATCCAATCCGTAGGACAGCTCAAAACGCTTGGCACTTTACTCCCTGGCAGACCTGTTCAATTGAACACCATCTCGATCTCTCTGGGAAGCAATCGGCCACGTTACAATTGGTGCGCGAAGGCTATCTGCGCAAAAATATCCACAAATGTATATAGCCAGATTCCTGCAGCTGAGTCAACCGGAACAACATATATATGACATTCGATGACCAACACGATGTCTCTCATTCGTTCTAAAAGTTTGCCATCTCCGTGGAAAGGTGCATTTACCACGAATATGTGGAACAATTCCAATTGTGAGGGAGAGAACCACACAGAGTTGCCATTGCAGATATGACAATGCGCAAATTCCATTATGTAAGTATATAAGTTTCAACAAATACTGCAAGCGTAACCATACCATCGTTATCCTTGCTAGACCCAGAGTCAAAACGAAACGCTTTGTCAGTCCTACCACCGGCGGCCGGGGTGGTTGTGCTCCCACGGTTTTCATTGGCTAATTCCAAGGGAGCTTTACATGATGTTTTGTATTTATAACACACGTTTCAATATTCTATACTTTTTGAAATAAAATTCCATCAAAATTAATAACACCATGAACACTTCACGCTTCATCCAGTATCGCAGTTATGACATTAAATTTCATTTTCATCAAACATTGTACAAACGGAAATTTTTAAATAAAGAAAAGATCCAGCCCTCTATACTTGTCAAATCATGTCGTCTTTTAAAATCTGAATGATGACCAGTCTACAGCCAAACACTGAAGTGCTGTCTCCTTATTGTATCAGAAAATATGAATACTTTCGTAGGTCCTCGAGGAAGGATTGCTGTCAGCCATTACTTTTACTGTATCTTCAGGATAATAAGACTCTTTTATAGGATCCACAACCAGCAACCGTGGACCAACTACAAACCGCCAAAACATACAAGTTGTAGGAAGTAGACTACATGTATGGAGACCTGATGCCACAGAACAACATACACACTGTTTTGTTTAGATGTCTTAAATACTTGTTTTGTAATTCAGAGCATATTTTCAAATTTAAGCAAATTATGCACGACTGGTTATTAATATCATGTCATTAATTGCCCTGGTTCACAAAAGACATACCACAATAACAACTGTGTTAACTTTGATTATCTAACAGGAGTTGAATAATATTTTTAAACAAACTATACAAAACATATAACAAATAACGGTAAATAAATATAAAAAATATGTAACAAATACTTACAATAAACAGTAAGCTGTGGCGATGTGTATTTAGTAAGCACACTGTCAGTTGTAGGTATGTTGGTTGCTTCTTTGTTTTGTACTGTGCCTGGCTTTGGTTGATCAAAGTAAGTCCGACAAGTGTAGATCTGTCCATTGTCTGCTGGTGTCAACTCTGTGACATATGTGTACTTCACAATGTCCCCACTAGATTAATCCTTGGCTTGGACAACTCCATCCTTGTTCTTCCACTCCATCACTGGGGCCCACCTTCCCTGGTACTTCACCTCACAGCTGTACTCGACATAGTCTCCTTCTACTGCTGCATTGTTTGTGACGTTGGTCGAACACTTGGGATCTGACTCTGAAATTGCATGTAGACAAGTCAGAAATAGTCAAGTGGTATTGATGTAATAAATGTAATTAACAAATATTAACTCACTAAGACGTTGTTGGAAAACAAATGAAATGTTATTGAGAATGCCCAAGTATAGGTCAACGTTATGCTTTGTTATGCGAAAGAATTATTTGTTTGTGTTTTTTTAAATAAAATCGCAATAACAACAAAAACCTTTCAACTACCAGTAAATAACATCCTACACAGAATATTGCAGATAAAAGTTATGGTAGAGGGGCAATGCAATAATATTCGTCTGAATTGTCAACATTACGCATGGCACTGACCTCGTATTGCAGATAAATTTCCATGCCCATTTGGAAAAAAGATATTACCGATGAGAAAAAATACCGATAACATCTTAACAAAATTAATGCATTTTGTTAAAGGCTAAACAAATGTAATGTTGGTATTTTTATGTATTTCACCACATATCGAATACGAGTGTGTTATCAACGCATATTGTTAATAGGAAAACATCACATATGATATAACAATATATGATGACATAGGAAAGACATGGAACAACCATATTTATGGTAAAAAGACAACCATGGTCAACAGAAGTCTTCAAAATAAAACTATGACTTACCAAACACAATGACTTCTGCATCACCATATTGGTTTGAATCAGACTGCAGCTTGCATCGGTACCTTCCGCCGTCCCCCAGAACAGGTGACGTGATGACCAGTTCATACTTCCCAGCTGAGTCAGTGTTCAGGCTATATTTATCTTTATGTCGATCTAAGATTATACTACCGAAAGCAATTGTTTGTGGACTTTCTGTACTTGTGACGAGCTCTTCCCACGTGAGACCACTTCCAGCGCAGAGGATCGACACCCTTTGTCCAACCTTTGTAGCAACATTGTTTGGTTTCTGTGTGATTTCTCCTCTCACTGAAATAAAAAGTACGAGACAGACATGTTAGCATTGCTCCTATTTCTGTTCCAAGTTGGGTGCAGAGCGTTTCAAACTATCCACAACATGTATTATTAAGTAGGGTAATAAATGTAATTGTTGAGTAAGCATTGTATTCACCAATAATTTTTATATTGATCGATGTGGAAATATTGAAGGAAGTATTTGTGTTTAATAATTGTTAATGTATTGTACAAACTTTATCCTCAACGGTTCCTGAAGCTAATGCAATTAAGTGCTTTAAAGATGGCGTGCCGTGCATGGAGCTTTGCATGTGCTCCTGTCAACAAGTGATGTTATTTTGTATAGGCGATGAAATAAAATGTAAAAAAAACAATACTCTCGCACGAACACACACACACACATATATTTTATATATATAATAAAAACGAGAGCGAGACCGACAGACAGACAGACAGACAAACAGACACAGAGAGACAAAAAGAGAGAACAGATGAAAGATGGAGAAAATGGATTATATATATCTCACTTTCTCCATCTTTCATCTGTTCTCTCTCTTTTCTCTCTCTCTCTCTCTCTCTCTCTCTCTCTCTCTCTCTATATATATATATATATATATATATATATCTCTCTCTCTCTCTATATATATATATATATATATATATAGAGAGAGAGAGAGAGAGAGAGAGAGAATGAGAGACAGAGACAGAGAGACAGAGAGACAGAGAGACAGAGAGACAGAGAGACAGAGAGAAAGACAGAGAGAGACAGAGAGAGAGACAGAGAGAGACAGAGAGAGACAGAGAGACCGTCACCAGATAGCAGGAAGTAAGTCTTACGTTCCATGCTTACAGTTTGGATAGTTATTAGAGTAAGAATATATTGTAATTACTACATTTATCTGCATTGCTAAATATGTAATCCATTTTGTTATCTGTTGGTATAAAATGGTGCGAAATGCCAAGGGGATGAGTGTTGGAGGGGATGCCCCTTCGTACGTGTTGAAACGTGTGTGCGTGTGTGGTTCGTGCATGCAAGTGTATTATTTTTGTGTTGCATGTACATGTACGCATGTATACACTCTTACGGTAGCGTCATTGTAATCGATTACACATTCTCATTACTTCATTTATTATATGTTTTGCTGACACTATAACAGTTTGATAGTGTGCACCTATCATCGTACTTTTGTAAGAAATTAATGTTCACATATATTAGAAAACCTCGCATATTGTGGGTGTATATCTTATCTTTAATTAAATCGGGAGTGTTATTTATAACGTGAGGCAAGTTGTATTTCAAACACTTCATTACAAAGTCATGCTTAATTCTGAAAGTATATATATTTTGTGTTTTCTAAGTGTCGTAGTTGTGTATGTTATCTTTTGGGATAATTTGCCATTTTAATAAATAATCCGGTAGATTTTTGTGAATACATCTGAAATAAAAGTTTAAATCTTGTAGCTTTAAGATGTCTTCAACTTTTAACAGGTTTATTTTTTAAAAGTGGTTCAGTGTGTGAGTTATAATTGCTTAGTGTTATTATTCGCATTGCTTTCTTTTGGATTTTCACAATTCTGTTTCCTGATAACCCCATTTCTTGTCCATAGGACTACCTGTGAGTTTGTAATTATTAATGTTTATGATGAATCATAGTTACAGATCATTAAGGGTTATGATGGAAGTAAAATGTTGACATGTTTAGTGGAGACTATATACTTGCCAGTGAAGATACACCTGGAAATAAAATATTCGAGTATACCGTTTCGTGAAGATTATATATATTAGTTTATGATTTATTAAAAATACTGTTGAATTTGATCCCGATACTCTGCTATTGAGGCCGATTTCCAGTGGTTGTAGAAACCTTGCAGGAGAGTTGGTGATCTGCAATCTCGCATGTAGCACAGGTAAAGGTTGTTAATTAACCTTTTATCCTGCTACTAGATAATTACCGAGTGGATGTAACAACGTTGCACTAACACCTCTCAGTCAGCCCAGTGATCAGAGGTAGGGTGTCAGCTATCTAGTTATAAATAGAGATCAGTGGCCCAGGCCCAATTCACAGCAGGCTTACAGCAGCTGCCCAGGTTCTGCCAGTTGCAGTAGGGAAACAGTAGGAAAATTTAGAATTTTTGGGGGCCCTGAGGTGTCCTTAGAATGATTCAATCAAATACAGATTTCTTGTGTATAGTGGCACAACCGCATAACCACATGGAATGTCTATGCAAAATCAGAGAAAAAATTACAGAAGAGTATTTGAAAAAAAAGGCAAAATGTGAAAAATTACCAGTTTCGGGGCCCTGGGGGGCCTGTAGGGCCCCTTAGAACGATTCAATCAAATACAGATTCCTCGTGTATAGAGGCAGTACTCTAAGATACGTCTATGCAAAATTATACCAAAAGTTGCTGAACGGTTTCTGAGATATGGCAGCTAACGGCGGACGCAGAGTGATGGCATTTAAGTCCGTTGGACCTTGGGCCCAAAGGACACAAACCTCTCATAGTTTCGTAAGATATTACGAAAATTGCCGTTTCATGATCATTTGTTACAACTGAAGCAGGGGTACGTCGCCAGTATAATGGCTAAGAAGCCTGATAAACACGCCTGTGTGCACGCTTGTACTCACACACACGCACGCACGCACACGCACACGCACGCACACACTCTCTATATATCTCTCTCTCTCTCTCTCTCTCTCTCTCTCTCACACACACACACACACACACACACACACACACGCGCGCGCGCGCGCGCGCACTACACAAATTCACCCTACAGTCTGTAAACGTCGTCTTGTTACAAGTGTATGCTGAATGGTATCGGTTGTCTGACATATTATATCTAGGGTGGAATTCGAAAGGTTTGTTAATACGAATGTTGACTACCGCATTCAGGTTGATCGACTTACCTTGAACAAAAATAATCGCTATCACTAGAAATGTTGTCAAAGTTACGGAAAACATAGCCGGTACTTTAGATAGTCGTACGTAAAATGCGCTATTCCTGTACTTCCTGGTTTGCTGTAGCCTCGGTTACCCAGGCTCCGTTATGTGGCGCCACTGTTTATCACTTACCAAAATAATAACTATTCATTCTTAAATGTCATAACAAAGAAAAACCGATAAGCATGGTCGATTAGCACTTTTCGCTCGTTACAACAAACATACACGGGCGCTTGTCGCACAAAGTCCTTCTTCGAGAGCAAGGCGGTCGGGGAGCGGTAATCGCTCGTTGTTGTGTCCTCCTACACGAGTAGAGAGGGCGTGGTGACTCCGTCGTCGAGCACGCGGTGCTTGGCGTAGAAGTACGTGAGCACGGCTCGCTCCTGGACGTACGTGAGCAGGCTCGAGTCTTTCATTTGAAACCCCCGGTTCTGGCTGCTACCGTTCCCCCGCACAGCACAACGAGGAAGGTGTCTTTGTCGACGTCGTTCTGGCGCTTGCTCATCTATTTCGTGCTGCAATTGTCGACCGAGACGAAGTAGTAGTATATTTCGCTGCTTAGAGGGATCATCGATCCCCCGACCGGACCACTCCTCCTTGAAGAGTCTGGACGTTCTCTTATCGTGCGCCCGTCAAATTGTGGTATTTCTGTAATGTTGTTTTATGTTCTTCTGTAATAAGTTAAAACTATGTCGTTTTGTGGCAAGTTTTGTGAAACATGTCTCGCGTTATGACATTTTTCTGTTATCAGTTAAAAGTTGTCATTTATATAGTCGCCTTTATGACACATGTCTCGTTTTATAACGTTTTCTGTTATAAGTTAAACTTTGTCGTTTTACTTATGGTTCATGTTTCCCAAGGACGGTGTAGTAAGCTAAATTAATCAATTGGAATAGAGTTTTCAATTAACTTTTATAATAATAACAATAATAATTCCGTTTCTTTATATAGCGATTTTTAAGTAAATAAGTATTATTTCAAAGCGCTTCACATATTAAAATGGCGTGTTGAATAAATCCTAAAATACTAATTAATTAAATAAATAAGTAAGATAAAAAATAAATATAAATAAACAAATTTGAATATAAAAATACATTTTCAATTTTTTATATTAAAAGCCAATCAATATTATAAAACAGAAACCAGTGTCATTTAGATGTGGCAGCCAGTGCTTGCATCAAGGCATGTAGTGCAGGCGAAATATATGGGTATGGTTTCCGGAAACCCGCAATGTTCCTACTGTTCGCACACACTTTGGCAAGCTATTCCACTTCTGTGGGCCTGCCACTGCAAAACTGCCCCATCCGATAGTTCTCTTTGACACCGTCACCGCGAGAAGCGTTGCGTCATTCGCCGATCGCAATGTACGTGTGGGCGCGTTGCGAACTATCGCACAGTTCAGGTAGTTCGAGGCTAAGCCATGCAGGATCTTAAATATGTAAGTCCATATCTTGAAGGTGATTCTCATTCTGATCGGCAGTCGCTGCAGTGATTGCAGAATCGGCGTGACATGATCTCGCCGTCTGACGCGGTTGATGAGGCGTGCGGCCGAGTTCTGTGCTGTTTGAAGTCGGTTGGTTTGTCCATTGTTCAATCCACCGAGTAGCACACTGCGGTAGTCGAGGCAACTTAGCACGACACAGCGTACCGCAGCATGGCAAGCGTCTCATGTCAGCAGGTGATGAATTCTGCCGATCAGGCGTAGATGGTAGTAGGCCGAAGAACAGTAACTGGAGACAAAGCGGTCTAACTGCATGTGTTGGTCGAAGTAGCAGCCTAGATTTCTCGCTGCATCTGTTGATTGCAAGGTAAGTCCAGGTAGTTTCAAACTGGGGCTGCCATAAACACGTAGATTGTACGGTTACTGCAGCACGATAAACTCAGTTTTGTCATTGTTGAGTTTAAGTTGATGCATCAGCATCCAGGCTCTAATCTCGGCGATGCACAGGATGAGCAGCTGTTTAGCGTTTTCTAGTTCGTCAGACACCATAGGTTTATGGATGACATATATATGGATGTCATCAGCGAATCGGTGATAAAGCACATTATGTTTCTTGCAGGTGTCAGTAATGGGTGTCGTATATGCATTGAATATCACTGGTCCAAGTACTGAACCCTGAGATCCAACATTCGAAGAATACGAACCAATCGTACCCACTGAGATCTGCCGGTCAAATATGATCTAAACCAGTCAAGTGGCATAACGCCGATGTTGATTCGTGAAACCAAAGTGTTCAAAAATTCGTTCATGTTAATCGTGTCGAATGCTGCCCTCGTGGCAAGAAGAACCAGCAAGACACTACGTCCCGATTCATGTTCTGTTGTACTTTCAACAGAGCTGATAACTTTTATACACAGCATACAACACAGAGAAACGTCTTGTGTTATGATATATTTATGTTATAAGTTAAACAAAATTGTTGTATTTATGTAGTTATATTATATGTGTTTATGTTATAAGTTAAATTATGTCGTTTTGTGGTCAGTTTTGTGCGTTATTCTGTTATTAGTTAAAACTTGTCTTTTATGTAGTCGCTTTTCTGAAAGACGTGTCTCACTTTATAACATTTACTGTTATAAGTTAAAACTTTGTTGTTTTAGTTACGTTTCATGTTTCCTAAGGACGGTATAGTAAGCTAAATTACTAAATTGGAATAAATGTTTTTCGACGGCCTCAAGGAACGGGACCACGTCTCGGTTGTTAATGACGTAAGCAACCGCCTGGTCTTTTCATAAGTATGAATAGAGTTTTCAACGTTTTATTAACGATCACAAAGCGTACACAGTACAAGAACGAATTGTTAATAAAACATATAAACGTAGCGTGTAAATAAGCATCCACACCGTAATCTACAACAGGCAACTAACAGTGTCCGCACATCCACCGAAATTATCTCCGTTAAGAACGATCGACGCCGTAAGCTAAAATAGTAAGTATTGATATCGTAACGTGTATTACAAACACCTCTTTCTTTGATCTTGTATGCTTTGTAATCGTGAATAGAACGTTGAAATCTATATTCCTACTTATCAATTTAGCATTCAGCGAATTGTTTAACTTATAACAGATATATATCATAATACAAGACAGTTGTATCACAAAAAATACCGCCGCACGATAATGAACAATTATTAATGTTCTAGGACTGCTCGTTCATATGGATAGATTGCCTTTTATCTGCACGACTTGCAGGCGTTCGCTCAACCGACGCGCCCGTTTGTGAAGACACATCGAGAAATTTCGACGGCCAGCACCGTTCGACTGCCCGGTCAAAGTAGCCGCAATGCTTCGCCACCACCGGCGCGATCGCGTGTGCCGTCGAACCCGCTCCAACCATCAAGGCTGCCCCCAGTCGTCGGTTCCGTCGGTCCTGCTGCTGCTGCTTCTACGGCCACCGCAGACAGAGGTCGACCGGGACGTGTCGTCGGCGTTCATCATCAAGAGAAACAAAAACTTCACGTGCCTGTCGATCCCTACACTCAAGTTCCTGAACATCAAGATTTATCTCGCACCTGGTGTCAGTTACAACAAACGCATAAAAGCTTACGGATGCGCGCTGACGAAGGGCAGTTGCCCCTACGAGTATCTCGACGACCTGCGGAAACTGCTGCGACGCTCACGAGGAGGCTAAGTACAGTGCCGGATCGCCGGACGAACGTGGGACATCGCCGACAAGAAGTGCTGCGCGGCACGTCGGTCGTACGATAAGAGAACCCTCGGGCTCTTCAAGGAGGAGTGGTCCGGTCGCGGGATGATCGCTCTCTGCAGCAAAACAATAAATTTCGGCAACTAAAAATGTGCACTGTATACTTCCAATGGTTCCATGTGTTATTCTAGATATTGACGGTACATGGCGAACACTGATTATTTTGGTACTTCCAGGTTTGCTGTTACACGTCGCACGCACGGCAGTGAACTTTGACCTTGTCTAGTCTTGCAAATGCCTACACATTTAAAGATGACATATTTAAATATACCCCAACTGTTTGTGTATAGTATAATTATGTTTTGTATTATAAATGCATGTGTAGTAGGTCATGGCTACGTGGAGAGTTATCACGATACTTCATAGGCCTTAATTTAGACCAACCTTGCGTGCGCGCGTGTGTGAGCGTGCAGGCCCCATGTTGTTGTAGTCTTCATTGGGGCTATTTGGGCTGGTGTGTGGGCTAGCTCCAGTAATGTTACACTGCTTTGGCTATCTAGTTGCCTTCCGCTGCCCACTCTCAGTAATATCTATTTCGGAGCACAATCCTTCCATCTAATACTTATGGTCTTCCACATTTTCGTGCCGTTTTGGTGTTTCTCCGCCTCTGTTCACTTTGGTAGTCTCCATTCTCTTTCAAGTGACACTTGCACAGATTATCTGGCGTCTTACCACTAATCTTCCCTGTAAGCACACACACACACACACACACACACACACACACACACACACACACACACACACACACACACACACACACACACACACACACACACACACACACACACACACACACACACACACACACACACACACACACACACACACACACACACACACACACACACATACTGTGTGTTGTTAACCGAAACGATGCAGCAGTATTTTCATGGATAATGACATCTCTAAAGCATGACAATTAATTTACAAGTTTTTAAGTTGACCGGACAAAGATGTGCAGCTGAAAAAACTAGTGGACTGTTTGCTTCGTTTGACTGCAATAGACGCTGGCGGGCCTTCTTGCAGTTGTTGTGTATAGCCGGTGGTGGGTTATTGTCGTCGTCCAACATTCTATTGGGGCAACCGATTTTCTCCAACAGCTTCAATTCATGAAATAACGCAGCCATCTAAATTACTTCACGCTACAAATATTGCCGTGTGATGGTAGTTCACTATAGTTCAGCAGATGGCAACAAGGATTTGCGGCTGCGAAGGTAGAATTCAAAGTACAATTATTGCATCCGGTCCACCGTACGGTATAAACGTGACTCACTGATGTATTAATTTATACCGGATGTCGGGCCACGCCCTCCTTTAGCTTAAAAGCGTATATTTTTTACTTGTATTATCTGTCTTTTCACAGTTATAGATTGTTTGATGTTACAATTGCTGTTAATAAATTAGACGTTGCAGCGTAGACTTACCCCCATTCAAGTAGATTGTCTAACCCCCTCGAAACAAACTACTCGCAATCACTAAAAGGCTCATCAGAGTAACTAGCGTACTATAGGTATTCATAAATACCTGCTAAGTTTCATCAACTAAGAAACGTGCCCTACACACTTCCGTATAATGTACACAATATTAACGGTAGTTGATGATCACTGATTATTTCACTACTGCCTGGTTTGCTGTTACACGGCGCACCCACCTGACATCAGTGAACTTTGACCTGTACATCTGCGACATGCCTACCCATTTAAAGATGACCTATTTAATTAAACTCTACCTGTTATGTATACAGCTGCGTTCCACAAACTCTTTAAGGTGCGGGAGAAAATGTTGTCCATTTACCAAAGTTTTTAATTAGATAAGGCTCATAAGCCATACATTTTCGCGGGGGCTCGTAAAGAGCGCGTATTTTTTAAAATCTGAACCACACCTAATCAACATATCAATCAAATTATTTAGCGCCATGTACAAGCAACCTAGGCATATACACAAAATGATGACGCTGTCTAGTCTTCTACACACAATGCCTATTACTGCCTTTATAGAGCAGAGATATTGTAGGTCGCGAGACAACTTCAAATGGTATCGAAGGTGTTGTTGGTTGTGTTTCGTTGTTAATTGAATCAACCATTTCTGAGCCGTCTCAAGCAATGCAGAAAATAGGCACTTTTATAGCTCATAAAAGCAAAGGTGGTCTTTCTAATGTTTTCAAAGTCACCAGTTTATACAGAACAGCTCTGTGTTTATAAATCTTATACAACACTCACATTTAGCCATGCTGGCACAAAGTGCTCGAAGCGTAAGCCCCCAAACACCTTACGTCATCATTAATGTTGTACTTCCGGGAGCAGACCTCTGTTTCTAACTGACAACATTACAGCTCTCCTCTCTTTACTATGTAATTAAATCGCTTAAAAACAACTGCTTACACTACAGTGAAAACTAAACTATACAATACACTGTCCACAACAAAAGTCTCTGATGTGACAACCATCATAAGTGCGTCGGGAGAAAAGTCTTCAGGCTTCAGCTCAAAGTGAGAATTATAAACTGTCTGGTCAACAAACTACTATGTGAACAAATCGTATAAGTCAATAAATTATAACGCTGTCTACTCTTCTACAAACTAGACCTAGTACTGCAAGGATAGAATTGAGGTATTGAAGGTCGAGAGACAACTTCAAACAGTATCGAAGGTGTTTTTGGTGTGTTTCGTTGTTGTACCAACCTTGTCTGCGCTGTCGCAAGCAATGCTAAAAATAGGCACCTTTATCGCTCATAAAAGCAAAATGTGGTCTATCACAGTGAAACATTTTCTTTCAAACCCTTAAACGCTTGTAATGACGCAGTACTATAGAGATTCTTCTGCAAAACAGCTTTGTTATCTCCAATTGATTCCGACTTCGGCAACGTCAGGTTGAGCGGAAAACAAACTTGCAAAGAAGCACCAAAGTCGGCAAATCGACCACTGGAGGGGGCCTGTAGGATATCCAGAACACCAGCAAACACTGGGTTGGCATCTTCGATATCCGCATCGTGTACGCCGCAAAATTAACTGATGAACATAAATTTGAAATGTTCCGCTTTGATTTTGAAGGGCGAAAGCTTTATTTCTAAGTCCATTGCTTCGTACACGTTGATAATCAACACTTGTCTTCCCTGAAGCAGCACACTCAATGTGTTCAACTGTCCGAAAATGGGTGTCACAACGCAAAGCTGAACTCGTAACTCAGTTTCTTCAACTGAGCAACCAGCACGCCAATTTCATGGAGAAAATTCATAATAGTAACATTTATATCACAGGAACCACGCTTTGGTTTAGCCAACGACAACTTGTTTTTATAGAAAATAGACCTTTTAGGTTGCTCTTAACAATTTCCAATTCTTAGCGCGGGTCTCGCGGGCCAGCTGGAAACTGTGGACCAGAATTTGTGGAACGTTGGTATAGAGTAATGCGTTTTTGTAATGCACGAGTAGTAAGTCAAGTCTACATAGAGCCAGACTTTATTAAATGTTTACTTACACAACAATGTTATTTTATCACCAGTTCACATCAAAGACCCGGTACAAATTCGTCATAGTCATTAGCGTACACCCATCTATGAAGCAAAAACCACTCTTTTACATTGGCGCCATCTGTTTAATTGATCACAACTCAATTGTCGGTCTTAACAACTCAATTGTCGGTCTTAACTCTAAACAACTGTCGGAGTTTTCTGGAATGCGTCGCGAATTGGTAGATCTTACGCCAATGGTCCAAGGAAAAGACTGAAGACAGAACGACGTCGGCGCCTCGGATGAGATGCAATTACAATACTCCAATGTTAGCGTATTGATATAAAACTATGGCGCATTCTTGACGTGAAATGGTGGTAAGGCAGTACAGTTGGATACAAAATGAGTAATTATTTTTTGAAATCTTGAAATTCACCCGGTTTCCGAAGATTTAAAATTGGTAAGAAAAACCAGTGTCAACATTCAGCTTGCGGACAACTAGTCGTGGCAAGAAAACCAGAGGGAAACAGAGAAAAACATACTAGGCTAGTATGCTAAGACACTGACGTTGACGTGGATGACCTTTCATTCCTGATGAACTACAGACCCATCTGGAAACGGCCGACCTATACCAGTTACGATGCTGCCATTTGCCCTTTGAACTCGTCTTGCATGTAGGCAACATCGAACGTTTTCCACGATCTTTCAAGGGGATTCGTAAACAATGCACTATTAGTTTTGGTTTCCATACAACATTGTCATAGCTTCTATATGAAACTCTGGGAAATGTAATTTGCATTTGTTCATATAAAGCCGTAGAATGTAAACAACATAATTTATTTACTTACAAATACACCAATATTTTGTGCAGGGTGTTTCTCAAAATGAAATAAAATGCCGTTTTATGGTTATATGTGGCATATTTTATAATTGTCTTTAAACACTTGAAGCATCATTAAAACAGAAAGTTAATTTATTTCGCCTATTGACCAATGTCTTAAGAAGAGTCTGAGAACAAAGTGTTACTTTCTCTTCAATGCTGTTATCAACCTATTTTAATTCAAAACAAGTATGTAATAACCTCCTTAGTTGCTTTAGACGCTGCTCTTTAATATGCAAGAACATATGTATGTTAATTATTGTAACCGCGAAAAGAGTGATGTCACGCTATATTTGTGACGACTCGTACAAGCATTGTCACAACGAAATAGTAAACCAATGGGTGTGAAGAACGTCACGAGAATGACAGCAGATAAAGTTCACACATTTTATCCCGTCAGCCGTACAAATTGTTCTCTTGTCGGATTATATAGCGAATAACAAGTTACAGTAAATTAATCGTGCAAATAAAGTAAACTCTACATACCTATTTGAATTGCGATGAGAGAATTGTGTAACCAGTTAGACAACGGTGCATTGCATATACGTTGTATTGTCTGTGTCGACTACCTATTAACCACATATAATACCTATCGTGATATAATTATTATTACTATTTTATTAGTTAGAGAACACTGTACAGTAACACAGGTTTAAATTATGATGTAGGCGCCGAAACCAATGGGCTAGGGGGCTGAGCCCCTCATATTTCTTTGCGGGTTAGGGATAGTAGGATTAGCTGCCCAATATTTAGGGAAGGCGCGCAATGCTGGGTGCAATTTGATGTTTTTGTGAGCTAGTGGGGGTACTATATATAAAAGATTAACCCCTAATATTTAGGGAACGACTGGTTCGTTTTGGGTGCATTTGGAGGTGTTTTGGAGAGCCTGACGGTAAGGTTTTTGGTGAACCTCAAGGGGGTGCAATTTGAGGTATCTTGGAAAGTCTTAAGGCGGGTGGAGTTGTAGACACCGCGAACAAAATTGAACAGCAGCCCCTCCACCATCGTCTTTCGATGTCATGATTCGAATGGCTTTTAAGCTACTTATTAATACTTATACCTATTAATTTAGTTCTGGCGCCAGTGCATATATTGGTGATCGAGTCAATTAAACATGTTATATGACACTAGATTTATATATAACATTGCAATAACCAATATATTATTAACGTACATTGACTGACTATGTTTACATTTTCCCGAATAACACTAAAAAAAACTACAATTTAATTAAAATAAACAATACATACTCTCTATCAAAATATACAAGAAATACATGTATATATGCGGCTTTTTTCACTGTAACTGACGACGCTAACATACGTATGTGCATTATTATGCGAGCAAGCAATATATCATTGGGCACATCAGCAGCCATAATTAAGTTGGTTGTAGTACTATATATATATATATATATATATTATATATATATATATATATTATATATATATATATATATATAAGCGCTAAATTCACTTACTACATATGATTACAAAACATTGATCAGATTCAACTTACGAATATTGTGTGCGTACGCTACCGCCACCGCTGGTGGAAAAGAGTTCCGCTTGAACGTGCCACAAGGGATGGATTGGGTGTAGGTTATATGATTGTCTTTTTGCAATCTGTGAGCCTCAAAGAGCGAGTGGAATTGGAGGTGGAAAAGGTAAGGCTTGTCCTACAAAAAAATCAACCACATTTCAGGCTTGTGGTGTGAACGTCCCCATATTTAAATGGCCATATTTTGGTTCTGGAACATGATCAGTGGCACAAACTACATAATATTGTAATCTAATAATGTTCAGGAGTTAGACACTTGCAGAGAATGTGCAGTAAATACATACATCCAAACGCCATCTGGTAAGCACACACTAAAAGGAGGGTGTGATTAAAATAATCTAATTGTTTGTCGAATAGTCCCTTAGAAGTGTCAAACAGTTGCCGGAGACAGATCTGCGTAGCGAATCGACGTTTCTCGGACTAACTCGGATATGAGGCGGGCAAAGCATCATGTCGCCAATGTACCGGCATTACGCATCTAAGACAAGTGTTGTCTCTCGGGACAGAAACTAAGAAAGGTAAGCTCTTACAAAGAACAGTATCCAGTCTTTAGGACTGCTCTAAACGCTTGGCATTTACCCCCTGGTAAGAATTCAGCCACGTTACAATTGATGCGCGAAGGCTATTTGTACAAAAATATCCACAAATTTATATAGCCAGATTCATGCAGCTGAGTGAACTGGAACAACGTAAGGTAGAGTGAATGAACTCGCGCAAGGTTCGACACGGCAGCACAGAATATTCTCTCGATTGATATTCCGATGCTCTATACACTGTGCCACAGCGCTCCACCGGGCATTACAATGTTGCACCGTTTGTGCGATTGAGAGTCGCTTCGTATAAGCAACAGCGCCAGATAGTGATTCGGCTCGACAGTTAACTACATTTGCGGAACCATACAAATTACGTAGTGTTCAGCAATTTGTGAAATGAACTATTAGATTTAGCTTTTGCTTATTAAATGACCAATTTCAGTATGACTCAGTAGTTCGTCGCAAGAACAAGAATAGCTAGTTACTATATATTGCAAAGCTGCAACTTAGACACTAATGTGGCCAGCCACAGGCGGCGCTGGCACCCAAAAGCCCCCAATGAAATTTAAGACATTCTAAATATACAAACTACCATAATGGACTTGCTAGCATGTTTACAACATTTTAGTCTGAAGCAAAACTGAAAAAATACGTTTCAA
This sequence comes from Paraescarpia echinospica, assembly GCA_020002185.1. Taxonomy (NCBI): domain Eukaryota; kingdom Metazoa; phylum Annelida; class Polychaeta; order Sabellida; family Siboglinidae; genus Paraescarpia; species Paraescarpia echinospica. The sequence continues at coordinate 53,762,589 of CM034540.1, forward strand.
CATATAGAACAACATACATATATAGCAGATTCACACTAACTTTAAAATGTACATGTATATAAGGAATATCAAATATAAGGAATAGTATGACCAAATAACAATATCTTTCTGATGGCGAGAGTCCACAGTATAATTATTAATCTGATTATTTTATAACTACAGCATATATATACAGCTAAGAGGACTCACGATGTCCACTAAAGAAGACAACGATGTTATACACCAAGGGTAAGTAGCGATGACAGACAATATTTGGAAAGCTTTGGATTGCTGATAGCCAGTGATAGGATATAATCACAGATCAACTAACATGAGATGTTTAGATCAACTGTGATACAATGACAAAAGTCAGAACCACTGGGAACTTGAAATTTAAATATAATAAAAATCGAAAGCAGCCAAAGATTTTCGACAAATAAATGCCCTGGATTCACCTGGACAGCAATAAAACAGCTCTCTTAGCATGATAACTGTTTTTATCGTGGCAAGGATAATTAGTTTGCAAACAAGAAACTGTCAATCTGCATATCAACAATTAATTAGTCGGGGATATTTGTATGCTTCTATTGGGTAAAACGGAGGGAGCACTCTAAAACTAAGTTGACAAAAGTTTGGCAATATCTCCAAAATTTGCTCCAAAGCAAAAACTGGACATACAATTTTGATAAGATCGCTAACTCTATCATAAAATACAAAGAGTCATTTACGTCGTTTGAGTGTTCAACAAAGTACAAAAACCGTGCATGCAAGTTAGCAAAGTACCAAAAAGCTCCCAGAAGAAAAGTACCAATTGTTAGTTCAAGGTTTGATATCAAATACGTATCTTGTATTTAAGTACACAAATTTTTTGTATTTGTAGTTGATTTTTTCAGAACTCTGTATTTGATGTTCATATTTGGGTATTTTATAAAATCCACACCAAATACAACTTCCTGTATTTGGTCTGCTTGAAAGTGCGCATTTTAGTTTGATAAATATATGTAAATGCAAACCTACCTAACCAATCTCATTTTTCACCATTTAATGTAATAACTTACAAAATAAATTCTCAGTATTTTGTACACCGTGCACAGCTGATTAATAGCACATAATTTGTATTTGTAAATAGTATATCTGTATTATTTTTAAAATGTATCTGACGTAAAAAACGCAACCTATTTAATACAAAAACGTATTTGATCCCAATCCTAATTTCTCTTCTGGGCTCATAATCCGGTTGTTAAGCCAGTCCTTCACTGCCCAACATTACATCTTTGTTTCAATTCGTTCCTGAGGTATGCTAGCTTCAAGGAAAGGTGCATTCAAATTGTGCGGGAGACAGTCAACCCAGGGTTAGGTTTTAGGTTTGCTAATTGTGCAATTATTGTGTGCAAATGTGCACATTCCAGCATGTGAGAAATAGAAACAAATACTCAATGCATACCACCGTCATCATTACCCTTGCTACGCCCAGGGCTACCCAAATGGATAAATATAGAGATATGCAACGTATAAGGCAAATGGCTATGTACAGAAAGTTTGTGAGAGAAACCTTGTTAACATACAATTATGTAAGCCGTGTACAAAATAGCAGCAAAATATTCCAGTCGCATGCGTATATGTAACCTCTATATAACGCAGACATCCAAAGATCCAACAAAATCATTTACTTGCTCCAACGTACATTATAAATTCAACAAAAAGAGGATATATTAAAACCTGTGCAATCTTATACACAAAAGAGTGCAGAATTATAATTTTAATGGAATTGAAGCACTGTAATTCAGCGAAGCATCTTATTGATTCTGATAATAAAAAAGTAACAAGTTTCTCAACGTGCAGCGGCGCTGGCCATCTACGTTAGCTTCATTTACAGTACACCCGTGCTATCAAGAGAAACGAAATGCTTACTTTTGTCAGTCTTAACACCGGCGGCTGGGGTGGTTGTACTCCCACCAGAGGGAGGCACTGCTACTTTTGTTGTGGAGGCGGGTGTGGTAGTGGTTGTGGTGGTGGTCGTTGTCGTGGTCGCTGAAAGGAACGAAATCATTGCGACACCATAAGGATCTAAAGACATCCACACACCTAGTGCGTTCACAATGCCACCACCGACGCCCCCTGGTGTTCAGGTGCTGAAGCTAGCGTGCAGCGAGCAAATGTAGCATTAGTAATGGAAACGTAAAACCAAGAGAAAGAAAAACAAAGCGGAATCCTGACAAGCTGCAACACAACGAAAGCTTTGTGGCGTTATAGGGAATGTGAACGATTTACATTGGCTAACTTGTGATGTTTTGTGAAATGCCTCAATTGTTAACTTATCAAGCTCAATTTACATCTAACGTTATTAAATAGTAACATTATTAATTCATGTTTTAACCGTTATTGCTGTAACACATTTACTGTTAAAATTGCATAAAGAGGAATTCAAAATGCATGATCAAACAAGAACTGGTCCTTCTCTCTTGTGGAAATACATTTATCTTTTTTCAGTTTGTGCTGTTTTACAGTTGAACAATGTGACACTTCCATTTACTAATACTAATGTGACGTACCATCTCCGTATACATATATTTTACATATATTTAGAAATGCACAGCTTTGCGATGAAATAAATATTTTTTAAACAAAATACGTACATTGCGATACTGTATATTATGTCATGCTAATTGTAATAAACCAGCCTATGAAAGTCGGCGTACATTCCCATAAATAAAACGGAAGGGTGAGTAGGAAGTCAGCTCCTACCATCAAAGCTGTGGTTGATATACAATATGAAATCCGTTTAGAGTAATTAGAGTTATAAATACTCGGTACGTTACAATACAATATCAATGCAATAAATTGGCAAATCACACAACTAGAATGCCAAATCTTACAAAAAAGACAAATAATTTTACACTTAAAAAGTACCTAGATGCAATAAAAGGTACGTGCAAAGACACTGGTTATAATGCAACAAGTATGCTATGAATACAATTCAATACAATAATACAAGTGTGCAACATTTATGACTGAATGTTTCCAATATTCTAATAATAGCAAAAGAAGAAATATTGCACACGTGTAACATTTCTATTATGTTGATCTATTACAACGTATGTACTTCCTACTACTGAGCAAAGCATTAAAGCAAGGCTAAGTTAATATATACTTGAACCCTTTCCACACTGCAAGTCTTATTAAATGCTCAATGCATACAAATTCGGCTAAGACCCCTATGACTATCAATAATTATTATGCAAGGCACTTACTTATCACTACAATGTCCACTGGTGACTCGCTGCAGAGACCGTATGCAGATGGAATTGGAATATTGTTACACACGACCGCTTTGAGAGACTGACTTCCGAGCATGTCCCCAGTGACTGTGATGGAGTCTCCTGTTGCTAGGATCTCTTTTGATGTTGTGTTCTTCCACGTGTAGTTTCTTGTTTCTGGGTTGCTATTGGCAGTTATTGTTAGTACCTCTCCAGGAAGAATGTGTTCTCCAGGGATATGTACACGACCGTTAATTTTCACCTCCAGTGAGCGTGGACCAACTACAAACAACCAGTAACTACAACTTCCAAGAACAACTAAACAGGATATCCTCAAAACACAGCTTGATTATGCATGGATAAAAACACTGAAACTATGAAGGTAAAATGCAATACACATTCTTCTGTAGACAGTAAAGCAAATTGTCAACAAAATTAATGACTGTAATGACAAATAATTAATGACAAATAGGTTCTATTACAGCCAAAACACAGCGATTGCGTACAGCAACTAAGAGTAATTATTTGTGGTTTATACTTTCTTACATGCTGGGACGGAACTGCCTTATAAATAATAACATTTGAATTATAAATTGACAATCTACAATATATGTATGATATTTCTGAACAAATATGTGTTCAATACTTACAATACACAATTAGTTTTGGTGACGTGTACAACTTGTTGTATGCATGGTTGTTAATAGGTATGTTGTCCGCTGCATGTGCTTCAGACGGTGGCTTGTCAAAGTAAGTCTGACAGGCGAAGCTCTCTCCATCGTTAGATGACGTCGTCTGTACTACAATGCTGAACTTGGCAGTGCCCACACTTGACTCTTCCTTGGCTTGAACATCTGCACCACTTCTTAGTTCTCTCCACCTCATCTTTGGGGGCCCACCTTCACTGGTACTTCATCTCACAGCCGTATGCGACGTAATCTCCTTCTACTGCTGCATTGTTCGTCAAGTTGCTGGTACATGTTAAATTCTGAAAAATCAGCCGGTCATTCATTATCTTAAAAAAGATCACTGTGGTTGAGTTAAAACGTAATGTAAGCAGGGCTGGGTCCAATTACGTTATTGTATTTGTAATTGATTACAGACAAATGTAATTATAATGGATGCTGGTTTTGAAAATATCGTGTAATTGTAATTGATTATTTTGTGTAATTGAAACAATTACTTAAATTACAGTTGTCTTGCATTACACGCTTTACGTAAAAAATATTAAGAAACAGCTGTTCCACAAATTGTTTTCAATCAACAAAATATTTAATAAACCAACAAAATACCCAATGCTCTTTTGTCATTCACCTAACAGTGATGAAGAAGCTACGTAGCTGGCACTGTACAAGACTACTGTTTTTCAGAGGGTGTATTAACACCTGTCACTGTCCAATATATATAGATATATATATATATATACATATCCCCTTTGTTATTTAATCTGGCTGCAAGGTGCTACTGCTAATTCAAACTGGCTAAACAACGCTAGAGGCTGTCTGAGTCACAGTTTTTCTTAAGAAGACGATTCCAGAATTTCTTAGCAGTCAGCACCGTCTCTTACGAGAGCACAAAGTAATTTTGTTATGGATTTCCTGGCTTGTTTAATTACTTGCAACTATTCATGTTCTACAGATTTCTGACTGGGAAAGCATGCCCCTTGAAGCAAAGCCTTTGTGGCTTCAATGTCATCGACGTGCAAAACTTTATATTTTGTTATATAAAAATATCGCAAGAAGGGCTGCCCATATAATTGTAAGAAATCACTAAAACCGTTTTTTTTACATAAATTACAACACCACAAGAACCCCCCATAATAATAAATAATCACTTTTCTGTCAGAAATGATCCCACAACAACATCTAGGTATCATCCACCCATTGCCTAATCACAGCATTTGAGCTCCCTAAGTTGTACATTAATAATAATCATAATTATAATGTTTTTATTTCAGACAAGCATTGTATCCATATTGGAAAAAAGTACATCGATAAAAATATCCATATAAAAATAGAAACATAATGATAATAATGAGTCAACTTGTAAAACGCCATAATTCTAGACAAAAGTTCATTCAGAGGCGCTAAAGTAGATTAATACATAAATATTAAAACTAGCTAGTTAAATAAATGATAATAAAATAAATAAGTTAAATAAATTAAATAAATTGCTAAAACCGTGATGCAAAATGCATAGGCAACAAGATTAGGTGGTAAAATGTGACGTAATATGTGCATCATAAGACATAAATAAGTTAGTTAAGTGATAATAAATTATTTAAAAACACTACGTCATGTACGAGAATACAGACTAAACTAAACATGGAATGCTGCACGGAACAGGTGGGGTTTTAAAAGTCGCTTGAATGTGGCTAGCGCTGTGACTGTCTTTAATTCTAACGGAAGAATGTTCCACGTCCGTGGGGCCGAAACTAAGAAGGAGCTATCGATGTATCTCCTGTTGGATGGCGGCACACGCAGGTCGTTGGTGTTGGCAGAACGTAGCGCACGCACTGGTCGGTACGCGTCGAGCAAGTCGGTGATGTACGATGGTGCAATGCCATGTTGGGCTTGGAACGAAAGCAACAGTATTTTGTACACGATACGCTGTTTCACCGGAAGCCAATGGAGTTTCTTTAGCACCGGGGTGATGTGCTCTCGTCTGTTGCAGCGGACTATCAATCGAGCTGCTGAGTTCTGCACTATCTGCAGTTTAGGGATAAGAACGTCTGGGATGCCGAACAGCAAGGCATTCCCGTAGTCGTGTCTCGAAATCACCAGTGAATGTATTATTCGAGCCGCCTCTTTCTCCGATAGACACAATCGTATATGGAAGCAATGTTACGCAGTTGAATGTATGCGGCACGACATACCTGTTGCACATGACGTACCATCGACATTTCAACGTCGAACACAACGCCGATGTTGTAGGCACTCGGACTAGGAGTGATGTCACAGTCGCCGATCTTTATAAATAAATAAAGTTAAAAATAAATATGTTAATAAAACAGGATATTTAAAAATTATACAAAGCCTTGATCCACTGATGCCGCAACTGCGACGTACTGTATATGTCGCTAGTAACAATACTCTGAATAATTGTATTAACAAAGCTGTTAATCCCCGTGATTAAGCTAAAAATAGCTGTTCTGATAACACATTTACATGATTTTAAATTAGATGTAGCAAAGATGTTGCTGGCGCTACATCTCATAGGCCGATTGTTCAATATTCTGTGTGAATTGTTATAGGCAACAATACATTGCTGAAAATTAGCTTTTCTAAAATTAACCCATAGCGCACACATGTAAATAGTGCTGAAATATGCAGTAAACAGCTTATTCTTTAATGCAGTAGAAAAAAAATGAAATTTTTGAACATGTTACTTTTGGCATAAAGAAGTCTCACTTTGGCTTGAATGGCAGCCTCATCCGATATGTCGTTACAAATGACATGCCCCATCATTTCAACTGCATCAACAGTAATTCCATTATTGTCATTGATGGAATCAAAGTGAACATTGTCACAGCGACAATCTTTCACATCGTTAAATATATTTCCGTTGTGGTGCTTCCACATTGACCCAATATCGACATCACCATGTATACCATCAATGGTCGTTGGTAGTTTAACTTTATTGTTCGTACGGTTTTTAATTTCCTTCCAGAACTGTCGATGATCTTTTTGACATAACTTTTGTGCAATGGAATCAGGAACAAAAGTTTCTTGAGCTTTTTACATTTTCTGACCGCATGCTTAAATTTGCTTCTGGACAGTTTCATAACATTAAAAACATCACCTTGTCTAGGTTTTCCAATCTGTCTCCACAGCTAGTAGGCATCGCGAGCTGCACTTTGCAATTCTTTCACACGCTCATTCCATCCTGGTACAACATCATATTTAGAAGACCATTTATGAGATGGCACAAGTGTTTGACCAGACCTCTTCAGAGTGGATACGATAGAGTTATAAAGCTCTATATGTCATCACGGTGACTACAGTTGTGACAATTAGGATGCTTCATTTAATACCGGGTGGAACATTCAGTTTAGACAGTTCAACGTACGTGCGTTCTCTGTACGAGTCAATAGCATGTGGGTGTAGGGTGTCCCAATGTACAACCCGCTTAATTTCATTAATGTTTACACTACTACGACATTCTAGTTATGCAATCATTTGAATCAGCAGCGCATATAACATGATCTAGCCATGACGTAGTTCCCCAAGCAGAACTAACATATGTATGTGTATCTGTCGGGAGTGTGTCCTGGTCACATACAGACAATAAATTCTCTTTGCAGAAATCACGAAAGACTTCTCCAAAACTGATTTCTTAGAAATATCCGCATTAAAATCACCGACAATTGTTATATATGAACTATTAATATTACCAGTGTATACAGCAATTTTAGACATATAATCATTAAACTTGTCCCGGTTTTCTTCACATTCGTACGGTAAGTATACATTTAATAAATAATAGTCTTTATTGCCCCAACATAGTTTATGCCGCAAAGCCAGTCACAACAATGATCCATTATGGTAATGTATTTATTAAGGGAGCATTTCCCTAACAATCCTACCCCACCATAAGGCCTGTCTAATAAAATACCACTTGAGGGATCTACAGGAGACACACCGTACCCAGCATAACCATCATGACAGGTGTTGTTGAGTAAATGAGAATCTTGTTTAGTAAGCATAAGCTCCTTTAGACACAGAATATCACAATTGATTAATAAATCATTTTAAAAAGGCACATAACCTTTAAAACCATTACAATTTAAATATGCTATGTTGATTTCCATTATTAGTCCTTGGTGCTAAAAAGTTTCTCAAGTATACACCCCCCGGCCAGTTTTCAGGGTTAAAGAACATAGATGTATCATTACACATAACATCGATCTTGAACGATGCATAACTCTCATGTATTATTTTTAGTTTTACACATTTTGCATTTAGATGTGGAATTAACATACAGAGACAGTTCATCCCCTGTGACCGTGGGGTCAAGTTGCGAGATGAAAGCTTCATTCACTTTGAGTTCAAGCCGTCCTTTCCTCGTGCCGATCACAACCTTCTTCCGCTTTTTCTTACCCGAAACCAATTGGAAACCGTCGTTCTCTGTCGTTTTTCTGTAGCATTCGCAGCTCGCGGGAGAGTCTTAGCCGTCGCAGATCTACGTTGACAAACGGAAGTATCTCGAATACTCAAGATGACATCGGTCAACACAGGTCTCGGTTCAAAGGTGGATATTGTTTTAGCACTGACCGGTGGCAGATCAACACGGAGGGTCTACCGATCTTCTACCGTGAGTTTTGCCTTCGGCAGAGGCTTGATCAGCGGGTCTGAGTCCTTCGACTTGACGGCTGTCATATCACGTCGCAGGTCCGCCATTTCTGTTCACTTCGCATGAAACTCAGACAGGATGTGTCCGAAGTCGATGTTGTTGACGTCGAGCTGCGGCAGTGTGGACAAGTCTGTGACCGCGAACAAGGGCAGTCCCCTCGGCGCCTTGTGCAACGCAAACAGTATGTCTTCCATGTTGTTCTTCTTTTTATGTTGTCTTTGCTGGCGACGGTCTTGTCGCAGTCCGAGATTCCTAATAGCATCGCATTCATCAGGGTCTGTTTTGCCGCTTCAATTTCGACAGATTGGAAATGGTCAGCACATAGTTTAACCAGCGTGTCGTGCACCATAACGTCCATTTTGTTATATAGATAGCATAGAATGCCATTGCATATGACATTTGAATCAGCAACACGCTGTTCGTAGACCGGTGAATTGCTATTGACATTCTGCGCCAATGAATATAACCCGTGTTCTACAAGAAGGGTTTAATACTCAACATCACAATTACAAACCTGGCACAAGTGACCCGGATGATGCGCAGACCACAATTATACGATAAAAGAATACAAGCGGCAGACCATAATGATACAATAACAGAATACTGTCGTGATTGTCTCTTTCTCATCCGCCTAACAACTAAGACTAAGTGGTATGCGTGCTTAGCATAACAGTAAAAACACTTAGTCAACTTTGCTGACAGTATTTGCGATATCGCCAAGCGAACAGGAGCAAAACGTGCAAAGGTAATTGCAGGGAACACAAAGGACCTTATCTCTGCTCTTGAACTAAAAACAACTAATAATTAGTTTATCGACATCGTGCTTAGGTGTCAACATGTCACTCATTATGGTCCAAAATCCAGTCATTATTCTGCCGTCTAGGCTGTTGGCGAGGGCGCACATACCTCCTAGGACCAGGAGTACCTGATGTGTCCGGGTCGTTGACCGTAGGGTGGACAACAATGGCTTCTGGGAATGCGGGTATAGACGGTAACACCGGCTACTCTGGAGTTGCAGCATGGTGAAAAGGGCTGACTTGTCTTGACAACTCCGACTCCGAGTCAGATGACGAGTCAGAGCGCTCATCTTGGCCATGGACGGAGACTTCGGTGGGATGTGAAGTAAGCGCAGGTGTTACCTTGTAACAATCGGAGATAAGAACATCGTAAGTCTTGCTGCGGAACTGAGACTTCGTGAACTTTCTAAGTCGGCACCACCCTCACTGCTGAGCAGCTATGTCACGTGCTCTGCATTTGTCTCTGTCACCTTTGAGGTAAACGAGGTCGCCAACGGAGATACTGATGGAGGGCGGTAGGTCGTGTCCGTGCGCTTTTGACTTGGAGATGTGTGCATGATTTCCTAATCTGCTTGAGTGTTGGTTTAAGATAAGTTGTCTATCTGTGATCGGTAGCAGCTCAGCTGTGACTTGGTCTCTTTATATCCAGACTTCGCGGGCTAATAACCCATCTTTGCGAATGCGAGAGTTCAAGTTCCCTGTGGCAAGTGCGAGTGTAACCCTTTGGTATGGGACCACCATATGGTGAAAGCTGCAGGAGCTCAATGCCCAATTCGTTGATGGCATGTTCGGCTACTGGGGTTTTGTTTATGTTTTTAACTTGCCCAACCTCCAGCTGGATGCCATGTTGTGTCAAGGCTGAGTCGTTGACCAACGCAACAAATCCTGGAGCGGGGTCTACGCGGACTGTGATCGAAATGTCGCCAAGTAGTCGTAGTTCAGCACACATGGAGAAGGGCGTCGCGAAGCTGGTCATGTCGCTCACCGTCAATAAGCAGCGCCAGAGTGTATGAAGATACGGTCTCGCGAAGAAAGATGATGCACTGACGATAGCGGCGCATAACATCTACAGCGAAGGATGAACCTACTACAGCGATAGCTTGTGTGGATGACTGTGGGTGCAAGTACGTTGGGATAGACTTGGCGGCTTGACATTGGTGACACGCGGCTGAAGCTGCTTCTGAAGCCTTATCGATGTCTAGTGTGAAGAAGTATCTGCTGAATACAAGTTTGAGTTGGTCCTTGACGGATGGCAGAAACTGACATGCAGTGCAGTTAAGAGGCCATCGATAACAACGATGCGCTCGCGTGGTGGTTGGAAAGGTGATTATCTCTGACGATCAAGACACCGTCACAGGCTACGGTGACAGTCTTAAGATATCTCATGACATCGCCGATTTTGGTCATCTATTTGGAAGGGCGAGTGCCTTGAGTCAAGTGAGCGTGAGTGCGTCTGAGGTCGGGGCATTTGAGCTGAGTGGCATGCCAGGCAACACGGTTCGTGAATGGCATCTTAACAGAACCGTCGATGATATCGCTTATGGAAACACTCAGCACAACCGAGTTCTTCATCTCTTCAATGAACTTGCAAATTTGACAACTGGAGTTCTGGAACTCACATGGTTTGCGGCTTCCAAAGTCTGACGGTAAGTTGGCAATGCCATCAATGTGTCTGATGTGAGCACGGTAGCGGATTACGGTTGAGAGAAATGTGGAAACTCGTGAACTGGACGAAAATTCGCCGCGCATGAGCTTCTCGTAAGCCTGGACACATGGGCGATTGTCGGTTAGAACCTCGGTGGGGTGTAAGAATGTATGATGAACGGAGCAAAGTGTCTGATCGCAGCACCTATGCTCAATGCTTCAACTTCGCAAGGTAGCCATGTGACCTGATGCTTGCGTAGTTTCGCGTTGAAGAAACCTGCCAGTAACAGTTTGTTTCCTCTGCGAACGTATAGTGTCGCTGCAATCCCTCTGTTCTTTACAGATCCATCTGTGACAATCCATAGCACGTCGCTGGCCTGGGAGATTGTGATAGACTTACAGGTGCTCAGGGCTGACTGGGCTTTCTTGAACGCACTTAAGAGTTCGTCAGACCACATGACCTTCTCTTTGGATTCTCTGCCGGCAGTAGCTTGATCAAGAGGATCCAGTAGGTCGGCGTAGCCTTGTAGAACTCGGCTGAGGACCTTGTACGCACCCACGATGGAACGTAGGCCTTGGACGGTGACTGGGGGCTCAATAGCACATTGTGTGGCGATCTTATGCGGGCTGGCCTGTAGGGTACCACTGCGCCATATCCATCCCAAGATGACTGCAGACCTGAGGCAGACAATAGTCTTTGGAGCCGACAGACGCAGGTTGTTGTGCCTCAGTGCAGCTAGTACACGATTCCAGTTGTGGTAAACCTCATCTGGTGTGTTGCCGCCAACGTAGAGATCGTCAGCGATCTTAGCCACACACCCTTCTTGTATCAAGTCACCGAGGACTCGGGACATCAGCTCATCCAGGTGTGTCTCTGAGCCAGGCAGTGCCTGGGTGTAGACGCGAACCCCTTTAAATGGAGGGACCACTCCGCAGTATTTAATTGAGTCGTGCGCAGTATTTCATTGAGTCGTGGGCAAGTGGGATCTGATAGAATGCCTTTACAAGAACGGTGACAATAACGTACGTCCACTTCGCTATCTGGCGACGAGCTTGAGGCTACCGGCGTCATCGCAAAACCTGAGCAGGTCGACGTTCGAATCGAATATCTGAACCCCTCGTTCCTGGTTCTGAAGCCCCATGGCGGCAGTAGGCTTGTCACCTCCTTCGGTAGCGTCGCACAGTATAGCAAGCCTCAACCATCCTTAATGTCATGTGTTGACGGTGACCTGCGCCAGATAGCGAAGTGGGCGTACATTATTAACACAGATTTTTTTGCGAGCATGTTATCGCCCAGGTGGAGCGAGCATACAAACACACATATTTGAATGCGTAGAGTTCACGGGTAACATATTGAGATGCCGGTGCATCGGTCTCTTTCGGCCGTGGGTAAAAGCGCTGCCACCACGCCAATGAATAGAACCCGTGTTCTACCAGAAGGGTTTAATACTGAACACCACAATTACAAACCTGACACAAGTGACCCGGCAACGCCCGGATGATGCCTTGGGACAGACCACAATTATAAGAGCGTTCCGATCGCGGTTCACGGTCACTTGGGCACAGCCGCAAACACAAATATCGTCTCCAGTATTACATGTAGAAAAGACAGAACAAAGGGCTATACTGGGCAATAAATGGTGGTGTGACCACAATCCTTTGAAATCTCACTACATTTCACTATGAAATTCCATTTGCAAAGTGTGCACCGACATTCACATAAATGTTCTTCCAAATGGCCCAGGTCAGTCAGTCTTACCACAGCTTTTACTCTTTCCAGCAGGTTAACACCAGAAGTCACATGCAGCATAAACCAGCATTAAATATATTAAGCAATGCAAAACATAGATGGCACAGGTACAATTAACATGACATTCTTCCAATCAGTGATAAGCAGAAAATGTAAAAAATGGGCCAAGTGGCCCTGAAGTCCTTTGGACTAATACGTCTATATGTGACCCCGGCGGACCAAATGAGTGACAAGTCGGAAAAATTGTAACATTGTTTTCTTACATCCTTGTAAAGGTTTGGTAGGGTGCTTTACATGACTGCTACAAAAATTGGCAAAGTTATGGAGTATTGAACATGGTAGGGATCAAAAAGTGAAAATGAAGAAAACGGCTGTTGAAGTTTTACATTATATATTTTATGCAAATGGATTGCATGGAAATATTACATGCACAACATTCAAATGTGGCACACAGTATGTAATATGTATGTTATGTTGCAATGATACACTGGAAGTACAAATGTGCTGCTACAAAGATTTATCAAGTTATGCCAGATTATGTCTTCATGTGTAAAACTAAGAGGACACATTATCTGAGAGCAAAAGGTAGACTCACTGTTTGACACAGTTTAAAACCTACAGGCAACTGTCCAGTTTAACAGGGGTCTAGTGGCTTGATGCTGTCTGTTGACACAAGCTACTGCCAGTGACCAATTACAGATTAGTCACAGCTTCCATCAAACAATAGCAGGCAGAGAATCTTAGCTCCACAGCTGGGTGTAATACACAACCAGAGCCACCACTGATTCATGGTCAAGTAGATTAGCTCAATGCACCAACTAAGACAATACACAACACTGTGAGTGACAGTGTCCAGAGTGAGGCCTAAGCAGTGTCCTCATTGCTGAATAGATCAATTAAACCTGCCAAGTGGGTGACATTCTGCACAAGTGTTTATTAATCCTTAGTGATTGTTCAGAACACCAGACTGACCACATACCTAAACAAAGCGAATGTAATAGGTGAAGAACAGGCAGTGTTCATATAGGGGTATTGGTTGAATTGTATTTATCTCGACTGAAAAGGCTTTATTGTGTCTTCATCGATTATAAGAAAGCATTTCATTTAGTAGATCGATCCCCCTGTGGTCTAAGATAATTGCATGCGGTATTAATGGTATTGTGTTGAAATTTGTATACAACATGTACAAAAATGCTAAATCATGTATAAATGAGGGCCAGGCTGTGTCAGCCTTCTTCTCATGTGTAGAGGTATGGCAAGGAGAAAACTTACGTCCTTTGTTATTTACTATTTACCTAAATAATTTTGAACACTGTTAGTCACAATTATAACGGACTTGACATGGAGGCTTGTTAAATTTACATATATAATGTATAGCGGAACTATGTCAACTCTTCTAATGGTTGACATTTGGCTGTTTCAGGTGTCAACTATATTGTGAATCTGTAATTATTAGTCTATATTGATACAATTGATTTACACAATACCATGTCTACACAAGGCATGGCAAGCGTAAACAGAACAGTATAATGCATTTGATATCAATAAAGTGTAGGATATTTCACTTTATAGTTGTCCAGAATATTAATTTTCTATGTTTGTCACCTACAGGTTTCTACAGACAATATATCTTTAACCAATAAACACCACAGTCACACCATTTTATAATAATTAAATGAACATCAAAATAAACACAACTTGCAATTATAGAAAATCAATAGTTTTGAAGATAAAGTTTAAAAGTGTTAGACAAGGGTTCAGTCTAATAGGGGTCAAGTGTGTCTACTCTGCCTGGGTGCTGTGACCAATTAAAGATTAGTCAAGGTCTCAATGGCCTAGGCTGTAGAGATTAGTCACAGCTTTTGACTTTCTGGCACAATACACAACATCTACTGTTGGGGGTGGTCTCAAGGGCCCTTCTCAAAACCACATCACTAGATAATGTAAACCTTTTGCACTTAGGGGGCCCCTTAGGTGCCCTTAGAATGATTCAATCAAATACAGATTTCTTGTATATAGTGCCATCATAAGATATATCTATGCAAAATTAGAAAAAAAGTTGCTGAACAGTTTTTAAAAAAATAGGACAAATGTTACATTTTTACCAGTTTTGGGGTCCTTGGAGGCCCTAGGGAGCCCTTATAATGATTAAATCAAATACAAATTTCTCGTGCATAGTGGCAGTTCCCCAAGATATGTATATGCAAAATGAGAGAAAAATTTGCTGAACGGTTTCTGTGATACGGCAGCTAACGGCGGACGGCGGACGCAGAGTGATGGCAATATTCCCTTGGACCTTCGGCCAAAGGACTAAAAATAACTTTTCTTACCATTGAATACAATAACTTCAGCAGTTCCATAAGAGGTGGCATCTGTTATACACTTGCATGTGTATTTTCCACTATCGGTTAGTTCAAGAGACTTGATAATCAGGCTATATGTTCCCGTAGGCGTGGTGATGAGATCATAATCATCGGGATAATAGTTACGCTCCTCAATATATATTATCTTTGTTGTACTTGTGACATAATTCCATGCAAGAACAGTTCCTGCACATTTGAGGGTGACATCGCTTCCAACCACTCCAACAACATTCTCGGAATTCTCCGTCACCTGTCCGCATACAACTGCAACAAAACGTATTGTATGAATTACAGTTTACAATATATATATATATCTTATATATCTTAGTATAGCGGCTAAGGGATATGGTTGTGCACTTTTTGGCAAAAGCATGACAATTGGCACACTCGTAGTTTATGATATAAACATTCATTTCAAGCTAGGTACCCATCGCTATCGATATGATATCTCGCCGCCATCTTGATTTTAAAAATGGCCGCCACGGTTATCCATTATCCGGGATATCTCAGCTTTTAAACCAGCCATATTGAAATTCAAGATGGCTGCCATGTATATACGTTTTACAAACATGATTTTAGAACCTCTTGAGGTTGAAGTCGGGGAAAGCACCGAGGGCAGACGATGTGAGTGCAGAGATGCTAAAGGCTGGAGGAGTGGTCACCGCTGGAGCCTTGACAGAGATCTTCGAAGGTATATGGGAGAAATACCTCGTGACTGGAAGACGGGGCTGATTGTTAAATTACCCAAGAAAGGACACCTTACCAATTGCCACAACTGGAGAGGGATCACTCTTTTGTTCATTAGTAGTAGAGTTTTCAGTAGGGTAATCCTTGACAGAATTTCAGCAGCCTTTGACCTACAGTTGCACAAAGAACAGGCAGGGTTTAGGAAATGAAGATCTTTTGGGATCACATTTTTGCACTAAGGCAGATTCTGGAATAGTGCCAGGAATGGAACACTCCAGTCTATGCAAATTTTGTCGATTTTGAAAATGCTATCGGGGTATTAACAGAGATCCTCTCTGGCGTATAATCCGGCATCGTGGAATCCCTCCAAATATTGTGAGCCTAATCAAACTGCTTTATAGCAATTTTAGATCCAAAGTCATCTGCAACCAACATCTGACAGAAGATTTTGAAATCAAAACCTGACAGAAGATTAAACCGGAGTGATACAAGGAAGCATGTTATCCCCTTTCCTCTTTTGCCCTGGGATCGATCGGGTCTTGAAAGAAACAACACTAGCAGAGAAAAATGGCATCAAGTGGACCTTCACAGATACACTAGGTGATCTAGACTTTGTAGATGACATATCTCTTATCACATCGCTACGGAGACATCTAAAGAAAAAGTGAGGAACTTGCCAGAAATGCTGGGAAAATAGGGATAAAGATCAACACCAACAAAACAAAGGCGCAGCGAAACAACAGTTAAACAGCAGACCCAATCACAATTGAAGGAAGAAATATTGATGAAGTGACCGAATTCACCTACCTTGGGGCCAAGGTGACAACAGATGGAAACTCGGAGTCTGAGGTCAAGGCAAGGATCAGCAAGGCAAGAGGGGCATTTGCAGCACTTAAGAACATCTGAAAGACCAATAAAATCAGCAACAGAACCAAAGTCCGCCTGTTCAAGAGCAACGACCTGAGTGTGCTGTTATATGCGGCGGAATCATGGATGGTCACCAAAGGCATATGCTAGATGCTGGACGTGTTTCAAAACAGGTGTCTCCGGAGGATTCTACGAATATACTGGCCAAATAAAATCTCTAACACGGAACTCCACGAAAGGACATACATGCAGTCCATCTATCTTGAAGTTAAACGCCGCAGATGGAGATGGATCGGACATGTCTGTAGAATGGCATAATGGCCATGCGCTGGACCCCTGGTGGCAAGAGAGCGAGGGGGAGACCCATGGAGACATGGAGGAGATCAGTGGAGCGGGAGATGAAGACACCCAGGTGGAGCTGGGGCCACGTAACGAAGCTGGCAGCAGACAGACAACATTGGCGTTCTTAAGTGTGAACCCACACGAAAAGTATTAAGTAAGTACGTGAGGTTGAGGAAACCAAATATGGTACATATATGAATACCTATATATTCGCGAGTATGTCAGTTCTTATTGCCATTTGTTGCTGAGCTAAATTCTCAACCATAAGATCAGTGACAGTGCATATACTGGTGAAGAGAAATATATCATTGAATAAGAATGGACAACATAAATGTTTACATTTCGAGTTCACGTCAGCGATATGGAAAACATATTCAACACGTTTTGAGGTTTACTGCTAACTTACGAATGAAGATTTTGTGATGTTGAAAACACAACATGTTTTCTTAGCAATAACACTAGGCCTGTGTCACGATCAAGTCAATGATTCACAAAGTGTGACGGTTGTGCTATAAGTTTGACATCCATAATCGTGGGTGGGTGGTGGCAGGGCTAAATATATCACAGGTATAAGTGGAGTTGGAAGATAGTGTTCAAACTGTCATTTTAACAAAATCAACAAAACATGATATATTACATTCTGGCATACAAGACAACTTTGATAAATAAATATCATCTTTAGCGTCAATATTTCAAATTAGTGTATTCCAATCGATGTACGTCGCGCATACATACTCACTCCGAGTACAGACTTAGTCAAGGACAAAACTATGTAATGCAACCGGTATACACTGTTAAGGACACATGAAGATATAGTAGAGTAGATATGGAGACGAAACGATTGAAAAGCGCCAACTGTGGTAAGGATGACAATTAGACTGACTGCAGTACCAAACAACCCATCATTGCAGATTGCTCCATATCTCGACACAACAATGTTGTACGATGATGATACTATCATGCACATGCTCTACCAGCCGTAAGTGGACAGTTGGCGATGATGCCGAGCAATAACATATACTATGCATTACATCCCAGTTGGCTACAGTGGCTGTGGTAGGTATTTGCTGACATCCTTAAGCAACCAACCATAGAACGCAGAATACATAGCGGAACCACTCGGAGGTTGTTTCGTGATTTACTACACTGTGTGCTGTCATACGTTTCCGGTGGATAGATATTTATCAGCACACAAGATCGGATAGTTGTGAGCCGTCCAGAAAGCCACCTACAACCTGGAGTACCTTCAGCCGTGCACACAAGAAGAGGCGGACATCAGCCGGCATATCACTCTATGTAGCACATTATCTTAACCAAGGTTTTCTAAAAATGGATTGCCGCAGTGGGTACAGATGTGGTTATTCTGGCCGCAGGGCAGTTGCTTGCTGTTGAAACAGAGGAGCGTGTTGGTGTTGAATCCCACTTTTTTCTCATTGCAACCCATGCCACTGCCAACAGCCTGTGAAATCGGAAATATTAATGTTATGTCATGTCCTGACTTGGTGTGACCAATTTTCTTGGTCGAGGGAAGAAGTCAGCATAGTTAGAATGGAATCCATCCCCAGTGCTACCTACATATGTCTTCCACGCCAACTGGCGTATTAGAGGGGGGCGAGGGGGCGGTTGCCTCCCCCATGGCGGCAGCTCCCCCCAACAGTCGCACGGCATTTGCCAGCTCTTGTGCGCTGGACAGGGCAGTACTCGCCCGTTTGTTCCCCCTCCCCAGTGACAAATCCTGGATACGCCACTGTCCTCGCCCTGTTGTTGCAAACATAAGAAGTCGACTCGTGAACATTAAATGAGATAGATATAGATATAGTTCATCACCGTAATTTACACTAAGACTTTTATACTTAGCAGGGTGGATGAGGCAAGGAAACAGCTGTTTGCCCTGGGATATGGTACCACTTGGAATACCCCACCACCAAGACATGCATTGCACCAACATGTGAAAAGGGCTGCTTATCAAATTCGTTAAGTTAGGTCATAAGATCCTGTTTCAATCACCCATCTGCCTAGTCGTGGACTGTGGTTGGGGTGCATCTGCTTCAGTATGGAAACCATGCTGTTCTTGAACTATCAGAGGCATTGATGCCATGCCACGACTTAGTGCACTGTGGTTGCAAATCTAAATGTAGCCCAATTGAGATATTATTTTCATCAATATGTACGTTGGAAGGTATAGTAAAATTTGGTAACAGTCTGAAAGGTTATACTCGAGCAGACACGTACAACAAACGAGTTGTGGATTCCTAAGACCTTCATATAATGTTCGTAGAAAGTATATATTCATGGCAGCCATCTTGATATTATGTGTGATCATCGTTTGATGGTTGTAGCCCATTTACATCCATTGACTCGTCATCTGGGAATAATGCAAGTGACACAACTAGATTCCTTGACCTTGAAAAATATGAACCACATACGGATTCCTCATATTATATCCTCAACCTCAAGAGGTACTAAAATCATGTTCGTTAAACGTACATTCAGGGCAACCATCTCGAATTTCAATATCACTGTCATCTGAGGACATAGCATATGGCAGACATGGATTCCTTGACCCTTGAAAATATTGGTTTAGACACATACTTAGACTTAGCGACTTCCGTGTCTATAGACACACGAGGCAGTCAAAGCACGCCCTCCAGATCTGTCGCTTGCAAGTATTCTGACGTCGCTCCAACCTTTGTTGACCAGCTGTAGGTCGCGGTCGATTGTTTGGCGCCAGTTCATTCTTGGTCGTCCCCTCTTTCTCTGGCCCGCTGGTGTCCACCATAGCGCTTGTTGGGCAGGTCTAGTAGGTGGGAGCCTTGTGACATGGCCGAGCCAGCTCATTCGTATTCTGCAGATAGTACATGGTGCCAGAGGTTGTCAAGATCGTATCCGGATATCTATATTCGTCACATGGTCGCTCTATTGTATGCCCAAGATCTTTCGCAGATATTTAGTGTCGAATGCATCAATTTTGTTTTCTTGGCTTGTTTTTAGTTGCTATGTTTCACATCCATATAGGAGAGTTGGTATAACGTTTGAGTTATAAAAACGGAGTTTAGATTTCAAGGTAAATTTCTTGTTGTTCCAAATTTCCTTAGCTGGTTGAAGGCTGCTGACGCTTTCCCCACTCTGCAGTTTTGTTCATGATCGATGATTCCTTGGTTGTTGATGGAGCTGCCAAGATATATGAAGTTATCGACTGTTTCTACTTCTTTCTTGTTGATCAAAACATATTTGGGTGGTTGGTGCTCAACTGTCAGCATGTTTTTTTGTCTTCTTTTCACTGTTGACAAGTCCCAAGCCATTAGCGTATTTGCTGATTGATTGCACGAGACGTTGTAGGCCCTGTGGTGTTTGAGAGGGCAGCAATGTCCAGGTGTGATAAACGCCTGTGCCTGTGGTTGCTAGCCGCATGACCCAGTCGATGGCCACGGCAGAGAGAAGGGGGGAAGGAGTGCAGTCTTGTCTGACACCAGTCATCGCATGGAACCAGTCGATGTAGCCATCTTCTGTTTTTACACAACACCTCGAGTTTTCAAATATCTTCTCGATTGCTGTTACAATCTTTTGTGGGATTCCATACGTGGTTAATAGTTTCCACATGGAGGGTCTGTGGATGCTATCAAACGCTTTGGTGAAGTCTATGAAACTGATTGCGCGGGGTAACTAGTACTCTTGACATTTCTCAATAATTATCTCTGGCAGTACACTTTTCCTGGTATTGACGGCAGTGTCACACCTCTCCAGTTGTCACATTCAGTTAGGTTTCCTTTCGTTCGGATACAGACAACAGCACTATCTTTCCAGTATTCAGGAACGATGCCCGAGTCCCAGATCTGGTTGCATAGTCCGCACACCCATTGTACAATTGTTTCATCACCCGCTTTGATCATTTCAGTTATGATTCCGTCCATGCCAGGTGACTTGTTTGTTTTGAGAGTCGCAATGGCCTTCCTTACTTTATCCTCCGATAAATCCTCCTTTTTTATTAGGAGCACGGTCTGGGGGCTGCCAGTCTGTGCTGGCATGTCAGGTGCAGGTCTATTGAGAACCTCTCTAAAGTGTTCTGCCCATCTCTCAAGTGTGTCCTCTCCTTTCGATAGTAGAGATCTACCTTTGGCTTTCATTGGTCCAGATCTTGCCTTTTTGCTGCCAATGATACTCTTGGTAATGCGGTAGACCTGTTTCATTTTATTTCGGGCAGCTGCGTTCTCTGCCTCCTGTGCTTGTCTGTCAAACGATTCGCGTTTGTTCTTATGTGCACTGCGCTTCACTTCTCTGTCCTTCTTACTATAGTCCCGGTAGGAAGCTGTGCTGCAGGACTCATTTTGTCGTTTCTGTTGCAGGAGTTTCCTCTTCGCAATCAGTCCCCATGTGTGATCATTGATCCAAGACTCCTTCAGATATTTCTGGAATCCCAGAACGTCTTTGCCCGCTGCCATCATCGCATCTTTCACCTTCTCCCACCATTCCGTTGAACCTGGTCTGCAAGGGCAGCAAAACGATTTCTCAGGATTGCTTGGAATTCATATTTGGTCACTGAGTTCTGAAGCTTGTTCACATCGAATCTCTTAGTCATGTTTGACTTCTTATTTTGTTTCCTCAACTTGATCTTGATCTTCGCAATAACTCTCCAGCCTGGTCCGATTGCAAAATGGTCGATCTGTGTGAAAGTCTTGTGGTCATTTGAAAACCATGTTATTTTGTGTATGTCTTTGTGCTCAACGAGTGTAGATCCAGTCACTAAGTTGTTCATTACACAAATTTGCACAAATCGGTTGCCATTATATGTGCGTTTCCCAAATGCGTGAGACCCTAGGACATGTTCAAAACCAGACCTATATCCATCGATCTAGGCATACATGTCTCCTATAACAATGGTTATGTCATGATGTGGAATCTTGTCTATCAGGTCCTGTAGTTGTTCACAGAAGCTGTCTTTCTCAAAGTCATCGTGGTTGTTTGGTGGTGCAAAGCACTGGATGATGTTGACCTTGGCATGTGATGTTACAAATCTTGCCGTAATTAATCGTTCATTCACTAGGGTCCATTCTGTAAGTGCACTGCTGGCATCTTTGTCAAGGACGATTGCAACACCACGTAGAATTTGTTTATATGTAGCTTAAAAGCTGAGATCTTGGGGTGATGAATTTCAGTGGCGGCAAAGTTGATTTCCAATTTGGCTGTCATCCTTGGATACTGCATATGACAACAAATGGATTCCTTGACCCTGGAAATATTGTATTAGACACCAAGAACATGTTTTTATGTTGCTTAGAAGCTGAGATATCTGGATAATGGATTTCTGTGGAGGCCATTTTAAAAATCAAGATGGCGGTTAGGCAACATGTCGATAGCGATGAGTACGTGGCTTTATATGAATCTACATAACTTAAATCACATATGTGCCAATTTTCGTGCTTTTATCAAAACGTGCACAACAATTCGTCAATTTTTTTGGCTCTTAGCCGCGGTAATGTATATACATATATATATGTATACATATATATGTATATATATACATATATATATATATACGTATATATATATGTGTGTGTATATATATATATATATGTGTGTGTGTGTGTGTGTGTGTGTGTGTGTGTGTGTGTGTGTGTGTGTGTGTGTGTGTGTGTGTGTGTGTGTGTGTGTGTGTCGGTTATTATACGGCGTTTGTGTGAGCAGGGATTGTGTTAAGAAAAGTTATAAGAGTTGTTGACGTACACATATTTTTTATCGTTATATTATATATCTTTTTGGTCACAATTTTTTTAATATGTCACATATTTTTTTCATAATTACATTATGTTCGGAAACGTTCAGGGAAATCAATTAAGTGTAACTTAACTCCAATGTATGGGTATCTCAATTTTTTTCATTTCGGTAGGATTCCACACACAAAGGCCCACGCACACGCACACGCACACGCACACGCACACGCACACGCACACACACACACACACACACACACACACACATACACACATCCATATATAGTTATTCTCTGGAAGCATTAAGTGGTTGTTTTCCAATGTATGTATGGTATCTCAATTTTTTTCATTTCGGTAGGATTCCACACACAAACGCACACGCACACGCACACGCACACGCACACGCACACGCACACACACACACACACACACATACACACACCCATATATAGTTATTCTCTGTTTTGCATTTAAAAGTGGTTGTTTTATTACAGTATAATACTTTGGGGTTAAGTATATTCCAATAACTAATTATCATTGGAAAGACACTGTATCAGAATACGTCGGCTTTACCTGATGGGAGAATGAGATTACGTTTGCGACAAACGTCTGATCTGGTGCAACAAGTAGATGTTTTGAGATAGTTTGGCTGACTGACGATGATTGTGTGGTGTGGTCCTTTGTTTAAGACTGGGGGTCTTGCGGCTTCTAGTCTTATCTGGTCGGTTGGCGGTTAACGTGATTATAGCATTTATGTTATTTTATTTTAAGAATCAAAGGTCAGAAATGTACATTGCGGTGGTAAAAGGTGAGTGCAATATATTAAAAGCATGTCGAATACGATACCACACCTGGGGATGATTCCACATTACCGATCCCGATTCGATTCATACAAACAAAATAGCAACTAAAATATATAAAGCAATATGCATATTAAGTAAACGTAAACACTTTTTACCACTTAATACATTATATATTATGTACAATTCTCTTATTCTCCCTCATATTAATTATGGCTTACTTTTATGGGTTCATCAGGCACGTGGAATTTTCGAATTACAGAAAAAAGCAATACGTAAATATAATGCTCACCCAAGTCTTTTTTATAAAAGACTTCAGCTGTTACAATTCGATGACATTTATAAAATCCAACAATAAAATTCTTACTACAAATTAGGGCAGCTATATGGTTTTCTGCCTCCACCCTCCCAATAATAGACGGCGCGAAGTAAATAGGCGAACGATTTCCAACAGCATCCCCTCCCCCCGTTTTCCGATGTCACAGTCGAGCGAGCCGAAATATTTTTTTCCAACAGGACCCGCCGCCTTGGGTCTGATGTCACAGTCGAGCCAACCAAGACAGCCACAAGGTGAAGGAAGATGTGACGCGGCGGCGAAAATTGTTCAGTGGTGCTGAAGCTCCGGTAGCCCCCCAATATGAATTTCGTTCCCGTGCCACTGTTTGTGCCATCTAAATGTTGTTGTTGTTTATATTTATGGGGTGGCTCCTGTATTAGCGACATTATATATCTTAATGGGAGTCTCTCGATCTTGTCTATTACTTACGTTATTCGTTGTATATGTATCGTAATTACAGTTCAAATAAATTGATTTTGAGTTCTGAGTTAATATAGTTATTACTTAAGAATTATATTCCCAATTAACCGTACAATGAACGGTTATGGAAACAATGAAAGAGGTATCACTTTATAGTTTAAAATAACAAAAATTACAGGATTATGAAGTAGTTCTGGTGACATTGCAACTTTGGCTGAAGAAAAGCCCACGGATTCGTTTTGACATCAATAAACTGAAAGATCC
>CM034540.1:53789655-53954655 GCA_020002185.1 Paraescarpia echinospica
TCTCGCTCTCTCTTCTCTGTTTTGCATTCGGTCTGGATGTATGTATGTCTGGCTGTCTCCTGTCTGTCTGTATCTCTGTATCTCTGTATCTCTGTATCTCTGTATCTCTGTATCTCTGTATCTCTGTATCTCCGTATCTCTGTATCTCTGTATATCTGTATCTCTGTATCTCTGTATCTCGGTATCTCGGTATCTCGGTACCTCGGTATCTTTGTATCTGTCCCTGCCTCTGCCTCTGTATATTCTGTCTCTGTCTCTTCTGTATCTCTCACTAAGTCTGTCTCTCTGTTGTCTGTCTGTCTGTCTGTCTGTCTGTCTGTCTGACTGTCTGTCTGTCTGTCTGTCTCTCTCTCTCTCTCATTCTCTCTGTTTGTTTGTCTCTCTCTCACACCCCAACTCTCCATCTTTCATTTTTTTTCCCTCTTTGTGTCTGTCTGTCTCGCTATCGTTTTATATCATCATTATATTGCGATATCTGTTGCCAGATGGTGCCCTTCCATGGCTAGCTCGTCTCTCCGCCGTTTCGGCGGTCTTCCTCTAGATCGTTTCCCTTCGTAAGGTTTTCAGGTTGTGACACGCGATGTCCATCGGTTATCTCGTACCCTGCTGTTGTGCCCTGCCCAGATCCATTTTTGTCTTCTGATTTGTTCTAACACGTCTATGACCTTTGTCTTCGCTCTTACCCAGGTGTTTGTTTTTCTCCCCCGATATGTGATGTTTAACATACTCCTTTCCATTTTTGTTTTTGCGGCTGCACGCGTGTACGTTGCCTAGATGGTGAGTGTCCATGTTTCCGCGCCGAATGTCATCGCTAGAAGTACGCATGAGTTGTAGACTTGTCTCTTCAAGCAGGTTCCACAGTTACCCTTGACGATGTCGCGTGTTTGGCGAATACTGGTCAGCAGGCTGTGATTGTTATTGAATCTCCTTGTCTTGGTTTTTGTCTCTGATACTGTATCGCTATCCCAGATAGACGTAGCTGTCAAAGTTCTCTATCTGCGTGATGTTGATATATGTTGGAGTGTCATTTTTTAGCATCACCTATGTCTTCGAAATGTTCATCTTCAGACCTTGTTTTTCACTTTATCAGCTAGCTCCTACATAAGTTCTTAGTTCTCGCGGTGTAGTAATGCATATGCGTATGTCGTTAGCAACGTAAAGATGACTGAGATATTCTCCGTCTATCCTCACGCCTCTGGTTTCCCAGGTCAGTGTTCGGAATATGCTTTCGAGTGTTGTCGTAAACAGCTTGGGCGATATGGTATCCCCCTGTCGTACTCCTCTCTTGGCGTTGATCTTGTTGCTCTTTTTGGATAGGCACCGAGCTGTTGGTGTAGATGTCTTGCAGGACTTCAATGTACTCGACTTCTATCCCCAGTTCGTGAAGGGCGTGGGTGGTAGGATGTGTTTTCCCACAAAACTTTTGAGATACTTCGATTATGATTTTCTGCCAATTCTTATTATTTTTGTCATTTAAATTTTAAAATATTTTGGCTACAAAACAGGTGGTCGGACCGCTTGGACCACCTCTGGATGTGCCTGTGCTCATTGAAGCTCACAATAACTTTAAAATGCACCCTCTCCCAAGACTTTGACCAGAAAAAACCCTTTCATAGTCTCGTAAGATGTTACGAAAATTGTCGTTTCATAATAATGTGTTACAACTCAAGCATGGGTCACCTGTTGTAGGCCTATGTATAATGCCAAAGAGTAATTTGTCAAGTAATTTGTCAAATTAGTAATTTGTTAAAAGGATTCTTCAAATCCTCAGCTGATGTTTTGAGTGAGCATTTCTGATCACTTTCCGTACTTTGTAAGTCTGGACTATGTCGAAACCACTAATGCGATACCAAAGATTAAACGAATAAAAGAACAAAATCCTGACTCCCTCAATAAATAAAAAAATGAAATAATAAACTCAAATAATTATGATAATCTCAACACAGATACTCATGCGGATCCGAATGAAAACTACAATATCCTCGATGAAATTGTTACTGCAGCTATGGATAAATTTCTACCTAATTAAATTTAACAAATATAAACATAAGAAAACTTCTTGGATTACCAAGGGCATTATTATATCGATAAAGTTTATAAACAAATTGTATTCGAGAATGAAACACACTCCCGGAAAAACAGAGCAGTATAGTAAACTAAAAATTAACTTGCATATTTATAATAGCATTCTTAAAAGTAATATTAGATTAACTAAGCAAATGCATTATCAATCCAGTTGTGAAAAGCATAAACATGATGTTAAAAAGACGTTATGTTTAATTAGAGCAATTATTCAGAAACGTCAAAGGAAAGAACAATTTCAAATTTGTTCAAAGCCGATGGAGAATTGATTAGCAACAAATACATTATTGCAAACAGATTTAACACGTTTTTACTAATGTTGGTCCTACTCTCTAGCCTCTTAAGCAACTTCAACTGGAGGTACATCATACAAAGATTACCCGAAAAACCCGATATTTCACACCATCAGCTTTAACCCAATTGACATAGAAACTGCAGTTTGTATAATTGACCGTTTACCTCCAAAACCGAGTTGTGGAAAAGACGATATTCCAAAATAATTACTAATATTGATAAAAAAAGTTATATTAATAATGCAGTCACTCTAATTATTAATCAATCAATAATAACTGGTATATTTCCAGACAAATTTAAATGGTACCCATTTAAAAAAAGGTGATGTTTCTGACTTTGGCAATTATCATCCTATTTCTATCCTGCCAGTGATTTCAAACATGTTTGAAAGGGTTATGTTTGATCAAATCCACTACTACACTGCACTTCCATTCCAAGTGTTATACTACAATAGCCAATATGGTTTTAGAAAGAAACATTCTACTGATCTTGCTACACTCCCAATTATAGAAAGAATTATACAAGAACTTGATAAATCGGCTACTCCAATAAATGTATACCTTGATTTATCAAAAGCATTTGACACAATTTGTCACAATGTATTGGTGCAGAATTTAAATTACTACGGATTAAATAACAAGGCTCTGGGTCTTTGTAAGATTTATTTACAAAATCGTAAGCAATACGTAGAAATAAAAAATGTTAAGTCTATGGAAACAGTCGTCAACACTGGTGTCCCTCCAGGTTAAACTCTTATTTATTATATACATAAATGACACAACACTTTCTAATGACCTTTTCAAATTCATAACGTATGCTGACGACACCACCCTTACTAGTACACTAAATACATTTAACGATTCGCCAAATGCGAAGTGAAAATATTAACAAAGAACTAACAAAGATTAGCAATTGGTTGAAAGCTAATAAACTGTCACTAAATGCAACAAAGACTAAATTCATGATTTTTTATATGCATCAAAAAAGTAGAAAACCCTGTGTTACAAATAGATGGGACATACATTGAATGTGTAAAGTATTTCAATTTTTAGGCATCACAATAAATAACCATTTAAACTGGCAAAGTCATATAAACAAAATAACAAATAAAATATATAAAACAGTGTCCATATTAAATAAACGTTTTTCCACTTAATACATTATATATTATATACAATGTTCTTATTCTCCCTCATATTAATTATGGCTTACTTGTATGGGATCAACAGCCACATGAATTTTCAAATTACTGAAAAAAGCAATGCGAATAATATATTTTAGTAAATATAATGCTCACACAATTTCTATTTATAAAAAGACTTCAGTTGTTAAAGTTGGATGACATTTATAAAATCCAACAATTAATATTTACTACAAATTAATTAACAAAGTTAACAAAACTGTTTTTCTACTACTTCAATGTTATTCCCAACACACACACACACACACACACACACACACACACACACACACACACACACACACACACACACACACACACACACACACACACACACACACACACACACATCTATGATATTCATCAGCACTGCACACGTGAAAGAAATATTCTGTACATGTCCAGAGTGAAACATGAATTTGCAAAAAAATGCATTAGACTTAACATAATAGAGCCAGCTAACAATACATCGAGTATTATAATTAACACAATTTACACCCACAGTCTATATGTTTTTTTCCAAATACTCAAAAAACTTTTATTTTAAATTGTGAATATAGTTGTCGTATTCATAATTGCTTTATTTGTAATTCATAATACGTATTGAAACGTATTCCTAAGTATACATATTTACGTCAACGTGAACACGAGTACATATAAAAAGTCCTTGTATTATGTATGTATGTTGAGTCATTGAGTTGATTCATCAACTATAAAAACAAGTCAAATGCTATTCTGATTTGTGACATGTAAATTTTGTTGTTGTTTATATTTATGGGGTGGCTCCTGTGCTAGCGATATTATATACCTTAATGGGAGTCTCCCACCTTATGTAATACGTCATTCTTTGTATACATTCTGAGTTCTGAGTTAATATAGTCGTACTTAAGAATTATATTCCCATCAACCATTATAGTGAACGGTTATGAAAACAATGAAAGACGTATAATTTTAAACTTTAAATTAAGAATAATTACAGGATATATAGTAGTTCTGGTAACACTGCAACTTTGGCTGAAGAAAATCCGCCAACAGAAAAGCCCACGGATTCGTTTTGACATTAATAAACTGAAAGATTCAAACATCTTGATAGGCATAAGATTCATTGGTCTTAATATTGTTCTTAATCAACGTCCTCGTTGCTTTTTCGGTAAAACAAAAGCAACTAAAAACGTAACAATATATATCTAAGGCAGTTTTCTCATCTGGAACAAAATGAATCGGACTTTCATATATATTATTTGTTTGTATGTAATCTTTGTAATCATATGCACCTTTAAACATGAAACAGTACATTTAATGGATTGATAATTAATGGCTGCCAGTAGTGATTGTCCCTGCCTACCATAATACTGAGGGTAACACATTTTCTACAGCATAATATAGGAAATAGTGCAGCCACAAAAATATCTGATTGCCGTTTCAAGTTTGTTCACAACAACCAGCATGGGGCGACATTGATAGTTAAAGCTACAAAGGTACGAATCAAACTACACACAATTCTGCATTCACACGTTAATGTAAACGTGGCCCAATGGTGTACTTATAAGGGAGGTCGGCCCAAGTCGTTATTTGACTTAAAACTATGTTTTCATTGGTATATGGTCTCTGGCACCAACACTCGGTAACATGGTATGTGTGACTAAGTACGCACATATGTACGCCCCCCTTGGTAGCGTTTCTTTCCGACCTCCAAAATACACTAGACATAAATTGCGCAGTTGTAACATTGATAGCGTTACATAATGTTAGATGGAACGCTAAAAGGTTGCCGATACGACTGTTGTTGATTGCAATATAGAGCTACCTCATTCACGTAGATCAACTTACCTCGTAACAGAATAATCGCAATCACTAAAATGCTCGTCGCCGTAACCGGCATAGATCGGGTAGACCTTCATAAATACCTATTAAATTTCGGCAACTAAAAATGTGCACTGCATAATTCCAATGGTTCCATATGTTATTCAAAATATTGACGGTACATGGCGAACACTAATTATCTTGGTACTTCCAGGTTTGCTGTTACACGTCGCACGCACCTGACAGCAGTGAACGTAATTGACCTTGTCTAGTCTTGCGACATGACTACATATTTAAAGATGACCTATTTAAATATACCCTGACTGCTTTGTGTATAGTATAATTATGTTTTGTAGTACAAATGCATGTGTAGTAGGGTATGTCTACGTGGAGCGTTATCACGATACTTCATATTGGCCTTTGCTTAGACCAACCGTGCGTGCGCGCGTGTGTGAAAGTACGTGTGCGTGCAGGCCCCATGTTGTTGTACTCTTCGTTGGGTTATTTGGGCTGGTTTGTGGTAATGTTGCACTTCTTTGACTGTAATTTCCCTCCGCTGCCCACTCTCAGTAATCCCTATTTCGACGCACAGTCCTTCCTTCTAACACATGGTCTTTCCCATTTTCATGCCGCTTTGGTGTTTCTCCGCCTCTGTTCACTTTGGTAGTCTACCCGACTCCATTCTCTTTCAAGTGCATGACACTTGCACATATTATCTGGCGTCTTACCACTAATCTTCCCTGTAAGCACACACACACACGCACACGCACATCCACTCACGCACGCACGCACGCACACCCACAAACACACACACACACACACACACACACACACACACACACACACACACACACACACACACACACACACACACAACGGAAAGAGCTTTCTGCTACCCATTCGCGTACCAATGCCCCATTGAGCCCTTATTTGGTGTCCGGTCGTCAAGGTGATCCGCCATCGTGGCAATACACAATCGAATATTGTGTGTTGTTAACCGAAACGATGCAGCAGTATTTTCATGGATAATGACATCTCTAAAGCATGACAATTAATTTACAAGTTCTTAAGTTGACCGGACAAAGATGTGCAGCTAAAAAAACTAGATTGTTCCCTCGCTTGACTGCAATAGACGCTGGCGCGCCTTCTTGCAGTTGTTGTGTATAGCCCGTGGTGGGTTATTGTCGTCGTCCAACATTCTATTGGGGGCACCCAATTTTCTCCAACAGCTTCAATTCATGAATAACGCAGCCATCTAAACTACCTCACGCTACAAATACTGCCGTTTGATGGTAGTTCACTGTAATTCAGCAGATGGCGACAATGATTTGCGGCTGCGAAGGTAGAATTCAAAGTACAATTATTGCATCCGGTCCACCGTACGGTATAAACGTGACTCACTGATGTATTAATTCATACAGGATGTCGGGCCACGCCCTCTTTTAGCTTAAAAGCGTGTATTTCACTTGTATAATCTGTCTTTTCACAGTTATAGATTGTTTTCTGTTACACGGCGCACCCACCTGACATCAGTGAACTTTGACTTTTACTCCTGCGACATGCCTACCCACTTAAGGATGACCTATTTAATTAAACTTTACCTGCTATGTATACAGCTGCGTTTCGCAAACTGTTTAAGGTGCGGGAGAAAATTGTGTCCATTTGCCAAAGTTTTTAATTAGATAAGACTCATAAGCCATATATTTTCGCGGGCGCTCGTAAACAGCGCGTATTTATTTTAAAATCTGAACAACACCTAATCAACATATAAATCAAATTTATTTAACGCTATGTACAAACAACCTAGCCATATACACAAAATGATGACGCTGTCTAGTCTTCTACACACTATGCCTATTACTGCATGTATAGAGGTATCGAAGGTGTTCTTGGTTTTGGTTCGTTGTTGTACCAACCACGTCTGCGCTGTCTCAAGCAATGCTAAAAATAGGCACTTTTATCGCTCATAAAAGCAAAAGGTGGTCTTTTTATATGTTTTCAAAGTTACCAGTTTATGCAAAACAGCTCTTTGTTTATAAATGTTATACAACATTCACATTTAGTCATGCTGGCACAGAGTGCTCGAAGAGTAAGCCCCCAAACTCCTTGCGTCATCATTAACGTTGTACTTCCGGGAGCAGACCTCTATTTCTAACTAACAACATTACATCTCTCCTCTCTTTACAGTCGGATTAAATCGATTAAAACAACTGCTTACACTACAGTGTAAACTAAACTATACAATGCACTGTCCACAACAAAAATCTCTGATATGACAATCATCATAAATGCGTCGGTAGAAAAGTCTTCAGGCTTCAAATCAGAGTGAGAATTACAAACTTTCTGGTCAACAACTACTATGTGAACAAATCGTATAAGTCAATAAATGATGACGCTGTCTAGTCTTCTACAAACCAGACCTAGTACTGCTAGGATAGAACTGAGGTATTGAAGGTCGAGAGACAACTTCAAACAGTATCGAAGGTGTTCTAGGTGTGTTTCGTGGTTGTACCAACCTTGTCTGCGCTGTCGCTAGCATTGCTAAAAATAGGCACTTTTATCGCTCATAAAAGCAAGATGCTATAACTATAGAGATTATTCTGCAAAACAGCTTTGTTATCTCCAATTGATTGCTAATTCGGCAACGTCAGGCTGAGCGGAAAACGAATGTGCAAAGAAGCACCAAAGTCGGCAAATCGGCCACTGAAGGCGGTATGTTGTATATCCAGTACACCGACAAACACTGGGTTGGCATCTTCGATATCCGCATCGTGTAAAGCCGCAAAATTAACTGGTGAACATAAATTTGAAATGTAAAAAGTTCCGCTTGGATTTTGAAAGGCGACGTCATTATTTATAATTCCACTGCTTCGTACACGTTGCTAATCAACACTTGTTTTCCCTGAAGCAGCATACTCAATGTGTTCAACTGTCTGAAAATGGGTGTCACAAAGCAAAGCTGAACTCGTAACTCAGTATCTTCAACTGAGCAACCAGCACGCCATGGAGAAAACTCATAATAGTAACATTTATATCACAGGAACCACGCCTCGGTTCAGCCAACGACAACTGTTGTATGATAGAAAATGGACATTTTAAGTTGCTCTTAACAATTTCCAATTCTTGGCGTGGGTCTCGGGGCCAGCTGGAAACTGTGGACCAGAATTTGCGGAACGTTGGTATACAGTAATGTTTTTTTTAATGCACGAGTAGTAAGTTAAGTGTACAAAGAGCGAGACTTTATTAAATGTTTACTTACTCAACAATGTTATTGTATCACTAGCTCACACCAAAGACCCGATACAAATTCTTCATAGTCGTTAGCGAACACCCATCCATGGAGCAAAAACCACTCGTTTACATTGGCGCCATCTAATTAATTGATCACAACTCAATTGTTGGTCGTTAGAGAGAGGTAATCCAGAAAAGACATGAATATAAAACTCTATACAACTGTCGGAGTGTTTTCTGGAATGAGTCGCGATTTGCTAGATCTTACGCCAATGGTCCAAGGAAGCGACTGAAGACAGAACGACGTTAGCGCCTCGGATGAGATGCAATTACACTACTCCAATGTTAGCGTATTTATATAAAACTATGCCAGGCCCGAAGTTGGGGGGAGAATTCTTTACGTGAAATTGTGGTAAGGTAGAAGAGTTGGATTCAAAATGAGTAATTATTTTTTGAAATCTTGAAATTCACCGAGTTTACGAAGATTTAAAATTGGTAAGAAAAACCAGTGTCAAGATTCAGTTTGTGGACAACTAGTCATGGCAAGAAAACTAGAGGCAAACGGAGAAAACATAACTAAACTAGTATGCTAAGACACTGACGTTGAGGGGAGTGACCTTTCATTCCTAATGAACTACAGACCCATCTGGAAACGGCGTATTCATGCTGCGGCCCCAGCCGACCTACAGCACTTATGATGCTGCCATTTGGCCTATGAACTCGTCTTACATGTCGGCAACATCGAATGTTTCCCACGATCTTTGAAAGGGATTCACAAAAAAATGCACTACTAGTTTTGGTTTCCATTCAACATTGTTATAGCTTCTATACGAAACTCTAGGAAAGGTAATTTGCATTTGTTCATATAAAGCCGCAGAATGTCAACAACATAATTTATTTATTTAGAATCACACCAATATTTCGTGCAGGGTTTTTCTCAAAATGAAATTAAATGCCGTTTTATGGCTATATGTGGCATATTTTATAATTGTCTTTAAACGCATGAAGCATCATTAAAACAGAAAGTTAATTTAATTCGTCTTAAGAAAAGTCTGAGAACAAAGCGTTAATTTCTCTTCAATACTGTTATTCACATATTGTAATTCAAAACAAATATGTAATACCTCCTTAGTCTCTTTAGACGCTGCTCTTTAATATTCCAGAAAATATATATGTTAATTATTCTAACCGCTGAAAGAGTGATGTCACGCTATATTTCTCTCGGCACGTGCGAACGTTGTCACAACGAAATTGCAAACCAATGGGTGTGAGGAATGCCATAAAAATTACAACAGTTAACGTTCACAAATTGTTGATCCGTCAGGTGTACATATTCTTTTCTTATGGGATTACATGGCGAATTAGTAAGCTGCAGTATATTAATCGTACACATAAAGTACTAGACACTCTTCTTAAATAACATACCTATTTGAATTGCGATGAGAGAATCGTGTAACAAGATAGACAACGGCGCATTGCATATATGTTTCATTGTCTGTGTCGACTAGCTAGTAACCACATATAATACCTATCGTGATATAATTAGTATTGCTATTATATTACAACACTGTACAGTAACACAGGTTTCAATTATGCTGTAGGCGCCGAAACCGGGGTGGGGGGCTCGGGGGCTAACCCCATCATATTTCTGTGGGGAGCTGGGGATAGGATTAACTTCCCAATATTTAGGGAAGGCGCCCAATTCTGGGTGCAATTTTATTTGAGAGCTGGTGGAGGACTAGATGTATGATTAGCCCCCAAAATTTAGGGAACGAGGAGAGTCTTGTTCCCTAAATGCGTGTGCAGTTGGAGGTATCTTGGAGAGCCATACGGCGGGTGGAGATGGAGATTTTTGGTCAGTCTAAAGGGTGACTGCAGTTGAAGGTAAGTGGTGAGCATACAAATTGTGAACTTGACCGCGTACAAAACTGATCAGCAGCCCCTCCCCCACCGTCTTCCGATGTGTTAGATCCTTGATCGCGGAACCGTTTACCATGCCCCGTTTCCTCTTTTCCTTTGAATCTCGAGTTCCGCCTGTGTCACAATAAACGTGTTCATACTTTCACTACGAGAATCTTCATTCTATAATGTCGTTGTACGCACAGCCCACGGCCAGTACACGACATTAATTGGCGACGAGGTAAACTGACAACTTTACGAGTTACTTTGAACTAGACTACGTCTAATTTCTGTGTGAAAATGGAAACTGTCGCTGACGTGGCACCTTTTCGCTGGAGCCGACTGACAGCGCAGGCCAAGGCTGGGAGCGTTGGGTGCGGCGCTTTGAAAACTTTGTGGTGGCTAAAGACATTCAGAACGATACAAGAATGAGAGCGATGTTGCTTCATTATGCTGGTGAGGCAGTGTTTGAATTGAGTGAAGCAGTGGGGGTGACAGAAAATGATGATTTCGCAGGAACCAAGCGGAAGCTCACTGTTTACTTCAGGCCGCAGTGCTATGAAGAATATGAAATATTCAAGTTCCGACAGGCTGAACAGACGTCGTCAGAGACGCTGGACCAATTCAATGCACGATTGCAGCAACTAGCCAAAAACTGTAAGTTCCATGAGAAAGACAGAGAAGTGAAGTCGCAAATCATCCAAAAATGTGCGATGTCAAAAGTGCGTGACAAGGGGTTAAGTGAACCTACAATCACGCTAGAGAAGTTACTGACGTTCGGGCGCACACTGGAAGCTACGCTACAGCAGTCGAAGATCATGGGAAACTCTTCTTCGTCCGTGCCGAGGCCTGTCCACGCCGTATCGAATGACATGGGGCGGCGCAACTCTTCACGTGGAGGTTTCAATTTTGGTCGCCAGGTGGCGACACACAGAGATCGCAATCCACCAAGAAAACGCTTTCCGCCTGATCGCCAGGGGACGCCACATCGAGACGATCGACCAGTCGTGAGCAGTCAGCAGCGGTACAGACGTCACAAGGGGGCAGCACCGGCATGCTCAGGCTGTGGTGGACCGCCACACGACGATCGGCGAATGTGCAAAGCTTGGGGCAGGAGATGCTACAAGTGTCAAAAGCTAAATCACTTTGCTAATGTGTGCAATGCAAACACTCAGCAGACACACTTAGTAGAAAATGACACACACTCGCAACGCAATGACAAGTTATGTGAAGACACATACACACTTGGCCTGTATCACACAAGTGCCACCCACACCATACCACCGTACATTTGCAATGTCCAGATAGAGGGAAGTGAAGTGGCTATGGAGATAGATACCGGAGCAGCAGTTTCGCTTATATCGGGGGATGAGTGGGCTAAAATCTGCAAGACATCTGTGCTCACTCTCGACACGCGTAACGTTCCGAGGTTGCGAACGTACGCAGGTACCACAATTGAGCCTTTAGGGCGAGCACAGGTGAACGTTTGTCACAACAATCAACAGCACAGGATGCAGGCAATCGTAGTGCCTGGGTCGAGACCTAACCTGCTGGGAAGGGACTGGCTAACAGTGTTGAAAGTGAACAGGGCTACCGTGAACCAGGTAGACAGAAAGGACTTCCTAAAGCCTTACAAATCAATGTTCAGTGAGGGACTAGGCACTGTAAAGGGGCTGACTGCGAAGTTCTACGTTGATGACACGGTTAAACCGAGGTATTGTAAACCTCGACCTGTACCTTTTGCTTTACGAGCCAAAGTAGAGGACGAGCTAGATCATATGCAGAAGGCCGGAATCATCCGTCCTGTGGAGTATTCTGAGTGGGCGTTAGCCCGAAGCTACCTCTGGTGGCCAGGTTTGGACGCTGAAATCGAGATGTGTGTTAAGGACTGCACGACATGCCAAATACACAGCAAACAACCACCAGTGGCACCACTGCATCCATGAGAATGGCCGGGACGAACGTGGCATCGAATACACATTGATTATGCGGGACCGTTCGAGGGACGTATGATACTCATCATAGTCGATGCTCACAGCAAGTACATCGATGCACATGTTGTATCAGCTGCGACAACCAGTGCAACTCTCACGAAGCTAAGACAGACGTTTGCGATTTTGGGTCTACCAAGCACAGTGGTATCAGATAACGGAAGCTGTTTCACCAGTGAGGAGTTTGAACAGTTTTGTCGAGCTAACGGAATCAAACACATCAAGTCTTCACCTTATCACCCATCCAGTAATGGCTTAGCAGAACGCGCCGTTCAGACTGTAAAAGCAGGATTGAAGAAGACAAATGGCAACCTAGAAGATCGTCTCTACACCTTCCTAGCACGCTACAGGGTAACTCCACAAGCTACAATTAACCGGCAGAGCTCCAACAGAGTTTGTGTTGAAGACACCACCGAGCACATGACTGGATCTTCTACGACCATCCATTCAGAACCGAGTTTTGCGCAAACAGGAAGAAGACAAAGAACGCCACGACCAGAGAGCAGTGGAGCGTAGTTTCATGACAGGAGACTGAGTCTGGGCGTTGAACTTTCAGGGACAACCGAAATGGGTCGTTACGGTGATAGAGAACCGGCTGGGTCCGCTGACCTTCGCGGTACGTCTGCAGGATGACAGAGTGTGGAAGCGTCATCAGGATCATTTGCGCGAGAGAAGGCCGATCGAGTCGACTGAAGAGCGTCTGGTACCACTGAGGACTGAAGAGCCTCAACTTCCACCGAGGCTTGCAGAGCGTGAAGTACTACCTCGGTTCGAGCGAACACCATCGACACCACCACCACTATCATCTGGCAACTCGGACGTGACTACGGGTACAGCCACAGGCGAGATGATCTCAAGACCAACAGTTGAACGGTCCTGTGTAGTACCAGACGTGGTAGTACCGCTGAGAAGATCACACAGAGTGGTGAAGCCACCGAACAGATTGAACTTGTAAAGTCTATATTACTGTCATAACGGACAATGCATAGATCAAGATAGCCAGAATAGACTGTTTCGGTAGCTGCAGCTAGTCGCGAGAGCACTAGATTAGTACTATAAACAATTGCATACTATCTATCTTAGATATGACATTGATACGTATAAGTGACTCTCGTTGGCGTTAAAAGTTCACATTTTTATAATTATACTAATTATGTTTTTCTTAAAGGGGGAGGAATGTTAGATCCTTGATCGCGGAACCGTTTACCATGCCCCTTTTCCTCTTTTCCTTTGGATCTCGAGTTCCGCCTGTGTCGCAATAAACGTGTTCGTACTTTCTCTACGAGAATCTTCATTCTATAATGTCGTACGCACAGCCCACGGCCAGTACACGACAAGTTCTTAATTCACAATAATGCCACACTTGTTGTACACAGCTACCCGTTCCCAAACATCGTCAACTTCGGCGTGTCGTACGGTAAAAAGAACGCTCCGTTCTGGCGCATCTTCCGCGATTCGATGCGCATCTTACACAACAACCACCCCGGCTTCACGGGTGTCTCGATGCCCTACAAGCTGCTCGAGAAGTATCCGCATCTACTGCGCATAGACAGACACCTGGCTGTGAGTATTTTTAACATCTGTATTCATTTCATTTAGAAAGATTAAGTTAGATAGCCACCCGGAGAATCAACACTGGCAAGTGGACAAGAAGCCTGTGGCTTATTGAGTTCAATTTTTTATATAATTAAAGCAGTTGGCTAAGAACATGCAGGATTTGCAGAAATCTGCTTTCGGTCAGTACCTTTGTGTTCGTGACCTTGTCCTGCTTTGTTTCCATCGCTTGCTACAATAGTGGCTTCCGCAAACAGCAATCAGATTCCGTATTTTCGATAGCATACCATAGCGTAGCGCGGGTGATTTTTTGTCGTGGTGTTTTAAACGGAACATTTTTGGGAATTTGTGTAAAAGTCTCAGCCGAAGCCCTTAGTTCCTGTCAGACACGACACGAAGTATGTGGGGATGCTGTTAAGTTTAAGCATAATTATCTCAAGCAGAACTCTTGCCTCAGCGGGATGGTGGGTGTGTATGCAACCATTACACCCCAGCCTACATGCCTTGAGTGTGTGTGTGCGTGCGCGCGCACCCGCACGTGCGCATGTATGTGTACACAGAATTATCCAAATAAATACAAACAGGGATAGCTATGCTCATTCATTTTCCAAAGTGTTTCTACTTTGGAAAATGAATCTGTATCAAATTTGCAACTAGTTCTCATAGAGGACAACTAGCACTAAACTCAATCAACAGACCAAACTTCTGAAGTGTAAGTAAAACACAACTGATCTGGTTTAGATACTTAGCACTACTGGCTGTCATGTACTTAGACACAGTGTATACATGTAATGACGATAACTGCTATGCTGGGGTTGTTTCTCCATGGATGGGTGTAAGCTGGCGGACAAATAATGGGTGATTTTATAGCTTTATTGGTGCCAGGTTACAATATCCTAGATGTGTCACTGACAGCTATGCACATTTTCACTGCATATTTCAGGTAATCTGCTACAAGTTCTTGTGCCATCCTATCTACGCAGAGAACTACCACAACGAGTCGTGGAACCACGTCACAATGAACAGCATCCCAAACTGGCGAGAGGACGTCAACGCCATCCACTGGACTCACCCAAACCCGATCGAGTACAAGGACGAGGCCACATTGCTGAACTCTACTGGAATGTTCGCCGAGATAGGCAAGAATGTGCTTAAGTTGGCAGGACTGCTCTAACTCTTGTACCTGGCCATATCATCTACATAGCCTGCGACCACAAGAAATGACATCGGTCTGCGCAATGACATTGCTATGGGGTTAGCTAATGATGTGTTCAAATAGGCATTTGGGAATTTATGTTTGCCAATGCAAGAATGATACTCGCAACGTTGTGAATCAGGAAACCAGTTGATACTTAGTCCTTAGTCAGTTAGTGATTGCTTGTGGAGTAGATCACAGTGGCGCAGAGGTAAGAGCTTTGGACACTCGACTGAGAGAACCCAGGTTCAAATCCTATGTGGCGGTGTCGAATCTTAGGCAAGTTCTTTTACTCTACGTTGCTTCGGTTCACTCAGCTGTATGAATAAGTACCTGGCTATAGACAGAGGTGGATATTTGTGTATGAATAGTCCTCATGCATTAATTGCAGTGTAGCTGAATGCTTCCCGGAGAAGTCAAGATGGTGTTCGATTGAACAGGTCTGCCAGGGAGAAAAGTGTAAAGCATTTTGAACAGTCCTGAGGACTGAGCTATATAAGAACTTACCTTTTACTTTTTCTTGCTGATCTTGTACACTTCCCTGAAGACTTAAGTTTGCAAAGTCCAAAAGGATGTGGGACTTGTGATTTTTATAAATCAAAATGGCTACCAGTGTCAATTTGCATAAAAACATTACACTTGCCAGGTGATGCCACTGTAGCAATTT
This sequence comes from Paraescarpia echinospica, assembly GCA_020002185.1. Classification (NCBI taxonomy): domain Eukaryota; kingdom Metazoa; phylum Annelida; class Polychaeta; order Sabellida; family Siboglinidae; genus Paraescarpia; species Paraescarpia echinospica. The sequence goes on from CM034540.1 coordinate 53,805,552, forward strand.
ATTTTCACTGCAATACTTGGTGACAATGAAACCCCCATTAAGTACAGTGTAATGACTTTATGAACTAATGCGACACCCCTAAGCACATTAAATGTTCAATTTGTCCAGTTGCCAACACAGCAGGTGGTCTTCCCTGTGACATTTATCTTGCAATACTATGAAATGTCACCAGTGGTTAGCTGCTTCATCAATGTTTCAGAATACGTACCGTATAATTATAGTTACATAGCTGTTTTTAGGGCAGATGTTGAGTATGGCGCTATCACTGGGGCACTTTTCCAACATTAAACAAATACATACCCACTGGCTATCATAATTGAACATTGCACTGTTCTCTTGTTTGCTGAATGTTAATACGGTCAAGTCAGGGTAGCATGTCTTAAATAGGAGGCTATTGCCAAATGTAAAATTTCTTGTTTAATATAACTGTCAGTAGAACTGTTGTGTGTATCAGAATTGTTTAAGGATTTTTATATTAAATGTAGGTAGTTATTTATGTTTTGTTGCATTGTGAAGCTACACTGTGCTGTCCTCTGTATCATATGTTTGCTATTTTTGCGCGCACAACATTTTACATGATCTTCTACCGTGCTTTAACAAATTAACAATGGAAGTGTGCATTAATTTGTTGACACACCAAAATAGAACACTTATTGCAATTACAATTTAATCAATTAACCCACTTACTTAATCTAGAACGATGATGCAATATCAAATTATTATTGCTGATGCTTGTTTAATAGGAAAGCCAACAGTGACAAAGCCAGCGGCTTTCTAGTTCCAAACATATAGCAACATCTACCAATGAAAGCTTCCGTTTGTCATACTGTTAAAGCAGCTTCTTTAACTGGATTAGCCTGCCATAAATCCAGCTCTTTGATGTCCAATTATGTAGTATGTGAGTAATTTAAATAATATCCTCGGTCGTTTAATAAAAAGTGTGTACATTTGTTTATATGGTCCAAAAATCAACTTTTGTCGGTACATGTGGTAACTTGGCCAAAGCCAATTGTAGAGCCAGCATTCAGCATTCAACTCACTGAATTTTTCAGTCACGTTGTTTTTGCGAGTGCAAAGAAAATAAAAAACACCAACCTAGAAACATGTGCGTGATTGTATCGTGAACTCATGAAGATTCCAATTTTGAAAATATCTTGAACTGATTGTGGGACAAGTATGAAACAAGTCAATTGTTTGTGTGATGATTTTACCAAAACTACAAACATTAAAATATTGCACAAACAAGCTCGCATGTTATTGTGGATACTATGCAGGTTTACTGTAAAATAGAATTGAGGAAGAACCTTTAAAATGACTAAGGGAGGATGTCTGCTACCAGAGTTCACTGATCTTGCACATGGTCTTGGTGTAGGGCACACAGTTGATCTTCGTGCAGGCCGTGCACTGGGTGGAGATCCACTGGGCGTGTAGGAAGAGGAAGAACACTGCAAACACACTCAGGAGCAGCACTGGTATGGTGATGGCAACGATGATGCGTTTACGCACAGCATGCCACTTCCCGAATGTGATATAGGGGAGTACAATCATGCTGGTGAGTGCACCAAACATGTAACCTGTGATCAACTCCATGTTGTCGACAAATGGAAGAGTTCCCGATAGGATGAACAAGGCGCATATCAAGATGAGCTTCAACACCTGCAAAACACAATAAGGCTGGTTGAGGATCTCTCAAACAATACCTTACATGGTGTTTTAAACTGACCCACAAGAATCTCCCATTCCGATAATAAATTCTGAGTAAACCACTGGCATCATATCGGCGATTGTAGTTGCAAATTATTATTTTATGTTAACTCTTATGAGCATTGACCAAAAACATGCCTTTTGTTTCCCTATTAGTAACTGCATCTTACACCTGTCCAGCATCAGATGTGACTTCAACAATATGTCATTCTGAAAGTGATAGCTGAGTGCATGTTGACAAACTCAGCATTCACCTCTCTCCATGGATGAGCGATCATCTGCAATGACTATCAGCTCAAACAAATGAAACAACTCGGTACTCATCTCTCACCATGGATGAGCAATCATCTGCAATGACTGTATCAGTTTCGGACAACTCAGTACTCGCCTCTTGCCAAGGATGAGCAATCATCTGCAATGACTTTATCAGTTCGAACAACTCAGTACTTACCTCTTGCCACGGATGAGCAATCAGCTGCAATGACTATCAGTTCAAACAACTCAGTACTCACCTCTCACCATGGATGAGCGATCATCTGCAATGACTATCAGTTCAAACAATTGAAACAACTCAGTACTCACCTCTCAACATGGATGAGCTATCATCTGCAATGACTTTATCAGTTCGAACAACTCAGTACTTACCTCATGCCATGGATAAGTGATCATCTGCATTGACTTTATCAGTTTGAACAACTCTGTACTCACCTCTTGCCACGGATGAGCAATCAGCTGCAATGATTGTATCAGTTCAAACAACTCAATACTCGCCTCTCGCCATGGATGAGTGATCAGCTGCCACGACTGTATCAGTTCAACAGAAACGACTCCAATGAGGCCAAATACAGCAGCTCCAGCCCCCAAGTGTGGCAGATACGGATTGAATGTAGCTCCCACCTACAACATCACAAATGCTCCACATCATTAAGGGAATACACAGCATGTGGATATCATGAGCATGTTGCCAGATAAGAGTGCACGACTGACCATTTCCAGCAGTTTACTCTTGAATGACGTTATATAAGAGCAAATTAACTTTTAATTTTATGAATGTATATTGTAATATATATTTTCACTTCATAATTTTGCAATCCTTGTACCAAAACAATAAGTTCACAATTCACTCTATCCGTTGCGTATGCATGTTTGATGAAGATTATGTAACTTTGAACAGCTGCTTGCAACATTGTGCATATTTCCTATGATCATTCCTTCCTGCATAAATCATCCACTGATCAGTGACCCAAACCACGAATGGATTTGCTGACATATTGACACTGACATATGAGAAGTTTACCATGAGTCATATTCTGACACTGACATGAGAAAAACGTACCATGTGTTACACTCTGACACTGACATGAGATAAACTTACCATGAGTCACACTCTAACACTGACATGAGAGAAGCTTACCATGAGTCATACTCTGACATTGACATGAGAGAAACTTACCATGAGTTACACTCTGACACTGGCATGAGATAAACTTACCATGAGTCACATTCTAACATTGACATGAGATAAACTTACCATGAGTCACACTCTAACACTGACATAAGAGAAGCTTACCATGAGTCATACTCTGAAACTGACAAGAGATAAACTTATCATGAATCACACTCTGACACTGACACGAGAGAAGCTTACCATGAGTCACACTCTAACATTGACATGAGAGAAGTTTACTGAAAAGTTGCATTGATCAACTGGTTTATTCTATTACAAATAGTATAAATATATCAATGCAGGATGGTGTTGTTCCACACAAATTCAAGCAAGCTCTTGTCAATCCTCTTATTATGAAACAAAGTCTGCAAAAATGACCTTAAGAATTACCATCCTATCTCTAATCTTAGTTCTCTGTCGAAGGTATTGGAAAAGGTTGTTACAAATCGACTTCATGAACATATTTATTCACAATATTTATCAAATGATCTACAATCTGTATATAAACGATTTCATTCAACTGAGACGGCTCTTCTTAAAATACACAATGACATTGTACGCAATATGGATAATAGCAAATTTACTGCCCTCACCTTACTAGATCTATCAGTTGCTTTTGATACAATAGATCACGACATTTTTTTACGCCTTCATAGACATTTTTTTATTTCTGGCACAGCTATTCAGTGGTTTAATTCATATTTCAGACATGTGAAAAGCTTACCAGGTGAGAAGCTTACCATGAGTTCCATGATGACATGTGAGAACCTTACCATGTGGGCACTGACATGTAAGAAGCTTACCATGAGTTTCATGATGGCACTGACATATGAGAAGCTTACCACGAGTTCCATGATAGCACTGACATGTAAGAAGCTTACCATGAGTTTCATGAAGGCACTGACATGTGAGAAGCTTGATATGATTCCCATGATAACACTGACATGAGAAAAGCTTACCATGAGTCCCATGATGGCACTGACCCAGTAGATGATTCCAATGCGCAGCCAGCCAGCAATCATCTCAATCTGGTGGCCAATGAGCAGCTGTAGCAAATGTAACAGACATTGTGATTGGTTGCTGGTGTGAAAGATCTGTTTCGATTGGCTGTATACCTGCCTCGGTTTCAGATGAGTACTGTGTTCCACCTCCTGTTACCTTATGCTACTAATATATTTGTTCAGAAAACAATTAGTTTGGTTTTATTTCCTTTTAAATATTAGACGGAGTAGTTTTGAGCTTTGCCTGGCCGCGAATTCTGTTTTCCCAAATAAGTATATCCATCGGTCCGTCCACTTTGTCAGTTGTCTCACAAGAATATTATATCTGCGCATGCATGAAAACAGGCATTTTTGCTATTGATAGACTACAGTAGTATTACTGTTTTAGAAGAAATAAAACACTGAAAGTAGTTTTTACATTGCTTTAGGAAATGAAAACACTGAAAGAAGTTTACATACTGCTATACTTCACTCAAAACAACTTTTCTAACAGTTTGCTTGCAGAAATTTGGCGGAATAGGTGTTAGAGATTTAACAAATAGAGGAATCTTACGGAAGAATTTGATCAGGTTTTTGTTAAACGGAAAAAAGATTGCATGCACGATTTGTGCCCCCATCAAGTAATTAAATGTTCTGCATAATCCGATGACATGTTGTAGTGAATTGTGTTTATATGTGTCAATAAATTGACACATATAAATAAAAAAAATAACTGCTCGTAGAATGCCCATCAATGTCCATCTTTTCTTCTACTGCAAAACAAGATTAATTTTATTATGTACATTTTATGGTGCTTCCACACAGAGTGGTAGCACAAGGGCAAGGCGAAGTTAGTGTGACAAACGCACGCGCCCAAACATACAAATCACTGATAAGCTTAATTAATATAAATTATCTTATACATGGTGTTGTGTCAAGCATGTAACATTACACAGCGCATCTAATGCAATCTATTGATTTACGTACTTCTCTTCAACTCTTCCAAATTTCTATAAAAATGTAGCATTCGTGAAGAGTAATGACTGCAAAACAGCCAATTTGATAGCGTCACGTGGTATCCGTCACGCATGCACAATTATAGCCTAAACGGTTGATTGACGGCTACGGTGAAAAATGGGTCAAAGTGGGCGCGGCGATATACTGTTTGGGAAAACAGACTTCGCCTCCTGGCCAGATTTTTCTTTATGTAGACTATAATAATAAACTAACAACTATTGATGACTAGAATAAGTAACGAGCCTGTAACAGCATGACAAGAAGGACATGAATGATGCCCTGGTGTGCAAAGACAGCCGTGATGAGGCGGTACCACTGTCCCATCCCAGTCGTCAGGTACGGCATCTTGGTCTTCTGCTTTCTGCCTGACAGGGAGCACAGCTGGGACACACAGTTCACCTGGCAGAGGGACAGAACACAGAAACACTTGGTAAAATATCTCACAAAATAATGACCCAATTTAATGTGAAAATTGCGGGCTCCATAGAATCTTTCACACTCAATGTCTCCCAAAGAAATATCTTATTCAATATTTTCATCATGTACACATTAGTACACAGCAGTGAGCTTACTGAATATTCATTTGTTATTGCTTTTAAATAAATTGTTTTGCTCCAAATATATATTCAAATTTCGTATTACAATGTAATCTGCTTAGCAACTAAATATAATTGAAGCATCTTGACACAATGTCATAATGTAAACATATAATTAAAAAAGTCACTATAAAAACTTTATTACTACCAAATTAACAAAACAGAGAACAAGATCTATTAATTTTTTAAATAATGAGTGATCCATAACTGTAACTTATGCATACCCATAAAGCTTACCAAACTGCAGTGTTCAGTTTTGGGGTTGTCACCAAAAAAGAAGACACCTTCAAGGAAGGTGCAGTGTTCATGGGACATCATCTTGCACTGAGTCTTTAGGCTGTAGCAGCACGGCCGCAGGATGTGGTTGAATGTCCACGATACATTCTGCTTCCTACGCTCCGAGCAAAACTCACCCTTCCACCAAATACCCACTCCTGTCAACATCAGATGATAGGCTACCCACATCACCCTTCCACCAGATACCCACCCCTGTCAACATCGACATCAGATGAGAAGCTACACACATCACCCTTCCACCAGAAATCTACCTTGATTGTATTTTCAAGGAAGCATGTAAGACGTGCATGCATCATAATACTAGTCTATTCTTAAACGGATAGTTACTATTTATATCTGCATAGGACACCACTAATAAATAAGAGTTTTGTAATTATATTTCTCTGATTACCACAGCCTCTGATATTCCTTGGCATGGATGTTATGTGCTAGTGACATGGAGACTAGAGGTTAATGACATGGATTTGCTAGTGACATGGAGACTAGTGACTAGAGGTTAATGACCTGAATGGATGGTGATGTGCTACTGGAATAGTGAGTTGGAAGTGAGGGAAGTAGACTGTCCTAGACACTGGCAACTGACCTGAGGTCATCTGGTCGCACTCTGTCTCTGTGGTAGTGGCTGCGGCGTGGCGATTGGGCATTTCACAACACCCAATGGTCGGATCCTCCCCGTAGCCCTTCATCGCATATAGCATGTTGACAAAGATGTCGTCCCTCAGGCATGGGGCAAACAACCCTCCCATTTCTGAAAAACAGGTCACGTGGCAGCAGAGACATGTGAAATAAAAATATGAAAGTCCTGTGACTAGTTTGGGTTTATGCTGGTGCAATGGGTAACATGATATTGTCTTAATTGTATGTGAGAATGCTGTTTGTTATATAACACAGTGTCTTGTCCTTAGGGGTCATCAAATCACTACCCAATCTCACCAACATCTGGTGTTGGATTTGAGTTTGTGCAATCCATAATAGCTAGCTCCTAAAACTAGTCAATTGATGGATCCGCAATGTCACAGTTTGCCTACATCACAATCAAAATTATGCACATGACCTCCATTGAGCTTTGCCTTTGCCAACAATGTTGATAACGGTTATGTATGTGGATTACATAACTATTACAGCATGACATCTCCTAGATAAACATTACCACATGCAGATGTCACTTTAAAAACTTTGCCTTGTTTTTTCATGAAAAAAAACTTGGAGGTAAGTAAATAAATGAGGTAAGTAAATATATGATGAAATATGTGAACGCTCCACATGTTCAGCATCCATTTTTTGATGGCTTGATGGAACTCTTGCTACGCATCAGGTCATGTGACTGGATTCAACTGATGTGACATGGTTGCCAATACATTACACACTACCCTATCTGGTTCTGATATCCACAAAAGCATCAATGTGCATTAATATTGGTTCTATTCGATAGATGACACTACTGTAACCATCTATTTTCCAATGACACAATGTGATAACCAACCTTCCAATCATCCATATGTATTGCTACACATTATTTCTGCAAACTTAGACTTAACTATCTGGCACCATCTCAACTTCTTTGAGAAGTTTCAGTCACATTTCAATAATTGCACAAAATCTATAAATTCACCTAAACTCCAAAGCCTGTGTTTTGATGGGTATAGAAGGTACAGGAGAGAAGTGACTAGTGCCATGTACTGGCAGCTGAATTAAACTTATATTAGCAATAAGAAAAGAATGATCTAACTGAGATTATGAGGATAATAAGCTCTTTTTGGGATGCTAAATGCAATGCAGTTCTACCATACATGTAAATATAACCAAGTAGCTGATTCCCTGCAGTCCCAGGTCTATTGCAGCATCAAATAAATACACTCACTATACAAAATACTTGTAGAGAAGGAAAACTCAGCAAATAAAACAATCAGCTCATTACAAGGGGTTTACCGATTATGGACGGGAACATGTCTGTTTCAAATTGTTTTGAACCATCCGATGATGACTGTAAGGATGGGACGATTCATATTTTCGATTCAATTTTCGATATTTGGTCCACGGTTCGATTTATTCACGATATACTTTCCACAAGCACGCCAGCTATCACAGATACATTTTAACAAACTGTTTTAAGAGCAAAAAACTTTATTTTTAATGGTCACTTGTAAAATAATTGTAAATAAATGTATCATAAAAAGAAAAACTAAAGGACAAAACTGTCTTGACTAGAAACAAAATACCATTTTGATAAAGTCCAAACTAAAGGACAAAACTATGTCTTGACTAGAAAACAAAAATATAATTTTTGTAAAGTCCAAACTACAAAATTGTCAACCGTCCACCATCTTGAATGACTTCACGAACTAAAGTTCTAAGTTTTTGTTCAGGAAGACCAACATATCCACATTTTTGGGCTTGAGATTGGTCCTCAGCGCTGTCACCACATTGCCTGCTGTGGAGAAGATCCTCTTGGATGGAACAGAAGTCCCAGGAATGGCGAGATAACACAGGTCTAGCTTGCCCAACAGACAGGATTTCTTCCTCCACCAGTCTGTGGCAGAATTCTTCAGAGGAATGGGGATCTCCTTCCTATACCTGGCAATCTCATGATCAATTTGCGATTGCAGTGAATGAGTAGTGGGCCCGCTAACACCTTTTATCAGAACATCTGACCCAAATAAATCCTCCAATGCAATTTTCTTTGGCTTTGGTTCATCTGAATCATCTGAATAGGACTCTATCCATGCAGATGCTGTCTCAGTTCTACTTGCAGGTGGAGTGGGTGCGGGGTCATCTTCCTGCAAGATATGTGGCTGAGAGACAGATGGGCCAGGTAAATCAGATCGAGACAGTAGAGGAGGAGCAGCATCATTAATGGTGGACGGAGTGGGCTCTTGCTGACTACCTGGTTCAGATTTTTGGCTGATCTGCAGGCTCTGAAATATGAAGCACAATAAATATTAAGTTTTAATTATACAATTGCAATGCTTGATTAATTATTGTTGTCATGGTAAGAACTGCTCCCAAAGCTAAGAGATGCGAGAGCGAAGGGCAAGATTGCCTACCTGTCGTACGATCGACTTGTGGTCAAGGACCATGTTGAGCTGTGCTCATGAATTCACAGCAGAATAATCAGCATCGTGTAACGCTTAACTCATGGTTGCGACAATGGCTAGTAATACCTTTTCACCGTATTGATGATGATAACGTTTTAGAATATGTTAATAATGATGTTGATAATAGCCCGAGGGAATTTATGAATATTATAGATCCAGACAATCACTTTTATAACAACAAACCTACCAATTTAAAATATTACAGTGAACAACAATTTGAGTGTGATGTTAAATCAGAGAGTGACCTATCTTTTATCCATTTTAATGCTCAAAGTTTAAATAAGAATTTAAAAAAATAAAGGATTTCATTGATGATATTAAACTGTCATTTGATATAATAGCTATTTCGGAGACCTGGGTTGATCCAAGCTCAACAAATCATTTTCCACTAAATGGATATGATGTGTTTCACATTGCAAGGAATAACAGAAAAGGAGGAGGTGTGGCATTATATGTTAACCAAAGACTCACTTCTACACTCCAAGCAGTAAAATGCAAGGTGATTGAGGACATATTTGTATGTGTCACTGTTGAATTGGATATATAAAAAACATAGAAACATAATTGTGAGTTGTGTCTACAGAACAGTGGGGTCAGATATTGACACATTTTGTGAAAACAGAACATTTGTTTACTGATGTTATGCCAAGTAAATATATTTTTGTATGTGGTGATTTTAATATTTATCTACTAAAACAAGAAACACACAATGGAACAAAGGGTTTTTTGGATTTTTGGTTCAGTTTTGTTTCCGTTAATAGATAGACCGAGTCGAATTACCTCAAACTCGTGTACTCTGATTGACGACATATTTACTAATCAAACAAATTATTTAGTTAGAACTGGGTTATTTATCAATGACATCAGTGAACATTTGCCAATATTTGCTCTATGTAATTATAAAATAGAGACACATAAATGTGACACTTTTAAATATGTAAGAATTATAAAAGATGTTAATATATGTTCGCTTATTGAAAATATGAGGCAAGAAAAGTGGGATGAAGTGTTAGAAACTGATGATGCAAATCTTGCGTATACAAATTTTGTCAGTAGATTTAGTACTTTGTATAATTATCATTGCCCAGTTAGGAAGGTTAGGATTAAGCAAACATGTAAGAACAAACCATGGTTTACAAAGGGTTTAAAAAATACATGTCATAAAAAGAATGTTCTATACAGAACTTTTCTCAGGGATAGAACTGAAATTGCGGAGTCCAGGTAAAAAAGTATTCTGTTGTCAGAAAAGAAAGGTTATTCTAAAGAAACATGGGCAATATTAAATAATGTGTTACGTAAACAACAACAGTCTGTGAACTTTCCAGCACATTTGGTATGTGGCGATAGAGACATTACCAACAAAACAGAAATGGCAAACGAGTTTAATATGTTTTTCATTAATATTGGTCCGAACTTAGCAAAGGATATCAAAAGTAAGGATGAAAATAATTATGTGTATGATTATTTAGAAGGTAACACTGAAAACAGTTTATTCCTCAAACCTGTAGATGAGGATTAACTCATAACTACAGAGAAAATGTATACCAAACAGAAATCGTCAGACTTTGAAGATATAAGTATGAACATTGTCGCGAAGGTCATTCATGTAATAAACAAATCTGTCACGCATATATGTAATAATTCATTTAGAACTGGTGTGCTCCCAACACAAATGAAAATTGCCAAAGTAATACCCCTCTTTAAAAGTGGAACGAAAACCGACCTTACAAATTATAGGCCAATTTCTCTCTTCCCGCAAAAAATCTTGGATAATTGTTCCTTGCCAGAACAGAGAGCTTTTTAAAGACTAATAATATTAAGTTCGAATCTGCATGGGTTCCGTGCTAATATGTCCACGTCACATGCTGTATTGGAATTAATAGAAGAAATATCAAATGCTAAGGACAGTAAAAAGCTGTAATCGGTGTATTTATTGATCTTATATAGGCGTTTGACACAGTAGACCATGAGATACTTACAAAAAAAATAATTATTATTGTGTGCGTGGAATAACAAATGATTGGATTAAAAGCTACCTTTCGAACAGTAAGCAATTTGTAAATATTGACGGGTGTGTTTCAGAGCTTTTAGATCATGTCACATGTGGAGTTCCGCAAGGGTGTATTTTAGGTTCACTTTTATTTGTCCTTTACATTAATGATATCTGTAACGTATCATCGTTAGTGAAATTCATACTTTTTGCTGATGATACGAATATATTTTGTACTGGTAACAATCTGATAACTACGTGACATGTTAAATAGAGAACTTGCTAATTTGTGCAAATGGTTTGCTGTAAGCAAATTATCACTCAACTTGTCCAAAATTAATTATATGTTATTCGGAAGCCGTCCACAAGATGTTGACATTAATGTGTGCTTAAATAATGAACGAATAACCAGAGTATGTGTAACTAAATTTCTTGGAGTATTTATTGATGACCAGCTAAACTGGAAACATCACATTAATAAAGTTAGAACAAAACTGTTGAAAGTGGCAGCAATAATTTACAAAGCATGTTGTTTAATTTATCAGGATGTAATGTACACATTATATTGTTCCCTGTTCTTGCCATATATTAGCTATTGCAGCGAAATATGGGGTACACCTGTAATACCTATGCCTCAAACATTAGGTGTATTACTGTGCTGCAGAAACGAGTAGTTTGTCTGGCGTAAAACGTTTTGAGCATACCAGCACCCTCTTTAAGCAACTGAGCATTTTGACGTTTGTAGACTTAGTTAAATTTAAGACAGCGATTGTAATGTACAAGGCACATCATAATGAACTACCAAATAGTTTGCAAACAATGGTACACATGGTCCTAAACAGAAAGATACCTTTCAGAGTCACTGCGTGCGTACCACACAAAAATCAATGTGTATTTCTGTTTGTGGAGTAAGACTGTGGAATACCTTGCACGGAAGCATTACCAGCAGTAGAACCATACAGGCATTTAAATACAGCTATAAGTTCTATCTTCTATCTATGTACTAGAACTAAGATAAAACATAAAAATATTTTTAGCAAGACATTACATTGTGTAGGCACTGTATACTGCATTATTCTTTGGAATTATAATTGATATATGTTGTAATATATTGTATTTGTACAACACATAACTATACTGGTTGGGGGTGAACCATATAAAAGCATTACACTTCTGTTCACCCCCTTTCCACCAACACTGATGATTACTGTTTGCACGTTGAAAATGTAAATGTGTATTTTTAAATAACAGGATGTATAATTCTTAAATGTTGTTGTTGGAAATAAATTACTTACTTACTTGATTTGCTTACAAGTACAATATTAATCGTGTATTCATGTTTATGAAAAAATAAACGTATTTCAAATCTGAACAGATTTATTTTGCGATTTAGAAATCATATTTATAAGATGCACACATGGACAGCAGATGGAGATTGGATAGAGTTTACACAAAGTGCTCTCAGTGACATGGCACGGAACACCTCGTCACGCTTGTAGGGTTCCACATAAGCTAGGACGAGGAATCCTTGATCCAAATCTGTACACAAGAGAAGCATCTCCAGTATATCTGGCTCAGTGTAGCGTTTGTCGATGTTCTGTTTGATGGCAGCCTTCATCTGTTTGATGACTGGTGGATCCAATTCTTCATGAACAGTCATTGATTCACGGATCTGGTACAGGAGTGGGTGAATAAGTGACAAGGTGGGACTTTTCTCCTCACACATACTGGTGGTCACGGTCTTGAGTGGTTTCAGCAGTATCATCACACGCTCAGCATATAAGATGTCATTATCAGTCTGTCCTTGTCATCCTTCATGATAGATGGACTGACCAAGGTGGCTGCTATTGCGGGCTGTTGGTCCAGATATCGTCTCACCATGTCAAAGGAGCTATTCCACCTCGAATCCACATAAATCATCAGTCAATGCTCCAATAGCTCCAAAAGCTTCTGCTTCTGTTTGAGTACACCTTAAATTAAAGCTGTGGAACTTTTCCTGAAGTACTTCACAATCTTGCGGATCCTGGCTAGAAGGGTATTCATGGTTGGCACAGTCAGGGCTTTCTTTGCAGCCAGATTCAACGTATGAGCAAAGCACCTCACATGTGGACCATAACCACTCTCTCTTACTCCCACTTCTGCATTGGATGCATTGTCTGTGACAATAAGCAATATCATCCCAGGATGCTCAATGTTCCAGTCAGCTACAAATTTCTTCAGGTGTTCTGCCAAGTTGTCACTGGTATGTGCGTCGTAGCTCACTTTGGTTTTCAGGATAGTACTTTTCATTATCCAATCATCTGTGATGTAGTGAGCTGTCACAACAGTATAATTCTCCACAGCTCTGGATGTCCAGGCATCTGCCATGATTGCGATGAGTATCTGCTTGTCCAATTCTTCTTGCTACTTTATCCTAGTTGTCTGGTACATGCTCAGAATTAGTTTGTCGGAGAAATACTTCCTGGAGGGAATCTGAAATGATTGGCAAATATCAGTTATGGATTTTTTAATTATTGATTTAAAAACTGGAGGGCATCACAACACATGGGGAATCATTCTGAATCAAGAGCTCTAACAATAATAGGGGGCCGAGATTACCAGTCCGTAATTACTGAAGTCCGAAGTTACCACTGACCTTTAATATGGCCTAAATGATACAGTACTATATGGCCTTTTATAAAGATTTATCTTATTGACTATTCAATTAAATCTTTAATTGATGACTTGTATAGTTCATACCTCATACTTGGGTTCCAGAACATGTAACTCTTTAAATCCTGGCTTTTCCACCACTGTATAGAGTCTGATATCTGTCACTATAAATTTCCCGATTTGGTTAGTGATGGCAGTCGATCGTGGAGAATTGAACAGTATCTTCTGTTTCAAATGAAATGCTTCTTTCAGTTTTTGCTGTTTTGGGGCGGGATTAGAGACTGGTTTACTGTCACTTTCGAATACATTTGTAGCCGAATTTGAAGAATATTCTGGGTGGTGTCTGTTCAAATGTTGGATCATATTGGTGGTATTTCCAGTCTTGTATTTCATTATCATACGACAAATCCTACAGACAGTTGTGTTCTTCTGTACCTCTCTGACTCCATGAGCTGTTTCTGCCATTGGATGGCCGAAATGTTTCCAAACATACGACCTATACGTCGATGCAGGCTTTGTTAAAAGACCAACAAACTTTTCCTTACTCGCCATCATAGCGTGTTGGGTCTGGAACAGTCCATGCAAACATGTCACGTGCAGCGGAATTGAGCGATGTGATTGGCCAAAATGCCTTACCGCGTCATTGGGATTCCCAGCAGAGTGCAAGCTACGGAAATGCTAATTTAGCTGATGCCATTTAAACAAATTGAAATAAACAGCAGCATGAAAATTGAAAAACGGTGCATCGAACCGTGGGCCTAAAACTGCAAATCACGATTAATCGTCGTGCCCTTAGATGACTGCATCAGAAACATGGAGAACCAATAAGAAGATTGAGAGCTAACTCTTGATGGAAGATGCCACAGATGGATCTTGTGAATATGCTGGCAACAGCATGTAACAAACAAGGACATCTCAGAACGCACCAACATCATCAACACTGCCAATAAAGTGAAGAAAGTGCAGATGGCTTGGCCATACTTTCCGCATGGATAGACAAAGTCTGCAACAAGCAGACACCACTTTAAATGGACACCATCTGGAAATAGGAGACAAGGCAGACCTCTGGGCACCTGGCATAAAACAGTAGAAAATTAAGAGAAGCTGGTCGGGAGGACACAGAACGAATTGAACTAGTTCGTCCAAGAACTTTTGCTGGAGGAGATATGTTGATGATGAATTATGGCCAAATGGGAGTGAAGACGATATGTAAGTAGGACAGTGAGATGATGACAAACTTACTGACAAAGAACATGGGTGGTGGGCCGACCCAGATGTTGCGTACTTTCCAGTGTTCGACCGTTTCAAGACCACGGAATGTTGGCACGTTGCTTCTCAAAATAAGTTGTGGCTCCAGACCAACAGGATTCACACCTCCCAGTGTCACAAGGATCACTGTGACAATGAACTGGGTCTGTGACAGAAGTGGGCACAATGAGCACTGAACATAACAACTGTCAAATAAATGGTGGTTTTGACAATTACTTTGCTGTGGTTTTTATACATCTTTTTAGCTTTACTTAGACAATTGCAACTGAATCAAATTTAACATGGCCACTGTAACATATTGAGCCCTTTCTACACAAAAATCACCCTATTTGGTTAGTTTCCTATGTTTTTCAAAGTATGTGATACTAATAACACACATGAAATATGTCAAGATGGACATGAACTCTGGTGATACTAACAGCACACATGACGTATATGAAGACAGGCATGAACTCTAATGATACTAACAACATACATGAAATATGTGAAGACGGGCATGAACTTTAGCGATATTAACAACATATATGAACTATGTGAAGATAGACATGAACTCTAGTGATATTAACAACACACATGATGTATGAGAAGACAGGCATGAACTCTAGTGATACTAACAACATACATAAAGTATGTGAACAGACTTGAAAACCAGTGATAACAGCACACGTGATGTATGTGAATTTAAGATAGACATGAACTCTAGTGATACTAACATCACACATTGAAGTATGTGAAGACGGGCATGAACTCTAGTGATACTAATAACACACATGATGCATGTGAAGACAGGCATGAATTCTAGCGATACTAACAACATACATGAACTATGTGGAGATAGACATGAACTCTAGTGATATTGACAAAACACATGATGTATGTGAAGATAGGCATGAACTCTAGTGATACTAACAACACACATGAAGTATGTGAAGACTGGCATGAACTCTAGCGATACTAACGATACACATGAAGTATGTGAAGATTGGCATGAACTCTAGCGATACTAACAACACACATGAAGTATGTGAAGATTGGAATGAACTATAGAGTTAGCTAAACAACAGTGTTTCCCCTGGGTAAAATGAAGGGCGAGGTGGCAGTGGTAGGCTATAAGAGCACCGCAGGCGCGAAGAGTTGCTAGGGGGGTCCTTGGGCATGCTCCTCCGGAGATTTTTAACCTTTGAAGTGTTTTAACCTTAACTCTTGAATATAGAGGGAATATATAAAACAACAAGACACTACTTGTAAATGTAGTAAGCATGATTGATAAAAGTCAGTAATCATGATTGTTTCATCGTGTTAAGGTGTAGTTTCCACTTTACCACTAGTACTCAGTTGAGGTAGTTTCTATTTGACCACTGGTCCTTGGTTGTGGTGATGGTTTTCTTGCCTTAACTCTAGGCCTTGTTACCATGCTGACAGAGTCAGTAAAAAAGTAAAACGTAAGTTCTTATATAGTGCGGTATCCAGTCCTAAGGACTGCTCAAAACACTTTACACTTTACTCCCTGGCAGACCTGTTCAGTCGAACACCATCTCAAGTTCTTTGGGAAGCATCCAATAGTATCATCTGAAGACTCTTTCATCATTGCCTTTAAATGATTATAATATCAAAATATTATGGTAAATTGGTGGTTTTTGTTCCAAATATTATATTTTATTTGTTGCTAGCATGCTATGCAATCAATTAAACAGTCATTTCTGGAATGCCACAAAAGTATGTTTCTTTTTGTTTTCCTCTTTTATAAAACAGTATAAGTTGTTTAGTATATCCAATTTCTGTGCAAACATATCATTGTCTAGCCCAAGTTATTGATAACCCGTTAGTAAACACAGTTTTGGGCAATAGGCGTATTTTATGAGATGTGAACTTTGGTGGTATATATAGTAACTCACTCAAATAAACTTTCCCAAAAGTAGTTTGCACAATGTTGTGAGAATATGTATTATATATTTAGCATAAAGATATCTTATGAATCACCTTGCTAAAAAAAAGGCTAAAAAACGGCATAGAACATTAGTTGAACAGACTTGTGGGCACTTGTGTCGAATCTGGACCCGCCTCGATTTCGCCGTTATAACTTGAGTTTTGCCTAACTTTGATACCTCAGTAAGATAGTTCCATCATTCAACATTATCCTAGGCATATTTACCTTTAAGAATATTGTGCCTTGCGCCCATTTGAGGCATAAATAGCGCCCCTATCTGTATCAATATATGCCGCTATATCGTCATTTTATGCGAGCTGTGCAGTAACGCACGGCCGCAGCAGGGGTCATGTTTTAGTTAGACTTCCTGTCTGTTGCACACGAAGAAAAATGCATTGTATTTTAGAGAAATGATTTTTTGCAAAATTCACATGCTGTGACATAAGTGCATTTCAGTAGGGAGATTTTTATGCGTGATTGTAGGTGTTGACTGTAAAATGGTGGATTTCTAGATGATATGAATAAGCGGAAGGATATTTGGCAGCAATTTGCCTGTGTGACCTGTTTGCGGAGTAATTCTTGCCGACATTAGTAAATATTGACGGGTGTCATACATACAGGCATTTTATGAGAGCTGGAAGTATGCAATTTTTTTTAAAATCTATCGGCATGTCAATGAGATGATGATAACAGCAGGTGAGAAGTTTAAGACATTTTATAGATTACGTTTTCTTATAATCAGACAAAACGTTAACATGGTCATCTATAGGAAAAACAAAAGTGGGCTGACCCCAATAAAGACCCTGGCAACGGACACATGCTATTGTCATTGCACAATCATGGAGGATGCATTTTACTTTAAATATCTTGAAACAATCACTGATAATATATGTATGGCAAAACAACAGTTGAACGGGACAAACCGTTTTTGGATATTGCTGACTTCTCATCAGTCTGCAAGTCCAAATCACAGTGTCGGAACACATGTCTGATAAGGGGGGTGGGGTGTGTATGCTATTGTTAAGCCTCAATTTGCAAATCTGTATGATAATGATCCAATGACATTGCAGCAGGGTGATCCATCAATCTTTTTTGTTTACTTCTGCTAGTTAAACACACTTGAAGATCTTGTCTTTGACCCTAATGAAGCCTGACAACAGTGACTAGCTGGAGTCGGCTGTAGCCGGAGACTGTTATCAGATACTGTCTACTGGCAGGACCTTCTGGCCAATCAAGCAAATGGCATTGTTTTCTGAATGTCTGCTAATTAGGCTGTGTAATATTATGTAATTGAACTGCATAAGACGTCTGGCCTTTTGAGATTTCACACCCTAAGGTGACTTTTTGTTGATATTTACCTTTGTAAATAGGGCGCAAGGTCATAAAATCAATATAAATTTGAATGTAACATATAACAACTCACTGTATTGGATATTCTTATAATATAAAACACATATTGGACTTTCTGGAAAACTGTTATAGGAGTTCATACGTGCCACCTGAGAATGTTGTGCTAGATTAGAAATTGTCCGATAGTGAAATGCTTATTCACACGGTGCCCTGTCAAGTAGGGTGGCTCTTTTGAAATGTGTATAAAAAACAAACACGTGGATGAATTACAAAAAAATATACCACACAGTGTATGAGATAGGAGAGCCTATCAAATGTGTTAGTTTCAACATTTTTCTCCAAACTTGCCTTGCCTACTTGGGGTCATGTTCTAGTTAGACTTCCTGTCCATTGCACACGAAGAAAAATGCAGTGTATTTTTGAGAACAGATTTTTTGCAAAATTCACATGCTGTGACATAAGTGCATTTGAGTAGGGAGTTTTTATGTGTGATTGTAGAAGATGTTGACTGTAAAATGGTGGATTTCTAGATGATTTGAATAAGCGGAAGGATATTTGTCAGCAATTTGCATGTGTGACCTGTTTGCGGAGTAATTCTTGCCGGCATTTGTAAATATTGACGGGTGTCACACATACAGGCATTTTACGAGAGCTGGAAGCAAGCAATTTTTGTTAAAATCTAACGGCATGTCAATGAGATGATAATAACAGCAGGTGAGAAGTTTAAGACATTTTATAGGTCACGTTTTCTTATAATCAGACAAAACGTTAACATGGTCGCCTATGGGAAAACCAACAGTGGGCTGACCCCAGCAGCGCAGACTAGCGCAAACCGGGTCGCTATTTGGGCTTCAAAAGGGTCCGGATTCGATGCAAGTGCCGACTAATGAATAGGATGCACGGTTTTTATTTGGGCTTCAAAAGGGTCCGGATTCGACACAATTGCCGACTAGTGACGTTTTTACACTCACCACCGTCAAAAACCAGATATTCAACATCAGCTACACTGGCATTCTGATTTAATGTGGGCACATACTACAATAATACAATTGAGTGCAAAATACAACGTAATTCAGCTACCGTTTTCATTGGTTTTTTTCATCTCCGAGTTCCACATGTCTC
The DNA here is from genome assembly GCA_020002185.1 of Paraescarpia echinospica. Taxonomy (NCBI): domain Eukaryota; kingdom Metazoa; phylum Annelida; class Polychaeta; order Sabellida; family Siboglinidae; genus Paraescarpia; species Paraescarpia echinospica. The sequence continues at coordinate 53,824,998 of CM034540.1, forward strand.
CCAAACGCAGTTACCGTTTTGGTGCCATGTTACATGAATGTCTACATTTCTAATATGTTGAAACTCTGCAAGGTGGCACCATTGGAGACCCCGCAGGATTATTCCATGATTGGACACTGACAAGTGATGTCATTCACGTTGTCCAATGGAGTAAATTCCAAGAGGTCAATCTTAACCGACCCTGAGCGACTAAACGATGTTGCTACAAATCTGCGATTTTGCAGAAATATAAATGACTTTATGGTGTCATTTCGCACCGCTCGCCGACGATGAATATATTGCGAAAGAACAAAAAAATGGGCGCACGAAATAGCTACGAGGTAGCAATTTCTGCATATTTTGGGAGATGTGGCATAGAAAAATGGTGAGGCGTCGCACCTCGCTTGTCACATATCAGGGGAAACACTGAACACACATGAAGTATGTGAAGACTGACATGAACTCAAGCAATATTAACAACACACATGAAGTATGTGAAGACTGGTATGAACTCTAGCGATACTAACAACACACATGAAGTATGTGAAGACAGGCATGAACTCTAGCGATACTAACAACACACATGAAGTATGTGAAGACTGGCATGAACTCATGCAGTCGGTAGAGCTGCTCACGTATGGAGCGGTTCCTTCCATCCTTGCTCTCATTGAGAAACAACACCCGACAGTTCTCCTTCATCAGTTGCTTCCAACCCTTTTTTGAGTTGCCCCTTGGGTCATAAAAGTGGGCTGCATCAAAGGAAGACAGATTTTGGTGAGAAAAACAAGTTTATGTCAAACTTTATGATTATGAACATTAAGGGGAATGAAAATCATGTGTATGAACTCACCATCAGTCATTTCCAAGACGTCATCAATGAGTTTCTGCTTCTGTATAATCATCTTCTCAAGAGCAAGTTTCTTTCGCAGAAGTTCCTCTTTCTTAAAGGCAATTTCACCCTGCAGGAAGACAGACCTGAATGAGTATGACACAACAGCTGGAATGTCCAATTACCATGCAGACACACAAGGTAAAACGGTAATTTGTAACAGTGCAGTATCCAGTCCTTAGGATTGTTCAAAGCACTTTATACTTCATCCCTTGACAGACCTTTCATTAATTTTATACTTCACCCCTGGCGGACCTTTCATTCACTTTATACTTCACCCCTTGGCAGACCTTTCATTCACTTTATACAGACATGGCAGACATTTCAGTTAACTTTGTATTTCATTCCCCAACAGACCTTTCATTCTCTTTATACATCACCTCCTGGCAGACCTTTCATTCAAACACCATTTTTATGTTTCCGGGAAGGATTCAGGCAAGCTGCAATTACTGCATGAAGATTAATCATCCACGTATATCAGCACTATGGTTTCTAGCCACGCGCAGACCTCAATTATACAGGTGAGTGGCGATGTGGAGTGAATTAAATTGCTCAAGTTTTGAAATGGACCGAGTCTGAAGTTCTAACAACTACACTACCATGCCGGTCCAAAGGTGAGATTAGTGCATGTGGAGATAATAATAAATACAAGTGTGTAAGGGGTTAGGACACTGTTAGACTTCCTGCTTGGTTACAGACGAAAAAAAGTGCAGTATATTTTTGAGAAATGATTTTTTACAATATTCACTTGCTCTGACATAAGTGCATTTGAGTAGTCAGATTTCTAGATGTGATTGTAGAAGCTGTTGACAGTAAAATTGTGTCTTTTTAGCTGATTTTACTAAGCGGAAGGGTATTTGGCAGCAACTTGGCTAGTTGACACTTTAGCCGGATTACTGCCTGCATCCATTTGTAAATATTGGCGGTTGTCATACATACAGGCATTTGGTAAGAGCTAGAAATATTAGATTTTGACTAAACTCGACCAGCATGTCAATGAGATGATGACAACGGCAGGTGAGAAGTTTAATAGTTTCCAGGTCACGTTTTCTTACAATCAGACAAAACGTTAACATGGTCGCCAATGGGAAAACTATCAGTGTGCTGACCCCAATTAGAGAGCCTGGCAACGGAAGCACGCTATAGTCATTGCACAATCACGGAGGATGCATTTTACTTCAAATATCTTGAAACAATTACTGAAAATACGTGTATGGCAAAGCTACAGTTGAATGGAACAAACCGTTTTTGGATATTACAGACTTCTCATCAGTGTGCAAGTCCAAATCACAGCGACGGAACACATGTCTTATAAGGGGGGTGGGGTGCGTATGCCAATAGTTAAGCCTCAATTTGAAAATATGTATGAAAATGAACCAATAACATTGCAGCAGGGTGATTCATCAATCGTTTTTTGTTTACTTCAGCTGACTAAACACATGTGAAGATGTTGTCAGTGACCCTAATGAAGTCTGAGGACTGTGATTAGCTGGAGTCAGCCATAGCCAGAGCCTGTTATCAGATCTGTCTACTGACTGGACCTTCTGGCCAATCAAGCAAGTGGCATTGTTTTCTGAATGTCTGCTAATTAGGCTGTGTAATATTATGTAATTGAACTGCTTGAGACGTCTGGCCTTTGAGGAATTCACACCCTAAGGTGACTTTTTGTTGATGTTTAACTTTGTAAATAGGGCACAAGGTCAAACAATAAATACAAATTTGAATGTAACGTAACAACTGGCTGTATTGAATTTTCTTATAAAACACATATTGGACTTTCCGGAAAACTGTATCAGGATTTCATAGTGCCACCTGAGAACATTGTGCTGGATTACAAATTGTCCAACAGCGAAGTGCTGATTTTTCTGGTGCCTTGCCAAGTTTGGTGGCACCTTTGAAATGTGCATAAAACACAAACACCTGGAGGGATTACCAAAAATATAATTGCAGAGTGCGTGTAACATTGGTGCCTATAAAGTGTATTGTTTTCAACATTTTTTCCAAAATCACCATGCCTATTTGGGGTTAGGACACTGTTAGACTTCCTGCTTGGTTACAGACGAAAAAGTGCAGTATATTTTTGAGAAATGATGTTTTACAATATTCACTTGCTCTGACATAAGTGCATTTGAGTAGTCAGATTTCTAGATGTGATTGTAGAAGCTGTTGACAGTAAAATTGTGTCTTTTTAGCTGATTTTACTAAGCGGAAGGGTATTTGGCAGCAACTTGGCTAGTTGACACTTTAGCCAGATTACTGCCTGCATCCATTTGTAAATATTGGCGGTTGTCATACATACAGGCATTTGGTAAGAGCTAGAAATATTAGATTTTGACTAAACTCGACCAGCATGTCAATGAGATGATGCCAACGGCAGGTGAGAAGTTTAATACAGTTTCCAGGTCACGTTTTCTTACAATCAGACAAAACGTCAACATGGTCGCCAATGGGAAAACTATCAGTGTGCTGACCCCGTAACAAAAAAGCTAACATTCTTATCGAGGATCAGGATGGTGCTTAGTACACAAACTCGATCAGTGATGCTACAACTGATATTACACTGTGCTTATTAAAGCACCTTCTGCAAAATGTTCACATATTTCGAATCAGAAACATTTCGCAAGAAATTAAACCTATCCAAGATAGTATCCATTATAATTTGATATGTAATGTTATTCAGTTTTGATTAAATCATTAGACAAATTATTAAATGCATGATCTATTGCATAGCAACAAGGTCTGTCATGCTAATAAAATGGATATCGAACATGTGGAGCATTCACACATTCTGTTATATACTTGTTGAAATTCTGGCTCGAAATTTTTTTCTTGAGAATTTTTTTTTAAGGCAAAGTTGTTTAAATTAAAACACTGCAAGAATGATTCTATAAACATATGTCATATAGGCATAGTAATGTAGTGTACATATAGTATTTATGTAAATATAGTTGGCAAGGCAAAGCTTGAAGGTAACATGTATATTTTCATTGTAACGTAGACATACTGGATATGTCCATTTTGATTGGGCCCAATCAAAATTCCACAAAAAAGGGAAAAACTAGCTCGATCTCATCATACTGTAACATAAGGCTGTATTAACACAGAACTTTGCAATACCCGATCAATTGACAAACATCTGCTCTTTCAGAAATATTAATTAAAGTCACATTATGATATTAAACCAATTGCTCATATTATGTTAACTATTTATACATTACAGATATGTGCATCACAATTGGCTCAGTAATTGTGGAGAGAGTTTCAGTGTTGTATATGAATCATGGACATAATTAAAAAACTTTTTAACTTAATAATTTACAACATCCAAATATATCATTCTGTATGATGCCATGCATATAAGTTTTCCATTTTATAAACATGACCAGTTACTGTCAAATTTTCTTTTGGCAACAATATGGCAACAAAACAAACGTGTCCATAAATATATGGCAGGATGATGTTAAATAGTCGAACAAATGTGTTATTAGCACCATGTACAAACTTGGCATGATAATTTGAATTAGTCAAACAAATATGTCTTTACCACCACAAATTTGGCAGTTTCTATTATGTACAGGATTGCTTTGCCATTTTTGCCCAAACGTTTATTTTGATTTTCTAGACAAACTGCAGGATGTTGTGAAATAATCAAAGTAATATGGCCGGCGATCTTTCTCTCGAGCCGGACCATTTCTGTGGAATGCGTTGCCGGAAGAACTGCGGCTGATCACATCAATGGACGTTTTCAAAGCATGCCTCAAAACGCACTATTTTAAACTCGCTTTTAATGTGTAATTAATATGTTGTTTTAAGGGTATCTATCTTCCTATTCATTGCACAATCTATTTTAATTGAGTTTTAATTTGGTTTACAACTTTACTCTCTTAGTCTCACTTTTAATAAATACGTAGTCTTTTCTTTCTTATATATATATATAATTTATAGCCATAATGTTTATTTTAATGACGCTATTTTAAAATAAGTATCAGACTAAATTTATGTTTAAACCACTAAGTCTTATGTATGTATATTGTTTTATTTTTAGCCACTCTGTACACACTATTGAAAGAGTTGTACTCTGGAGATTAGTGTATAAATAAAGTTAATTATTATTATTATATGTCCTTACCAGGTAGTACTCCTTACCACCACAAATAAGACAAGATTTGTGAAAAAGAAATATGTTCTTACCGCGACAAACTTGCGATAGTGTTCCAATGCTTCCGCACGATACAGGTACTCGTCATTTCCTTCAGTTGGAACTAAACGAAGCTTTGTCTCAGAGGTGAGATAGTCTTCTAACTCTGGATTAGGGTCAAATTCCTGTCAACAGTATTTAAATCATTTAGCCGGTCAAAAACTACAAAAATGCCCATCCTCCGGCACTACATACACAGACTCAGAGGATGGTCTCCTGAAATTGTCACAGATTATGTCGTCTAAACAGTTTTCCTGCAATGATGAGCACTCATATTTGTTGACTGTATATTGTTGCTATACGTCCTCAACTGATAGGTGGATAGTTTATGTAGTTCAGAGCAATCACAAAAAACACATAATGTTGAAAACAATTGTCTACTATCCATCAAATATCTAGTATGAGTCCTTAACTGGAAATATTACTTAACCCACAGGGGATTTTGACAAACTAAAAGTGATAAAGTTTTCCAGAGGGTCATATATGAACCCTTGACAGTTTGGCACCATAGATGGAAAGCATGTAGGAATAAAAGCTAAACATACATACAAACTTATAATAACCATGTTCATGCAATTAACATCTTCTTCTATGTGCCATGTCTGTCACAGGCTTTGGCAATCATGGCCCTCCAAACCGCACGGTCGTGTGAGTTTGTAGCAGTTCTGTTGTGCTCTTTCCACACCAAGTTGAGAGACTATCTATTATTTTTATTCTCTGGCGTCCTCTGGATCTTTTTCCTTCTATCTTTCCTGTTGTTACTATTTGTTCTAACTTTTTCTTTCTCATGACATGGCCTATAAATCGTGCTTGTTGTGTTCTAACTTTGTTGATGATCTTTCTTTTTGATTTGGCTGTCCTAAGGATGACTTCATTGCTTTGCTTTGCAGTCCATGGCACTCACAGCATTCTTCTTAAGAACCACATTTCAGTGGCTTCTATGTTTTTTGTGAACTTTTGGTTATTGTCCAGGATTCACATCCATATAGCATTATGGGATCTATGTAGCATTGCAGTGCACGTTTTCTCACTTCAATTGATATATTTTTATTTGTTAAAATGTTTTTCATGTTGTGAAAAGCTGTTTTGGCTTGAGCAATTCGTCTCTTGATCTCATTGTTGCATCGACCGTCGGATGTTATTAGTGATCAGGGACAGACCTTTTTTCTCACTTTCCCTTATTACTGTATCTAGCATCTGTTGTAGATCTATTTTGTTCTCAGCAATCAGTACCGTGTCGTCTGCATATCGTAAATGATTCATGTTGTACCCCCCTACTTGAATACCTGGCATATCTTCTAATGTACATAAGATGATCTCACTGTATAGTGAAAAGAAATCCGGTGATAGGACACACCCTTGTCTTACACCACGTTTTATTTCTTGAAATTTACTGATGTCATTTTCTAGTTCTTACAGATTTCTCACAACTATCAGATCTTTCCCATCATGTTCAAACTCTCCAGCATTGATATGATTTCTTCATGACAAACTCTGTCAAATGCCTTTGTGTAATCAATAAAACATACATACAGATCTTTCTGCACTTCCAGTGCTCTCTCAATCAGTATTCGTAGGATGTATATTGCATTACTTGTACCTTTATCTTCTACAAATCCACATTGTTCTTCAGCAATTTCTGGCTTTATTTTGTTTCTGATCCTGGTCATAATAATTTTAAGCAACATCTTGGTGAAGTGAGTCATGAGACTAATTGTACGGTGTAGTTCACATTAAATTGCACCTGGTTTCTTTGGTATTGCTACAAAAATGGATCTGGATAAATCAGTTGGGATTCTTCCGCTGTCATATATTTTGTTCAAGAAGTCTGTTACTATATCAATACCAAATTCCTCTAAACACTCAATCATTTCAATGGTAATATTATCTGGTCCAGCAGCTTTTCCCTTTTTCATTGATCTGATGGCTTTTCGAACCTCGTCCTTCAATATAGGACCATCAAAGTTCTTCTTAATTGATGGTCTTTCACCCCTTTCATCATCGTACAGTTCATAAATATATTCTGACCATCTCTCGAGTATTTTGTCTTTGTCCATTATTATGTTTCCTTCTTTAGATTTCAGGCACCCTGTAGCTGAGCATGTTCTTTCCCCTGTGATTTATCTTATTCTAGCATGCATGGATTTTGTGTCATACTTATGCTTCTGTTCAATTTCTTTGCATTGTTCATTAAGCCATTCCTCTTTCGCTAGATTACATTTGGCCGTTATATCCTTGTTCATTGCTACATATGCATCATGATTTTGCTTAATTTTCCTCCTTTCGTTCATCAACTTTAGAATATCGTCAGTCATCCATTTTTTCTTTGCTTTTCTGCATTGCCTAGGAATAGTTTCTTCTGCAGCTTGTGTGATTGATTCCATCATTTGTTCCCATTGGTTGTCAACATCTTGAATGTCATTCAGAACATTGAAACTGTTTTGTACTACTACACTGAATTTCTCTTTGATCACTGAATCTGATTTTAGTATATTCATGTCTAGTTTCATGTTCCTTGTTGCTCTTTTCCTTTTCTTCAGTTTCAGTCGGAACTTGGCTCGTACTGGCACATGGTCGGAATCGCAGTCTGCCCCGGGAAAGTCTTTGCCACCAGTAAGGCATTTCTAAATCTTTTACTGACCAGGATATGATCAATTTGGTTCCGTGTATGGTCTCCTGGACTTTGCCAAGTCCAAAGTCTTCTTGGGTGTTGTTGGAATCGGGTGTTTCCTACAATCATGTCATGAGATTTTGCCCACTCTATTAGTTTATCTCCCCTCTCATTTCTGCTCCCCAGGCCATTTGGTCCAACTGCGTCTTCGCATTTTTCCCTACCAACTTTAGTATTAAAGTCTCCCATAACTATTACAATTTTCACCAAGAGGATGCGATCCGATATGGTCCAGTATCCTAATAAGCATTTTGCTCTTTCTTCATCCAACAGAATTCCAACTCCTCTTTCATGTTTATTGCCTCCTGAGTAAATTATTGTGTAATTATCTGATGTCATCAATCCTCCCCCTGTCCATTTAACTACACACATTTCCATTATATTTATCCTCACCATGTAGCAATATTCGAAATCTTTCTGTTGCACACAGTAGCTGGATGATGATCTGGTGTCACCTGTCGCACATGACTATCCCTACTGAGCGAGGTGGTCCTGTCAGAACAACCGTTAACGTTATTTTCTGTGGTTTTGTGGGTCATGATTGTCTTGGGAAAGATACAGCAGTGGTTTCCCATTGCCTTCTGCCGGTTTTTGATTTGGTTTACTCCAAAGAACAGTAACTCGTACTGAGCTGTGCTCGCCGTCGGAACTGACGGGAAATGCTGTCCATCACATCCTCTGCTTTGCTATTTGCCCCACAGCTGGATCATGATTTGTGAGGATCGGGACGTGTCCACACACTGTTGGGCCCTGCACCCTGCACATATCGGGCTCATGCTGCTCCACCAAGGTTTTTTGTGCCTGGACCACTAGATCCCATGCAGGTTTAGATAGATTGCACAATAAAAACATTTTCTCAAAAATGTACCCATAATATTCTTCCATGTATTATTTGAACTAGGCTTAACTATTACAATGTTATTTAAAGGAAATAAAAACAAGGCATTGGCTAAAATCCGTTTTCCGTGTGTACACAAAGTTTAACATTGTATGTAACATTTGAGAACATTAAAAAAATTCAGAAAAATACACATTTGTAGCATAAATTCAATTTTAAACCCGTCTGTGTAGCGATTTCCACGGAAAATAAAAATTTAATGAGCTAGGCGATCACATGGTATCGTGATGTCACATATGACATATAATCACATCAGGCTGACCCTTTCCATGCATTCAGAGTATGTTTACAAGGATAGCTTTTGGGTCGAAACGAGCGTCAGAATGAGTTACTGCACGATTTCTGATGTAATACAAACACTAGTCATCATAGATTAACAAGCAGTTATCTTACAGTTCCACATGAATCCAATTTTATGAATCCCATGGAAAATAAAAATTTAATGAGCTAGGCGATCACGTGGTATGAAATTATGGTAATTATATATATGTGTTTATAACTTTTATTTATCCAGACAAATATAATGTAATGGATATACCGGTATAATTAATATATTGTAATTATATATGTGAAAACAAATAGTGATTTGTCTGGATCAATAAAATTTAGAAACATTGTTATATATATTTACCATATTTTAATTTTTGTGGCGAATAAAAAAAAAAATTTACAAACAGTGTATCATAGTATAAAAATGATTGGTTTATATTACTTTGTGAAAATATTTAAAAAAAACTGTCAAGAAAATCAATGGTTTGGTGTCTGACTTGAACCGGCGTCGCCCGATTATAAAATTAAATGACACGAAGCCAACACATCTACCAGTTGAGCTACTGAGATCAACGGATATTCACCGATTTATTTAAGTTGTTATGATAACTTGTACAACTCCTTCATATATAAATATTCTAGTGATATTATGAGATTATACAACGTTACATTCTGTAGCTGGATACAATATCTGTTTGCTATGTACGTTTATTTGTGTAGATTATCTCCAGTGGGTTGCAATCGATATAACTATTCTGAAAACGAGCCTAAGCTCAGCGAAACCTGGCCGACTTGTAGGCCCATTCGCATTCATTGTTTTGAATAAAATTGGATTCATGTGGAAACGTAACATAACTGCTTGTTCCTCTATGATGACTAGTGTTTGTATTACATCAGAATATCGCACAATAACTCATTTTGACGTTCGTTTTTTTACCCAAAAGCTATCCTTGTAAACATGCTAAGAATGCATGGAAAGGGTCGGCCTGATGCGAGTATATGTCATATGTGACGTCACATCTTGGTATCCCGAAAAGCATGCCAAAAATATGCATATTCGAAAATTTCTAGATGCACAGCATAAAATGTGGAATTTCTAATTCATTAATTTTTTTCAGCTTGGTGGACATAGAAATATATAGCAGGATGTAATATAATATGAATTCAAGCAATAGGTGTTTTTATTCCCTTTAAACAAATTCAAAATTTGAGCTGTGTAGGTTATAGTTGCTGGGATAGTGTTTTATTAGTATAACCAATTCTTAGAAATTTATTAGTGAATCTCCATACATTTTTTTTTCATTTCTAAACAGAATATAATTAAGAAATTTGTACAATCTGATTTCATTTCATCACCCACGAGACCTGAAGTGGAACTCTTCCCTCAAGCAGAACTATTATCTCACATTACAACCCCATTCTATGGACATGCTACATAAAAATAGATGTGAAGTTAAAAACCACACAGTAGGGTGAAGTACAACTGATTAAATGACCTTCCTGCTAATAATTATATAATAGAACAGACAATCTCCCTTCTGATTATTGCTCTTCAATACACATCATTTAAATTAAGCAGACAGACCTACCCCGGCTTCAAGCAAGCGGTTCTTGAGAATAGACTTGGAGGGCCTGTCTTCAAGGTGGGTGAGACTAGAGGTTGGAGCAGCGTAGAGGGGATGGGAGATGTCTGACTGTATGACAGCCTCCTCCACCTCCCGCTGCTGGTCTCCCTCCAGCTCCACCCTTCCTTCCTTCTGGAGCTGCTTCAGACGTGGCTGCTTTGTGTGGAACAACTTTTTCAGCAGGTTCTCCGACCTGCCGTACCCCTCGACCAATGGTTCCATCGGAAATGTGAACTTCTTCACCTGAATATAGTGTCTTATATGCATGTGTGTGATAAAGAATTAACTTAGGCTATGCTTTGCACATCTCATGTTAGCACCCATTTATAGTAGGTTATGGTAGTGAAAGTATAAAGGTCACTTTTACTATGCTGTTTAATGTTCAAGATGCTTCACACTTCTCTCCTGACACTTTTCTGTCAACAACTATATTTCGATGAGAATGGTACAGCAGTACATCTATATGGAACATCTACATTCTATGTTAAATAGAAGGACTTTTTTAGATGTGGACTATCATAATAAACATAACTCACTTGGTCTCTCCACAGTGTATATCTGACTTGTGAAAGCAGCAAAGTTTACATTCTGGTTTTCTTGTTGTCGTATAATATAAGTGATAATTACATAAGATTTTCATCTGGTCAGACTCTCGACAAGTGCCACGTTATCTCAGATACAGCTATAATTCATCACCTAATCAGAAATTAATATTTTATGAAGACACAAGAGGAGTTATATTCAAGATAATGCCTTGATACTTAGTGTATAATTATGCCTTTTTATCACTCGGATTATATTATTATACCCACTGGCAAAATGCTGTTCAGGACAAATGTGTGTAGTTTTATGGCATGAGTATCTAAATTGGGTAATGCAAAATTACACAGCATTACGAATAGTGATACATTATACACGACTACTGTGTCATCATTGTGAAGAACATGTCTGTGTATATACAGTTTTGCATTTAGTTTATATGCGTGTAATATTCCAGAATAAAGTTTATAACTGAGTTGAATTTAACTAGATGATGTTGAACTCACCAGTGGTGAGAAGGTGATGCTCGATCTGCGAGTGGCCTTCATGTCTGCATCAAACACCTGTGGGTTGCCCATCCAATCACTGTGTCCCTTGAGGGTAGCTACAGCCAGGCTGGAGTGGTCCTTGTTCTGCTGCAGACATGGCTCTGACTGTGTGTACTCTCTACTCGTGATGGCAACCTCACTTGTTGGTGACGTCACATCCTCTGTCTCTCCATCTCGCTCCACAGCTGACAGCAATGACTCCCTCAACATAGGTGGCTTCTTGTAGTACAGCCGGTAGCACGCAGCCTGACGATGCTTGTCATTCTCCTTCACCATATCGCTGAGGATCTTTGACACAGTAGGATGGGTTCCTGTCTTGTCTGAGTGTGCATTTGCTGCTGCTGATGATACACCAATATCCTCTATCTGACCGAATCTGTTTGGTGTATGCAATCTCGGCATCATTTCAATCATCTCACTAGACTGTTTTTCTTTGGTGCCAACATTCTGGGCCTTTGGAGGCTGCAGCCATGTGTTCTGGTGGCTTGGCCTGGCCTGTTCTTCATCTATGTTGGCAGGGGACTTCTCTCGCGTGCCAAGCACCCTGGAACTACCTCGGAAAGATGGTTCCTGGGATGCAGAACTTGCTGCCTTGCTTGAATCCAGTAGAGTGTCTCTACCTGCTTGGCTGCGCATGTCAGCATTTGGAATGGATGACTGGGCAAACTCGTCTAGCAGTAGTTGGTTCTGCTGACACGCTGCAGACACTTCAGACAAAGTGCGCTCAAGCTGACTCAACAACTGTTTCTGGCCACGGTCGGCTCCTGGGATAATGTTCTTGAATGACACACCAACTTCGCCACTCTGTAAAAATAGTTTGTACTTTGGGTTTTATTCAAATTTTCAGTGAAAAGCAATTTCAGCAGTCAAAAAATCAGTGTCATTAATGTGCATCTAGACATTAATACAATTTACAGGTGTAGAATTATATAATGAAATAAATAAATTAAGATGACGTTAGGTAGAACCATTAAATTACATTAAATAGTTATGGTTTTCTGAAAGTTATGAATAAAATTATAAAATGTCTTAGAAGAAAATAAAATGAGTATTATCCTTGTTGTATTTGCAATATCAAACTAACATATTTTTATTCAAAGGTTTTTATTGGAATACAGCAATTTAACTTTGTTATTGACTGTTAGTAATAATTATAATGTTTCCTGCAGTGTGTTGTAAATTTAGAAACCCATTGGATGATTATTGGCTATTCATTGGCACTGTCTTTCTCTCGGTGATGCTCTACAGACATAAACACTTGGGCATGTCTGGCCATGCATGCACTTTGACAGCTGTAATTGACCCAATGTAACTTATTGGATGTTGCTAAACAAGCATCCCTTTGAAGTGCTAACCAATGACCTTAATTACCAACAAGAGTTACAGTGCAGCAACACATTAATTATGTTGAAACAAAGTATATCTCCTTTTGATGATTAAATTAGTAACTTCCTGGATTACCAAGCACTGTAGCTGGGCTTGTCACTGTATCTACTTCAGAGAAAGGTTTGATTGGCAACCTTGTGGACTGGGGCGGGATGAGACGGGGATGCGATGGGGGTGTCATTACGGAAATTGTTTTTGTCAGGTATGCAGCCCTGACTGTTGATGTTACATGAAATCGATGCCGTCAGAGAAACGAAAGTTACGATCAGCTGAAGTGTAAACATGTCGGTTTACCTATGTTATCGCCCGATATACAACTTCGTGCATCACCGATGCCATTTGTCAGTTTTCCACTATTCAAATTATGTATGTTGTGTGATAATTGAATATCATTTACAAGCGGAGCGCAGTAGCACAGTGGCAAGACCTCCATACTCTCGACTGAGAGAACGGGGGTTCGAATCCTGTGCGGCGGTGTCGAACCTTGGGCAAGTTCGTTTACTTTACATTGCTTCAGTTCACTCAGCTGTATGAATGAGTACCTGGCTATGGACAGTGGTGGATATTTATGTACGAATAGTCTTTGTGCATTAATTGTAGCATGGCTGAATGCTTCCTAGAGAAGTCGAGATGATGTTCAATTGAACATGTCTGCCAGGGAGTAAAGTGCTTTGAGCAGTCCTAAGGACTGGATACTGTGCTATATAAGAACTTACCTTTTTTTAAGTGCGGAATTTTTTTTTTTTTCGACGATGTCACATCATTGTTTAACAGGATTGCGATAATCAGCCTGCAGGCTGCACGTGTGGCAACTGTGCTAGATTTATTTACAACTACGCTATTTTTAGCGCATTGCTGTGGCGAGTCCCGCTCGCCGTGCGTTGTTTGGTTGCCCATTGGGTGATCTAAGGCATCGAGCTATACGCTTGCTAATTAAATTAATTAATGTTTTGATTGATTTATAGTTTAACAATTGAAACATTCACAGCAATATGAATACACAATGTTTTAATTAATAATGGAAACTTATTATGGCCATTGCATGGCAACTTATTTAAACAATATTTGTCAATCTAATATTTTGTTTTAGAAATTAAACAAAATCGAAGTGTACTCTTTCTAATATTATGATATGGTACAACCAAAAATTGAATGCTTTAAAATTCCAAATATTACCTTCCAGTTTTTATACACATTTTAATTGTATATAAAAATTGGGATTCCACATTAAATATGTTTGCTAATTTGTTATAGTTTTGTTAGTAATTTTGCAAATTGTGGCAATTAAAAGTGTTCTAATGAAACAACTTATATCTATGTGCTATATTGTATGTGGCATTAAAATGTGAATCACCTGCTTTGAACAAAAAAATACACAAACAAATTAGGAGTTCTCATTCAATACGTTCGATCGCACATCTGATCGCATGCCCAACCACGTTTCGTAGCATGTCTGAAAAAAATGGTCGATGTCACTACATATTGTCCGCATATGTTGACATGACATGAAATGAGTATTGGTTTTGCTCTCGTTGAGAACAAGTCCGTTGTCATAGAGCCACGTTTTAACTTCACTGATACAAAGCTCCATTCTGATGAGAGCATTTGTATGCTCAAACTGTGGAAAATCGATGTAGAACTGTGTATCATCAGCCTGCAGATGGTGTTGTACGTCGTGTCGGTTGAGTAAATTTGTTAGAGGCGCAATGTAGGCGTTGAAGAGCACCGGCCCAAGAACTGACCCCTGTGGTACTCCGGATCTCATCACGCTGCACTCAGACAATTCTTTCCCTACACGCACGGCAGATTACGACCATATAGGTATGACGCCAACCATGCATGTGCTTCGCCGCATATGCCATAGCCATAGTCTCCATAGTAAGATATCGTGATTTATCGTGAAATCGAGAAGCACAAGAAGTACTCCACGACGAGCATCAATCGCTTGCGCCACTGTGAATGCATAATAGTACTGTCTCCACACTGTGGCGTGGTCAGTAGGCACTCTGGTAGATGCCCAGTATGCCATTCTCGTTCAGGAAGTGTTGCAGTTGTCTCGAGATGAAGCGCTCCATTGTCTTTGCCACAAACGAAATGTTTTATATTGGCCGGAAGTTAGACAGCACATTTACATCAGCACCTGGTTTTTTCAGTACAGGCGTGCCGCGTCACAATGGCATGCTTCATTGACTGTGGGACTATAGCAGTGGAGAGCGACGCATTAATTATGTGTGTAATAACCGGACACAGCACTTCAATGTTCTGTTGAAGGAGTGACGTTGGCAGCGGGTCCAGCTCGCATGACTTGGTAGCGGATGCTAAAATAATGTTCTTTACGTCTGACTAAAACCTTCCCAACATCTAGGAAGGAGCAGAAGTTGGACGTAAGCGGTCAGTAGACGACGATCACGCGAGTGGTGCAATCAATACGGATATTATGCAGAATAATGCAACAAGTCTTACTGACATGAGTATCAATGTTAGCATGTGAAACTAGCTGCAATGTCTTTCGAAACAGCACTCCTACACCACCTCCACAACGGGCCCCACTGCGCGGCTGGTGAACGAACGTGAAGTCCTCACTGCACTGTTCGGATTTGACAGTCGTTTTGCCTTCTGCCAGCCAAGTTTCTGTTAAGGCGACGACATCCAGTTCATGCTCATCGATGTAGTCGTGCACGAGTAGCACCTGTTTGCGAATGGATCTCACAAAGGTGAGAGAAGCTTCGTGTAATGGAAGACCCATTACCTGAGCCCGTCCAGGTCAGTGCAATCAAGTTGGCACTGTTAACACCAGTTTGTTTAACAACAGAATTGACCTGGCGGCACCATCTGCTGGCCACCCTGGTTATTGGTCTGGACCGCCGTCTTATTCCGGCTGTTGTGCCATGCCTCGTTGGTTGCCGACACAAATGCCATCTCTCAACTGTTTCTGTCCACGGTTGACTATGCGGCTGCAGGCAGTTCCTTAGATTCACCAACAATGTTCTGGAAAGCGACATGCTTCAGCAGACACAAGCAGGCAATGTTCTGGTATGGTGAACGCAGCTTGGCAGCGCAAACATGTGTATGTGTAGTTCAAACAGGTTGAGCAGCAGCCACGCCCCAGAATAAAGGGTAGTTTTAAAAGTCACTGTAAAACGTGTGAGTAAAGATATAAAAAGTCACAGACCTTCCATTTGTACTAATTGTATGTTCACAACTTGTAATACACAGCACGAACATAATCCAGGATTTCAAAACGTTGATAAATAGAGATAATAGACAGACCGGGAGCAGTTACACAGCGCAGGGCTACAACCTCGTTTTCACGTTATTCAAAAAGGCACATATAGTTCTATATCTGATGTGCCCAAAGGGCACATGCATGTCATTTTCCAGATCTATCCCTGTATTAACAAATATATAATAGAACTTTTTAAATATTAAAATAAACAAATAAATAGAGCTCTCTATTATTATATTAATAAAATAATATATAAATAAATTGATAAATAAATACAAGATATGTTCATAAAAATTGTCACAATTTAAGTTCATCCACAGAAGCCAGTTTAAATAAATACAATGTGTTTACCTGATATATGTCTTAAGTTTTCTGGCAATGGGTTCCTAAGAATCAGACCAAATTTTGAAAATGTTATCAGTCAGTTGCAAAAACTGTAGCAAAAATATTTATCTAGTCAGTGTCATATCAGATTATACTAGCAAAAATACCCATCCTAGTCAGTGTCATATCAGATTATACTAGCAAAAGTACCCATCCTCTTGATGGTGCAACATACACACAAAAGCAGGGGGTGTTTCAGGAAATATTCATACCGGATATTTCATGAAGAAGTTGTAATGCTGAACAGTTGTTAATCTACCAATCAACTGGGGAAGGTTAAATATGTAACAATCGTAATTTGATAGATAATACTAATAGTACATGGGGTGAATTTTGAGACAGCCACAGTGTTATGTTTCCTTCTTGTGGTTGTAGATGAACCCATGACAGTTTGGCACCCAATTAAGATTAATTTAGTGTTAGGAGTACTTAACTTGACAAACTGAAACATATTATAGAAGAGGCAGAAGCAGATCTGGAGATAAACACAGATGCTCCCCAGAGAGCAGAAATCATTGCAGCCATCAGGACATTAAAGAATGAAAAGTCATCTCAATGCTGAACTATTCAAAGCAGACCCCAGCTTGCAGCTAAGATCCTGGAATCCTTGTTCACAGTCATTTGGGAACGGGAACAGGTACCAACAGAATGGACCAAGGGAGAGATCGTCAAGTTACCTAAGAAGGGGACCCTTAGCAACTGTAACAACTGGCAAGGGATCACCCTTCTGTCAGTACCAAGCAAGATCCTGTGGAAGATCATCATGCAGCGGATCACAGAGGCTATAGATGCAACACTAAGGAAGGAACAGGCTGGGTTTCGCAGAGGAAGGGGATGCTCTGACCAGATTTTTATGCTGAGGAACATCATCTAGCAGTGTTCAGAATGACAAAGACAGCTATACATAAACCTTATACATTTTGAGAAAGGCTTTGGCAGCATCCACAGAGACTGCCTCTGGTGCATTCTCAGATAAAACGGAATACCACAATGCATCATCAACATCCTCAAAGCTTTCTACACCAACTTCACCTGCAATGTTAGAACCAGCAATCTTTACAGGTGTGAGACAGGGCTGTGTTATGTCAGCTGTTATCTTCAATGTTGTCATCGACCTGGGTCATGCGACGAGTGCAGAAGATGTATCAAGAGGGCTTCGCAGGATTCCCTTTTCTGCACTAGAGGATCTGGACTTTGCCGATGACCTTGCTTTTCTGTCCCACATGAACAAACACATCCAGGAGAAGACAACCCGCCTTAGCAGAGTTGGCCGTCAGGTTAGTTTGAGAATCGGCCAGAAGAAGACGAAAGTCATGACCTTGAATGTTAAGATGCCAGCCTTAGTGAAAATGGACAACACGGACCTCTCCAGCACTGAAACATTCATTTACCTTGTAAATGTTATTAGCCAAGATGGAGGCGCTGGCATAGACATCTTCAACAGACTAAACAAGGCATGGAATGTCTTCATGAGCCTACTTGCTGTTTGGCGATCAGCACAGTACAGCACAAAACTCAGAATTTTCCAGAGTTGCGTGCTGTCAACATTGCTGTATGGGGCGGAGTGCTGGAGAATGACGGCGCAGGACCTATCAAGACTGCCTACCTTCCACACGGCCTGCCTCAGAAAAAACCTGGCCAAGAACCATATCCAACCAGGAGTTGCTTGCCCAATGCCAGCAAGAGGACATGCCCACCATCATTCAAAGAAGACGCTGGAGGTGGATTGGACATGTCCTTCGCATAGATGCAGACGCCATCACAAAAATAGCTATCTGGTGGACACCAGAAGGGAAGCGAAAATGTGGGCGCCCAAAGACAACATGGAGTAGAACAGTGGAGGCGGAGCTCAGGGAAATGAACCACAGCTGGGGCACCATACAGTGAATGGCCAGTGACAGAAAGAGGTGGAGGAACTTTGTTGCTGCCCTAAACGCCAGAGGGCATAATGGTTGGTAAGTAAGTGTCATATCAGATTATACTAGCAAAAGTACCCCTCCTCTTGATGGTGCAACATACACACAAAAGTATGGGATGTTTCAGGAAATATTCATACTGGATATTTCATGAAGATGATGTAATTTTGAACAGTTGTTAATCCACCTATCAACTGGGGAAGGTTAAATATGTAACAATCGTAATTTGATAGGTAATACTAATAGTACATGGGGTGAATTTCGAGACAGCCACAGTGTTATGTTTTCTTCTTGTGGTTATAGATGAACCCATGAAAGTTTGGCACCCAATTAAGTTTAATTTAGTGTTTAGGGGTACTTAACTTGACAAACTTATATGTTAGCTCAATTATAGTTAGATATATAGTCATAGCGAACAGATTAGAAATATTTGAAGTGAAACCTGTGCTCGCTCCGTGCATTTGTCTTTCCACACCCTCATTTGACTATCGTCCTCTGTCACGCCAAGAAAAGACCCAACCTTCTGCAGGACTCTTTTGTTGTTCTTGCTCTTTCCATCAGACATGGCTTCCTGAAATGAAAAGATATGGTCTAACTGCATTATTCCAGCCATAAGCACATACATAATAAACATTCGTTTGGCAGCAAGTACTTAGGTTGTAATTGCCATGATCCTACAAATTGGTGGAAGGTTGACTCTACAAAATAGTAAGAGGTGAGCTCTCAAAATGGTAGTAGACTATAACCCCCAAGCAAGATAGATGTGATATGGGAGGTCGAGACCCTTGCCATACCTGTCACCATCATGTGGTGAGTGGTTTCATCTCCTCTCGCTATATCTATATATCTACACCTACATAATAATAAGATAACTTCTATTGCGTCTAAATCCTTGGAAGCCAAGCTCAGAGGTGCATCAAATCAAAAGGATTGGTCAATCTCAAAATCCATAAGCAGTATTCCCATTGTCAACAGATGGGTCAAGGCGCTAGGGAGCTACGGTGGATAAGCAAGGTTGTAAAGATAAGTTTTTAAATGACGACAGAATTTTGTAATAACATTTTCAGCTGATCTAACACTAAGAGGGAACATATTCCAAAGAGTTGGTGCAGCAACAGAAAAAATCCTAATTCCAATGTTAGTGTTGACTCTTGGAACAAAAAGTAGGTCAGAACTAGATGATCGAAGCTGGACAGGTTTTCTTACAGGAGTAAGCAGTGAATGCAAATAAGATGGCTGCTTAATGGACAGTGCCAGGTATGTAATGATACAAATCTTAAATGTCATACGATATCGTACAGGAAGCCAATGCAGACTTCAAAAGTGGTACAGAGCGAGAAAAACAAGATCTTGTAACTACCGGTACTCTTGCTAGACAATTTTGGACATGCTGAAGTTTTGTGATATATTTTTTTAGACTGGGATAATTAAGATAGGTGCATACACACCAGTGTTTGACATTTACATCAACAAGGTGATGGTCAGCTGGACCAGCAACTTCAAAAAGTTACTGAAAATACTGTTATACTGGTCTGGCAGCAAAGACAAAGTTACTCGTCCATATTTTATCAAGTTACACTAAAATCTAGCAGGCACTTTTTTGGAGCAGGCCGAAAAACGCACCGTCATAAATTTCCTTTATCTAAAAATATATAGAATGTTACACAGAAGTAGTTATATAGGCGGAAAGGTAGTGTCGAAACTGACGAAAGTAATCATAGTCGGCGTCACAGCGTCAGCGGCGACACCGACGGCGACACGGCTTCGCAAGTTGCGTGTATATATTTCTGATTAATGTCGACAAACATACAACTGGCATTTTTTTTACAATACTTTCAAATTACCACGAATCTTTAGTACTGGTCAATAATGGTATATATAGCTAATCTTCGGTGCTATTTTTACATTTGTAAAACTGTCGCTGAGACTGACTTCAGAGAACTTGAAAAAGCAGACGACGACGCGACGAAAGGGGACTATTCATTGCATGTTAAAATTAAATATATTTCAACAGGTACGTTTATAACTTTGGTTAGTTATTAGTCTAATCACCCATAACACTGTGTTAAATATATTATAACATCAAGGTCATGTTAATATACAATATTGGTATATTGCATCGTGAATTTTTACCAACCGATGCTCCCACAAAAACATCAAGATGGCGAGTTCAGAAGGGAAGAAAACGCCCACAAGGAAAAAAGATACGGTACGTTCGTATAATTCGAAAGAAATTGTTTTGATATACGTTATCTATGTATGTAATATGTTGTGTATTAAACGGCATCGTTGTATTTTGTAGCCGGGTCTGCTGATGTCGATCATTCGAACGCTTTCAATTGGGTATGTGATTTCTGTTGATTTCCTTTTATTATCGCCCAATGCATCCTATTTTGGCTATAAAAACACAACTGTTAAGCAATGCACTTAGATCCGTATAGATGTCCAGTAAATGTGTGCGTATAAAGTGTATTGCCGAAGGTCGTCTTCCCTTTTGTAGGGAGGTCGAATTTGTTTTGTTTTGTTTTTAACATAGACAGTCATAGTAGGCACTTCTATGAATTCCGCAAACTGGGGCGTTTCGTGTGCATCGATTCTCAATCACCGCAGCCCATCTCGTTTGCCGGGACTGCAGTGATCGCTTTGTTTCAACTTATGTTTTCGCGCTCTATTTCCGGTCGTTGACGTCATTCACTGCTGGGCCGCTGTCAAGAGTAAGTTGATCTTCATCTTTGTCGTTTAAATTTTGAAATTAGACCAGAATTAAGATAAATTACATCTATTTTACAACCACGTCTCTACTAATTTGCAGATATTATTTTCTAACAGCGTCTAACCCGAAATATGTTGTGCTTAGTCTTATCTATTAGTTTTATTTAGTCTGTGTTGAAAAAATTGGTGTCGTGCGCCGTCGTGAAATATGATTTTGCACCGTTCAAAAATAGTCACATCTGAAAGTTCTGTGTTGACGAAACCAATTGCGCGCGTCACTGGAGGCGATGCCAGATGCAGATCGTGACTTAATCCATTTCTTTGAATTAAAATCTCTACAAAACCAATACTATTTATACCATATTTAAATAATATCCATGTCAATTCTGCAATACTTTGACTTAGATTTAGATTTGCTTGTTGTAGAAATATGGCCCATGCCAGCCCATACTACGGATCAAGCATGGTAGCCTTAGCCTTAGGCCAGGGCAGGTCATGGCATGTATTTAGACTTGCATGCATTATGCAGTAATTTAAATTAATTGTTGTTAGTTACCTATTAAATCAACAATTTGTTTGAAAAGTAGATTTTTAGGTAAAATACATAAATTATTTGATTTAATTTGTTTAAAAAAGTATTTCATAACAAACAGTCACTGCACAGAATTGCTAAAGCATGTTGCAATATAAACCATAAATGCCTTGATCATTTGTTTCATTGTGTGACAACACGCAATTCATGAAACACCACATTTCTCAAAAATCATAATTATTATGAATTTATATGACATCAAAAATAAAGCATGATTATATAATTTCACATTGCTCTTTTGAGTAACAGAGGCAGGGATCTGACAATTATTTCACAAGATTTGCATGTAGAATCAAAATAGTTATCATTATATGATACATGATGGCCTTTTTATTTCAGATATTGTTTGCAGTTACATGCAGTGACACTGATCTTACAAGTGTCTGAAGTTAACTGTGAAGGTACCAAGCCACAGAGTCGTCTGAATATGACCCCCATCACCTGTCTGCATGAGTGCACATTTAATCTGGCTGATTATATATATATATCTACATTGAACATTACTTGTAGACATCATGTTGAAGAACACAACATTATTTTACAGGATACTGAAATATGAACCTTACTGCACAGATCTTGCAGCCTAGTGGCATTAAATTATGATACAATCAACCAGACCTGGGGCCGAGTACATTTTTATGAGTACGAGTACGAGTACTTTGATGATGGATGAGTACGAGTACGAGTACATTGCTAAAAGCTGAGTACGAGTACAAGTACGAGTACATTCTCACGAGTACGAGTAAAAGTACGAGTACAACATATATATATATTAAATAATAACGTATTTAAAATTTATTAATGTAATTTATATAACTCAGCACAACTGAATATGTAATGGCAGTTGATCAATTTTTTTATAAGGAAAACTAAAAAACCTCTATTTCATCAACAATTAAATTCACTTCATTGGCATTCATTTCAGTGGCATCGTATGATCTTATCATCTATTTGCCATTGCACCGAATGAACATGAGTTGTTCACAGGTTGAGTATTTCAGGCTGCACTGTTCAGGGCAGAATACTTTCTCAGCTATGGTAAATACCCTTTCAACTGGGGCTGGTGAGGCTAGAATGCTCGGATGGTTTTGGACCACTTGAGCCAGAGTTGGAAAACTCAGAACTGCAGTGGGTTACTGTGACGATCTGTACATGGCTGACTGAGGTATTCGTTCACCTCTACAATCAGCAATCTGCTGATGTTATAAGTTTGCAATTTATATTTTCTGATCGTAGACTACTAGTTGTTGAGAGGGTTAGCAAATGTCCACATAACAGGCTCAGCATCACCTTTGGACTTTTTAGCCAGGCTGCTGGCATGGGATTATACTAGTGTAGGAGACAGTCTGACTTGAGCCACCTTACTTCTACTAGTTAGTGCTAACTGCTAAGAACAAGAACTGCCAGTCTTCCTCTTAGCAGTTAACACTGTCAGCCAGTGCCAAGTGGCATGGTCTCCATACTACATCAAAGGCATTTCCTGTCTAACTGGTGGGTTAACTGCTAATTGAATCTTTATGGCTTAATTAAACAAACAGGTTTATGGTCTGAACTGCTAGCCTACAATTATTGTTTGCTTAACAGGGTGTTTCTGACTGGGAAAAGATGCTGCCTGTTGCCATGTTTGGGTATCATAGTCATTGTTATCAGAGAATGAGGATGCACTGGGATGTGTAGGGATGGTAAGGTTGTATACTATCAGAAATAACAAAGTATTTAAAAAATAGTTGAACATTAAAATATTTCAGGAAAGTTTCATTTTATAACCAAATATATTTATTTTCTCCCATACATATTAAGAAAGTACTCAGATGTACTCGTAATGTACTCATAAAATCTGAGAACAATGAGTATGAGTACGAGTATGAGTCCATGACCCATAAGTTTCATGAGTACGAGTACTTCAAAAATGTACTCGAGTACATGAGTACCGAGTACTTTGGCCCCAGGTCTGCAATCAACTGCCAATATTACAAAAAGACTGTATTATGAGCAGAGCAGACTTCTTCTTCATGACTTGACTCCCATGGGCCATGGGGAGTAACGCAGAAAGCAATCTTGCATTTGGATTCAGCAACGGAATACTGTGAACAATTTATAAACATTACTTCATCAAGTTCATGTTGAAATGCAGAACATTATGCAGCAGTGAAAATTGATTACTGGACTGTACAGAGCCTGCAGCATTCATCCAACATCTCATGACACAGTCACACATAGACACAGTGAACTAGGAGTATGAATAGTGTATTTCATTGTCATATATTGATATGTTGAGTTTGTGTGCTATTTAGCCAATATTTACTTATTAATAAAGTTATTGTTAATGCTATATGTCTGTTAATGTATAATCATTTTATTTATTACTATGTTTAATGTGGTTGTAAACATTGCATAAATTATATAACTGTCTTCATAATGATGGGCATTACAGCCTTTTATCAAAATGTAGCGGTCAGTCGAGTTAAAGTGCTAATATTACCCAATATTAACTTATTAATTAAGTTACTGTTAATGTGAAATGAATGGTTAATGTATATTTATTACCATAATTAATGTGGTTTACTGCTTGCATAAATTATACAAATATAATCATGGACATTATGACCTTTTTACTGAAATGTATCGATCGGTCTGTTGAGGTTGCCAATTAATTAGTCAATGTTAACTAATTAATTAAATGATTTGTTAGTGTATATTCATTTCCATTATTAATGTGGATATACACATTGCATAATATGTATAAATATGTTTATAATCATTATGGTCTTTTACTGAAATGTGTTGGTCTGCTGAGGTTGCTCGCTAATTGCCCAATATTGACTAAATAATTTAATTATTATTAAATGATTTGTTAATGCATATTTATTACCATTATTAATGTGGTTATACACATTGCATAATATGTACAAATATCTTCATAATCATGGACATTATGGCTTTTAATTGGAACGTTTTGGTCTGTTGAATTTGCATGCAACATAACTAAAATTAACTAATTAATTTGGTTATAATAAGTACTAAAAATTGTAAATATTGTATATTTATTACTCTAGTCAATATCTTTAAAACCCTGGAAACAGTATTTAAATATCTATATAAATAAAAAAGTTATGACATTTTAAAGCAAATATTTATCCACAGAAAACACAAAAATTAGTCCATTTTGCCATTGTAAGAGATACACAAAAATTACGCTGTTTTGCCATCTTAAAATTGCAGTATCTTTTGATCTATTAAAGATATCTTAATAAAATAAACAGTTATGTGATCCTTACCTTTAATTTAAGCCCATTCCCAATGTTCTAGGTATATATTAAATTTTTGTTGAAGTGCCTAGTCATAGGCATAGCCATAGCCTACTAGGATCGGGCACGGTATGACAAGTTTAAAAGGCGCATGACCACGCACGACCAAGATGTATGTAGTGTTGGTAACCAAGCGGGCTGTTGGTGGCACGTAGGAGGTATGTGTTTGCAGCTCGCCAAATTTCAGATAATTATGTTCTTCACATTGAAGTAACAAAATTCGCAACTTTTATCATCGCTTGTGGTAACTCGCCGGTTCAATTCGCCAGGTGGCGATACTGTTCTTACAGGTCCTCTTCTGGCTTCTAGGCTGTGATGCCTCTTACGCCAGCTCTGATGTTTGTCGTCAAACTATATGGTGCGCATGCGTCTGACGAGTTGTTCCATAATAGGGGTGGGGCTGTGTAGTCGAGCTTAATTGGGTGGTTCTTCCATAATTTTTCTAATTTTTATGTTTAACCGACAACATTCTTTGAATATTTTTAGGTGATGCCCTCTCGTACATGATTCATTATCCCTCAAAGTTATAAAGTTTGATGTCACAGCTGTATAATATTTCTCTGTTAAAATCTTATACATTTCAATCATGTCTCTTCTGAGGCGACGATATGACAGAGTTGGTAATTTTAGTCTTTGCAGACGTTCATTATATTCAAGATCTTTAAAACCTGGAATTAATTTGGTTGCTCTACGCTGAACATTTTCAAGAGCTGTAATGTGTTTCATATACTGTTTCATATACATATTCAATATGTGGACGGACAAGGGATTTAAAAACAATAGAGAAACACCGTTCATCCATGTAATCAAAAGTGCGACGAATTATCCCCATCATTGAATTGGCTTTATTAATTTTGTCCAACATATGTGCCTCAAAGTTAAGTGATGAGTCAAACGTGATGCCAGTATCCTTCACCTTATCCGTACTTGCCAGCGTTATATGATTAGGTCCCAGTGTGTAGCTGACGTTTCTTATGATTGATGATCCTACTCTCATATGGCTGCATTTGTCTGGGTGGAACTGTAAGAGAGATTCGTATGTCCAAAGTTCTGCATGGGTAAGATCTTGTTGAAGCTTTGTGCAGTCTTCATCGGTATAAATTGGATGGAAGAGTTTCATATCATCCGCAAACAGGAATACTTCGGAGTTCTTTATAACATCAGGTAAGTCATTAATAAATATAACAAAAAGTAGGGGGCCAATCACAGCTTGTGGTATGCCGCTGATGACATCATGCCAATCTGAAAAAGAATAATATTGACCCTTACACGTCTTCTGTTGGCCAACCGAGCTGCAACCCAGCTTAGAATATTTCCTTGAATTCCATAGCTCTGGATTTTCTCTATAAGTCGTAGATGTGGAACTTTGTCAAATGCTTTCATAAAATCGCAATATACTACATCCACCGTTATCTAGTATCTCAGTCCATGAGTCGAGTACTTTAAGTAATTGGAGAACTGTAGACCGCCCATTGATGAAACCAAATTATTTGTCACTCAACAGGTCATTATCTTTCAAATGTTTAGTGATGGTATCTCTGACTATGCCCTCCATCATTTTCCCTACTATGCTCGTTAGACTGACTGGCTGGTAATTATGTGCTTGATGTTTGTTTCCTTTCTTGTGAATTGCAGATACATTATTGCTATTTTCCAGTCTTTGGGTAGCATGCCTGTTTTCAGCGACGTGTTAAAAATTATGGGTAGTGGAGTGCTAATACTCTCTGCCAATTCGTTTAGGACACGAGGATGGATGCCGTCAGGTCCTGGTGATTTGAATATTTTTAGTTTCTTTAGCTTTAAAGCCACTATCGATGGAATGATAGTGCAAGATTCAACTTTGTTATGACATCTTATTGGCTCCTCCGGAATGTCTCCTGGTTCTCTCGTAAACACGGAAGAGAAATGATTTGCCAATACCAGTGCTTTTTCCAAATCTGTCTTTGTCAGATCATCCTTGTCTTTGCTTTTTATTAAGTTGGGTATTCCCACTCTTGTGTTCATGTTTGCCTGCGCATAATGCCAGAACTTCTTGGGATTCTGTTTTATTTGATTTATGATATCTTTTTCATATAGTTTCTGTGCCTTTCTTGTCAGTCTCCTGACCTGATTTCGGAGTCGAAAAAATTCCTGATAAGTTTGAGCATCTTTGGAGAGAAGATATTTTTTCCATAACCTGTTTTTTCTTTTGATTTTCACGTCTAGTGGAACTGGATATTTTCTGGCTTTTCCATTATCACCTTTGGTATGCATTTTTCTTCTGCATATCTAAGTTTAGAAGTAAATATATCCCATTGAGTTTGCACATCCTCCTGGTGTTTAGAAAATTCATCCTCCCTATCAATGTTTAGCATGTCTTTCAATTTGGTGTAATCCCCCTTGTCGTATTTATAGACAGTTTTTCTGGTTGGTTCAAAGACTGGCATGCAGTTATGAACCACCTTGATAATAGAATGGTCACTTCTTCCTAGTGCTGAGGCTGTTTCAATTGTTGAGATCTCTGTATCTTCACTAGTGAGGACAAGATCAAGGAGTGGGCTATGTAATATGTTGCACAAAGTAAGTCTCAAAGTTTCTCAATAAATTTAAATTCTTTCTCCTCAGTGCTTGCTGCTATAGTTGACATTGTTTCCCAATAAATTTTAGGATAGTTAAAATCTCCAACTAGTAGAAGACGTGCACATTTTTTCTCACTTATTTTATCAAGTAGTTTGTTAAGATTGTCATTGTTCTCGGTGGTACTGTTTGGACTTCTATAAAAGGAGCCTATTAGAAGAGTGTCTTTCCTTTTCAGTTTTAAAGTGCAAAATTGTGCTTCATTGAACTCAACATCAAACTGGTGCACTTGAAATGACAACGAATTGTGAAGAAACAAGATCACCCCTCTGCCTGTGTCCTCACTAATGTTTATAGTTTCCATAGAATATCCTTCCAGGTTATATTCTTGTGTGGTAAGTTGTCTTTTATAATTTTTAGGTTTTACTTCTGACACTGCTATAACCTGTGGTGGAGTTGAATGTTTTTTTATTATTTATTTATACAGTTATTTCTCTGGCACTGGCACTTGCTGTGCAAGAGTTTGGTTGGTAATTTTGCCCCTCATTTTTACTTTGATGATCTGTCTTTCTCCTGGGTGCCATCTTACCAGGTAAACAAAATTTGTTGTCTGTTCCTGCTGTGTTTTTTCTCTTGCCTCCTTCTGTAGTAGTCGCTCCTTCTAATAGGAGTCTCCCATCCCTCAGCAACTGTTTTTGTTTCATTTTGTTGCAAAATGTATACTATATTCTGTTGATTGCATATTTTCAGTTGTATTGTATATTTCACATTTCAATATTACTGTATATGCCGGTATGTGTGTATATGTATGTAATACGAGTATATGTGTGTATAATTATACATAATTTGTATTTTTTTAATGCTGTTGGGAAAATAAAATCATCCTTATCCTTATCTCTCTGTCATCCTTGCTCATGTCGTGCTTTATAACCATTCCACTGAATGGTTCTCCTTTGTTTTTCAGTTTGTATAGGTTTTTCATGACATAAGCTTTTTTGTCCTATTCTTATTCCCTCTGTTTCCATTTCCTTTCTTTGTTGGCTCCCCAATCTCCTTACTTGTATGTCTTCAGGTTGTTATTTACAATCTGTAGTGTATCCTGACATTTCCCTCATTAGTTTCCTGTTATGAATAGTGTTGTCTTCTTTCAGAGTGCTTGTCCCCTCTGGCACATTGTATACCACAATGTTCTTCATTCTGGTCATTCGGTCATTTATTTGGGTGCACACAGTGGCAACCACTTCATCTTTGTTTATGACTGGTTCTACGTATGCTGCTCCTAG
Organism: Paraescarpia echinospica; assembly: GCA_020002185.1. Lineage (NCBI taxonomy): Eukaryota > Metazoa > Annelida > Polychaeta > Sabellida > Siboglinidae > Paraescarpia > Paraescarpia echinospica. The sequence goes on from CM034540.1 coordinate 53,853,979, forward strand.
TGATTCATATGGTGTCTGTGATTGCAGACTGGATACTTTTGAGCCTGTCTCCTCAAGTTCATTGACTCTGGTTTGAAATGCTTTTTGTATATTTTCTGTGCCGAGACTAAATGCTCGTCCGGAAAATCCGATAAAATGTCTAAATTGTGTAAATCATGGGTGAAATACAGACTCAACATTTTTAATAATGCACACACAAACCATATATATACCGTCAACGGCCAAACTATCCACCAACACATTATATTACATGGTCGTGCGTGGTCTTTCATCAACTTCATGGTCATGTGAATGATAGGTTTTGAGATATCATGTTTTTGAAATGGTGTTTTGGCAGTAACACCTGCAAGAGACAAGCATAAAATATTAACACCTGGAAGATAAATTTGATATCTTGACATTAAAACAAGTTTCATTGAGCTATGTCATGTTGTTTGGTTTTTATCTTTTTTTGTGAATGGGTTTCCTTTCCCTGATCACCTTGAGTCAGGGAAAATTGTCAAAACTAAAACTGTTCTGGACCTGAAACCAGAAAAACCATTACAACATAATAAAGTAATTACATAAAGAAATAATGGGATATTTCTGATGTACTTTAGTTAGAGAATTAAGTTCTGTAAGAAATATTGCTTACTTTGTATAGGTATAACTGTTTTATTTATAAAATAATATTAAATTAAAACTATATGTAATCACATATTTAACATAAACACTGTTTCTTTGTAAATTTGGATATTCGTTTTAAAATATATTAATGTACATTTCAAAATTATTTGGTCACCTAGCAAGAAGAACAACAAACATGTTCTTATCAAAGTTATTGTCTTCAATCTCGTCCCGCCGCATTCCACCATTGACACTACTTTATTATATGATATAATTTTTGCTTTAATTTGACCTGTAACGTATATATGTACATTATTTCCAAAGTAGAGTAAATGGATATTATATAATAAATATGATTTCCCATGCATATCCGTAGATCGTAAACGCAATTTAAAAGTCGCCAACATATTCTCGCCGGTCGGACATGGACGCAGCAGTGCCGTTTGCCGATATTCCTATTATTTACAATATTTCGTAATTCCCTAATCGTTTTTTAACATAACATATACATAAAACATATTTGATCATGTAAAGTGGGATAACAAACAGCGAAAATAGCACAAATAATGTTTAGCAAAATGTCAGTTAACGACGGGCATCGTGCACCCTCACACCAAAGTTCGACTTGTAGTTGTACTAGCGTCCATTGCTAAGGTTGTGTGGATCTGTCTTTTTTATAGCGTTGGGGAGATCCACTTTTAATGATAAACAAATACTCAAATTATTCGCTACAAGTTATCAATACAATATTATTTGTTGTGTAAAGCATTTGTTTGCAGTTAGAAACCACAATATGCAGAAATATTCTGCATTCGCATTGAATAAAATATTAGAAACTTGACTAACAGCACGAGTAGCGAGCGAGCTGCCGAAGTCACGGTAAGTGTCAATACTCAGGTAAAATTCACAAATCTTTCACCTTTTAAGTGTCAGCGCGGCAACAAATTAAATGTAATTTTCGCAATACAACATTTATTTGATTCAAAATTTAATTCCGAATATATTGGTGATAAGCACTAGTCAATCTGATGTGAACTGGTGAAGTTATTAGCAAAAGATGACATCTACGCATAGGCTTATGTTACATTTGCATGTGACCGGCACATTTTTCATCGTTCGGAGGAGTGCTTATCACTGTTCGGTTGAAGTACCATTCCTCATCAGTATAAACTTCATTCAGATATGACTAAAATTTAAGCAGCGCGAGGTCTGTGAAGAAGCATGATTTACGCTCCATTTTTTTACCTAACCGGAGTGCAGTGTTATGCTCAGCACCAGTGTAATAACATAGCGTCTTAGCACAGGCAGCATGTCACCACGACCTGTAGATCATAGTCTAGATTCATGGGTTGTTTTGGAAGCCTACTGAACTAATCTTTTTTGAGTTATCATAAATTTTTTTTACTTATGAACGGATAACATATTGACGTTTTTAGTGATGCAAATTTTATTTCAATACATATAATCGCAAGGGCTGGAGTACAAATTGAAATAGGTCAATTTCACTGAAAGTTCTTACCCAAGCCTATTTAACACTATTTCATAACTGTCTAAACTACGAAATTTCATGATGTCATGGCTCATGACATAATTCATAAGACATATTCATGATAAGTGGTAACTGACTAGTATTAGAAGTAAAACAGTACTTGTTTCATGTTTGTAAGAAAATGTTATCAAATATAGGTCTACAGCAATTTAAGAAGCTATGAATGTGGTTGCTCATATCAAGCAATGCATCAAAGAATTGAGACAGTGGCTGTCTGGCTACAATCTCCTGCTGAACAGTAACAAGACAAAGGCTATTATCATCACAGCAACAAATCGTAAGACATGTGTTAATATGTATGGATATAACATTGTTCCATCACCAACCGGGATATTGATCGACTGAGGATTAAGTGTTGCCTGTAAAACTGTGTTGTCACAAATGTGTAAGGCAGTGTATGCAATTTCAAAGATTAGACAACTCTTACTAGTGGTGTGTGTGTAAGACTTGTTCACACCCAAGTAGTGGTTTCACAACTGGACTACAGCAATGCACTGCTGTATTACATCATGGAAACACTCATGAGTCTCATGACCAAGCTGGAGATGGTACAAAATTGGTGGCCTGACTGATCAAAAGACAATGAAAGTACCAGCAGATAAGTCTAGTGTTGATTGAGCTGTACTATTTTCTTATATATGTTTTAGTGTGTGTGTGTGTGTCTGTCTATGAACATACAGATCCTGGATATGTGTTGCCATTTAAATGTTAATTAAAATTTGGAATTTTATTAACATTTATAATTGTTTTTGTACACACACACACACACACACACACACACACACACACACACACACACACACACACACACACACACACACACTGTTACTACATAGCCTATGGTATAAATATGTCATAGTGAGCTTGTTTTATCTTGGTCAGTGCTGATGTGCATCAAAGACAACAAGAAAAGGCGAGGCTGGAGAAGGCATATAAAGAATGTGACCACAAACTCAACAGTCTTGTTCAAGGTGAAGTTCATGATGATACATATATCAACAGTTATACAATGCATTAAGTTACTCATACAGGTGTACACATACTATCCTGTTGTTTTGTTGGAAGATTTAAGTTCTATTTGGCTGTCAGCTTTAATTTGCTACCAATACGTTTTATGAAACAAATCTGCAAAGTGGCTATTTTTGTGATATTTGTAATAATTACTCTACAAAGTAGCTAATTTATTAAGATTTGTAAGTAATCTAACAAGTTTGACAATTGTCAGAATTAAAATAAATATGAATTCTTACAAGATGCCATACAGGTAACCATGACTTTTTCTGTTTACATGTTACACAGTTAAACTACTTGGTTGTTGTTGACTTGCAAATTTGATGTCTACATGATTAGTACATATTACTGTTGAGTTGTGTTCAGGCCTGGGGTAATAATTGTTGTTCTCCTCATCATTCCCTGTCTTCAGGGGTGAAGCTGGCTTGGATACATCAACATTTTATTTTTTTCTCTTCCTCATTGCGCTTTCACTACTTTCTCCACCACCATTCTCCTCTGTCTTTTGCTCTTTTTCTCCATTCTCCTCTCCATCCCTCCAGGTCTCTCTTCACGCAATCATCCCACCACAGTTTCGGTCGCCCTCGTCTTCTTTTCCCTCCACTCTCCGGGCATCTGCTTTCTTTGCCAAACATTCTTCTCCTATTGGCTCCACATGTCCTGCTCATTTTAACTGACTTCTCACCAACTTCTTCTTGAAATTTTCTTTCACACCAACATCCTCCCTCAGCTCTTCCATTCTTCACTCCACTCTTCGCTTATCTATTCTCTTTACCTCTGCAATTCTCCTGACTCAGTTGTTTTCACACACTTGTACCCTCTCCTATTGTTTCTCTGTCATTGCTATAATCTCTAGGCCATACAGGTAGACTGGTCTCACACATGTGCATAGTACCTTTCCCTTGAGTTTTTGCGATATGTGCCGGTCTCCCTGTCAGACACATATCGTGAAATAGTAATTTAGTAATACGTAATAGCAACAGTAATGATTACAAATGTTGAGGTAATAGTAATAGCAAAAAACAATGTTATAGTAATAGGAAGAAATGTAATTTTAGTAATTGGCCTATTATTTTATATTACTATTGGACATTTCAAAGTTCAATTTGAATTGCGCTTATTTGCAGTCTGCTCCACTGTGAACCATGACCCTCAGTCAGTTTCACCCTGGATGTTATGAGAGTTTACATAGCACTAGCAGACAGCAACAGTATGACAGCTGCATGGCCGCTAAAGGGATTCAATAGTTCTTTGAAGTTAGTTCTCATGCCAAGTGTCTTTTCACACAAGCCTATATGGGTTTAGTGGGTGTTTGCACACTAAAGGCCTAAACAACAGAGTTGTGAAAAACAACCTGATGTATTTGTACTTGTGTGCAACAATCAACTGTCCACCAAGCAGTAGTGCAATATGGTTTAATTACACTGATTATAATTCAACAAGTTAAGGGATATTGACATTGCTTTTGTTTATCATTCCTTTATAGTACTGAAATATAAAATTAAAAATATATTTATATCCATAAACAGTAGTTAATAGATAAAACTAAATATGATAGTTTTATTTTGTGGTACATTTTATGTACTTTATGCACACCGTATATTATACTATAAGTGGTTCAGCTGGACAATCTGATATTAACTGTAACTGCTTCAAATGTAATAGTAATATATGAAATACAGCATGTAATAGTAATACAAATTGTAAAGAAACTAAATAATAGTAATATATTACATTATGATGTAAATTGTAATTGACCCCAGATCAGGTTGTGTTGTGTGTACCAATTTGTAAATTATGCTAAGTGGATTAGTGCAAACAGGCATGCGAGGTGCTGTTTACAAATATTGTTTAACAATACACTAAAATATGTGTGGTCCATGATCTTTTTAAGACCAACCTATATAGTGGTCAGTGTGGTTTGTTGTGTTTTAAGAAATAATTTTGTTGTGTTCATATTCTTGAAAGACACACTTATAACTGAATATGTTCATAAATATGGTGACAAAGCTGCCCCAAAGGTGGGGGTGTCACTCCCAAAATATCTAATACCAAAATAATGGCATATTTAAGCAAATCTCGTCTCTGCAGTGTTTTAACATTGATAATGAATTTTGAATTATATTATTTGAATTATAAATGAATAAGTAATTTGAGACATGTTACCCAGATCTGTTGTGTTGTCTTCTATTTGCTGGTGTTATTGATAGTCGGTATTGATAATGTCTTATGTGTCTTATCATCTGAGCACATACACTGACAGCCACCAATCAACAGCATGTCTTCTTTGACATACTCAACAATCAGCAGTGTGTTCACATTGATTAACCCAATAATCGGCAATGTTTTTACATTAGCACATCAAGTAATCAGCTATGTGTTCATGTTGACACCACATAATCAGCAGTGTGTCCACATTGACACAACCAGTAATTAACAGTGTGTTCTCATTAACATACCCAGTAATCAGAAGTGTGTTTTCATTAACACACCCAAGTAATCAGAAGTGTGGTCACATTGACCAACCCAGTAATCTGATCAGCAATGTGTTCACATTGACTCACCCAGTAATCAACAATGTGTCCTCGTTTACACACCTAGTAATCAGAGATTGTGATGCTATTTCAGAACACATGACAGATCTGACGTCCATCATGCAGGCATTCAGCACAATCTCCACCAGAATCACCAGTAAGTGAAAGTGTAGGACTATCATGTTAAATAAATGTGTAATATTTTTGTCAAGATTGTGATTTTAAGAACTTAAATGGAATAAAAACATCTATTGCTCGAATTCATGTTATATTACATCCTGCTATCTATTTCCACGTCCACCAAGCCAAAAAATCAAAAAATTAAATGAATTAGAAATTCCACATTTTATGGTGTGCATCCGGACATTTTCGAATATGCATATTTTTGGCGCGCTTTTCGGGATGCCGAGATGTGACGTCACTTATGACTCAAACTCGCATCAGGCCGACCCTTTCCATGCATTCAGAGCATGTTTACAAGTATAGCTTTTAGGTCGAAACGAGCATCAGAACGAGTTATTGTGCAATATTCCGACGTAATACAAACACTAGTCATCATAGAGGAACAAACATTTATCTTACGGTTCCGCATGAATCAAATTTTATTCAAAACAACGAATGCGAATGGGCCTACAAGTCGACTAGGTTTCGCCGAGCTTGGGCTCGTTTTCAGAATAATTATATCGAATGCAACCAACGGGAGATAATCTACACCAATAAACATACATGGCAAACATATATTGTATCCAGCTACATAAAGTAACGTGTATAATCTCATAACATCACTGGAATATCGATATATGAAGGAGTTGTACAATTTATCATAACAACTTAAATCAGTCAGAGAGTTTCCGTTGGTCCCGCTAGCTCAGTGGGTAGGCGCGTGTTTGTAAATAATTTTTATTTTTGTAGTAACTATTTATTCGCCACAAAAATGAAAATATGGGAATTATATAACGATGTTTCTAAATTTTATTTATCCAAACAAATATAATGTAATGGATATATAATTTATTAATTGTAAATATATTGTACGGTAATACATTGTAATTATATATGTGAAAAAGATTGAGATATGTCTGGATAAATACAATTTAGAAACATCGTTATATATAATGACGATATTTTAATTTTTGTGGCGAATAAATAATCACTACAAAAATTAAAAAATATTTACAAACAGTGCATTATAGTATAAAATGATTTTGTTTATATTACTTCGTGAAAACATGAACAGAAAAAGTGTAAAGAAAATCAAAGGTTTGCATGCTGTCAGGATTGAACCGGCGTCGCCCGATTGTAAAATAAATAACACGTAACCAACGCGCCTACCCACTGAGCTAGCGGGACCAACAGAAACTCTCTGACTGATTTAAGTTATAATAAATTGTACAACTCCTTCATATATCGATATTCCAGTGATATTATGAGATTATACATGTTACTTTATGTAGCTGGATACAATATATGTTTGTTAAGTATGTTTATTGGTGTAGATTATCTCCCGTTGGTTGCATTCGATATAATTATTCTGAAAACGAGCCCAAGCTCGGCGAAACCTAGTCGACTTGTAGACCCATTCGCATTCGTTGTTTTGAATAAAATTCGATTCATGTGGAACCGTAAAATAAATGTTTGTTCCTCTATGATGACTAGTGTTTGTATTACGTCGGAATATTGCACAATAACTCATTCTGACGCTCCTTTCGACCCAAAAGCTATCCTTGTAAACGTGCTCTGAATGCATGGAAAGGGTCGGCCTGATACGAGTGTGTGTCATAAGTGACGTCATGATACCATGTGATCGCCTAGCTGATTAAAATTTTATTTTCCGCGGGAATCGGTTCACAGACGGGCTTAAAATCGAATTTATGCTACAATGTATTTTTCTGTATTTGTTTAATGTTGTAAAATGTTACATACAATGTTAAACTTTGTGTACACATGGAAAAAGGATTTTAGCTAATGCCTTATTTTTATTTCCTTTAACCTAGGTTGATAGCGTCTGTGAGACGGTGCATTTAGGGTTACAATGTAAAGCTATGGTTGGTTTTGGTATGGTTTTAAAGAACCAGGCAAATATCATTATACAGTTGCGCCTCGTTATAACGCGCCCCGTTATAACGCGGATTCTGTTATAATGCGGTCGGTCGTGGACTCCGAATTTCTGCCGCCAGGGGGGAAATGGGCACAATGACAAACTATATTAACACGGTAATAACTGTCAATTGTTTTGTATGAAGTTATCCCCGTCTTTGTCCACGATACGTGTATATTGAAAGACTAGTTGGCGGACAATAAATTTAACGTTGACGTACAACTGCAACGAATCAAGTGTGAGGCACGTCACTACGTTGCCGTTGTTTATTCTGCACTGCCAGTGCTATCAAAGGTATAAGTTTCTTTGACTATAATTATGGTCAATTTTAACTTTAGGAACAGTAAATGTGGAGCAAGGTATTGTTTGTTTTGCGCCGACATCAAACGAATCGTTTCCAATCTGCTAGTCATGCTCATGGGCATGGCTTCCTCGGATTGCGAGTTCTCCTGGTTTCGGCGTCGGGCAGCTTGTAAAGTGCAATTGAAATTCACAAATATGCCTTGCTTAAGAATTGGTTAAATACGTTTTAATACAGCTTAGTAGGCAAGATCAAGTAAGCTAACATTGCGTAACAAATATTAGCTTTTTGCTGCGATGAACACAAAGCTACTGCCTGTAGCCTGTAGGCTGTACTGGTGCGCCAAAATATTAATTCGTCAACCGCATATGAATTGGTGAATCGTAATATTGTTCGGCACAGTAAATGTGCTTTCTAAATTGGTATTTTGATATTGATTGAAAGACGAAGTTAAGTCAATTGTGAGCTTACTTGTAGCTTTAAATCCTTAATCAACTCGGCGTTTGTCAAATCATTTGCGTATTCGGCTGCTGAGTGCCAGGTCATTATTTTAGATCTTACGTCAGCGGTACCATATTATCGTTCAGTTGACCGTGGCTTGTTGGTCCATCGTTTATTTAAAAACGGTACACAATTCATGAATTTTATTCAGTTCAACATTCAACAGTGTATGACATTTAAACAGAATACACATTGACATTGGCTGGCAGTTTAGTAAGCTTCATAAACTGCATATAGACTGCGCGACGTGCACACTGGCTTCGATGGCGTTCTTCGTGCAGCAGCGGTGTCAGTCGTCGTCATAGCGCCCCTGACGGCACCACGTTTATAACGCGCGCCGTTTATAACGCGGATTCATTTCGTGGACCCCGACTACCGCATTATAACGAGGCCCAACTGTAGTTAGGGTAGACAGGGAGGATTGTTGAATACAACGTGCAATATTTATAACATGCTTGGCCGTTCCATATGAATAGATATGGTGATACGGACGTAAGTTTAAATGGGATACTATTACGGCATATAGGGATGTCGTTATAATGAAGATTTTATACTTGTTGATTTAGAGTATCACCTATTGGTTGGTGTTGAAATTATTACAATGGAGTCAGCATCAGCAGAGATCACATGACTGATGCTAGGTATAGGATTAGGATGGAGGTACTGAGGTTTGAAAGTAGAATAGAACAGACGAGTCCAGAACCCGACAGCAAAGAAATGTAATCTGGTCTCTTCTGTGGAGAGAAACCACTACGGTGCGGTTGGCAAACATGAAGTCTTTCTTTACCCAGTGGTGGCTTTGACGTTGAATTTCTCCATGCATATATATATAGAGTAGAAGAAATACCGGAGTGTCGGGGCGAGGTGAAGTCTGATAAAGTGCACTTGAGAGTGGTAGACGCTGAGTAACACCACACCTCATGTAACAACAGTGTGAGAGTAGACGGCTTATGCGACAAAGGAGAATTCACACCCAAAGAGGGAATTCCCGATGAACCGAGTGAGAACTACTTCGCTCGACTACTGAGGGACAAATTATCCTCAAGTTGACGAGTTGGTGATGACGAAATATGGTATCGTTCATTATAAACATTATGTTCTCGCATCTCTAGCCGTAGGGTGTTGAACTTTTGTGCCTATATGGCGATTATGTTATAGAATCTTTTGATGAAATAGTATAGGATTGAAGAACTGGTCATTCCTTGTGTACCTATGAAATGTTATGATAGAGATGTATGTATGTAAGACTGTATGATAAGAGGTTAGGGAGGCTGACGAGTCTTCCTTAAAGAATAGCTGTATTTTGTTTTGTTGTTTGGAAGATGGGCCAATAAATTTGGAAAATTCTTTAATTGTGTATAACTACTTCCCTTCTGATATATCTCAGAACCCGGATATCTATTTGCAAGCCGTTTCACCTGGCGGTTCTTGACAATTTTGATGTTGAAGTATAAATTTCTAAACACTGTTGTGTGGTGTTCATGGTCCAAAATGTTAGGCTATGACAGTGATAGAAATAAGCCAGAATATTTACTTGTCCGGTGGACAAGTAAGCTTTGAAATCTATTTGTCCGCCTAAATTTGTACTTGTCCGAGTGGTTGTCAAGGGGAATCGAAGCTTCGGAAAAAACGTAAAAAAGTCTCTTATTTTTATGACAACAACACAATGTTCCTGCTGTTTCGTTGCATGTACATGTGATCGACTGACTTGTGATCAAAGACACAATTTGATTTAATCTGCCAATTTTGAAATTGCAAAATTATATTTGCCACTATTTTCCGGTCCATTATCATTATTATTCATCACAAATATTAAAAGTTGACATGATACATGATGTATACCAATATTTTAGTGATGCTGATATGAACACTTTTATTAATAGCAAATAATTATTACAATGATAGGAATGAGACATTTGTTTTCCTTGCTATTTGTTATAATGTTGCAAAAACTTTTTATGTTTAATATGGTATGTAACATACCACTGCTGTAAAATGTTGGCATCAGTTTGTCATTGAACACGCCAATCAACCATCAGGAACACGACCAATGCAAAGCCAGGAAATGTTGTCACAAAAATCATAATAAAGTATAATTTAATCTGATATTATTTTGTTCAACCTCTATGAACTTCAGTATTAACAAAGTTCTGTATTTTATAAATGAAGATATTCAATTGATCATCAGCAAACAAACGCATATTTTTCATAAATGTTATATTACCATTTCAATGATGTTAAAACAGTTTTAACATTGCTGCTGTGCGCAGAACGCCGTAGTTGGCGGAAGCCGACATGTCAACGGCGGGTGGTACCTCATTCCCGGCCGCGCGTCTTGCATAATTCGGCTTCGAAAATTTGCAATTTATGGTTAAAATAAATGTTACATAGATACAACACTTCTGAAATGTCATTAAAGGGAATAAAAACATCTATTGCTTGAATTCATGTTATATTACATCCTGCTATCCATTTCCACGTCCACCAAGCAAAAAAAAATTAAAAATTCAATTAATTAGAAATTCCACATTTTTTGCTGTACATCCGGACATTTTCGAATATGCATATTTTTGGCGCGCTTTTCGGGATGCCGAGATGTGACGTCACTTATGACTCAAACTCGCAGCAGGCCGACCCTTTCTATGCATTCAGAGCATGTTTACATGGATAATGTTGGGGGTCGAAACGAGCTTCAGAATGAGTTATTGTGCAATTTCCCGACGTAATACAAACACTACCAGGGTAGTTATTATAGAGGAACAAGTAGTTATCTTACGGTTCCACATGAATTCAATTTTATTCAAAACAATGAATGCGAATGAGCCTACAACTTGTAGTACAAGTCGACTAGGTTTTGCCGAGCTTGGGCTCGTTTTCAGAATAATTATATCGAATGCAACCAACGGGAGATAATCTACACCAATAAACATACATAGCAAACATATATTGTATCCAGCTACATAAAGTAACGTGTATAATCTCATAATATCACTAGAATATCGATATTTGAAGGAGTTGTACAATTTACCATAACAACTTAAATCAGGTAGAGAGTTTCCGCTGGTCCCGCTAGCTCAGTGGGTAGGCGCGTTGGTTACTTGTCATTTATTTTACAATCGGGCGATGCCGGTTCAATCCTGACAGCATGCAAACTATTGATTTTCTTTACACTTTTTTTGTTTATGTTTTCACGAAGTAATATAAACCTAATCATTTAGTATACTATGATGCACTGTTTGTAAATAATTTTTATTTTTGTAGTAATTATTTATTCGCCACAAAAATGAAAATATGGTCATATAACGATGTTTCTAAATTTTATTTATCCAAACAAATATAATGTAATGGATATATCATTTATTAATTGTAAATATATTGTACAGTAATATATTGTAATTTTATATGTGAAAACAGATTATGATCTGTCAGGATAAATACAATTTAGAAACATCGTTATATATAATGACCATATTTTCATTTATGCAAGCAACAACACAGAGTCCAATATAGTGATGAAAAAAGGCCAAATGAATGACGTTTATTTATTAACGTGATAAGAGAGAAATGTGGGCTCGACATCCCAAAGCCAGGCCTGTGACTGAGCCCATGCTAGTCTCCTGTACCTCAGGTTGACCGAGCCCACATTTCGGCACATAAAACAAGCAGTATTGGTATATATGATATCATATATCAAACAATGTCATTACTGCTAAAATCACCATAGACCTACTGCACAGTATAATACTAGCCAAGCACACCAGTCAACCACACCAAATCTAAAACCAACACTACCCGCTGACGCATTACACTATATATAACTGAGGCTAAACCTTAAAAGTGGGGACGATTATGCCTGTCCTACCTAACTAAAATCATTAGTGGAAGAGAAGCGAGCTGTCTCCGCATCAAAACCCCGTGAACACATTGTCCACCTGAACTAAGAAAATGGGGAAAGCATTGAGATATGCTGACGACCCCTCTTCCACTAATGATGCACATGTGTTATTAATGCTAAACTCTACAGAAGTGGGCGGGATGGGAGGGACGCAAAACTCTCGACCGAATAGTTTGCTCTCTCGAACCAAAGTGGCCGACTTCTAGCGCGCGCTACAACTGCTCGCTACTACTATGCGCTGATTGGTCCTTTGCGCCCACGGCTAAGTTGAATTAGCATATAATTAGAATAATCCACTGGGCCAATCATCACTTGTCTGCATTGTTGCCCGCACAAAAATACGTATGCCGCATCGTGCCGGTGCAGCATACTCTCATTTATGCAAGCAACAACACAGAGTCCAATATAGTGATGAAAAAAGGCCAAATGAATGACGTTTATTTATTAACGTGATAAGAGAGAAATGTGGGCTCGACATCCCAAGGCCATTCCTGTGACTGAGCCCATGCTAGTCTCCTGTACCTCAGGTTGACCGAGCCCACATTTCGGCACATAAAAAGCAGTATTGGTATACATGATATCATATATCAAACAATGTCATTACTGCTAAAATCACCATAGACCTACTGCACAGTATAATACTAGCCAAGCACACCAGTCAATCACACCAAATCTAAAACCAACACTACCCGCTGACGCATTACACTATATAACAGCAGAAATTCGCTGACTGATTTAAGTTGTTATGATAAATTGTACAACTCCTCCTTCATACATCGATATTCTAGTGATATTATGAGATTTTACACGTTACTTTCTGTAGCTGGATACGATATGTTTGCTATGTATGTATATTGGTGTACATTATCTCCCGTTGGTTGCATTCGATATAATTATTCTGAAAACGAGCCCAAGCTCGGCGAAACCTAGTCGACTTGTACTGCAAGTTGTAGGCTCGTTCGCATTCATTGTTTTGAATAAAATTGAATTCATGTGGAACCGTAAGATAACTGCTTGTTCCTCTATGATGACTAGTGTTTGTATTACATCGGATTATTGCATAACAACTCATTCTGACGCTCGTTTCGACCCCAACATTATCCATGTAAACATGCTCTGAATGCATAGAAAGGGTCGGCCTGCTGCGAGTGTGAGTCATGTGTGACGTTAAGATACCACGTGATCGCCTAGCTCATTAAATTTTTATTTTCCGCGGGAATCGCTACACAGACGGGTTTAAAATCGAATTTATGCTACAAATGTATTTTTCTGTATTTTTTTAATGTTCTCGAATGTTACATGCAATATTAAACTTTCTGTACACATGGAAAACGGATTTTAGCTAATGCCTTGTTTTTATTTCCTTTAATATTCCGTTTATCAACCACCACCATAGATTTACCGGAGAGCCAGTTACAAGTTTTGAAAATTGTCACCGATCTGGATCGCCTAACTTTCGATGACTTGGAAGACTGCCGAATCCGCATGGGTTAGACGTAATATTGGTTAAAACTATATAATTATTCAAATAACAGGTAGCGATACACAAGTCTACTATTTCCAAAGTTCATCAAATATGATCCGTGAATGGAACGATTTACGATTTTGTGAAATACAGCCTCGATCAATGATGGCTGATGCGGAGTCTGTCCTACGCTTATGACAGAGCTAGGTCAATGCGTTCAGCGGATGACCCTCTTAACGCAGGCCCTAAAGTCGGTCGAACACTGATGTACAACACACTGGAATCAGAATCGGAAGTGTTTATTTGACCCACATATAAAAACAAAACGGTACAATTTAAAAAAAATTATCTAGAGCTCATTTATGAAATACTGATTATGTAACAAGTAGTACATACATGTATTATTAAGTAGAATATATAACATAAAAGTAGAAACAATCAATGTATGATATAATCAATTAACAACATCCTGACCATGAACTATCACGTTGCTGTAAATAATCTAAAACAGGTGTCAGGGAGACTGCCACTAAGACCATTGTTGGTCGCTCTCGCAGCAGCACAAGTATTTGAATTATATAACCAATAATTGATGTCAAAATCGGTCGATGAACTCCCAGTATTCCTCAAACCGCTTGAACAGTGGCACCTCTGGAGAAGATGTGGATCCCATAAACCCTTGAAATACTGCGCCAATGATGAGTTCCTTGATGTTATGTCTGCAGGCCAGTGACAGAAGCTCCTTACCAAGCTTTTGCTCCAAGAGGACACAAGCACCAGCCAGCCAACCAGTATTTGAGCTGGTTGTGTTGAAGCACATAGCTCAAACTCTGTTAACCACTTCCCAGTCCTCCACGGCTTTGAAGACTGCTGCAGCCCAGGCTTCGCCTGTTCCAGATGGAAGTTTGGTGACATTGAGCAACTGAGAAACTCCTTTACCAGAGACGTGTATTGGGAGCTGATCAACCTTTTCTTTGCCCGTCAAATCAGGTAGAAGTTTGCCGTCCCAGTGGCACCTGACCTCGAAACTCTGCCTTGAGACTTGCTGCTCGCTGAACACAATTTTTTATTCTCATTCGGCGAATCGATGATCTGTTAAGGGCAAGGCTGTCAAGATTTTGACCCATACTCTTGGCTGTTTCAGCAATGACAAATGTTGCTTTGCAGTCTGATACCGTTGTCCTGTCCTGTGCAGCTGCCAACTGTGGTGTAATGACAGTTTTCTGAACTCTCTTTCTCTTCACGGACGTCACAGAGCTGCCAACGGCCCCTTCAACCTCCTGCTCAGCTACATCGTGATCGTCGTCATTATCGTCAGCTGATGAGCTGCTGCCAGACGAAACCAGTTCTGCTGTGGCACTCTCTCTCTTTAGGGTATCTTCCACACAACAACGTCTAGCAAGCATGCGACCCCGTCTATCTGCCACCTGCTTCTCCTTTGCAAACAATGTATTGTCAGCACCTGCCATGTATGCAAGTCTGATGTCGGCATATGTCTGCAGTGCAGTCTGTCGGGGGGGGGGGGTGTATTGTCTATTGAGCATGTCATGATCATCAACTGATACATGTATACATGGTATATCCATTGTTTAGGATAAGAGCATGCACAATTATGTTCTGAATCTCAGTTTCATATTATTATCAATGCAACCCGCCCTAATTATATGTTGGCTGCCGCTTATGAAATATCGTAAATTTCAACATCATTGAGCTACCTCTAAATATTGTTCAAATGTGCTCATATTTTGTGAGAAATTATATTTTATACATTGGAACAAAATCAGAGGGTAAGAAGATGACATTTAAAAACTTCAGAAATAAGGACCGCCCTAATGTAGAATCATTTTACTTGTCCAGGCCAAATATCACATGTCCTGAACAAATGGACAAGTGCTATTTCAAGTGCAGTATGATATAAGCAAGGCAAGTGTGCTTTATCTGCCAGGCATACCAATGAAGCCATCTTGTTAAGAAGGGTGCGACTCTACAAGTAAATTATTCTTTGGCATGATAATAAGAAATGCATTTAATAAAATGAACCGTCCTGAAGAATGTTGAATAATGTGAAATGATGTAGTTTGGATACTAATGACACAGCGTTTACACACAGCGTCCCAGGAACGCATTCGAGCCATCAAGGACAACCTGCAGTCATGTAAGAACCTACTGCACTGCAAGAGAGACGAACTACGTAAACTCTGGATTGAAGGCATCCAACACAAGACCATTGTTGCTATGCTCGATCAAATGTATGTAGCTCATGTTATGTACAATTTAACAGGGAGATGGGCAAAGATTTGATTGGAAAAGCAACATTGGCACAAAGCAGACTGCTAGAATAAATAAAGGATAGGGTCTTTTTAATGCACAAAGAACATATATAATGAATATGAGTTGGAAGAAAGCAAGTTTGAATATGTTTCGGAAACATATAAATAAAAAGAAGACGGGATAAAAGGAAAGGTTAAAAGAGGACTACAACATAAACAGATTGGAGCAAATGTAATTTACTAGTAAAACAATGTAATTGAGGAGAGAATATATGATTGCATGGATTTTACATTTAGTCATTGCTATGTCCTCTGTATCAAGAACGTATATTACCAGTTTATCTATTAAGCTGTCTTATGTGTGTGTTTACAGAGAACAAGTGAAGGACGTTGGGGGGAAGTTGCAAGGCTACATCGATAAGAAGCAGTATCTACATGCCACACAGCTCTTTGTCTCATCGTGTAAGCAGCACCTAAGTACATGCTGCATTATCTCCCACATTACATGACATATCCAAATAGTCTCGGTAGTCCCCAAATTGTTTCATACACTTTTTACATTGAAGTTACATGCAGATTAATCAGCCATCACTACTCACATGGCTCAATTTGTCCTTTATTTTCACTATGTTGGACTCAACTGTAAAGACTTTGGACTTCTGATATATCTGCTTAAAAGTAAAAAAAATCAATTTCCATTCTGAACTGTGTTCTGAATTCATGGATACAAGGAACATAGGATATACAAAACAGTCTGACCAATTCCCAACATTTTTTTATAGCAGAACTTACCTCATAGCAAGAGTCCACTATACTTGTGGTACATTTTTATTAGAAGAAGCAGCAATCATTTGCTTAGGAGCTGTGCAAAAGACAGCCATGTTTCAATACTAGGAGTAAAGTAAGTAGACTGCTTTGTTTGGTGTAAGTAGACTGCTGTGCTTGTTCAGTTTCCTTGCTGGAGGGTGATTTGTCGGAGGTGGAGGCTCTCAGAGATGTCAAGGCAGAACTACTAAGCAAGAAAGAAGTAAGCATTCATTCATATTTCACCTGCACAGATTAATGAAAGAAGCTTATATTCAGAAACCCATCTGTAGAATTATATGAAAGGTAATCGTTGTCACTATAATGGCAGCAGTAGTGAAAGTAAAACAATGAGTTGGTATTTGAGTGAACAGTAAAAGTAAAAAAGTACTTGTATCAAAAAGTATGTAAGTAAAAAAGTACAAAAATATACAGCTGTCAGATTATTCCAGTATGTGTACATTATCCAAAATGGACACATATGCCAAGCAGTTTTTTTTTAGGTAAATACTGATACCACTACTACTACGTAATAATAATAAACATTATTTACTCAATGGATCAAAAAATAAATGCAATATTATACAAAAGGAGGGAAGAATGCAAACTTAATTAAACTGCATTACAACCATTAACAGGCCCGTATGTGTGGCATAGCGTACGTTGTGCATTACCTTTTCAATGAGCCATAGTAGTTTTCAACAAACAGCATGTCTTTGCCACTGTCACCTCGCTCTGTCTGATTGACTCAAGACAAATGCACCAGAATGTTTTTCACACTTCTGGGAGTCAAGGTCAGACCTGTGCAGATAGTCACTAACTAGAGTTGACATTATAAGATGAAGTAATAGTCAAACATTATCTAGCAATTAATCAGTGAATGAATGGAAGCCAAAGAGGCCTGTCTCATTAGCCTTGTGTGAAAAGGGTTTTGGCTGAGGACTAAGCTTCAAAGGACCATTGAATCCCTTTGGACAGGCTGCAATCACACTGTTCTGGTATCACCTGCTTGTAAATGTCCAGTTAGCACAAAAGAAGCCATGATTCCTCCAAAGTGTAGTCAGTCAAGGATTACCAATGCAAAGAAAAGCCCAGTGAAGGTGCTTCATCCCTCAAGTTATAACATAAAAAGTAACTAAAAATATGGAAATAGAAAGTAAAAAAGTACAGATAAATGTACTTCGTTACAAGTAAAAAGTAATCTCTAAAAATGTACTTTGTTATAAGTACATTAAAAAAAAACTACTTAAGTACTGTAACAAAGTAAATGTACTTCGTTACATACCAGCACTGCTTTCCAGTTAACCAAAACCTTACTATGCTTACAACCCAGTTACAGTATTAGAAAGGAAATACTTAAATGTCTATATATCAAAAAACATTCTGCAGAACTAAATATTCCTTAAATTATTATTACCTGTCCAATAAACAAGTTCATTCATCCATACACACAATCAACTGTCCAAACAGCATTTGGAAACTAACTTAACAAATGTCCTTGTCTGTAATCAACTTTGCTTCGGCATTGACTGAGTGGTATACTAGCTATACAAATCTCTGATCACATGGCCATATTTGCTGCTCTAAATTTTAAAGTTAATAAAACATTTAATAAAATAAAAACAATTAACACAAGATCATTTACAGGAAACAAAATGCGGGGTTTTCTTGAAGAACTCAAAAACACAGAATGTTCCGAAGTTTTTAATCATAATGTAACAGCAGACCCTACGATAACCTATGATCAACAATTCGCTACAAAACTTGATGAAATAATAAATAGGCACTTTCCATTAAAGTCTGTTAAATTCAATAAATACAAACACAAAAAATCCAAATGGATGAATTGCAATCTCCTCTCAGAAATTAGACAAAGGGACGAACTCTACAGAACAGTCAAAATGATAGAACCTGGCACAATGGCATAGGCTTCAAAATATGTGGAACTTAAAACCAAGGTTAAACAAGTCAGAAAGCTGAAACAAGATGCCAAAGCAGATTATTACAAGTTAGAATTTAATAAACACAAAGAAGACACTAAAAAAA
Source organism: Paraescarpia echinospica (assembly GCA_020002185.1). Taxonomy (NCBI): domain Eukaryota; kingdom Metazoa; phylum Annelida; class Polychaeta; order Sabellida; family Siboglinidae; genus Paraescarpia; species Paraescarpia echinospica. The sequence continues at coordinate 53,873,059 of CM034540.1, forward strand.
CATGGGAAACTATTGCTGATGTAATGAATAAATCCAGAATCCCAAAAAAATTACCAACTCACCTTAATAAAAACGGAATCAAGATAACAGATCAAAACAAAATAGCAAATCAATTCAACACCTTTTTTCTAAACGTTGGGCCAAATCTTGCTACTAAAATCAATACTGAAGGAAAACCTAACTTCAAAACTGATATAGACAAGAAGAAAGTAGAGACAGTTTTCACATTTACACCAATTGACGAAGAACAAACTAAAACAGTTATAAATAAACTAAAACATAAGAAAAGCTCTGAATATGACAGCATTTCTAAAATTTTATTAAAAGCTTCAGTCAGTGCCTTAGCCAAGCCAATTACTTGCATAATTAATCAGTCACTGACAACAGGAAGATTTCCCAATAAATTGAAAATGGCGAAGATTGTTCCTATTTTCAAGAAAAATGATGAATAACTACAGACCTATATCACTTTTACTTTCTGTATCTGAAGTGTTTGAAAAAGCAGTTCATGCACAACTATTTAAATATTTCACTATGAATAACCTCTTATGTGTAAATCAGTACGGATTCAGAGAAGGTTATTCTACTGAATTAGCATTAACTGAAATGTTAGATCGAATATCTTTAGATCTTGATGAAAAAACTACCTATATCAATATTCCTAGATTTGTCAAAGGCCTTTGACACTATTGACCATGCAATTCTCAGCAAGTTAAAACATTACGGCATAACAAATGTAGAGTTAGATTGGTTCAGAAGTTACTTATACAACAGACAGCAATATGTTGAAGTTAACAACGTTCAATCATCTGCAGAAACAATAATCGCAGGAGTATCTCAAGGGTCAATATTAGGACCTCTACTATTCTTAATATATATAAATGATTTAGCAATGGCTAGTACAAAATTTACACCCATCATGACTGCTGACACCACCTTGCTCAGCACGTTGGGCCACTTCACAAATAACCATACAACTAACTCAACATTTAATCAAATAAATGCGGAATTAACCAAGATAACTGACTGGCTAGCAATGAACAAGCTCTCACTCAATGTAAGCAAAACGAAGATGATGATTTTTCATAGTAAACAAAGAAAATAAAAAAATAGCAACATTCCTAATATTGAGGTAAACAGTATTGCAATAGAACAAGTAACGCACTTTAATTTCTTGGTATTCTCATAGACTCGAATCTAACATGGTCTTCTCATCTCAATTACATAGCCAACAAATTGTCAAGGATATGTGGAATTATATCTAGATTAAGACACTATGTTCCAATGTACATCTTGAAAATAATCTACAATTCACTATTTTTATCACACCTGAATTATGGAATAACAGCATGGGGTCTTAATATAGGACCACGAATAAGTAAGTTGCAAAAAAGGCAGTCAGAGCCGTATCAAACAGTAAATATAATTCCCATACTGCACCTCGGTTTAAGAATCTTGAATTACTAAAGGTAGAGGGCATCTATAAACTATCATGTCTCAAACCTTTTTTAAAATATGAAAACGGAAACCTCCCAGGATACTTCTAAAACATGTTTCAAACACAAGAACATACAATAATAAGATTAAGAAAGACCAGATGGGCACCTCAACGTTTTAATAACATGGAAAACAACCTTCCAAACAACAATAATTATGATATTCAAGTAAAGCATACAAATTCAAAGTATTGTATCAGACATGAAATTTAAAAAATAATTCAAGAAAACTTTCTTTCAAAAATTGTTCTTGAAAAAATTAAAAGTAATTCATACCAAGGCTTTATAAACAGAATATATAATTAGCAAATATATATCACAATGTAACATTCAGAAGTGCTATATATGCAAGCCAAATGTACCATATCTACAGTAGACATTTTATAATCTAAAAATATTGTTATTAGTTATTCTTTAATATGTGTTGGATTATGTTTGTAAATGTAGGTTACGCTAGTTTTGTTTCAGTTAACATTAACTGACAATAATGACGTCAGTGGGTTTAGAGACAGTAGTGATAATTATTGATATTAATTGTTGGTATTACTTGTTTACTACTCTTTTTGTACTTCAATTAATAAATTTTTTTTAAAGTTATATTTATAAAGACATATTTATTATATATTCATCATGGTGGTCTGCACGTCATCGATCTTGTAGGTCTTAGTGCAGGTCTTCATAGGTCAATCATCATATATACTTATAATAATGTATAAACTGTATTATTATGTACATAATTGATCTGAAATAAAATGTAACCTTGAATATTGTTAGTGAATAAATGCAGGAAATATCAAATTCTGCATACTGGCTATTATTATGTTAACCATTTAGCATATATCTTACAAATAAATATTCGTGTTTATTCCTGTTCCATGGTCGGGTCGTCGGCGACTAAACCGGCTCCCCCACCAGGCTTACTTGGTGAGGAGGGTGTGTGGACACCCAGCTGGACTAAAAATAAAACCTGTCAAAGGGCGGAGGAGCTCCCAGTGAGCCAACGGCCATCCACAATCTGTGTGACCACGGATCAGAATTTAGTCTCCGCACCCCACAGCGAGTCGTAGAAGGTGACTGTGTGGTTAGCGTCAGGAAGGACATCCGGCTGTAAAACTTGCTCCAATATTTCTTCCAATATGGCAAGCAAACCGCATAGGCAGCAAACCGCATAGGCAGGGTACAGCCTTAAGTACTCCGTGGGCATCCTCACCAGCCTACGTCAAGTCGAATGGTAGAGGAGGAGGCACTGAATGACGGTTGCAGACTCGATGCACTGCGGGGAGGCCGGTCTGAAAGGAGAAGATCTCAGGATGTCTGTATGAGAGTGGCTACGTGGAACATTGGGAGTATGTCAAGGAGGTCTGGAGAAGTGGTGGACGTGATGGTGAGGAGGAGAGTGGATGTTGCTTGTGGAGAGGAGGCAGTGTGAAGTGGTTGGGCAGGAGTGGTGAGCGGTACAAGTTCGTCTGGCAGGGATGTGCTAATGGGAATGGTGGCGTTGGAGTGCTGGTCGCGGAGAAGTGGGTAGACCAGGTGGTGAATGTCAAGAGGGTGTGCGAGCAGATCCTGGTTGTGAAATTGCTGGTAGGGAAGCGGCTGGTGAATGTCATCTCAACGTATGCCCCACAGGTCGGCAGGACACAAGATGAGAAGGATGCTTTCTGGGATATGGTGATTGAAATTTTGTTCAGGATACCAACAGGAGAAGCAGTTATCCTGGGCGGGGACCTTAATGGCCATGTGGGGTCAGCTGCGGATGGATACGAGGGTGTGCATGGAGAGATGGGCTTTGGGGTGAAGAATGTGGAGGGAGAAAGGATTCTAGAGTTTGGAGACGTGATGGAGATGGTGGTGTGCAACACGTTTTTCAAGAAGGAAGAGAGGCACCTAGTGTCGTATGAGTCTGGTGGTCGCAGAAGTCAGATCGACTTTCTGATGGTGAGGAAAGTGGACCGTAGACTGGTGAGGAACGTGAAGGTGATTGCTGGTGAGGAGTATGTTTCGCAGCACCGTCTCGTTGTCGGAGACATGACCCTGGGCAGCAGTAGGTGCATTAAGAAACATGTGCCAAGGCTCGGAGTGTGGAAGCTTTCCGAAGAGAAAGTGAGGAATGAGTTCCGGGAGAAGGTAGCCCACTTGGCTGAGGAAGCAGCTGAAATGAAGGGCGTAAATGGGAGATGGAAAACGATGAAGAAGATATGGCTCAAGGCCACAGAGGAGATCTGCGGGTGGACAAAAGGTGTGCCTAGGCACAGGGAGACGTGGTGGTGGAATGACGAGGTGAAAAGGGTGGTCGATGAGAAGAGGAGCTGCTTCAGAAGGTGGAAAAGGACGAAGGCAGAGGAGGACAGATTGGCATACCTCGACGTGAAACGCGCAGCTCGGAGATCGGTGTGGCTGGCACAAGGTGCCAAAAGGCAGGAGTTTGTAGAGGAACTGGCAAGCGAGGAGGGAAAAACGGCAGTTCTTCAGGATCGCAAAACAGATGGTGAAAGAAAGGCGGGACTGGCACAAGCTGTGTGAAGGATGAGCTCGTAAACATCGTGACAGATAGTAAAGGAATGAAGGAGGTGTGGAAAAAGTACATGGAGAAGCTGCTGAATGTCGAGAACGCCTGGGATGGTGAGGTGGAGTGTGACGTGGTGGAGGGGCCGAGCTGCCGCATCACAGAGGAGGAAATATCAAAGGCGTTGAAGCACACTAAGACGGGGAAGGCAGCGGGTCCATCTGGTGTTGTTTCAGAAATGATGAAGGCAGCAGGCGACAAGGGCTTGGAATGGTTGACTAACCTGTGCAACAACATCGTGGCAGAGGGCTGCATTCCCGCCGACTGGAAAAACAGCATCCTAGTCCCTCTATTCAAAGGGAAGGGCGATCCCCTAGAGTGTGGTTCTTTCAGGACCATCAAGCTCCTGGAGCAGGCCATGAAGGTCATGGAGAGGGTGCTAGAGGTGAGAATGAGAGAGCAGGTGCAGATCAACGAGATGCAGTTTGGCTTTATGCCAGCGAAAGGGGCGACAGATGCCATCTTCATCGTGCGACAAATGCAGGAGAAACACCTGGCCAAGAAGAAGAAGCTCTTCCTAGCCTTTGTCGACCTGGAAAAGGCATTTGACAGGGTACCAAGGAAGGTGATGAGATGGGCCATGAGAAAATCGGGTGTGGAGGAGTGGCTGGTGAAGGCAGTGATGATGTTGTACAGTGAGGCGAGCACCGTGGTGAGGACAGGGCATGGAGACAACAGCAGCTTTGAGGTGAAGGTGGGGGTGCTCCAGGGCTCAGTATTGAACCCACTGCTGTTTGCCATTGTGATGGACGTGGTGACGAAGGAGGCGAGAGGAGGACTGCCCTGGGAGCTGCTATATGCAGATGATTTCGTCCTTATGGCAACGACCAGGGAAGAACTAAGAAGGAAGCTGGTGGAGTGGCGCACGAGATTGGTGGCCAAAGGACTGAAGGTGAATGCCGGGAAGTCGAAGGTGATGGTCAGCATAGGTGACAGAGGAGTGATGTCAAAGTCTGGTGCATGGCCATGTGGAGTCTGTAGCAAGGGTGTAGCCACAGACTCGCTTCAGTGTACATTGTGTATGAAGTGGGTCCACAGGAGAAGCAGTGGTGTGAAGTGCAGCCTGCAGGCAGTGAGCGCAACGTTTGTGTGCAAGAGGTGTCGAGGAGAGGTACCACCTGCAGAAATGACGGAAGAGGGCTTGGAAGTGGATGGAGAGACATACAACAGAGTAGACAACTTCTACTACCTGGGCGACATGCTAAGTGCGAAGGGTGGGTGGATGCAGCAGTAACAGCGAGAGTGAGGTGTGCCTGGCAGAAGTTCAGGGAGTTAAAACCCTACCTGACTTCCACAGCGCCCCCCCCCCTGAAGATGAAGGGCCAGGTGTACACAGCTTGTGTCAGAAGTTGCCTGTTGTATAGGTGTAAGACGTGGGCCATGAGGACCTATCATGACACGAGGATGGAAAGGGTTGAGATGAGGATGGTGAGATGGATGTGTGATGCTTCACTCAGCGACAGACAGCCCAGTGCAGAGTTTAGAAGAAGAGTAGGAGTGGAGGCGATTGGGGATGTGATCAGAAGAAGCAGGCTGAAGTGGTACGGGCATGTAGAGCGAAAGGACGACAAGGACTGGGTGAAGGGCTGTACAAAGTTAGTGGTGGAGGGGACAGCATTGACATGTATTCCTTTAAATGGAGGTAGTATGGATTGGTGCATATTCCGGGTATAAATGTTAGAGTACAAGATTATTTAATAATTTGGTAACCGCTTTACTATATCAGTGTATTTGAATATTTCAGAGAATGAACAAGAAATAAGTGATTTTTTTGTTCTATAGCAAATGATTTGGTTGTCACACAGACAACAAATAGGAACAAATTCACGTGACCAATGGCTAATTAATTTGTTGTAGACAAGTGGTAAAAACACTAAGAATTTTTTGCCCTGCATTCCTCACAGGAAAATAATAAGAGGAAGAAAATCTGTCCTGTCTATATACCCCCAAAATTGAGAGCATGTAACAAGAAACAGGAATATTATTCAGATAGGCCTTATAAGAAGTGTACTTTGACACGTGTTGTCCCTGTAGGAGCTGTATGAGTTGTTGGTGGAGGAACTGCATAGACAGATCTACATCAAGTCAACGAGTGGTGTCGTCAAGGGTTTCCAGCGACACGGGTCGCTACGCAGCAGTGCCCGTGGCGATAAAATGGCAGTTGTTAAGGCAACGGTGCCACAACAGTCAACGGAAGCAGATTTGTGTAAGTCTAAAAAAAGAAAATTTTTATATAATAATAAAACTAATAAACATATGGCGCTAACATCATATTTGCAAATCCATCACAAACACTAAAGTTTTACTTCTCTCAGTGGAATTCCCTGTGAATTCTTGGAAACAACGGCAATGTGTCTATAGTAATGATCACATATGCTTTACACCTGCTCAGACTTTCCGCTAGCACAAACTTGTTCACAGTGAATGCAGATCATTTTGTCTGGTTATGTTGATACCAGTAAGCTGACATATGATGACTACATAAATGCATCATGCTGTTAAACTACCGAATACTAGCAGCATTTTTATTTGTTCTGTGACTGAACCCGGTAACATAATGACAGCAGCGTCCATTTTCAATGACAGTTGACAGCGACGGGTGCAGACCAATCAAATGCAGCCACAACGTAAACACCATGCCAGTAGACATAATACAATTACAAATAAATAATAATATGATAACCCTTGCTGCTGCAGTGGCTGAGCAGAATCTAAAGCGACTGACGACTGTGAATCTAGACCGCTTGGTGGCACCACGTCACATCACCGAGGACCTGGACACTGACCCAGAGATGGACGTTGTCCACTTCATAGCTGTCCTTGTTGAGTCATTGGCAATGCTCAAGAAACTGCCCGAGGCTGTCGAGGTATTCATTGGCAAACACATGAAGACAAGATTATGTAGATTTTGTTTGTTTTGAAATATTCAGAATTTAATAATGTCAGAGTTAAGTTAAAAATGATACTGTATACTGTCAGTAAAATGTCTTTTTCTACCTATTCTCTTCTGGCCTCATGGTCCATAAGACTGCCATGCCACTTCTCCACCTTACTCCATCTCTGGCTCCACATTTGGCATCACTACATGTTTTCCAATCCCAATCCATTTCAATCTTCTATTCTTCACGTCAAAGTGATCTGAATAGTGAGGTGACCATATTAGCAGGATTACTTCCTGATACTTTACTTTTATGGAAATATTTTGGCAGTGTCTTAAGGTAACCATAACTGAGATGGTTGTGTAACTGATGTGACCATAAAGCAAGGTTCAACTGTTCAACTTGTCTTGTTGATTGCACTTTCATTTGTAGATTTAACATCACAATCAATAAAATTTAACAAAGGTTATAACAAACTAAATAATTTTAAATTTCATTGAAACTTCATTTACGTAAACTTAATGCTTTTGTCAAGTAATGTGCCCAATATGAAGTCTGTTCATTACGAACTCATGTCACTAAGTGCACTCAAACATGATCACTTACTTGTCACAAAGCAACCAGCTCATCGATTGTTGCTGATGTCACCAGAGTATGGGCCGCTGAGCATGTCCTACCCTTTAGCACGGCTAGCAACAGTGCGGCCTGCTGTTTCAGTCAACATGAAATTGAAATCGCAGAATTTAAAATAATTTTAGATATCACCATAGAGATAATAATCTGATGTACAAGTTTGTTGCAGAATTGAGCGAATGCTCAACCTTGCATTATATTCGCTGCCGTATATATATATTGCAGTGCTAAGCATTTGCGATGTTCAAATGGCAATAACGCAAAAACTAAAAACAACTCCTGGGTACATCCAGAAATATATTTGTAGATACAAATTTCATATTTACTGTGATATCAAAAATATTAAATCCTATTGCAAGTTTAAGCATTCACTATGTTCAAATGACAATGACTCAAAAAGTAAAAACATTCTTAGGTACATACAGTGACACATTTGTAGGTAAGATTATTATCTTTATGGTAATATAAAAAACATTAAATTCTGCGATTGCAATTTCAAGTATGGCTTGAAACACCAACCCGCATAGATGCACACCATGCTAAATCCAAGCAGCCCTTACTTTATTGACATCACCAGTGGTTGCTAAGTGTTGCATTAAACTGCAGAAAATGTACAGAAAAACGCTACCAAAAGGAGCCTTGACGGAGAGCATTAACAAATTATCTGAATAGTAGAACACTATTTTTAGAGTATATTTAATTCAGATTGGGAGTAAAAAAGGTTCCTTTCACTTACTCTTTAATGAATTTGTTTTTAAATGATTGTGACCTTATGATATAAGTTCATATTTGTGTGGTCTTATCAGTATTTAAAAATGCTTCATTTCAGTCACTGCTGAGTCGCATTCGGCCCGGGTTGCTGGCGATAGTTCAAAGGTCGTCTCAACAAGTTGCCGACAAGTAAGAACACTGAGCTTTATCTAAAATGGTATTGTTTATTAATTCACAAGATGATAAGATTTGTAATTTTATTAAGCGAGAAAGACTATTGGATAGCTTTTAAATTGACATTTACTTGTCATGTAAACCACTTTGCTCACTTTTGGATAATATTATGCATTTTATGTGGTTAACCAGATGACATCCCACTAAGCATACTTCTGCTTCATACTTTGAGTTCAAATCATGAGCATAATGAAATCAATTCATATATAATTTTAGAGTTTTTTCTCAGTTTTTGTTTCTGCCAGTCTGAAGTTAGACAACTTATTGTAAAATAAATCTTCAGTTTTATTGATTTTTCATCTTGTTTCATTGGTTTACAAAACGTTGCCTGTGAATAAGAAATGTTTTACAACCATGCATGCTTGTAGAAGACTGAGATCTGTTGTTGTCTGACAGTGCGTATCTGGAGGGAGAGAACATTACACAGCTGTATCAGCCTCACTTCCTGCTAGAGCTGCTGGAGCTCATCTTTGAGCAGTTCCACATCGTTGCACGCACTCACCAGGTGGTGCTAGCAAACATGCAGCGAGTGAAGGTGAGTGGTCGAGTAATGAGATACATAAAATGATGACCTTGTCCTTCTCGTCCTTGACCCCTTGTGGGGTGGGGGACAACAGCACTTGGTCTGTTCCACCCTCTTGATGAGTTGTCTTCATCTATTCACTTCCTCTGTGGCTATTCACCCCTGCTCTTTTTACATCTCCCCTTATGTTATCTAGTTTAATTTTGGTCTATCCTCTGTCACCCTCTTGTGTGTTCATGTTGTTGTGCAACTCCAGGAGAAGGCAGGCAAGATGTCTGGGCCATGTGATAAGAAACCATACATCATTTAGTGACAACGGGAAAGAAGCACAAGTTAGCAGGGTATCACCCAATACACTGTGGACCAAAGAGTGGCACTGTCATTTGTAGTGTTGTAAGTAATTGTTCATGGTTCTAATAATGAATGAGTTACTTAAGTTTTATACATTTCAAATAAGTTTTTTTATGAAATAATGTTAACTTTGTGTTTTCTTGTGTAGAACACCAATCCTGCCATGGCCGACGTTCAGTTGTACGACACAGTGGAGGTCTGGGTGAAGACACAAGCCGTGGTTAGTGCAACATCTGACCAATCACTGACCAGTCACTGACCAGTCAATGACCAGTCAATGACCAGTCAATGACCACGCACTAACCAGTCACTGACTAGTCACTGACCATGCACTTATCAGTCACTGACCACACACTGACCAGTCACATTGCAATGTAATACATTACTATTACTTTGTTTCCTTCCTGTTACTGTTATATGCTGAATTCTTTCTATTACTATTACATTTTTCATCGAACATTTTATGGTATAATGCACTATATGCATAAATGCAATAAGTACAATTGTTTGACTCAATCTCAAGAAGTTAAACAAGTAGGTGAATAAAAAACTAACTTGCCATTTATTGATACCCATGCCCAAAGTATTTGAAATAATATTTAAGAATTTACTTCCATCATCATCATTAGGGAAGTATTATAAAGTAAGGATAGAACATATGTATTCCATTTCATATTTAAATACCGAACTGGAATGAAAGACAAAAGCAATAGTCAATGCCACATAACTTGGTGGATTATATTACAGTCTAATTAAACCACACTATTGGTGCTTGGTGGACAGTTGGCTCAAGTATAAATACATCCGGATGTTTTTCACACCCACTGTAGTTTAGGCTGAATTGTGTGCCCCATGGAGGCAGTCACTAAACCCACTGGCTTACTTGAAAAGGGTAGTTGGCAACTTGGCAGAACTGGCTTCAAAGCAGTGAAAGTCCAGTTTAATCCCTTTAATCAATGCAATAATCACACTGTACCAGTGTCTCTTGCTATGTAAACGCTCATAAAACTCTAGGGTAAAACTTCACCAGGGCCATGCTGAAGTTGACAGGGGAGCAACTATAAAACCTGGAGAAACTAGTGGAATCTACAACCTAATCAGATGGAATTGTTATGTAGTTGAGATTCAGTTTAAATGTTCATAAAAGTAATATAAACGTAAAAGAACAATTACTATTACACTGCTTTCTTTTACTATTACATTGAGTTTTTGTTCAAACTATTCAATATTTGTAATCGTTACTATTACATATTACTATTACCCCAGGCATGATCACTGACCACACACTAACCATGCACTGATCAGTCACTGACCACACCAAACCAAATGTTATCTGATCTAATGTTGTAGATCACATACTTGCATGTACATATTACTATTACCCAGAAGCCACCTTTAGACGAAAGACATCGAAAAGTTGGAAAGAATACAAAGAAGAGCAGTTAAATCTGAGGAGAGCACAGCATGAACAATCCATAAAACAATGGGCCAGTGGTGTAATGGAATGGTCCAAATTAAGACTTATTTCGAGAAAGCATAGCATGAACAATTCTTAAGACAAATTCCTAGAACAGTGATTCAATGTAAGGCTCTTAATTGGGAGGATCAGGTTTCAGTTAATCTTGCTGCCATTTTTATGCTAGGGCAATTTGTTTTACTCAGTTCACACGGCTGAATACACAAGTGCCTGGTTGTAGACATACACTTGCACACATGCATGTACTTTCAATGGTTCTACGGACTTATAGAAGTACTTAAATTTTTTAAAGTGTGATGTCTTTCCTTAGAGAACTTAGCATGAACAATGCCTGAAGTGATGTTGTTTCTTAGAGAATGTACCATGAACAATGTCAGTTGTTCATTACAGCTGCAGCTGTTGCTGAGTGATTACCTTGACATCCGCAACACGACGACCGCGGAGGGCCACAGCCGTCCCAGCTTTGATGAGCCAACCACGGAGGTGGCCAGCTACTTCACCAGGAAGACAAAGGCCAAACCAAAGAAGGTAAGAAACAGCCATGATGGTCAGGCTTGCTGTTATTCATAGAATATTATTTAGATTGGGTTGTTCATTCAAACCCCGTAGAAAATGAACTTCTTGAATTCATGCAAACACGTTCTGCTAAACTAGTTGCATGGCTATCAATGATTACCGTAAACAGTACAATGAAATCTGCACAGAATTTTTACCTGTAAAGATAATATCTTTTTTGAAGAGAGGGGGTTTAGTTTACCCTGTTTTATGAAACCTTCCAAAAATGAACCCCCTGGTCTGAACCCCAAATGCCCCCCATTCATGGGATGATGACTTCCAGATGATGCAATCATTCTGTCTACTAGCCAAACAAACATTTGTGCTGATGGCACCATTTTTGGACAAGATGAAAGAAAAGCATTTTGGCCACTGCATCGACTCCATTTTGGAACCCAACTTTTTATTGCATTCAACTCATAAAGCGAACACCATCCCGTGCTCCCGCTCACAATTTTCTGCCAAATGAATTATAATTCTAGCAATGATTACCAATGTAGGCTGTAGACGTAAGGTCAAACTGTATTGAATTCATGCAGTAAGGATACACTTTAAAAAAAGCAGATTGTCTACCTTTAACTTCTGCCAAACAAAAATATTGGGTGGTTTCCTATGACATCTCAAATATGGACAAATATGGAGGTAGAGGGGTCACAAAAAACAGAAAACTATCAAACACTTGAATGGAAACGTATTAAGGTAGCTGGGGCTGGTATCATGACAGTTGATTTCTTTATTTTTTTTCTTCATAGAACATTAGTAGGTGTCAGTATGAACATGTGTACTATTAAAAAAACCAAGGCACTAGCGCCATATGTCACCAATCTGTTCTTTAAACACTAGTATTTTTAGTGTGTCTGTGGAAAGTCCCTTTTTAGATTCTTGGAAACTGACGATGTTTTCATAGTGACGATCACGTGTGCGTCAGCCCAGTTCAAACATAAATTCGTTCACCGTGAACGCAGATCATATTGTCTCGTTATTCTCATGCCACTATGCTGTTGTATTATAATTACCTAAATGCATCACACTGTCAAACCACCAAATACTGGCGATAGTTTTGTTTATTCTCCAATAATACCCGACGTCTGCCGCCAGTTGTAATGACATGTGACTGACCCCACCAGGTGTCAATCAATCTTGTCTACCACAACAAGTTCAACACGTGGCCCTTCGTAACACAATATCATGAGACAACTTGGCGGGAAAACCTTAGGGGGAAATCTCAGTAATGGAAGTGTCTGTCAAATCGTGTTGAAATAAGCCACATGCCAGTGAAAAGGTCACATTTCTAAGCAAAAAACAAGCATTTGGTCAGTAACAACCAGGAAGTATTACTTAATGTAATTTTTTATAAAAACTACAATACTTACAAAGTCATAACTTGGCATATGAACTCGACTGGTGTTTACCCAAAATTGCACAGGATGGTTTTATGTTTGGTGAAGGGGTCGTGCCAAAAATGCAGTACGGATTTTTGCTGTCTTTCAACATTGTAGCAAAATGTTTATGAAGCTGTATCAAACTGAAGATGCATTTGTTTACAAAAAAGGGTGATTTTTGACATGTTTTAATTGTCTTTAAACACATTTAAATATCTCTAAACAACAGAAAAAATCAATTCTTTTTGGTCTGGAGTATTGTTTAATGTGTTAGGCATTGTTTGAGAATTTTTTTTACTATATCTTCAAAACATTTATTAATTTAAATCAAAACAAGCATGTCATAGGCACCCTTACCACCTTAAGAGCATGTGTAAGACATGGACTGAAGAGCAGCAACAACTGATCAGTGCTGGACGTGAGAACAACAGGGCCTGGAGAACTACAGGAACAAGGAGGATTGATGATTTTAGGGAACAGATTAGAACTGAGTTTAGCTCAATGAGAAGAAAGCAGTGGTATGGTAAAGAAAAACAAGTAAAGCAGGGCAGCTACATGGAGACACCAGTTCTCTTTAAAAAAAAAGGAACTATAAGTAAGCGTGTTTGTGTGCATACATGAATGTGTGCCTGCTTGCATATGTGTACTTATACGGTTTTGCAAAGCTTGCTAACAAAGGTCAAACCTGCCGAAGGAACTTGAAATCTGGACAATTGACGAAGACGATGTTAACTCAGAATACAGCACAGCAAACTTTACAAACTCCTGATGTACAAAGTACAAATGAATTGAAAACGTTTTTATGACGTTTTGTACAATGAACATTTCGTGAAACAGGCCCTGGACTGCCATGTTGGAAACGATTTCACGAAGCGGGAACCAATCATTTATACAACAATTCCTAATTTAAATCGATTCTTGAAACTTGTATTGTTACGACACTGTCTCCAAGCTAAAGTGCCCTCTGGATAAATCAAACCCCCAGTGTCCCATGGTAATACTTCTAAGTTGTAGTTATCAGAAGTTCCACTTAGCAGGGCTTATGTTTTAGCACCTTAGTTATAGATACAGGCCCGGGACTGAGGAAAAAGATTGACTTAAGTCGTAACTAAGCAAAAATTGGCTAATGCGAGTTTGAGTTATTGGGAGGGCTCTGTATACAAATATCCACAAAGCTATTCATATGTTGTAAGATTGCTTAGAGTTACATCATTTTCGTCAGATGTCCGTCAGTGACAATGTTTCGTATTTCAATTATCGCTTCATATATGGTTTGAACGCTTTGTGAAACCTGGCAGTAATAGATGTCCACTTGTTATCTATATATAATGCGATAATGCGGATCTACATAAGTGCCCATGTCCGCTCACCCCAACTTTTAGAATATCTCGACCTAATGGCGATAATGTGGTCAAATGCGCTGGTACCCTGTGTCAATGTGAGGTATCATTGATATCCTGTGTGTCAGTGTGAGGTGTCATTGATATCCTGTGTCAATGTGAGATATCATATATATTCTGTGATACATGTGAGATATCATTGATATCTTGTGTCAGTGTAAGGTATCATTGAAATTCTGTGTCAATGTAAGTGGTGGCTGTGTGTTGCAGTTTGCATTGTTTCGGTTTGATGCGTCATCTCACGCCATCAGTATGAGTAGCTACATGAGGGAACAACGACAGGAGTTCTATGGCTTGGTGAGTGCACCAGTCATTTGTCCACATCCAAAATAGCAAATCAAAATGTCTGTCACCAAGATAATTTTGTCACACAGTTTGCATACCTCTTGAGGTAAAAAAAATTGTCAACACAACCTGGAAACATTCTCTAAAGCCAGAAATATACTTATCAGTATTTTGATGTCTAGATATCATCTATCCATGATTTCAAAATGGCAGACGTGGTCTATCACTATTTTCTCATATCGGAACTTCTAAGTCACATAGAAGGTTGGTTATAGTTTCAACACATACATTAAAACACTCTCAAAAAACCACACATATTCTTAACAGTATTTTGGTAATAGGTTATGGTGTCCATCTTGGATTTTAAAATATTGATCAAAAAACCTTTGCTCCTTGTTTGTTTAAATGCTGGATACAAAATGTAGATAACAACTTCTAGTATTCTCACTCATGGCTTTCCCGTATTCTCACTTTCACCCTTATAATATCCTTATCACTCTCAGCTTTATATTATTCTTAGAGCCATGAGGCTCACCCTGACATTGTTTCCCCAAATAGTCAGGGAAACAGTGTCACTCTTCAACCAACCAATCAGATAATGAATCACTTATGCAAACACTCTCATGAGAACTATTAGCCAGGCCAATGTGTTGGTGTAATTGTGTTGGGAGAAACGCCCAAGAGACTATTGGCTACGTGTGATGTTATAAGCTATTAGCAGAGAGTTTGAAGCAGTGGCTGATGGTGAAGATGTTGGGAATAGGGAGAAGCTCTGGGAAACACGGAGAACACAACCGAGGCTGGAAAGGCACAGTTTGTGTGTAAACCTACGATCACTAACATAACAAGTAAGTGTCTCCTACTGGTAGCTGTGTTGAGCTACTGTCAAACAACAGATACATCACTTAGTAACAAATACACAATTGGGTCATTCCATGCAGGCCAACTCAGCTAGCTTTCTGACATCTGACAATCTCAAATTTCAATGAAAAAATGCAAAAAAACCTTTGGTTGTATAATGGAGATGTGCAAAATGTCAAGCCTCAACTGGGGGGTCATGTGGTAGCACCTAACAGGCAGCAAGCCAAATTTAACTCGCTGTGTCTAATCATGTTTTCACAGGATTAGACGATGAGCTGCTGATTCATACCATCACTACACACTGATGAAACTTCAGTGATTGTCGTGATGTAGTTTTTATGTATCTACAAAGTGTATATTATCTAGAATTTTAATTAGTTTTATATATAGTGCGCCTTTGGACAGACGCCAGCCATCTGTGATGCCTACACATTTCGAGGACCAGAAGTCTTTGTAGGCCCGACAAAGCCAAAGCAAGTTACCTAATTTGATTGGTTGCAATTACCAAGGTTATTTTTCATGATGTGTTTACCGAATACCATTCGGACTTTGCACCCAGCCTCTATGGGTGTCACTCTGCGATTAGCGGATACACTACGTGCATTGATCAGACGCTTGGGACTATCCGTAACGTGCCCATCTTTACGTGGCAAATGAGGGGGCCTTTGCAAGCAACATGTGATTCAAACATGCATTACACACCGCTTCAATGTTGTTCCACAGGCTGTAAATGCTGCCGGTGCAAATGTATCCCTGCTGATTAATCTGTGTGTCATTAAACAACATGACATTCCACTGACAATATGTTGTCTTAATGCTCGTTCAGTCAAGAACAAGCTCCGTCGGTGGCAGATTTTGTTATTTCCCGGGACATCCCATTAACTGAGACATGGCTAGGAACCGACACTAATAATCAGGTTATAAACGAACTCTGCCATCTGGTTACACAATACAACACATCTCTCGACCCGGTGAGAAGCGCGGTGGAAGTATGGCCGTACTCTACAAATGCGGATTGACCATTAAGACTGGATTGTACAAGGAATGGCAAGTTTACACATTTTGAACATATGGTCATTTCCATTGATGTGATTGTGAGATTGTGCATCGTTTACCATCCGTCTCCCTCTAAGCGAAACTGTGTTTTTCGACGTGTGGAGTTTGTACTTGGACTACCTTGTTGTTATAACCAACGATGTAATCATAACAGGTGACATCAACTTCCACCTCGACAATTCTAACGATGCAGATGTGGTGCACTTCAATGGCACATTGGAAGCTCACGGATTGGTACAACACGTGGTGGGATCCACACACAAGATGGGCCATATCTTGGATGTTGTCATGATGTGGGATATTAGTACCTTGTTGATTGGGATGTCAACAGTTTCTGAGCCATGTCTTGACCATTTGACCATGTGTTTTAAAATTAACTTAATGAAGCCAGACAGCATTTGCAGCTGGTCACTTTCAGGAAGCTATGGGACATTTTTATTCTTGAATTTATCAAGGATTTAACATCAATTTTGAACAACACTGATAAGCCGCTAAATGAACTTGTACACGCCTATACTATGGGAATTGCAGCAGTTGTTGACCAACACGCTCCCGTTCAAAGAAAGTTGATAATTCTGAAACCAAACGTGCAATGCTATTCAGATGAACTGAGACACGTAAAACACACATGCAGGCGAGCAGAGATGGTATGGCGGCGAACCAAACTCACCGTTTATCGACATCAAATTAACGAGACATTTGATGGGTAACATGGGACATGTAATCTTACCAATCCATGAATCGGCCGAACAGTTAGCGACTACTTTCAGTGACTTTTATATGGACAAAGTCGCTACTATCCGACAACGATATCGGCAACCCAAGTGACATCTATGAAACAGCATTGGATGATAACGTCATGTTTGACGGAATCCCGCTTCAAAGGTTTCTGTCAGCCACCCACGATGAGGTGAAGCGAATAATCACAAATTCGCTGAACAAGTCATGTGATTTAGACCCAATTCCTACATATCTTTTGAGGCCATTGATTACAGCCATTATCAACAAATCGTTGGCAACGTCAGTGATACCCGTATGTTTCAGACGTGCAGCTGTGAGACCATTGCTTAAAAGCCCAGGCCTCGATAAGGAATTTCTGAATCATTATCGGCCTGTGTCAAACCTACTATACGTGTCGAAACTTCTCAAGAAAGTGGTTGAACACCGTTTGAAAGATCACCTGAACATCAACAATCTACACGATATTCACCAATTGGCATACTGAAATAAGTACTGAACCGAGACAGCTCTAGTAAAAGTATCCAGAAAATAGTATAGAAAACGAGGTTGTAGCGCTGCTGTGTGTGGTTGCTCCTGGTCTGTCTATAATCTCTATTTATCAACGTTTTGAAATCCTGGATTATCTTTGTGCTGTGTATTGTAAGTCGTGAACATACAATTCTTACAAATGGAAGGTCTGTGACTTTATATATCTTTAATCGTACGTTTTACAGTGACTTAAAACTGCCCTTTATTTTGGGGCGTGGCTGCTGCTATCAACCTGTTTGACCTACACATAGACATGTCTGTGCTACCAAGCTGCGGTCACTGTACCAGAACATTGCCTGCTTGTGGTAGTGTCCTCTGAAGCATGTCGCTGTCCATAACATTGAATCTATGGAAATGCATGCAGCTGCCTATTCAACCGTGGACGGAAACAGTTGAGAGATTGCATTTGTGTCGGCGACCAAAGAGGCATGGCACAACAGCTGGAATAAGACGACGGTTCAGACCAATAACCAGGGTGGCCAGCGGATGGTGCCACCAGGTCAGTTCTGTTTATAAACAAACAGGTGTTAACAGTTGATTGCACGGACCTCGATGGGCTCGGGTCTCGATGGGCTTGGGTAATGGGTCTTCCATTGCACAAAGCTCCTATCATCTTTGTGCGAAGTTCGCCCTGATTAACGCAAGATCCATTCGCAAAAAGGCGCTACTTGTGCACAACTACATCGATGAGCATGAACTGGACGTCATCGCCTTAACGGAAACTTTGCTCGCAGAAAGCGAAACGATTGTCGAATCCGAACTGTGTGGTGAGGACTTCACGTTCGTTCACCAGCTGCGCAGTGGGGCCCATCGTGGAGGTGGTGTAAGAGTACTGTTTTGAAAGACATTGCAGCTAGTTTCATGTGCTGACATTGATACTCATGTCAGTGAGACTTGTTGTGTTATTCTGCGTAATATCCGTATTGATTGCACCACTCGCGTGATCGTTGTCTACCGACTGCCAACGTCCAACTTCCGCTCCTTCCTTGATGTTGGGAAGGTTTTACTCATCGCCGCGGCCCACCCTCCACATGCACCGAAGCAACGAACTTGGCTGATTTGCTGGAGACTCATGGCTTGGTACAACATGTGCAAAGCGCACCACATGAGCGCAATAACATCCTGGACCTGGTTATCATGTCGGGAATAGCCACTACAGTTGAGCCAAAAACTCTTCTCACTGATCACCGTGTGATTGAATGCAGATTATGCCAACCTAAACCAGAGCGCATGACGCAATGGCTCCAATACCGCAAGTACTCAAGTAATGAATTTGTAAAGCGCCTTTGAGCAGTTTAGGCTGAAAAGGGCGCTATATAAATATGCATATATTATTGTGTTTTCATCCAAACACCGAATTAGTCAGGTGAACGACTTGTCCCTCACAATCAGAGGCAGACTACTACACGCTGTGCAATCCGTGAGAAATCTTGGAGTTATTACGGACAGTGGCTTGACAATTGAGAAACAGGTGAATACGATCTCCAAGTCCTGTTTCTACCACATCCAAAATATTGGCAAAGTCGGGCAATACATCACAAATGATGCCTGTAAGATTCTAGTCCACGCACTGATAACAGCTCGCCTGGACTATGGAAATGCGCTGCTGCAAGGTTTGCGTCAAATACTAATTGAATGTTTGCAGCTTATACAGAACTGCACTGCTCGCCTAATCAACAGGACACGCAAGAGCGAACACAATGCCTGTGTTATGTGAACTACATTGGCTGCCATTAAAATACCAGCTCCGCTTTAATACACCTGTACGTATAAAGTGCTCAACCGATCAGGACTGGCATACATGAATGACATTGTGCAGAAACATCAACCAACTCATACCTTAAGATCAACGGAGAAGTCACTTCTCATCGTACCTATGCTACGGACTGTAACTTATGGTGAACGTTCTTTCAGCCGACATGCGGCCATACTGTGAAACGACTTGCCTGAGAACATTAAACAACTGAACACTCAGCTCTTTCAAGAGACACTTAAAAGCAAATCTCTTTAAACTGGCGTGCGACTGATGTGATCGAGTTACGCTCTCGTTTTAGTGACATTGCTATATACTAATGATTTACGTGTAATGTTTTATTCATGTGTGTATTATAAGTGTAATTTCTATGTGTTTATTTATTTGTTATGTTTAAATCGGCTCTTTTGCACTATTTATTTTAAAGATTTTTTAGTTTAATTTAATTTATGCAGTTTTATGTAAAGCGCCCAAGAGCATTTTATCTCAAGTGGATTCAGATGCTATATAAATTCTGATATTATTATTAACTGCAGATATTTTTTGGAGATATAGACAATTGAAAACAGGGTATCAGAGTAATATGATGTGTCTAGTTTATAGTAAACAATACAGATATACTTGTGTATGAATAGGCTTTGTGCATTAAATGCAGCATGGCTGAATGCTTCCCAGAGAAGTCAAGGTGGTGTTGAAGTTAACAGGGGGTGAAGTGTAAAGTGCTTTAAACAGTCCTAAGGACTGGATACTGCATTGTTATATAATTTATCTTTACCTTTTTAAAAGTTTACTATTACCATAGATTAGACTCTTTGTTTTGATGACATAAGTTATTAAAATGGTGGTTTGGTTTGCAGCTATCTACAATCCACTGCAGAAGTTCATGGGAGAGATAGAGAAGGCGACAAACACATCCCCGGGGTTTGTTCACATCACACATCTTACATTGATCAGGGCTACCCAGAAATATTGGCTTGCAAAATTTCAGTAGAACATCTCTAAAGAGGCCACTTATGTGACTGAGATAAAGTCTGATAAACGTCAGTGTAAACAAGTGAAAAAGCTGCAGCTGCTAATTTGACCCCATGTATGAAAGCAATTTTATGTTGTGGCTTACTTTGATGTTTTCACCTGTGGTGTTTTGAGACCACCCCAATACAGCCAGTAATGTAAGAGTTCATTCTCAGTTGCCTTAATCCATTGCTAATGAAGCCCAATGATGTTCACACAAGTAGTGAGTGGGTATGTTAATTAGCATGCATGATTCGTGTGGTAAAAGTGCATACTATCAAAATCGTTGAAATAATTGACTTTGATTATTAGATTGGTTAGCCTACCATATGGTATGGTAAATAGAACCCAGTCACTTCCACTTTATCACTGATTATGGCTGAAACTGATCAAATTAATGTAATGGTTTGTCTGATGATTTTACACAAATTATATAATAATAATAAGATAAATTCTGTTGCACTAAATCCTTGGAAACCATGCTCAGAGGCGCATCATGACAGAAGGATTGGTCAATCTCAAAATCCATAAGCAGTATTCCAGTTGTCAACAGATGGGTCAAGGAGCTATGGTGGATAAGCAAGGTTGTAAAGAAAAATAATTTTTTAATGACGACACAATTTTGTAATAATATTTTCAACTGATCTAACACTAAGAGGGAGCATATTCCAAAGAGTTGGTGGGAAAGCAGAACGAATAATACTGATTTTATTCTTAAAGTGACTAGAGAATGAGTCACAGAGAGACTTAATTGTTACATGGTCAGGTCTCGATGGGGCAGGCCATGTATGTAGAATGTTATTGATGCAATTCTATAAATGACGTGGTTATCAGACTTATTTATGACCATATTTGTATAATAATCTGATTTAGCTTTGGCCGTTTGTTACAGAGGTGACATTGCTTAGCATAGCGCGACCTGTCTAAATGCGAGCGTGATTTGCGTCATACATGCTCTAAATAACGACGACACCTTTTAGATAGTATAATATAAGAATTATTTATAAAAGGGATAATGTGGTACAGTTGTTAATGTAACAATATATTGTATTTTGCATGTGAAATGACTCTAAGGAAAGACGAGTGACAAAATTGAACCGAGGAGGGACCTTTAAGCTAGTTCTGGAGTGTCCACCAGGGGTGGATGTTGACAACAGTCACATGACTGTGTGACGGTTGTTTGTAGGACATGTACACTGCAGGGGTTTGTTACCGAGTTCATTGAAAACATTTACCTGGGCCATGTTTTGTACAGCATACAAAGCAACATCGACATGACCACAAAAGGTTTGTTTCATGTACCACTAATACACGTATTGTACAAATTAGAGATGTTGCACTGATGTTTATAAGTTGGCTGTTTGATGCTGAAATACTCTGATGGTAATCGATAAACATATTGAGTGTAGACTTCCTGAGGCAATGTGGCCTGGATGAAAGAGTTAGTACAAAAGGATACAACAGAATCTGTTGCACAGTTTATTGTTGAGATGTAATAATTCTTATTGAAAAGATAAATTTGCTAAATTCTGAACTTATAGTCCTGATAAAATGTACCAGGTACATATCATTAATTGTAAACTTATTGAGTTAAAATTGTCCTGTTTCAGTAACATGCGCACAAGTGCACACTGAATGCAAGCGTGCACGGATGCGCGCACACCCACACACACACACACATGCACACACACACGCACGCACCGTTGAGATAAGCCTACTTGCCCTGACTCTGAGGTTGTGTGCTCGCCGTAAACAAACCTGTGTTTTCTTCCTCTAGGGGATGGCAGTGGTAAACCCTCTCTTTCTGTCTTCTTGTTCGCGTTGTGTTTTTGTTGAGTCAGTTGATGTCGGCATGTCGTTCTGGTTACACTTCATTTGCTCTGATGGTTTCGTAACACCAGTTATAGACTTTCACCTAACACGAGAAAACGTTTCTGTGTCAAGATTCAAACATTTTACTTTCACAACGATTCTGTTAGGTTACATGCTTGTAGAAAGGCTGTTAAGTGTTGTTATCACTGTGAACACATTTTGTTTGGAGGTTTTTGCAGTTTTAGTGTTTTTTGTTTCCCTTTATAAATGGAAATTAATATGTTTTGTGCCTAAGCATAAAGCAATCAAATAATATTGATGTGCTCAGTTTAATGTTGACAACACTTGTGTTATATTATATATAATGTGATGTAACATCGTTTGCTCTTATAATAATGCAGAATAATTACAAAGCAAACCTGAGTAATAGTGACATGACCTTGTTGCAGGTATTTTAAATTATAAGTTAGAAATGACTTGATTTGCACCATTGCTAGCTAGATGTCAGAGTGTTGTGTTGCTTACTGTTTTATAATTGCTCTTTTTGTAATTCTGTACTATTTTACCATAATGTGTTTTCTTCATAGTAAACTTATTTGGCAGAATACACAATATAAAAGTGTTGCTGAATTATTGAATCATATATACATTTCTGCATGGTGTGTCCTCATACCTCTAAACAACATGGTTTGTTTATTTTGTATAATAATGGAGGCTTTCCTGCAAGTGATGAGCCATTCATTAAAGAGTTATGTGTTATACAATTTACATAACTAATTATTGGAAATGCCTGGTTAAGTGATTATCTAAATTAAGAAAGTATTCTGTTAGCATAACCTTTTAATCACATATGGTACGTAATTAATAAACCTTACAATTGTTGATGCATTGATTACTGAGACTGTTCATTGGTCAATAATTATGCCTGTGTAAATGCACATTGAGGTAGCCCTATTGAAGTGTGGCATTAAGATGATTGTTTGACAGGATTTGACTCTCAGCGGGCCATTATAGACCTGCGCACACAGAGGGAACTGATGCTGGCCAAGCCTCTTCTACAGGTTAGTGAGTTGTCAGCACTCACAAAAACACAGCCAGTGGTTTCTACTATCACTTGCAAACAAAAACACAGCCAGTAGTTTCTTCTAGTAATAGCAAACACACAGCCAGTTGTTTCTTCTAGCACTAGCAAACACACAGCCAGTGGTTTCTTGTAGCACTAGCAAACACACAGTCACTGGTTTCTTCTAGCACTAGCAAACAAACAACACACAACCAATGGTTTCTTCTAGCACTAGCAAACAAGCACACAACCAGTGATTTCTTCTAGCACTTGCAAACAAACACACAGCCAGTGGTTTCTTCTAGCACTATCAAAGAAACATAACCAGTGGTTTCTTATAGCACTAGCAAATACACAGCCAATGGTTTCTTCTAGCACTTTCAAACACACAACCACTGGTTTTTTATTCTTAGTTCTAGCAAACAAACACACAATCAGTGGTTTCTTCTAGCACTAGCAAACAAACACCAAGCGAGTGGTTTCTTCTAGCACTCGCAAACAAACACACAACCAGTGGTTTCTTCTAGTACTTGAAACACAAAGAACATGGTGTCGATGGTGATATTACATCAGTGTCATGCTCACAGAGCATGGTGTCGGTGGTAATATTACACCAGTGTCGTGTTCACAGAGCATGGTGTCGGTGGTGATATTACACCAGTGTTGTGTTCACAGAATACAGGGTCGGTGGTGATATTACATCAGTGTCGTGTCCACAGAGCATGGTGTCGGTGGTGATATTACATCAGTGTCGTGTTCACAGAGCATGGTGTCGGTGGTGATATTACACCAGTGTTGTGTTCACGGAATACAGTGTTGGTGGTGATATTACATTAGTGTTGTGTTCACAGAGCAAGGTGTCGGTAGTGATATTACACAAGTGTTGTGTTCACAGAGCAAGGTGTCGGTAATGATATTACACCAGTGTTGCGTTCACAGAGCATGGTGTGGGTGGTGATATTACACCAGTGTTGCGTTCACAGAGCACAGTGTCAGTGGTGCGGAACATAGGAGAGCTGCAGAACCTGATGCGGGACCTGCCGGACTACGCGGACCAGTTCCTCAACATGATCTGTAAGATACTTCAAGATTACAAGGAGACGTGTCAGGCCTCCTACAAAGGTTAGTCTTTCTGTGTTTGTTTATATATATATGTATGTATATATATATATATATATTATTATATTTAATTACTAAACGCTGCACATGCCGACCAAAAAATGCCTGTTATTGTCTAAATGGTACTAGATAAGACAACTCATTATACTATTGTATTGATTATAATTCCATTCTGGTATTAATACTGCTTCCATAATTAAATATTTCATTAATTTCGGTTTCGTATAATTTTTCAAAAGAATCACTCCTACGTATGGTATCCACTAGGATATGCTAATTTATTATGCAATTCTTTTTATCTTGGTGAAATGTTGGACAAACAATTACATTATTTTTGACCGAATGTGGTTAATGTTGGATGAAAAACCTACAAAAAAGGTCTGTCTATATGCACTATGACATAGTGCTATTCATGCTTTTACAATTTACCTGGTCTAATGATTAATGTTAATTCCATTTATGATTGTTTTAAATAGTTTAAAAATCGCAACTGTGCATATCGCTTACACTATTCAAGCACTACAGATTTGAGATTTGAATTAACAAGCTGATTGGCAATGAGCTATTTGACTCTTTTAAGTGATTGTAAACAAACTGTGGACAGAAAATGAGTGGGAAAAGGTTACTGCACAAAAGGAACAATGAATATTTGTTGCTCTCCTTCTTGGTCAGGTACAGTACTCTCTGTCTTTTCCTTCCATAGTTTTCTGTCCATCGCTCCCTCTCTCCATCTTTCATCCTCCACTGATCTTCTCATGTCCATCCTCACACAGTCTTCCCATCTCAGCTGTGGCCTTCTCTTTTTCTGTGTCCTCTATGTTGTTCCGCCTCTGCTCTCTTCGCTATTTTTCAGGCATCCATCCTTGCCAAATGGCCAGCCCATCTCATCCGGCTTCTCAGTAATCCGCCTGTTGCACTGCATTGCATTCCAACCTCTTTTCTCAGGTCACTCGTCCTTCTTCTGTTTATCCTCTTTGTTCTTGTTATTCTTCTAACCCATATAGGCATGCCGGTGTAACACACACACTCAGGACTTTCCTTTCAACTTTTTTAGATTTTTCTGTCCATGACTCCCGTAACCTATCCTCCAAGGTACACAAAGCCGTCCACTTGCTTAATTTCCTTTCCATCCAACCTGATGTCCAATTCCTCTCTCTGTTGTCCAACCCACATCACTTCTGTCTTCTCCAGGCTCATTCTCAGTCCGTGTTTCTTGAACACTGTTCCATTCCTCCCAACATGTCTTGTAGCTCTTGTTTGCTTTCTGCTACTATGGCCAGATTGTCTGCATACATAATCTTTCTGAGAACATCCTTCATACTGATCTTCCTGCTGATTAGTTCCATCACCATGATAAATAGTAATGGGCTTAGGGCACTTCCTTGCCTAATTCCGATGTTAACTGGAAACTCTTCCGACATCCCAGATCCAGCCACAACTCTTCCTGTTGTTCTTTCATACATTGCTCCCACCATCCTGGCTTCTGTTTCTGGCACTGCCATCCATCTCACTGTTGCCATCACCATCTCTCTTGGGACTGTGTCATAGGCCTTCTCCAGGTCCACAAATTCCACTGCCATTCTCCCTTGCATCTCCATCCTCTTCTCCACCAGCTGTCTCAATGCAAACATCGCATCCGTCATCCCTCTGCCCTTTCTGAATCCCTGTTCTTCACCTAATTCCTGTTCTACTCTCTTTCTAATCCTTCCATCCAGGATCCTCTCTAGTAGCTTCATGATGTGACTTAGAAATCTGATGCCTCTGTATTTTCCTGGATCTTGCACATCTCCCTTCCTCTTCCATATTGGGACAATTAGCCCTGTCAACCACTCTTCTGGTACTTTACCTGGCCTCATACATGTATTCAGCAGCCTCTTTGTCCAGCTGATTCCACTCTCCCCTGCTGCCATTACCATCTCAACACACATCTCATTGATACCAGGTGCTCTCTCCTTCATCCCTTTTAACCCAGTTTGCATCTCTGTATCAGTAATATCAGCTAACTCCACTTTCCCTTCTATATACGATGGTAATTCCAAGTCATTGTTATTTCCTTCCTGGTTCAGAAGCTCCTTGAAGTATTTTTCCAAGACCTTCAACACTTCTATTAGACATTTTACACCATCATAATTATAAAATGAGTTAGTCGTTTTAGGTTGTAAAGTAGTACAGTTTCAAGTATTTGTGGTTGTCTGCATTGAAGATGTGATGTGTTGCAGGCATAGTGCAGTCTGAGACGGATGACAGGAGAATCATCAGTGCAACGTGGGCAAAGGACGAGGACATTAATCGCTTCTTACGGTAACATCGCATCAACAATGGCCTCCTTTAGGACTACATTAGCTATGGTGTCTGCCATGTACACCTGTAGACACAACATTTACCGGTCCTCCAGGTATCTGCCATGTACACCTGTAGACACAATGTTTACCTGCCCTACAGGTGTCTGCCATGTACACCTGTAGACACAATGTTTACCTGTCCTACAGGTGTCTACTATGTACACCTTTAGAGACAGTATTTACCTGTCCTGCAGGTGCCTGCCCAACTGGCGTAACCTGAAGGAAGACACCGTGATAGAGGAGCAAATGTCGGAGGAGGACCTTAGGGCCATGAATTCGAAGGAGTCGGCCATCTTGACATCGAACCTGTCGGCAGAGACACTCATCTGTGAGCAGGAAGTCATCACTGATGTTCTCCAGCTGCGCACATTGGCCAATCTCTGCGAGAGTCTCGTGAGTTTGTGACACATGCTGATTTGTGTTAGCAAACCAGACCCAATTTCACTGTGTTTGTTTCATGGTGTTTGTAAATTTCTTGATTTCAATTCCCACCCTGATCCTGATTTCGCCAGGCATACGACGTCATTGTTTCTAGTGTGTGTGTGCGCGTTCGGGACCATAAGGAACAGCAATGGAACCACACATCTAGTATGCTTTGTATTTTACATTCAAATTAAGGTAGTATAAAATTAAATAATTCTACGACATTGTGCATCTTAGATTCTAGTAGCAATATGCATAGATTGGGTTACATTTGCTCATCATGCAAGCAAAACATGGTTCCCGATGTCACATTTACTAAACCGATCACTTAACGAGATCTAGGTTGGGAGAGGTCTTAATATTGTTACGCATGCAAATACTCCCATGGGGGGGGCCTGCATAATAGTTTGATTTTGAAGACCTGTTTCAAATTATAAGGATAATTTATTGTTATTGTACACCATCACAGTAATTGTTTTATCTTCCTATATGCATGGTAATTCGAAAAGCAACAAAGACACTATGATGGTTCTATCTTTCCTGCCTCATTAATTATTGGGTTATTATAAATTGAAGAGTTTTCTGGACAGAAGCAACAATCCACTTAACATTCCCTCATCATTCATTCATATTCTAATCTGCGATATTTTTGTAGTTTAAGTAATATGTGCAATCGGCTAATTGAAAGATTATTATTATACTCACAACCGGAAAATTCGAGGCAGGTCAAAATTTGTGGCACTGAAATCTCATGTTCTAACGCTCTTGGCCTATTTGGCCTTGCACTGATTCACATGACACGTGAACAATTTACACAGCATAGATAGGACCCATGATTTTTGATGCAGACGTCTTCGATGAGATTTGAATTTCGCCGGTATATTTTTGTAAGTACTTCACTCAAAACGACTTTTGCAACAGTTTGTTTGCAGAAATTGGAAGGAATATGTTTTAGAAATTTAGCACATAAATATCTTACAGAAGAATTTGATCAGGTTTTAGTCAAAATTACCAAACATGATTGGACCCATGATTATTGCCCACGCCAGTATATCAAAAGAATGAACAGGCCATACATATTATGATTTCGAAAAATTAAATTTATTAGCCCAAAACAATAATAAACGTTTCAGTATCCTAAGCTCAAATATACAGTCCATTAACGCAAAGTTTAATGAACTCGAGGCATTTGTAAATTACTTATCTTCCTTAAATTATAAATTTAGCATAATATTTCTCTTTCTGATAATGATGAATTATTACTAGTTCAATTAAATGGATATGACTGTACATACCAAGGAAAAAGTTGCAGCACTAAAGGGGGATTATTAATATATATAGATAAACACTTTGATTATGAAGTAAAGATGAAATTAAATATGTTTGAACAATGGGAGGGACAAATAATACAAGTAAATGGATGGGGCATATCACGGACAGTCACTATAGGAAATATGTACCGACCTCCAAGGCCTTTAACTGAAAACTATAATGAATTTACAACGGTCATATCATCTATGCAACATCATCAAAACAACAACCTTATTCTTGCAGTGGACTACAATGTAAATATGCAAAAAATAAATGAACAAGAACACTGTAGCACTTTCACATTCACATTATCGTTTTTCTCTGGAAGAATTTGATTTGGGTGATGTATTGATTCAGTTAAATTTATCACAAAAGGTGGCTCCTCGATAGCGACTACCACAGTCTTAGAGGAGTCTCCTGACCCTACTTTTTAGTCCTTTGGCCGAAGGTCCAAGGGACTATTGCCATCACTCTGCGTCCGCCGTCCGCCATCCGCCGTTAGCTGCCATATCTCAGAAACCGTTCAGCAACTTTTTCTCTAATTTTGCATAGACATATCTTAGGGAACTGCCACTATGCACAATAAATCTGTATTTGATTGAATTATTCTAAGGGCTCCCTAGGGCCTCCAAGGACCCCAAAACTGGTAAAAATGTAACATTTTGCCTATTTTTTTAAAACTCTTCAGCAACTTTTTCTCTAATTTTGCATTTACATTTCATGTGGTAGTGTCACTGTACACAAGAAATCTGTATGTGATTGAATCATTCTAAGGGCACCTAATGACCCTCCAAAAAGGACCCCAAAACTGGTAAATTTTCACATTTTGCCTATTTTTTACAAAACTCTTAAGTGATTTTTTCTCTAATTTTGCATAGACATTTCATGTGCTAGTGCCAATGTACACAAGAAATCTGTATTTGATTGAATCATTCTAAGGGCTCCAAAGGTCCCTTAAATGCTAAATTTCCTAACTAAATGGTCTACTGTAGCAGCAGATCTATCATGCTTCCAGTCCTTTTGTTCAACTAATCCCTTTTCCCACAACATCTGTCACTCCTCACTGTGGCTGGCTGGTGAAAGTGTGACTAATCTGTAATTGGTCACTGGCAGAGGCTTGACAGTGCCCACTAGACCCCTGGATAGTTGTGCCTACATTCTAAGGGGTCATCCTGAAACAACCACATGTCAACCATTAGATTGAATTGAATTATTCTAGAATCATCAGCACATAGTAGAACATACATTTGCAAGAAAATGTCTACATCATCATCACTAAGGTTGTTGTAAAGTTCACCAGCTTCCATGTCAATCCCTTATAATTATGACTAATGGTGTTGAAAATCATTCAGGTAAATAGCAAGTAACAAAGGAGACAAGTTTTCTCCTTGTGATAACTTTACATCACATGAGAAGGAGGCTGACACAGCCCCCCAAAATGCAAAATGTTTCACTATCTAGTGATGTGGTTTTGAGAAGGGCCCATCAGACTATCCCCTAACAGTAGAGTTTGTGTATTGTATCAGAAACAGAACACTTATTCCCCTTCCCAAAACATCTGTCACATGCGGAGCAGAGATATATATTTTTATGCAGTTGTTTTATATAAGCAGAAAGTTAATTGAAATTAGATTGAATAATTCTAAGGGCAACAAAGGTCCCCTAAAATGCTAAATTTGCTAACTAAAATTAATTGTCTACCTCAGAGTAGCTATATTTATAACTTGTTGTGTATTACACCCAGCTGTGGAGCTAAGATTCTCTGCCTGATATCGTTTGATGGAAAGTGTGACTAATCTGTAATTGGTCACTGGCAGAAGCTTGTGTCAACAGACAGCATTAAGCCACTAGACCCCTGTTAAACTGGACAGTTGCCTGTAGGTTTTAAACTGTGTCAAACAGTGAGTCTACCTTTTGCTCTCAAACAATCTGTCCTCTTAGTTTTACACATAAAGACATAATCTGGCATAACTTGATAACTCTTTGTAGCAGCACATTTGTACTTCCAGCGTATCATTGCAACATAACATACATATTACATACTGTGTGCCACATTTGAATGTTGTACATATAATATTTCCATGCAATCCATTTGCATATATAATATAAAACTTCAACAGCCGTTTTCTTCATTTTCACTTTTTGGCCCCTACCATGTTCAAAGCTCCATAACTTTGCCAATTTTTGTAGCAGTCATAATTTTTGTAACCGTGTAAAGCACCCTACCAAACCTTTACAAGGATGTAAGAAAACAATGTTACAATTTTTCCGACTTATCACTCATTTGGTCAGCCGGGGTCACATATAGATGTATTAGTCCAAAGGACTTCAGGGCCACTTGGCCCATTTTTTTTTATTAGTCCTTTGGCCGAAGGTCCAAGGGACTATTGCCATCACTCTCCGTCTGCCGTCCGCCGTCCACTGTTAGCTGCCGTATTTCAGAAACCGTTCAGCAACTTTTTGTCTAATTTTGCATAGACATATCTTGGGGCACTGCCACTATGCACGAGAAATCTGTATTTGATTGAATCATTTTAAGGGCTCCCTAGGGCCTCCAAGGACCCCAAAACTGGTAAAAATGTAACATTTGGCCTATTTTTTCAAAAACTGTTCAACTTTTTTTCTAATTTTGCATAGATGTATCTTGGGGTGCTGCCACTATATACAAGAAATCTGTATTTGATTGAATCATTCTAAGGGCACCTAAGGGGCCCCCAAAGTGCAAAAGTTTTACATTATCTAGTGATGTGGTTTTGAGAAGGGCCCTTGAGATCACCCCCAACACTAGATTTTGTTTAATGTGCCACAAAGTCAGCAGTGTGACTAATCTCTATAGCCCAGTCCATTGAGACCTTGACTAATCTTTAATTGGTCACAGCACCCAGGCAGAGCAGACACACTTGACCCCTGTTAGACTGAACAGTTGACTAACACTTTTAAACTGTATCTTCAAAACTATTGATTTTCTACAATTGCAAGTTGTGTTTATTTTTATGTTCATTTGATTATTATAAAATGGTGTGACTTTGGTGTCTATTGGTTAAAGATGTATTGTCTGTAGAAACCTGTAGGTGACAAACAGAGAAAATTAATATTCTGGACAACTATAGAGTGAAATATCCTACACTTTATTTATATCAAATGCATTCTACTGTTCTGTTTACGCTTGCCATGCCTTGTGTAGACATGGTACTGTGTAAATCAGTTGTATCAATATAGACTAATAATTACAGATTCACAATATAGTTGACACCTGAAACAACCAAATGTCAACCATTAGAAGAGTTGACATAGTTAAGGCACAATAAAGCCTTTTGTGTCAAGACAAATACAATTCAACCAATACCCCTATCTGAACACTGTCAAGTTCAAATACATCAGCACGTTTTTCACACCTGCATGGTAGTTTAGGCTCAGTAGTGTGCTTGCAGCTACTAAACCTATAGGCTTGTGTGAAAAGGATAGTTGGCAGAAGAACTAACTTAAAACACCATTGCATCCATTTAGCCAGGCAGCAGTCACACTGTCCCAGTGTCTGCTACTATGTTTATATAATAACTATATTGGCTTAATGATCCCAATACACCAATCTGTTGGCACAGTGTCAGATAATGGAACTAGGTTAAACATCTTAACAATAACTATAATTAGTTCTGTGGAGCTGTTTTTTTCAGTGAACAGTAAACATGTAAACATTTTACTTCCATCATAATCCTTAATGATCTATAACTATGATTCACCAAAAAACATTTGATTAATAATTACCTACAGGGTTGTTTGATTTATGCCAGGCAGAAATAGTTTCTGCCCGGCAGAAACAGCAACAATAGGAAATACATGCCATTGATAGGCAAACGTGTTCTTTTTATAGAAAATTTCAGTTTCTTTCTGTACCTGTCTACGTATGATAACCATTTGTCTGCCCTGCTCACAATAAACATCACATGATTGATAAAAGGAAGATCACTACCACTTAGCTTGTGGATTATTATTATTATTATAAAACTGCTCTGCTACTGCTTGGTGGACAGTAAGCTGCAACTGTCTTTGAGTTTGTTTACATTTTGACAAACTACTATTATATGGCACTAATTTTTGAATGAATCACATTTTGAGAATGCATGTCATTGTTTGCGGTGTAACTTTTGTATGCTTCATTTTCTGCTGCTACAAGTTGCATTCATCTGAAAGATTATTCAATTACCTATCCAATAATAATACATATGTTGTGGTGTTAGAAATATATAGCTTTGGTATATTGTACACGAGGGTTGTGATAGGAAACTATTGGACATTGCGACAGTGCAGTGAGACAGTACGAGATGTGTCACTCAGTATATGAAGTGTGACTTTCAGATACTTCATTTTGTAGTGCTATGGATTATGATGGGCCTCTCCATTAGCTCCCTATATATTTGTAAGTTAGGTGAGTAACACCTTCGAAGTTCTGACAGCAGGACACCACCTTCGGTGAAGTCGAGACAAAAGTTTTACAAAGGCTTCAATTTCAAACGGTCTATCACCGTCCAGCTGACCCATTTTTGTATATGTTGTATACAACTTTCAACACAATACCATTAATACCGTATGAAATTATCTTAGACCACAGGGGGACCGGTCTACTAAATCAAATGTTTTCTTATAATCAATGAAGGCACAATAAAGCCTTTTTCGTTGAGACAAATACAATTCAACCAATACCCCTATTTGAACACTGCCCGTTCTTCACCTATTACATTCGCTTTGTTTAGGTATGTGGTCAGTCTGGTGTTCTGAACAATCACTAAGGATTAATGAACACTTGTGCAGAATGTCATCCACTTGGCAGGTTTAATTGATCTATTCAGCAATGAGGACACTGCTTAGGTCTCACTCTGGACACTGTGACTCACAGCATTGTGTATTGTTTTAGTTGGTGCATTGAGCTAATCTACTTGACCATGAATCAGTGGTGGCTCTGATTGTGTATTACACCCAGCTGTGGAGCTAAGATTCTCTACCTGCTATTGTTTGATGGAAACTGACTAATCTGTAATTGGTCACTGGCAGTAGCTTGTGTCAACAGACAGCATTAAGCCACTAGACCCCTTTTATACTGGACAGTTGCCTGTAGGTTTTAAACTGTGTCAAAGAGTGAGTACCTTTTGCTCTCAAATAATCTGTCCTCTTAGTTTTACACATAGACATAATCTGGCATAACTTGATAAGTCTTTGTAGCAGCACATTTGTACTTCCAGTGTATCATTGCAACATAACATACATATTACATACTGTGTGCCACATTTGAATGTTGTGCATGTAATATTTCCATGCAATCCATTTGCATATATAATATAAAACTTCAACAGCCGTTTTCTTCATTTTCACTTTTTGATCCCTACCATGTTCAATGCTCCATAACTTTGCCAATTTTTGTAGCAGTCTTTTGGCATCACTAATATGTGAATTTGAGATTTGCTCACCTGAACTGCTCATGGAACTTCAGCACATACTTTCTGTTACAATTTGAAATTGTCTTCAATATGTGCTCACTGGACTGCTCACGGTGCACCTGTACCTCACAGGTGCACATGTACTGGTGTTAATTACCTGTAGCTAAATTGCCAGGTGCTCTCCAAAAGAAAAGGACTAATATATGACCTACAGCATCAATATTTCAATGCCCCTATTGTCTTGTTACTGTATTTGTACAGAAGCCCAGTCACCCACAGGGGCCACTGGGGATTGGGAGGTGACCGAATCATTGATTTGATATTACATGATCACAATTCAAAAGTACTTTAAAGTACTTGAAATTGAAATACTCTTGGAATGTACTTAAGTATAAATACAAGTATTTTTGTTATTTGGCAAATGTACTTAAGTACAAGTATTAAAAATATGTACTTAAGTACAAAAGTACTTAAGTACAAAGTACATCAAGCATAGCGGTGATATCCAATGCTTCAGTATAATTATTACAATACTGTTACACTTAGGCTGTGACCCATCAGTTCAATGTTAAACCCAAATAGGATGATTCAAAGTATAAATATAGTAACAGTTGAGTTGTTATATCTGATGCAGGAGTGGTTCGCTGGTCATATCAGCAGTCTGGCTGATCAACTCGGTGCAACGAAGCAGCAGAAGTCACAGTTTGTGCATTCAGGGGGCATCATGGTCAAGGTAAAACTTTAGAAGTCATGATTCAAGTATGTTTATTCAAACAAATAAGTGAAACGCTTAAGAAGTAACACTGAAGTAGAATTCTAATACAGTCGCATACTCCTTTACTGCACTGCTTAAGGCAGTTAAATATATTTTCAGAACATTTCACAAACAAATATAAGAACATAAATCATGTATGATTTTTATAATATGCTACTGTAATAATCATTACAGGTCACCAATATATGTACTGTGCATATTCTTCCGGCTTAAATATCCAGTTTTGACTTTCTGTTGCACTGAATTTGACTGAGTAGCTGTATATAGTAAATGTAATGTTTTCATCTTCTAATTTGGTATAAATATGTATATTAAATTTATTGTTATAAATGACATGGATATGGTATTAATTTGTAAATTTGTTTTTCAGAGAATGTCTCTAAATTGCATTCGTAATTTATGGCATGCATAAATTGTTGTTGTTTTAACTAACTATTAACTATGTGCTCAATACAGTCAGCAACACATGTAGCCACATAATCTTACTACATCTGTCAGTCCAATTTCTAATTTCTGGTACACACATGATACATGCACACACGCTCACACAAACACATGCATGCATGCATGCACACATGCATGCATGCACGCACACACACACGCACACACAAACACACACACAAACACACACCCACACTTGGTCAGGTAGGAATTGCCAGTACTGTGCTACATGTTTTTGTTACACTGTTTGCTAGGTGGGAATGGATAATTAAAGTTGATTCAAAATTTATTTCCAGATCCAACAGCCTTTGCCTCCAGTGTCCGAGAAGACATTGAAGTAAGTCTTCACTGCTGCCGTGTTTCTTTTAAAGGCATGACAGTCTACACAGGATAATCACCAGAGTGGTCGACTAGTTTTTAGTCCTTTGGGCCGAAGGTCCAACGGACTATTGCCATCACTCTGCGTCCGCCATTAGCTGCCATACCGTTCAGCAACTTTTTCTCTAATTTTGCATAGACATATCTTAGGGCACTGCCACTATGCACGAGAAATCTGTATTTGATTGAATCATTCTAAGGGCTCCCTAGGGCCTCCAAGGACCCCAAAACTGGTAAATTTTCACATTTTGCCTATTTTTTCAAAAACTCTTCAGTAACTTTTTCTGTAATTTTGCATAGACAATTTATGTGGTAGTGCTACTATACACAATAAATCTGTATTTGATTGAATCATTCTAAGGGCTCCAAAGGTCCCCTAAAATGCTAAATTTGCTAATTAAATTATCTACTGCAGGAGCAGCTCTATCTGGCTAATCCCTTTTCCTACAACATCTGTCTCACCTCAGTGTGGAGGGCGGGCCTGCCTGATGGAAACTGTGACTAATCTGTAATTGGTCACTGGAAGAGTCTTGTGTCAACAGACAAAACCCACTAGACCCCTGGACAGTTGGACACACATTTTAAGGGTTCATCCTGAAACAACTAAATGTCAACCATTAGAAGAGTTGACATACTTCCGCTATACACAATAAATCTGTATTTGATTGAATCATTCTAGTATCATCAGCATATATCCCCCTACATGGCTCCTTGATCGCGGTACCATTTCTCCCACCTGCAAATAAGCCTTGAAAGCTAGCACCATCATGCCACGGAGCATTAGACATTTATAACGTGATGTAAACACCGTGGGCAATGCAAGCACAAGATGAGTGAGAACAGGCAGAGTGACAGGCAGGCGGACATCAGGGACAGATCCAGGATTACAAGCACCTGCCAAGGCCTTGGCTACAATAAAACAATTAGATGGGTCATCAAAACCATGAATCTTGTGAAAATAAGCAACGATTGACACAATGGATGCTGGGGCAGCTCCACAAGAATGCAGATGTGCTATAAAGAGTAACATTGTCGACACTGAAGCCGGCAGCTGCGAAGATGAGCCAAGCGAAACATTAAACAAAAAAAACTTGTTCCAAGACCGTTCATAATGAGCACATGATGACGGCGCTATAGAAGCCCGCAGTAGCTGGTTCAAAGAGTCCCTAAGCCGGCCGGGGACACCCGGTAAGGCACCCTCACTGGGTTGACACCTGCCCATGGCGCCAATTCCCGGAACCTGTCCACCTGTGAACAGGATAACTTATTAGTGAGAGTGTTAAATCTCCCTGGAATGTGGTGTGCTGCAAAATTTATATTATAATGCAGGTAAGCCAATACCAGTGGGCGAAGTAAAGCCATGATGTGTGGTTCACGTGACGTCTGGTTATTAATTACCAGAACAAGTGCTTCATTATCCGTAAAAAAGCAGACACTCTTGTTCGCCCAAGCATTACCCCAAACGTGTATAATTCTAAAACAGCGACATTGAGTGAAAGCCACGCCTCTGGCCACAGGCCCCAAAACCATTCTACTCCATACAAAGCCCCATAACCTACTCCTCCCACTGCATCAGTGTACAGCTGAAGATAGTCACCTGTTATGAAGTTATCATCCAAGAAGAAAGATTTACCATTGATACAGAACATGTGAATCCCAAAAACCCGAGTAGCTGTTGTAACTCCTTCAGTGTCACCTTCTGTCTGTCAAGAAAAGTCATTAGTAATGCCCTGGCCTTATCCAACTTATCCTCTGGAATTTGCACTGTAATCTACTTTACAATCATGTATTGGCATAGTGGAGCCAAATTTTATGATGCTTCCATCAGACCTGCCTACCATTCTGGATTGTCCGGAATAATTCCGGAAATACACCTAAAATTACGGTATTACTGCGAGGGATGAAAATATTACGGATTCTTTCGTTGTTACAATGATCATCAATCACTTCCGTACTCCTCAAATTTAGCTTCACTTTATTCAACAGGTGGCAGCATATATACGCTGCTTGTTGTGACATGGTTTTTCATTCGCGGCTTCTGGTCGTAATCTGACCAATAGGAAACAGCGTTAAGACAAATTCACATTTCCACGCTCATGGCGCTCAAACAAAACGAAGTCACAACTCACGCGGCACGAAATGATGCCAGGGATCGAAACGGCACCACTAACAGCCAAGAAGAAACGTGTACTGCAAACGTTTAAAACAGCATGCACGCAGACATGGCCCATATTGTCAAGTTTAAAGAAGGGGGTCGGCTTTACATACTGCCGGATACACTAAATTTATTTTCCTATTTCACATGGTCACTGGTGGCCGGGATAATTGCAGGTACTGACTACGTCGTTAGACTAGTACTAGTGACAGAGTAGTGGGTGTTGTAGTTGTAGTGTTAGGCCAACTGACTGTACTAAGACTAAGGTAGTGTATTTATTGAGTTTAGTCTATCATTTACAGCCTATAATACAGGGATAGGCTTATATACGAGGGTTGAGTAGACTAGAGTCTAGACGATGTAGCGTAATGTAAAGGTTTTGCCGTACCCCGGCTTGACTTAGTCTTTGATCTAGTCAAGCTACTATACTGTATAGTCTACAGCCCGGCCCGGGCCTAGGTATACCGGCTACTAATATTAATCCTAACGATACCACAAATAGACAATGACGTGATGGATTGTTATAATTTGTCAAGTTTTTGTAGTCGGCATGCTGTTTTTGAAATTTACATAAAATCAGAATTACAATGTGTATAGACTCATTTACATTACAGTTATGCTTCTTCACGTTTGATTTCCATCAATGCTGGTTATGAACATCTTCCTTACCTTGTTAACTGAACGCTTCAAAACACCTCATAGTTTATTAGAGACACTTATGTTTCGGGTGCAACTATCGTCACAGTCACAGTATTAAAGTATTACTGACAGTGGTGTTCTTTTCCTGACAATATCTGACACGGTTCTGAACTATTACTGACAGCAAGCCTATATTCCTGAAAATCAGTGTAAATGAAAAGATAGATTACTGACAGGAAGTTTTTGGGGTAGGCAGATCTGTTCCATATTATTTCACCATAGATTAGGATTAATGTCAGACTGCATTGAAAACAATTGATCTGAATCTTGTATACATCCTATTTATGAATCTTAATTGCAATTTACACACTATAAAAGGCAACACCAAGATGAAGCTTTGGCTGGGTCTGGAGGCTGGAAGCCATGTTGGCATCAGCAAAGGTGATTGATGCCAGTGCAAAACAAACAGTATACCTTGCTCCACATTCACTCTGCCTACAGTTTATTGAGCAACAAGAAAAGAATTCTAGGTAGTTTGGACAAACACAAGGGAGTACAGTGAGGAAGACAAGGTTGTCATTACCAGTACATATGTTGGTGTTTTCATTGCCATACACTGCGCTGTTTGTCTGCTATTTTCTAAACAAATTAATTAATACTGTGTGCCTTAGCAGGGACATGTAGCCAAAATATCCTTTCTGCTGTCCATGTTAACCAGGTGACCCCTCATCAGAGGGACAGTAACATCGTAAAACAGTCCATACACCAGAAAATTATTATCATCTGCATGCAATGCTTTAATTGGCAACAGCACAAATTGAATTGTTAGCAGGTTAAAATTTAACATCAAAATACTGTATTTAACAGCATTATCGTCTCATGTCATTATAAACTGACCATAGAAGTATGAAAAATTACTAAACACCAACAAGTGGCTGGTTTCATGTTGTAAGGGCATTTCCTATGCTGTGTCATAGGGTCATGAGGTCACTTCCTGTGTTATTGTACAGGACGTGAAATCATGTCCTGTGCTGTGCTGTGCTGTACAGCTCTTGAGGTCGCTTCCTGTGCTGTGTTGTACGGTTGTGAGGTCACATCCTGTGCTGTGTTGTAGGGTCGTGACTCACATCCTGTGCTGTGTTGTAGGGTTGTGAGGTCACATCCTGTGCTATGTTGTAGGGTAGTGAATTCACTTCC
Source organism: Paraescarpia echinospica (assembly GCA_020002185.1). Classification (NCBI taxonomy): domain Eukaryota; kingdom Metazoa; phylum Annelida; class Polychaeta; order Sabellida; family Siboglinidae; genus Paraescarpia; species Paraescarpia echinospica. Next base: position 53,912,588 of record CM034540.1, read on the forward strand.
TGTGCTGTGTTGTAAAGTTGTGAGGTCACTTCCTGTGCTGTGTTGTAGGGTTTTGAGGTCACTTCCTGGGCTGTGTTGCAGGGTTGTGAGGTCACTTCTTGTGCTGTGTTGTAAGGTCGTGGGGTCACTTCCTGTGTTGTGTTGTAGGGTCGTGAGGTCACATCCTGTGCTGTGTTGAAGGGTGGTGAGGTTACATCCTGTGCTGTATTGTAGGGTTGTGGAATCACATCCTGTGCTGTGTTGTAGGGTTGTGAGGTCTCTGGTGGAAGACTTCCAGGCTGAGTCTGAGGTGTGTCTCATTGTGCTTCACCTTGAGGTGCGAGTGCACTGCTTCTATCACCTGATTCCACTTGCCAAGCAGGTCAGTGCTATCTCCCTTGTAGGTCAGAGGTCACAGTATCTTATTACGCACAGAACACTCTGCACTTCGTCTCGTGGCAGACCTGTTCTTTACGTATCCAACTCTTCTTCAGCCACAGTTACTGCCTGAATTACTTTCATCTGCACCTACTAAACTGCTTGGTGAACTGGAGCAAAATGGAATGAATAAAAATGGCCAAGTTTCAAAAGTAACAATAGGTGAACTCTCAACTGAGAGTCCAGTGCTCTAACAGCTGGATTACAGTGCACCACAAATAATGGGTATTTTACTGGGCAAGACACTAATTCATGAGTAACACCCTATGTTAGTTGGCAGCATAGTTACATATTGTGAGCAGTAGAATGTCAGACTGCTAGTCAAGTGGATCAAGTTTTGAGTCCACATGCTGCCTTTATGAAACTGGCTACTTTGCTCTGCTCAGTTTGCATTTGTTTTTTGGGTGATACCATAACAATTGTTAGTCTTTTCTGCCTGGTGTCTATGTTGAGGGAATTAAGAGATCCCAATTGTGGAGTAAATGTGTAACTTGAGGTGATACTCAGATAAAACAGTTTGTTAACCGTGCTGAGAGGGAAAACTTGATGAGATGAATAGCAGATTAATGCATCCTGCCTATCCTGCCCTGGCCATATGATCCGCTATAGCTCCAGCTGCCCCCTACCCTTCCTGTACACTGCCAAGGTGTGAAGTATCAAGGCCTTTGATTTGGTGCAAGTAGCTGCCTGGCTGCATAACAACCATTCACTATGAACTGTAGCATTTTTATTTATGTTATATTTAAAGGTGCCTCCGCAATTCAATTTTTTCACCTGTTTCATTTCAAATTGAGTTTATGAAATGGTAAACTTACCTAGTATCCACTACAGTATGTTACCTCATTTGTGTAACTTTTTATATGTAGTTTCACCAGACATATGGGGGTACTGTACTAAGTACTACTGTAAAAGAAAAGGACTTAGGGTTAACCATTAGTGCTGATATGAAGGTTTCAGAGCAGTACAGCATTGCAGCTTCAAAGGGAAATCAAATCCTCGGATTAATTAGATGAAATATAGCGTATAAGGAAAAAAGAACTAACACTGCTCTGTACAAAACAATAGTTAGGCCTCATTTAGAATATTATATCCAAGTGTGGAGGCCCTATTGCAAGAAGGGCATAGATATGCTATAAAAAGTACAGAGGAGAGCGACTAAAATTATACCAAAACGGAAGGATCTTAGTTACGAAATATGCCTAAAAGAATGTGGTTTAACAACACTAGAGATCAGGAGATTGAGAGGAGATCAGATAGAAGTGTTTAAAATATTGAATGGTTGTGTTTGAACATTGATAGAAATATTTTTTTCTCAGTTAAGAAAGATAGAAGGATCAGAAGACATGAAGTTACATTAGTAAAGGAGCAGTGTAGATTATATATAAGAAAGTTATAATTTTCACAAAGGACTGTAAATGAATGGAACAAATTATCTGCTGATTGTGTGGGTGCTAGTAACGTGAACATGTTTAAAAAAATAAAATCGACACATACCTCAGAAGTTTGGGATACATGTAGATAAAAAGGGATGGACTCTCGATAAGCCAAAAGGCTTCCTTGTCCACCTGACATGTATAGTTAATTCTCTGGGTGGCGATCTTGTTAAATATTATTAACTATTAATTTAAATTTGGGCAAATCATTAATTAACATTATTTTCAAAATTGGTGTTTCCACATGAATGTGTACGATTATATGCATGTTTCTGTTTTGACATTTCAAGTCATCTGATATGGTGTGACCTATCCTCTATCATAATTTAGAAAATAAATTTTTAAGAGAGCATTAAGTGTGCATGGTGTTAGTTATCGTTTATTATTAGTAGTATATTTTTAATGTAAATATAATCATTTGCTGCTTGTTAGTGTATTGGTATGAATATGTGCTTGTACGACCCGACATCATAACACATTCCAATGTTTTATTGTATTGATTGTGATAACAACACGTGGCAATAAAATCTGATCTTATCTTATTTCATGTGACTTCTGTCACCATTTACAATGGTGTACAATTATTTGAATTTTATTTATTATTATTGTTGATAGTTTGTTTCCTTGTAACCTTCATCAGAAATTTTACATTTGTATCAGTGCAATGTGTTTATGATTTTTTTTTCTGAGGATCACAATGAGTTAAATGCTTGCACTTTTTATGATCCTGATCCTTAATGTTTTTTGTATTATATGTGATGTATGCCACTGTATGTACAAGTTGTATGTTGTCACTGTCATCTGTCACCACATACAGTAAAACCTGTCTTAGTGGACATGTGTCCATAACGAAAACCCTGTCTACAATGGATGTTTTTGAAAGTCCCGAATGACATTGTCCACTTCCTGTCCAAAGTGGTAATCTGACCATAACATACATGTTGCATAATAGTGCTAACAATGTCGACCACAGATAGTTGTAAATGTGCTCTGTCTTCCCCATCACCAGCAATCAAACTACTGCAATGCCATAGACGACATGGACCCAGACTTCAATGTCATCAAACTGAACAAGGACCTGGCCAACATAGAGGACACCCTTCAACAGAGTCTGCAAGTGAAGCGCTTCAAGTGAGTATGGCATCATCTCGTCTTGACGTTAGCATCCCTTCATAGCCCACGGATACTAATTGGAACATGTTGGTTGGGGCTGTTAAGTCTCTGGTCTCCTAACCTTGATTTGTGATAGACAGACCACCAAAACTACTTGCAAAACCTAACTTTTTCAAGTGATTCTGACCTAGTTATAAAGTTTCCAAACATAAAAATAAATTATATCAAATTCGAATTTCTTCTGAACTTAGCAAGTGTTCTCACAACCAAAAGTTGCCAAACCATTGAGTAGTCACTCAATGGTTTGAACCATTGAGTAGTCACTCAATGGTTTGACAACTTTTGGTTGTCTTCTCCAGGTACTGAATTGTGGCACCTACTTTTTCTTCTGCCCAATATTTGAAGTGGGCAGGCAGCCAAAGATTGCCAAAACGTTCTGATGTGAGTAAACTTAGTTGTGTGATAAGAAATTTGAAACTAATTTAGTCTCCTAATTTTGTTAATATTTCCACCAAACTTAAAGGAAATTTATAACTTACAAATCTGTTGTTACAAAATGTTTTTGTTGTAGTTCAGTACTATTCAATTTTATTTTGTAGTCCCAATACAGTTATTATTTGTTTTTGTAGGTATGTTTTCGAGGGTCTTGGCCACCTGGTGTCGACTATTCTCATCAACTGCACACTCTTCCTGAAGCGCATCAATGAGAACGGCATCAAGAAAATGTAAGTTTGACTACTCAAACAGCAGAGGCCCTTCCATCAAGCAGCACATCGTCATGAATCCTGCAAATGATCTTCAGAAAACATCCATTCACAGCCAACAAGAAACAAGCCACCAAGTTGCAATGAATTATCATGCCCCATACACTATAATTTTATATCACTTTCCTGAACACCATATAAATTTTGTTCACGTAATATGCAATTTTCAAATAAAACAGCATTGTGGCAAATTGTCTTGTAGCCACCCCCAACTTTGAGACGTGCATTCAGTGTTCACAGTGTGCTCACTTGTCTGTCTCATCCCTGCCGCAGGTGCCGCAATATCTTCTCAGTGCAGCAGAGTCTCACAAACATCACAATGAGTCGTGAAGCTGACCTCGACCACGCCCGCCAGTACTATGAACTGCTGTATCTCACCGCAGACGTTAGTTTCATATTTCTATTCATTTTTCTACATTTATCATATTTCTATGCTTAAGTAATCATGTACAGTTAAAAAATATATTAAACACATTTCTATTTCTTTCTTCCGTTCACTTTTATCTTTTGCTAAAGGCACCAGTATCTGTTACTTGTTAACTTACTTTTTTTTACACAAAGGTAGGCTCAGTAATATTATTTACAATGTGTTATAAACTTTTATTTATCTTTTATGTATAATAGTTTTTCTTGTTTTAGTTTTTATATGTAATTTAAAAATGTATTTTGTATGTACTCTGTTGATGGTGTGTAAATTAACTTTATTTGTTGTTATGACATAAATAATATATATATGAACATTTTATTTGTTTTATGTTGAGTCTATTATTAATTTGGTTATAATATAACCATCTCATTCCTTGGGGCTATTTGTGATATTAAGTCAGAATCTGATTAAATATCATAAAAGTAGTTTTACTTGTGTCTTGTATTTTGTCACTCATATTTTAGAACAGTAATATGTCAATGTTTTGAACAGAATATGTTTGATGTGTTTGACTTAACATGTTATAAAAGCAGGTTTCAGTGTAACCATGTGTCTGTCAGTTTAACTTAGGTCAATTACATAGTAAATGGAATTTAAATGGTAACTCCAATTTCAGAATTGGAATTACATTTCAGTATTTAAAAATATAATGTCTGTTCCCTGTTATTAACGTTTAGTATATATTGTTCTTAATAATAAAATACATATATTGAAGGTATACTGCCCACCAGATTTAATTGCATTTAATTAGCGTGTAGCATTTCATGCCATTTTAGTGAGTTACCTGCAAAAAAAACAATAAAGTCCAGTAAGCATGGCAAAGATTGACTTTTTGACCTTAGTATAAAACCAACCACCACCAAGCTTCTCATATATCTACCAAACATATACACATGCTATGTTATCAAAAAAATACACTGTTATAATGATCAACTAATAAAAAAGTAAGCATGTGTTTGCATTACACTGAGGTTTTGAAATGAATGAACATCTCCAAAACCATGCATGCTGACACCAGTATGACTGTAGGTACAAACAACCAGAAATGTCTCATAATATGTATTATGTTTTGATTTGGTGATGAGCATTCATTTTGAGGCCTCATGCTTGGTGTAATGGAAACACATGATTATTCTTTTAAATAAAATGTAATCATTATAAGAAAGTAAGTGTAATTGTTTAATAATGTAGTGTATGTATGTGTGGTAGGTATATGAGGTGAAATTTGGATGACTCGATGTTGTCATTGTCATGGTTAGGTCAGAAATAAACACCTTGACATTTGTTGACATGGAACAAACTTTGTACCTTTAAAAACTTTAAAGTCTTTGTTTAAAATGTACTGAAACTTGTTATGGTTGCTCTGTTCACATTCTGTAATTTCAACATGGATTTACATTTGTTATTGGTATTTTTGAGGTCATTTGTTGTAATAGTAAATGGAATTGGAGTTGATGTTAACAGACTCCCTGTCTGCTCTCAGTAGAATTCAAGTCACCAACACAGATAGAGGGCACCACAACCTCTCCATACCCCCCTTACTTCCCCACCACGACCTCCATACCCCCCTCACTGTCCCATCACGACCTCCATGCCCCCCTCCCTGCCCCACCACAACCTCTCCATACCCCCCTCACTGCCCCACCACGTCCTACACACACTTTCTGTTTGTGATTCTGCACCAGGAGATCATCTCAGTGGTGATGACCCACGGTCCCAAGCACTCAGAGTTGGAGTACATCCACCTGTTTGCCTTGCTCGCTCGCAGTCGTCCGGCTGTGGAGGCCGCACAGTTTCATGCCAAACTCGGCCGACTCAAAGACCTAGTGCGCCAGTTCTGTTTCTGAGCTGTCATGGACCGGCCTCAACCAGTCACCTTGTAACTCTCTGTTTACTCATGTCTGCATGTCTTGCCCGATACTTCTGTTATGCCTGCAGCCTGTCCTCCTACTTACAGTCAGTTTACAACTTCAACATCCTGATGAAGGAATCTCGTGTATCTTTTAAGTCTGTCACACTTTACTGGAAAACAAAACTTGTCATACAAGTAGGCCAACTATATAAGTAATAATAAAACTTTGCTAAGTTCTTTTTACATTGTAACAATCTTTTTTCTGATATAGTTCCAGAAAAGCAGGTTAATTTTATAGTTTAAAGGGAGGTGTTTATATCATTTAAAGTTAACAATTTAAGATTTAGAATTAGTTGTTTTTACACACAACACAGAGACTGTACTCAGTGATAAAGCCAAATTCACACAGCGTTAACAAGGCAGAGACTGTACTCAGTGATGAAGCCAAATACACACAGAGTTAACAACACAGAGACTGTACTCAGTGGTGAAGCTAAATATATACAGACTTGGAAGGATATATCTCAAACTTGTGCACTATGAAGTCCACTGCATGACAGATGTGCCACTGCTAACTGCTAGTGATAAGACAAAGTGAAGCATGGTTCGTGGATGCCGCCTGATCTTACTCTCATTCTGCTCTCATCAGTATTACTCACTAACTTCTGTTTGTACATTGCAAGTTTAATTCTACCAGCATCAGTACTGTCCAGAGCAGAAACCTCCAACATACTTACTGTCAGTAGTGGCTTATAATGCTGACTACATTTGTTTCTAAAGTGTCAAGTATTTGAACCATTGTCATTCAGAGAAACATCACCTTTTGATGATACTAGAAAATGTATTAAAATGGCTTTCAAAAGCTACACACCCAGTACAGTTGTCTTGGTGCTAAAAGTATAGTAATTTATTCAATAGTCATTGATTCAATTTATCCAGATATATGTAAGCAGCTGTTTTAGTTGCATAATACTGCTATTTCAATTAGCAGCTGTTGTTCCCATGGCAACTGCTTACAAATATTTACTTGCCTTTAAAAATGAAACTTATGTTTTAACCGTGCTATTTTCAGTAAATCTGCATAGAAAACATACACACATTAATAACAGATTTATGGTGCAAACAATCTGGCAAATATTTGTAATTTATGGAAAAACAGATACCAAGTTAAATAATCTACATACACTATATTGGTCATCTCACAACCTGCTTGGAAAAATGGGTACATTTTCAGATTGCTTGTCTTGGACAGTTGATGAGCAAGCCTTGACCTGGGGTAGAAGCATGTATAAAACAACTGATTATTGAAAGATTTTATGATGTTATATGTTTAACATATTTCTACATTTCAGATTGCATCTTTGACATGTAAATGTGCCTGAGCTAAGAGACTACTTGTAGCTGGTCCATATATGTTCCAGTTGCATGTCAGCCTCTCCATAACTGCTCATCTTTCCTTTCCAGTGTCCAGTTCTTCTGGATTCCAAACACTTTGTTCTGGGGCTATTATCTCATAACATGATAGTAATTGTGTAATTTTTGTTAAAATGCAGACTGTTAACAAATGTATTTACAAACATGGTTGGTTGACAAGGTCACTTTGGAAAATGTATTAACCTTAAATATGTATGGTTGTCTATGAAATTATATATACAATGGTCCCTTGTTTTAAGTACTCCTGGTGTAACAAAGTAAACAAACATCCACTTATAAGGAACACATTGCCATATTTCTTACTATGGGAAGTAAATTCCACAGATTTGTTGTGGCAACTAAGAAAGCTCTAGTTTCAATGTTTGTTTCAACTCTGGTAACAAAATACCAAGGCACAACATTTGCAGAACCAGATAAGGCTTGAATGTTGTACTTAGGCATTTGACACTTTGTGTGTATGATAAACAGTAAACGCTTGCTTCCACTGGACTGGAGTATTTTTTATATATAAGATGGTTGATGAATGTTGTTATGTGTTTGAAGACTCAGGATTCACACAATTTCAAGTTGTCTTACCATATGTTAGCAAGCTGACAGTGAGAGACAGAAATCTTATCTTTTAAAATTGCAAACATTAATGTTGACACATGTGTGCACACCTGAAAGGTTTCTGTTCGTTTATTAAGCAAGCCTGGAGATGAGAGAATATGTTTGCCTACACTGCTGATGCTTCTGTCTGCAGGAGATCCTCAAGGCATTGGTGGCACGAGGTCCACAGTTCTCTGAGCAGGAGTATGCCAATCTGCTTGGTCTTGCCTACCGCAGTGAGCGAGGCACCAGCGACTCAAACCTGCCTCAACTGTGCAAGCGTCTCGAGGAAATACTGTCTGAGTATGACAGTATCGTGTAATGATATCACCATGATGATGTTGTCTGTGATTACATGTCATCTTCCCCCTGGATTACTTGTTGGATGGGGGCCAAATCAATTGATTTGTTCATCTGGGACCAGTTTCATGAAGCATTCATACTGTATAAAGGAACTTATGCAGTTGTTTAATGAGGATTATATTACTTGAAACATTATAGAAAACACACATATTATTATATAACATACTATAGTTAATTCAGTATGAATGTCTTGTGAAATTGGCCCCTGTTCCACTATCTTGGTGAGTCATCTCCTCCTATTGTAGTCCTCTGCCAGCCCCTCCAACTCTCGGCTGTTCACCCCACCATCTGTCTTGGCACCGTCTCGCCATCTTAATGTCTGTAAATCATAGATGTAGCTCACTAGTTGTGGAAGACATTGATCTAGGGGAATGAAAACCTGGAAAGAAAAACATGGGTCACCATGGGTAGTGTCATGTGGTGTGATAAGTGTTCCAGTCAGTCTCGATGTTTATTGCTTCTTGGTGTGAGTGTTAAGTACTATATTTCAAAGAAGAGCAGCATGCAATAGCTTAATCAGTTAATGCCTCTGTCACATGTATTGAGATGTGATAATGTTATACCATATATTATGTGAAAATATCAACCAAATATGAAAGTTTTATGCATTAGTTGTAAAACTACATATGAGAGAAATATGATAGTATCGCATTTAATATAAGGAATCACATATTTGGAGTATCAGTCGTGTGGGACGTAGTTCCTATGGTTATGTGTCACATTGAGTGTATCAGATGATTCTAGATCTTGGACTTTTGAACAGATGGCCCAAATAATATTGAAAATTGTCTTATTGTGATATTTTAATCACAAATCGTATTGTGTGATTTAAGCTATGAGGTACCACAACATTTTGTTGCACTGTATTTGTATCATCTGACAATAACTCAACCAATCTTTTCAATATTGTTTGATGATACTCCAAGACATTCTGACAAGAACAAGTTGGTAGTAAGAACACTTATTCTTACCTTAACTCAGATGATTAATACGCAAAGCCAACAATTGCTAATACTGTAATTATTTGGTAGGGAATTTGAATTTTGAAGTAGGGGATAAACTGTTCCAAATTATTGCTTGAAAGACCTGATTCTGTCTACTTCTTTGATTGCCCAGGGAAGTATTTTATGAGGACAGATGCAAACATTGCTTTGCTGAAACAAAGAAATAACGCAATATCTTATGTGTGGGCATCTTTACAGATTCATTGTACATGTGTCAAGAATTTGTGTGAAATATGTGTGTGTGAAATATATGTGTGAAGTGTGTGTTGTGAAGTATGTGTGTGACAAGTGTCCAGCAGTTAGCACGATTGTAGCTGTTGGTTTGACACCGGGACATCAGAATGACAATAAATTGTCCCGAGGCATTTGTATTTAATCTACTGGGAATTCTTGCTTTGTGTTATTATGTTTTATGCATCTATTTATGTATCAGATTATGTGTATATTACATTGTATTTATAAATTGAAGAATCGAGGTAATAAAATTAGAACTAGAACATATTTTATTTTGTGATTATTAATGTTAATTTTTATAAAGATGAATTAGGAGGCAGATTCTCTGCCTAAGATAGCTCATTCTTCTGTACATAGATAGGTTTCGATAAAACTCGTTTGCATGTACAGTTGTGAACCCCCTTTTTGTGAACCCCTCCAAAACCCTCAAATTTCATCATAAGATGTGAACCCCTAATTGTTTAACTTAATTTTGTTCCCTGTTTCTCAAAAGCTTTAACCCCCTCTAAAACCTCCTTGATGTTGTTCAAACATTACCCAGCAGGCCAGGGCAGCCTGATTGATACAGCTATTAAAGTCTGGGAGGACCCTTATTTATTAAGTGACCATCAGTGAATGAATGGGAAGACTGGCTGTGGGATCTGTCCATATTGTCATGTGTGAAATGGGCATTCACTGGAGAAATGCCCATTAAATGACCACTGTGTCCATTCAGCCAATCACACCATCATGCTATGTAAACTCATGGAATAACACACACAAGAAGCCAATTTTACTTCAAAGGGACATGATTCCAAATTGTAGCCAGTCAGAGGTGACTGATGCATACAAAAACTGCCAGTGAGTGTAAACAACCAATCAGTTACCATTACCTGCCACTTAATCTCCCTATTACCATGGAGAGAGTTAGAATTGTGGATTTATGTGACTCAATTTGATATACTCAATTTTGACATTTGACTGCATAATAACAAAGGTTCTCATAAGTATAATGCTAAATATAGTGGATAAAAGGGGTGGCGAATAGTGATTAAAGAACAAGTACAAGCAGAGACACAGTATATTGGGCCATATAAAATAAATCTTGGCTTCTCATCAGAATTATGTTAAAAGGTAACTAAGGGGTGCTGTTTTAGTATGCTGATTGAGGTAACTACCGACTACCAAAGGGGCTACACTCAACAATCGGCAAATTAAGATGTATAGCGAGTGTATTTCGCACACGCGACAAACCTGTAGACAAATTCATCTAACTTGACACTGAAAAGTTTTCACTTAGTGTGCTGGAATACGTATTTAGATGAAACATTTTATTTAAACAATAACAAAGTTTAGCGGCCCCTATTTAAAAATGTGCATGCTGTTGAGTAACCAGGAATTATGTGGCCTTATGGTTGCTGAAATCCTGTGGTTGCTAGTTGCATAATTACAGATCTCAGAAAGGGGACCCTAATTTCGGATGGGGAGGCAAGAAAGTATGAAGAGGCTTTATTCTCAATTATTATGTTAATTTTGTATTCCATTTGGCTATTAAAATCAGTTAACGTTTCATGCAGTCACTGTGGTCTATAGGTTATGATACCCGATTGTTTGGTACCTAAAATTTAATTAAAATTCCACAAGAGGATTTTTCCTAATCTTCTATTTTCAGTACACATTTAAAAAGGGTTTATTGAATTACTATTCTGTTATTGATAACTTATGGAAAGTTTGCGCTAAATTGAGACGTTTTCTCTCCCTCCCTCCCTCCCTCCCTCCCTCCCTCTATGTGTGGCTTGATGTAATTTAATGACATTTGTACCTACAACGTTGTCCACTACGAAGGCGTTTCCCGCTGGATAACTCCCAGCCCAGAATACAGCCTTTTGGAATATGTTGCTGTTCATTCGGGTAACATGTCTTTTTCAGCGGAGTTGGGATACTTTTAATAGGTCACACATGACAACGACGGTGAAGCATTCTAGGAGTTGAAATGTAGCGAAGCCAGATCCAAATGGATGTATGTATCCAGTGCCATGTAAATGAATGCTTCGGTTACTTTAGGATATGCATTCCAGGTTTGCCTTGCCATGTTCACACACTTGCCGAATAATACGTACGTCGTATCGCCCACTGGTCAAACCGTGGTAAACTGGTAAGGACATTGATTTGTCTTTTTACAGAGCACGACAAATGACATTACCATAATGGTGAATAAAGTTCTTGCCTATACCAAAAGCTATTCAGACATCTGCATCTAAATAAAACAAAAACTTGCCGATCAGAACACAAGGGCATCCGTGTTTACGGTGCATATAAACATGTTGATTCTCTTTCCAAGGCATTATGCACATTGATCAACAATTGTGTGTGCACTCATGTTGAAGTTTCTTTGCTGCAGTATGATTTATAACCAAGGTAAATTAGACACTACAGCTGCATCATACTTCAGCATTTACAAATTCCCCGCCTGCGTGGTTTTGGAGTGTGTTGTATGATAATTGTTTTAAGAGGGCTAGCGAGTTCTTCTTTAGTGGGACATGTCATAGTTGTTGTACTGCTCTTTGCCCAGTGTTTCCACCAAGTGGACGGACATATAGAGGCCTTCCTCGTAGTGCTTGGTTTCCTCAACTCTGGGAAGCTTTGCTTTCTCAAACTCTTGATAATTCGGGCCTACGGACCTACCAAAACACCGTGCTGACTCAGATCCAAAATTGAAATATTATAGTTGAATATTTATTTAGACGTAGCGGCTCCTGCATCTACATACGCATCAGGCAATTAAAGCTTTCCACCCATATTATGCAAGTCGCTATCATTTTGACGTCTTTAGTTGACCGGTTCTAGATGACGGTCGACGGTGTGGTGCCAGTTCAGTTTCGGTCGTCCTGTCCTGCTTCTGACCAGCTGATGTCCACCATAGTGCTTGTTGGGCAGGTCTACTAGGTCGGAGCCTCGTGGCATGGCTGAACCAGCCAATCCGTCTTTTGCAAATCGTTGAAGATGCTAGAGACTGCCCACACTATATCCGGACCTCTCTATTCGTCACATGGTCACTTTAGTGAATGACCAAGATCGTGCGCAGGCATTTAATGTCGGATGCTCTTATTTTTGTATTGGCTTATTTTACTTGCCATGATTCGCAACCGTACAGTAGGGTTGGTAAAACGTTTGAATTATAGAAACGGAGTTTAGATATCGGGGTGCATTTCCCCCAAAAATGTCCCTCGCTTATTAAAGGTGTTGACCCTTTCCCAATAAATTAATCCCGCCTCTGTAGTTTAGTTAAAGTAAACAGCAAACATGTGGTGTATATATATATATGTGTGTGGGCCAGATCTTACACACACACACGCACGCACACACATGCACACATGTGTATATATATGTATATATATATACAGTGTATATCAGATCTGACCCATATGTCCTAAGGGAAATGTAGTAAAACGGCATATATATCGGTTCAATATGGGGTGCAAAATAATGAACCAACCCAAACTATTTGCTGACTCTGATCAAAACGTGAAACGTTATTATTCAAGGTAGCCGCAAAATAGTTGGTGCTTTTATCTGGTCTGTCCAACATCCAATGGGAAATACAGTAAAACGGCATGTATTGGTTAAATGGGGGTTGTTGTTATTGTTCAAGGAAGCTTGACAAAATTTAAGTTTTTTCTGTCAGCAAGTTGCAAATTTGCCTGGCTAGTCATTTTTCAGCTCGTCACGAATGACCCTGATCACATGACACGCCCACGACGACGTCATCCAACAGATGAAGAAAGAGGTCGGTCGGCACATCCAAAGTGGTGATAACAAGTTTTTAAAGAGTTCAACTCATGTTAAATATAGTATTGTTCGTTGACGGGAACGTAGTAAAAAAAAACATGGTAAGTACAAACGACTATCATAATTATCTTACGTGCGGCGGAAAAAGTTGGGTGTGTGTCAACGGAATAATGATGCAGTAACATTAATCGTAATACAACATTACGAGTAGTGCGCATATTCGGTTACTCAATAAAGACACAAAACATCTTCATTACATGAGAACAATCATTCACGTTCGTTGCATTTCCACACAACGCTATCACCTTTAGCCATTCTGAAACCTTCTAAGCTATTATTCATATGGATTTTAAGATTGACCAATCCTTTTGTTTTTAAGCGCCTCTGAGCTTGGTTTCCAAGGATTTAGGCGCAATAGAAGTTATCTTATTATAACACTTTCATGTGAAAATATGCCGGATCTTCCTGAGGTAAACGAACGTAAAAACAGCTGATTTACGAGAACAGCGACGAAGTCACACAAGTATCGTAGACCGACCCACCAGCATGAAAACTAATTATTCCCCACATGATATAAACACCTATCAAAGGAAGGCAACAAGCTGACGAAAGCGGCAAGGCGGTTCAGTGAGCTCCAGTAGATGCACACCAAGAAACGCCAAGCAACGCCAAGCAGGTACTGGCGATTTTCAACAAGCGTCATAGTCAATATCGTAGCACTGTGTATGTGTGTGTGTGTGTGTGTGTGTGTGTGTGTGTGTGTGTGTGTGTGTGTGTGTGTGTGTGTGTGTGTGTGTGTGTGTGTGTGTGTGTGTGTGTGTGTGTGTGTGTGTGTGTGTGTGTGTGTGTGTGTGTGTGTGTGTGTGTGTGTGTGTGTGTGTGTGTGTTTGTGTTTCCGTGTGTGTGTGTGTGTGTGTGTGTGTGTGTGTGTGTGTGTGTGTGTGTGTGTGTGTGTGATGTGTGTGTGTTCGTGTGTCCGTGTGTGTGTGTGTGTGTGTGTGTGTGTGTGTGTGTGTGAGTGTGTATGTGTGTGTGTGTGTGTGTGTGCCTGTGTGTGCGCCTGTCTGTGCGTGCATGTGCGTGTGTGTGCGTGCATGTTTGCGCATGTGAATGTGCTAATGTAAGTTATTGTTTCGGAGCGAGCGTGCGTGCATGCGAGCCTGGGTGTAGTTGCGTGTGCCTACGCGTATCATTCATCGGCGTGCATCTTAGACGCTTGTTTATCACCGTCACGCTTTAAACATTAGACTCGCTTCCATAGACCACATTTGTGGTTTAGAAAATGTTGTGTCCATACAACTAGCAATTCATTTTGTTTTAATGTTATTAGGGAGGATATGTTTATAAAAAATAACAAATAATCCGAAACAATTACACCAAAGTTTGTTATAAATGTTTCTCTAATTTCAGACCAAGGATTGACCAAGAATGGTTGCACCGTACTTCTTAATGAGCGTTTGTTGCGGTAGGTATCATACCAAATTTCGTAGAAACCGCTCTTATGAGTGTAATCATGTATAGTATTACTAGACTGCGTTTTATGGTTGTCATGACGTCATCAAGAGATCACGGCAAAAACCTTAGTGAAAGTTTTATCACTATGATGGTAAATTTCTTATTGCAAGTGCGTACGACACCGCCTAGGGAATATAGGAACAACTAAGGATGTGGCAGGGAGTGGGAGATGGGAGGGTGGTCCTAACAGTTGGCAGTTTCACCTGAAACATTGGTAGAAGGTTGGTCTAAACATGTTGGGAGGTGGACTTTCAAATTAAATGAAGGTAGGAGGATGCTTCACCAGTGTGGTGGTAGATAGAAAAATAATAGGCGAATCAAACACCGCTGAAGTGCGATGTGTGCGATCGCACCCTATCACTGAAGGAAAAGAGTTGGAACGCTTGAGGGAAAATAATTCTACTTGAGAGAAAAGTGGTCCAGTTAAATATACCAAAATATGAAGAAGAGTTTGTATCCTTGGACTTTTTTGTGGGCCTCCGAGAGAGGGTTGGGTGAAATTTGTTTAAGCCTCAAGAGAACGACTTTGATGGTTTTGGTGAGCTTCAAGGAGGTGCAGTTGGAGAATATTGCTGCACTTCAAGGGGGTGTAGTTGGATGCTTTATGAGCTTGCTGACAGGTTGGTTACGCACACTGTCAACACAAATCAATGTAGTTACGGGTGTGGCCACAATTCAAAGTTATGCATAGCGTCGATTGATTTTTTTTCAGCCTTGATTCTCAAGACTGCTTGTGAAGAAATTAACGGAAGTAAGTACGGTATAGTTAATTATTCTTTCTGTGTTTAACAAACAGAGCTCCATATATATATTTTTCGAATGCTAAGTCGACATGTGTTAACACATTCTTCTACCTAATTGTACGTTCATTAGATGCAAAATAAATTAGCATATACATATATACATATATTTGTTTTAAATACACACACACACACACACACACACACACACACACACACACACACACACACACACACACACACACACACACACACACACACACACACACACACACACACATTCCAGATTAATGTAAACTACTTTCGAGGAGATATGTATGTATATTATCAAACAGATTTTCGCCTAAAACCTTGTTCTCCATTTTGAGCAAATCCTATTAAATATGCTAACATGTGGTATTCATTGATTGCTAAGCATTTTTCAGGAGAGTTAATTTCCTCAAGAACTTTAGTAGTAGTAGCAGTAGCAGTAGCAGTAGCAGAAGTAGTAGTAGTAGTAGTAGTAGTAGTAGCAGCAGCAGTAGCAGAAGCAGTAGCAGTAGCAGAAGCAGTAGTAGTAGCAGTAGCAGATGTAGTAGTAGTAGCAGTAGCAGTAGCAGTAGCAGAAGTAGTAGTAGTAGCAGTAGCAATAGCAGTAGCAGTAGTAGTAGTATTAGTAGCAGCAGCAGCAGTGGTAGTGAAGTTGGTGGTGGTAGTGGTGATGATGATGGTGGTGGTGGTGGTAGTGGTAATGGTGTTAGTGGTGGTAGTTGTGGTAGTTGTGGTGGTGGTGGTGGTAGTAGTGGTAGTGGT
Source organism: Paraescarpia echinospica (assembly GCA_020002185.1). NCBI lineage: Eukaryota > Metazoa > Annelida > Polychaeta > Sabellida > Siboglinidae > Paraescarpia > Paraescarpia echinospica. Next base: position 53,929,032 of record CM034540.1, read on the forward strand.
GTTGGTGGTGGTGATGGTGGTGGTGATAGTGGTGGTGATGGTAGTGGTGTTGGTGGTGGTGGTAATGGTGGTTGGGATAATGGTAGCGGTAGTGATGGCAGTTGCAGTAATAATTTATTTGATGAGTTTTGTGTTAAGATCTAAGATCTATCTAGGAAGTCATAGCTGTTAATTGACAAAACGTGTAATGAAAATACTCCTTTGTTTTAAATTCCACAAAACGTTAAATAACCAAAATAAGAGTCTATTTTATGAATTGAGGAAAACCTTGCGTGATGTATTGTTGATTCGAGCTGCGATTTGTAACATTTTAGTATAGTATAAACTTATAATAACAATAAGGTAACTTTTATTGTGTCTAAATCCTTGGGAACCAACCTCAGAGGCGCATATATATATATATATATATACGGATATATATACATATATATATATAATTATATATATATATATATATGGATGCATATATGACTGACTTTTTCCCCGGGCAACGCCGGGTAACTCAACTAGTATATATATGTGTGTGTGTGTGTGTGTGTGTGTGTGTGTGTGTGTGTGTGTGTGTGTGTATATATATAAAACGTATAACATATCGTTACGTTATATGTAGTCAGTCAGCACACGCAATACGCAGCATCGTGACTGAGTGTTGCAGTATGGGGAGAATGGACGCAGTGTTCGGCGGAGTGTGACGGTGGAACCCAAGTGAGAGAAAAGTTCTGCGGAATACTATGCAATAGACTCGAGGCCTCGTGCCACCTCATGCCTTGCGAGGGTACGTCTAATATGAAGGGTACTGTCTAACATCGAAACGTATGTTCACTTAGCTTTTGCTTTCACGATCCTTACGGATGTATCCGACAACATGACATACTCTCACAAACTGTTAGAATCTAGTAATTGTTAAGCGCGAAAAAGTCGAAAGAACAGGATAACACGCTCTATAAGAACACGCCTCTTTGTTATTTAACTGTATGTTGGTGAGGTCATTATATATCAGGGCACGGTGGTCTGGCAATTAGAGCAGCTGACTGCTGTTTGTTAGCACAAAAGCTATTATTCCATATATGTGCGCAAGCGGCATGCGGATGCGGCATGCGGCAAAACAATTAACAGTGTATAGTGGAAACTAATATAAGTAGTTTCATAAGTACATAGGCGGATATGAGTTTGTCCATGCGAATGCTAATGCGGCAAATTGAATCGCTCCATGTAGCGATTCAAATCGTGTCCGCAGAGGAATCGGATATGAAATTCCCAACGTGATGTCACTACAGTGTTATTCCCCATTCTGCTTGTCGCATCGTTACGCGTGTCCCTACATATGGAATCCTAACTTAAAGTTACTACATAGGCGGATGAGTTGTAAGCTTTACACCAAACGCCTTTGATCTCTTCTATTGGTTGTCTATGTCAAGAAAAGTGTAAAATCCCACACAGGGAAAATGGTTTCGATCCTCAAATTACCTGCTGCCAAAACACTAGCTTTGACAGTGGAGTAAGCAACACGTGTACATTGTTTAGGCGGTTATGGGTGTAACCGCCTAAACAATGCGGTTATATTAGTATTTCGCCTAACTTATATTAGTATTTGGATCTCCAAAATAATTTGACTCAGTGTTATCTTCATGCAGTTGGAAATTTAATACGATTGGAAAAGTTGTTTCATTAAAATTACATTCTCCCGAAACAAACGACAGCAAAAGAAGAGTTAATTAGGCCCTACTATGGTCACGGCTAAATGACCTCCCTATATTAAGCTGTTAGTACAACAAAAGTGTGGCGGTTAAATACTGTAATCATGGCAATACAATCTCTCTGAACCGAGACTATGTCTAGTTAACTGCTTTAGTCCTATTAAAACATTTCCCTCCGGTAAAGATGCTTGTACAATTGTACAAAGAAAAAGTAACTGTGATTACATACTCAGTAGCAATATAGAAACAAGGTGGGGGTTAAATTGCTTTGGCCATAGAATAATTTTGTTTTGCATTACAAATTGCGTGAACGAAGTTGAGCAAAAAAGAACATTTGGTGCTGAAGTCCTTGCAAGTTATAACACACAAGTTAGTGAAAAAAATGTAAAGGTAAGTTCTTATATAGTGCAGTATCCAGTCCTCAGGACTACTCAAAGCGCTTTACACTTTACTCCCTGGCAGACCTTTCAATCGAACACCACCTCGATTTATCTGGGAAGTACTCCGCCACGCTGCCATTAATGCGCGAAGATTCGTGCACAAATATCCACCACTATCAATAGCCAGGTACACATTCATGCAGCTGAGTGAACTTGACAACGTATGTGAACGAACTTGTCCAAGGTTCGGCACAGCAGCACATGATTCGAACACGGGATCTCTCGATTGAGAGTCCGATGCACTAACCACTGTGCCACTGCGCCTCACAGCGCATGATTATCATGTTCACGTTATTATGCCTGTACCGCCATTTCGAGATTTGGGTAATTTCGTTCATATCACTTAACCTTCGCCTTTTTGAAGATACACTAAAATATGTGTCCCCTTCTATCGTGTTCTAGGAAAATAAAAAGTTCCACACAGGAAAGAGGTAAAAACAAAGTCGTAAAGTCACCGAAACAATGGTCTCGATCTACACAATTAATAAAAAAACTGCACGTTAGTTGTTATTACTACTACTATTAGTACTACTGTTATACGAGTACCGTGCTTTGATCTTGCTTACTAGACCCCTTCCGAGGAGTACCCTGGTCCGCCTGCTCTGAGCCGTGCGGTGCCAACGGGGTACTGACAAGGACAGACAATGATGGCAGCACACAGCAAATCCGTTGTAACACGCAGTCATGCGAACCACGTAAGTTGTCTATCTTATAGAAATGTCCATGGCTGTGGCTGAAATAACTGTGCCAGTAGTAATATAAAAATTACGACAAAGAAAGAATCATTCCTGAAACAAAAGATGCATCTGACATCATCGCCCAATGACATGGCATGCCTACCATCAGCGATATCAATAAAGTCACATATGTTGTCATAGTTATATGGGTGGAAGAATATCGGTAGTGAAACGAGTAAAAAGGCGACGGACGGACACGTGGAACGAAAGAAGGGAAACGACTAACGAAGAGAGTGGATGGTAGATGGGAGATTTGGCGGGATTGGAAGGGTGTTGGGGAGAGCGAGAGGTGGAGGGAGACCGTAGAGAGACGGGCTCTGTGAGGGACAGTATGTTGAGTTCAGTTTAAATGCACAAATAAATTGTAATATGTTATTATGCATGATGCTGTACAATGATACCTTAAACGCCTTCGTGCAAATGCATATGCTTCGGGGTAAATCGTTATTTCTGTTACTTGATTAATAACGAATTAAAAATGTAATAAAACGCCGTAGTAAATACTTCAAGAAAAGTATTGCATACAATGCTGCATGTTCGTAATAAAATTATTGCAATCGAATGTGCATGGTATAATGGGATTTAATCAAAGCTTTCTTTATGAATTTACAGAACAAAAGAAATGTATCTCCCGGAAGCAAGGAGTCTTCATTTATTGGTTAATTTGGCTTCTGACTACAGAAACAAAAAGTGGTCAATTAAGCGGCTTTTGTTTGTCCCGAATATGTTTCGCCACCTAAACCTACCTCTCCAATTGAGCTCAGCTTTGTTAGATAAACAAGCAGTCAGGCGCCTAATTAATGACACCCTATTGTTAGCGATGGGGCTGTCATGTTTATCTGGGAAATATACTCATCCGATTAGAATTTGAGTTCAATGTGTTATGTGACTGAGGATCGTAATTGCTGCATCTGTTATTGTTTTCTGAAGTTTACCGGTTACTGGTCTGTGGCTTAGGACACTAATTTCAATAGAGCCGACGTTGCAATATTCTATATTCCTTCAACCCGACCAGTACTTCACTGACTCCTCTTCCATATATCGTATACACTATGACAATTTATATACTATATTAGCAAAATACTTATTTCAAAATGCCACAGTAATCGTACAAGACAATGACAGAGGAACTCAAATAATTGAACAAGGCCGCAGATGGCTGTCATTTGGTTACGAACCACAAAAATTAGACAATTTTGGGAGCTTGAAATTTTTTTGCTTTTGGATTTCATTCCTCGTGCACAGTTGTAACGTGAAGCTTTATAAAACTGTGGAGCTAAAAGTCTAATTAAATGTTGGTAAAGGTAAGTTCTTATATAGCGCAGTATCCAGTCCTCAGGACTGCTCAAAGCGCTTTACACTTTACTCCCTGGCAGACCTGTTCAATCGAATACCACCTCGACGTCTCTGGGAAGCATCCAACCACGCTGCAAATAAAGCGCGAAGACTATTCGAACAGAAATATCCACCAATGTCTACAGCCATGCACTCATTCATACAGTCGAGTGAACTGGACAACGTAGAGTGAACGAATTGCCCAAGGTTCGACACCGCAGCACAGCATTCGAACCCGGGGTCTCTCGATCGAGAGTCCGAAGCTCTATCCACTGCACCACTGCGCTCTTGGTCTGGAACATTAAACGGTCACTTGCATGCATAAAGCTCACATAGTGTCAACACAATGAGTCCTATCATAATCACACACATCCTATATAGGACGTCGTACTGCATGCGTGTATAACACCGATGTAAATGTGATGTGTTCTTGCAGGTGAGGAAAGACTGTTACGGAGACGTCGTGTTTGTGCTCGACTCGTCCGCCAGTGTCGGTTCCTTCAACTGGTCAGTTACCCTCCAGGTCGGCATTGACGTCATGAAAGGACTGAAGGTATCGAGGAACGGCACACACGTCAGCGTCGTCATTTACTCGACGGAGGTTGACATCTGCTTCGGCTTAACTACGTACTTTTCGATGCACAATATTGAGCCGGTCGTTATTAGACTCGAGTACATGGCGGGTGAGTCGGGCCTCGCTGACGCCATCTTGGCAAGGCACCAGCTATTCCTTGATCAGGGTCGGGGCGTAGACGTAACCAGGCCCGTCGGTGTCGTCATCACCGACGGAGTGTACAGCATCAACGACGAGAGAATCATTCCTGAAGCAAAATCAGCACATAACGACGGAATTGAAATGTTTGCTGTCCGTGAGTAGTGGATACATTTAATACAACCGCCTAATAACGCGATATTGGGAGAAAGTCTTAGTACCAAGACATGTCCGTTATCATCGATATCACTATCAACATTTAGACCGGCATGTTGATAACTGTGTAAACAATCTGCAATTGTTTCTTACTTATTTAATATTTATATGTACATATTATTTGATTATTATTATTATTAAGTGCACTTCCGCGTGGCAGACGTGATGTGGTTCGCTTTAAAACAATTGTTAAGAAGTCTATAGAAATTGCACTAAAATCTAACAAATATGTAAATATATAATTTAAAAGGTAATTTCCATGGATTCATGTGATGCTTTCTTATTTTGAAATATTCCGCCCCAACTCAAGTCACTGTTCACGGTCAAGTGCGCGCAGAGCGTCGACGTCTGCGGTGCAACGTAGAGTACGACCGATGCGTCGCAGGTCCGCGATGCGCTCGATCTCGTCGAGGAATGCACGAGACGAGCGTGTCATCAACGTACTCAACGTCCAGCGGTAGGGGTTGGTGGATATATCAGGAGGAGCAATCGAAGGTCACGGAGTGCAACTTCGAGGTACGCAGCGAATGACACCGGGCTGACGCTGTCGCCTTGCAGAGTACCGATGGAAGTGCTAATGAATGACAATCTCTTTCGAGAGACGCAGCTCGAGCGAGGTGGCGGCGAGTAGGAAGCTAATCATCCGCAGTTCCGACTTAATTATTTGATTAATATATTTAAGTATTTTGTAAACATGTGTTTGTTAATATTAGAAATGCACATTATATATTATAACGTGTTTTACTCGTAATAATTGCAGACATTTTGACGTTAGTAGTTTAACTGCATATGCGTTATGACTATGTTATGTAGGACACACATGTAAAGAGCCCGAGAACAATTATTTGGATGAGGCGGTATATAAGACATTTACTAGTGCTAATTATTATTATTATTATTATTTAATTTCTACGATGCGCTGCCGATGTTTTCGTGAGATGATATCGATATATGTCAGCCATATTCGAGTGTCTACTCGGACAGCCTGTTTTGGGATGACCCCTTAACGAAATCAATATTTGACAAAATATGACTGCTTTGCTTGTGCCTATACTGTATTACACATATTTACACTCTGCAATGCATTATTTTGTAGAACACCGCAAATACAAAGCTTAAGATTCCTATACCCCTGACAGCAATTGATGGTCTAAGAATATAGTGACTCACCCACATCCCCATTTGCAAAGTCGGTGCATATTTGTCATTACGTGTAATACGGTACACGGTAATCAAGCGAGACCATGTTAATCCCAAAGCGTTCTCGTTCGACTTGGAGAAAGGAAGCACAGAAACCCATGCTGACAACATTTGTTACAAAACATGTTAAAGCTCCCACGTCTATGCAAACAATGGATATATATATATATATATATATATATACAGTACTGGAAAAAAAATAACTGGGACAGTAATTATGTTAAGCAATATTCACGATTTTGCAGTAAATAGACGCCTTTTTTCAGTTAATAGACAATATAATCTGTTTTATTTTACCTTATTAAATGAAACAAAGTTAAGGATTTAAGAAATTGTCATTCTAATTTTTTTCCATTCTTTATTTGTAGCATATATCAATATCGAGTAGCACCTCCTCTGGCTGAAATAACAGCCTTGACACGCTTAGGCATTGAATGGATTAGTTTTAAGAGTTCGGCGTGTGTTATACTCTGTCAGGCAGTATTTAACTTCTCCCAAAGATCATCCAAGGAACTTGGCTTGCAGTCATGAACCTGCACTTTCAGGTTTTGCCACAAATTCTCGATGGGGTTTAGGTCTGGAGATTGGGCTGGCCAATTCATTACTGTGATGACTTTTTCTTCAAAAAACTCCATGACTTTCTTTGCTTTGTAATCTCTGCCACCGTGCAGCTTATCTGCAGATGGAAACATGCTCTTTTTAAGGAGTTTGATGTACTGTGCTTGGCCTAATGTGCCGTCGACCCTGTAGAGGAAACCAACACCTTGGCCGCTAAAGCAACCCCATATAATTTGTTTGCCACCACCAAACTTCACAGTTGGACGATGCATTGTTCACTATATCTTTCTCCCTGTCTCCTCCTCACATAAACTCTCTTTGAAGAGTTGAAAAGCTTAAATGCTGATTTCATCTGACCACAAAACACGTTGCCAGTCATCATCAGACCAATGTCTGTGCCTCCTTCCCCATTGCAACCGTGCCTTTCGTTTCTTGGCAGAGAGCATGGGCTTCTTAAATGCAACACACCCTCTTAATCCTGCCACTTTTAATCTGTTCCTAACTGTTCGACTAGAAACGTGTCGTGGTAAGTCCACACTCATCTTGCCAACGTTTCTTTAAGTCACTGGAGGTCAAGCGACGGTCATTCAAAGACGTACGGATGAGTCGACGATCTTGCCGTTTTGTAGTTAATTTCTTTCGGCCTCTCCCCGGAAGATTTTTCACAGAGCCTGTATTCCGGTACTTCTGCACAATGCTAGCAACTGAATTCTTGGAAATTCTCAATTTTTTTGCAATTTCCCTCATGCTCGCTCCAAATCTTATGTTATTTGACAAATCTTTGTTCTATATTGTATTTGCAACCATAACATTGTATTTTGTAATACTATTATTCATTTTCTCCTTGAAATTTAAATAAATAAATTTTATTTCATTTTTAAAATAAGATAATCATTAGGTATGGCATATAACCTCTGAAAACAAGATCACATATTATCACCCTCCGGGTATCTGCTTTCTTTGCCAACCGTTCTTCTTCCATTGGCCCCACAAGTCCTGTCAACTTCAACCGACTTCTCACCAACTTCTTCTTGAAACTTTCTTTCCCACCAACATCTTCCCTCAGCTCTTCCTCTCTTCGCTTATCTATTCTCTTTACGCCCGCAATTCTTTTGACCCAGTTGTTTTCGCACATTTGTACTCTCTCCTGTTGTTTCTTTGTCATTGCTATAGTTTATAAGCCATACAGGTAGACTGGTGTCACACATGTGCATAGTACCTTTCCCTTGAGTTTTCGCGATATATGCCTGTCTCCCATCACACCTTCTACTTCCCTCCATGCGTTTGGTCCTGTTTGTATTCTCCTGCGAATTTCTGTCTCCGAGGAGCCATCCTCACACACCGCTCCGCCCAGGTATACAAACATGTCTCTTTGTTTTAGTTTCTTCCCCTCTAGGTGTATTTCCAGCTCTTTGCTTTGTTGCCCAACCCACAGCACCTCTGTCTTCTCTAGATTCACTTTCAGTCCATGTTTGCTGAATATATATTTCCATTCTATAAGTTGTTTCTGTAAATCTGCTTCCCCGTCCGCTAATACCGCTAGATCGTCTGCATACTGTAGAATATCTTTCTGGAAGAGATATTGAGCCCCCCAAAATTTGCACTCCCGGACGAATTAAAAAGTCTAAATCTACGAACCATCCCAATGTGCTCGATAGAGCACTTACAAAACAAAAGTTCAGCCCCATACATGCAAACTAACGAAGATACAGGTCGACCGAAAGAAGGAGAACACACTTTTATAATATATGGCAGTGGCCGGCAACCTGCGGCCCTAGAGCCAACTGCGGCCCGCGAAGCTATTCCATGCTAACCGGGCGGACTCAAAGCGAGATTGCAGACAATGCGGCCCTCGGAATAACATCATATATATATGCAATGCAGCATGGTGCACCTTCCGTGGAAAGAAGAACAAAAGGAATAGTTTTGCTGATTGGAAAGGTTCGACGTGATGCAGGTGCCACTCCGAATCTCTTCAGGTCCACTGCATCATCTATCCCATAAGAATGCTTGAGTAGCAAATCAATGAAAATGCAAAAGGTACTGAGCGCCGTCGTGAAGACCATGAATTACGTTCGCGCTCGTGGCCTAAACCTCCAGCAGTTCAAGTGCCTTCTGGCACAGATGAATGCACAATATCAAGATAGATGTCTTATACTACTGCGAACGCTGACTAAGCCTAGATACCATGCAGGGTCGCGTGCATGACCTGTGAGACATGGAATTAGCCTGTTTGCGAAGAAGACGTTTTCAGAGGTAAAATCTACCGGACGCCCTGGTGCATATTAGAGTATTAATTTCTTATCGACATCGTACCGCATCACCATAAGAATTTTCAACTCAAGGAACGTGAACAACCAGGAATTCCCTTGGAGCGCGGAAACGCATCAGTGACGCGTTGTGCGCTGGAATGCCGCATACTGATTTTGCCGCATGTGTCCAAAAGACGCATACAAAAACGTGTCTGAGAAATCTGAGAAAATTGAGGGGCACTTGTGTAGAATCCGGGCCCAACTCGATGTTGCCGTTATTAACTAGTTTTGCCTAAATTTGACACGTCGATGTGATAATAAAATCATTCCACATCATCCTAGGCATATTTATGCTATAAAATATTGCGTCTTAGGCTTTAGCGCATTTTGAAGCCCAAATAGTGCTCCGGTTTGCTCCAGTCTGTGCCCGAACACAAACAAGGGCCGCGCAGACAACAAACATAACAATGGCCTGAATGGAGTTATTTAAATCACATCTTACATTGATGACTGGACACTGCGAACAGTCTAATCAATACCTGTGTGCCTTGCCTATCCCTTGCCTGTCGTTGACATTGTTTATAAGCTTTAGACGAGCACCATCAACAACGTTTGTTGCGGCTGACACCATATTATCGCCCATCGTCATAATCTTAATTCTTATAATATTATAATCTAATTTCCTATCAAAAGACTGCACCGATGCAATATCAACCATATAATGAATGAGGCTATTCCCTACATCTGTTCATCGGTGTATCAATATTTTTTTAATGTTTAATCAACATGGTTCTTTGATTATTTTTAGTTGATTCCCTCTCTTATGTGAATCGTTGTCACTCAATGTCACATCGTATTTTTCAGTTAGAATCTCCCTATTTGAAAAAAAACCTGTTCATTTCCGAGCACTTTGATATTGATGGTTATATATTTTGTATCAAGAAATATGTTGCGTAAGTAGTCCTGAATATAATTCAAAACAAGTTAAATAATAGCATGATTACATGCCTAATATTAAAGAAGTGTAATGTTCACATTTACCAGTTCATTTAAGCGATCATACTATCATGCAAATTAATTAATACAATTTTAATCAACTGATTTGGGGCACATCAAATTTCGAAAAGGCACATTGTTCTAACTGTGATGTGCCTGAAGGGCACATAGATGTCTTTTTCCAGAACAACTAACCAAAGAACTCTTCTAGTTCGTTTCTTCCAGTTTGCTTCCGCTTTCGAGATCATTTGCAATTTTGGGAAACACAACTATTGAATTTCTCAACACTCCTGAAAACGAACCAGAAAGGCCGGACACGTACGTCAAAATACCAGTTGCATGATGACAACGCGAACCTTGAGTAATGTGTATTTTTAATAATAAATTGTTCAACACTAACCATTGATATTTAATAGTAATAATAATAATAAGGTAACTTCTTTTCCGCCTAAACACTCGGAAACCAAGCTGAGAGGCACACCAATACAACAGGGTTAATCAATATCAAAATCGATAAGCCGTATTAAAGTTGTCAACAGATGGATCGGTACGCCAAGGAGATAATAACACCTCTATGTATACACTGCCGAAATGTATTAAGTTCAGCTTCAATGCATATTAACTAGAATATCTATATAAATACTATATACGCACCATAACATAATGTACCAGTTTCCTCGAGGATTGGGCTAAAGATAACGATAATCAATATTAAGAAATAAATGAGTGGCCCGCTGACCTAGACCAAGTCACTGATTTGGCCCTCCATTCAGAAAGGTTGCCTCCCCTGGTGTACAGATACCTCATAAGGGAAGGTTATCTTATGACATGTTGTACTCTCGATAAGCCACAGGTTTCATCGTCCACTTTTCATCTAGTGGTTTTGTTCTGGATGGCGATATTGAAAAATATGTGTTATTTCATGTCAATAAGTATGCAAATCGTCTCTAAAATTTAACAAATTGTGTTTTCTTTCAGTAAGTGGCGGTGACGAAGTCAACATGGACCTGATAAACGGAATCGCTTCAGACAAAGACAACGTGTTCTTTTCTAACGTCTACGGCACAGTGAAAGACTTGACAGATACGATTGCCGGATATATAGGTTGTATTAAAGGTAAACAAATCAAGTACTAGTTATTATTACAGTTCAGATCATGGGTACAGAAAGTGGTACAGTGAAGTCAGAAGTAAAACTCAAACAATTATGAAATATAATTTTAATTTTATTCACCCCGTTGTGTAGTATCTACATTAACTGAAAATACATATTACAGAAGTCTTCCTCGACTCGTGAGCGGCCACCTCTTCTGCAGCGGTACTTGGCCGTAAAAGAGTGATAGCCGCCCGCTCTAAATGGGGACACCTAGTCAGTCTCCTACCTTCCACACAAACATCATGTACAGTGCTGAAGCTCCGGTAGCCCCCCCCAATATGAATTTCGTTCTCGCGCCACTGCCCGCTATGTGTCGTTACGCTTGATCACAGACCCCTACACTTCTTGATCCTGTTATCAGCATAATTCCCAAGACAAGAACAACTCTACCTATTCGTAGACTACGATGCAAGAGTAGGTGCGGATCATGAGGCATGGCCTGCCTGTCTTAGACACTACGGTATGGGAAGAATGCATGAAAATGGACACAGACTGCTTCAGTTCTGCAGCTACCATGAATACGTTCTTCCAGTACAAGCCTTGGCTCAAGGTGTCCTGGATACATCCCAGATGGGGCCATTGGCAACAACTTGATCTAGACATCACAAGACATGATACTCTCAACAATGTTCTAAACACACGCAACTACAATAGTGCTGATTGCGACACTGATTGCTATCTGGTTTTTACTAGAGTTAGATGGAAACCCAAAAGGCTTTTTCACTCAAAGCAGAAAGGTCGTACACATATCAACATCAGCCGCACTGCATATTCATCGAAGAATCAACCGTTTCTGTGACTCAGTTGGAGCGGTGCTCTCAAACAACACAGCTCAGAGTGCGGAAACAAAACGGAACACCACATGTCACAGTATCTACCACACAACACTCACCATATATGGAGAAAAAAAGGACCTGATAAACATTATCTGATCATGTAATCTGTCATCGAAGTCAAGCGCTCTGCTCTCATTAATTCCAAGAGAGATCGTAGCTAAAATAATACGAAAGTATTAAGAGCTGCTAGGAACAAAGCCCATTACATTGCTCGGCATTGCGCTAACAACTGCTGGCTTCAACTTAGCCAGATCATCAACATATTGGCAGACATGGGAATGGTTGATGGAATTAAGAAGGCGATAGGTCCACCCATAAAGAAGACTGCTCCACTGGAAACAAAGTCAGGAGATATCATCGTTGACAGCAGTAAACAAATAGAGAGATGGATGGAACACTACCTCTAACTGTAGTCCATGGCAACACTATAACCAAGGAAGGAGGCACTAGACACAATTCAGAGCTTGCCCATTATAGAAGAGACGTGATCCCACAGTGGAAGAGCTCAACAAAACTATTGACTCACTCACCAGTGAAAAATGCCGTGGAAATGATGCCATACCATCTGAAGTCATAAAGCATGGAAAACCTGCACTAATGCAACACCTGCACGAACGTTTCTGTCTCTGTTGGAAGGAGCGAGCAGTTCTTCAGGACATGCGCGATGCCAATATAGTAATCTCCATGTCGAGCGTTGCTTGGATTGCCTTGGCCACACCTCAGATCCTGGCTGAACGCATTTATCCTGAGTCACAATGTGGTTTCAGAACCGGAAGATCCACACTATACATGATACTCTCTGTTCAACAACTACAATAGAAATGTCGAGACCAAAGACTATATATCGTTGTCTATTGCCTTCATCGACCTCACCAAGGAGCATGACCTCGTTGACAAACGGATTGTCCTCCAAGACTGTTCAGTGTGATCGTCTCCTTTTATGACAACATGAAGGGCACACTCAGTCTATGGTATCTGATGTTTTACATGCATTTTATGTTTGTGTAGTTCATCTTATAAATTACATTATTTAATAAACTGTATTAGTATTGCTACATTGCATTAAGCACCCTTCTGTCTGATAAGACAATGGTTTGCGCCGTGATTGTCAGTTCGGAGATGTCTGGTGTGGTGCAATTTGAAAGACCGACTCTGGCATGACAGTCTTTGCCGCACTTGCAGCAGACATAGACAGTTGGCTGAAAAGAAAGTGCAGGATTTGCTGATAACGAGGAGCTACATCCGAACCCTTTGAGATCCGCAGCGGAGTAAAACGTTCTGGCACCAACACTTTTTGGCATATTCTTTTCGATGACGCCATCTTATACCTTTGATATATCCACATAGGGATGGTATCTACTTACACACTAGAACTGACGGGAAGCTCGATTGACAGCTAAGACAAAAAGTGCGTCGAGTCCTCATCCAAGAAATGCTCTTCGCTGCTGGCAACTCACAATGAGGATGACCTTCAGCAACTAACGGACATACTCTCCCATGTCAGCAACGAGTTTGGATTGACTATCAGCATCAAAAGAGCGAACGTCATGGAGCAGGACGTTGTCGTGTCACTATCATTGACAACGTGACATATACTTGATGTCGTTGATAGCTTCCCATACCTAGGGTCCACAATCATGAGTAATTTGTTACTAGATGCTGAAATTAACGTGCGTATAACAAAGTCTGCAGTCGTTATGTTCAAACTGAACAGGAATAGTGTGGAGCAGTAACAACTTGATGGAAAATACCAAACGACATGTATACAAAATATGTGTCCTCAGTACACTCCTCTGCAGCAGTAAGGCCTGGACAATACACATAAGAGAAGAGACTGAATAACTTTTACATTCATTGCGTCAGACGCATCCTCAGCGTCTCCTGCCAGGACATGATCACGAATACAGAGGTCCCGAAGACAGCGACTAGAAGACGCACGCACGCACGCACGCACGCACGCACGCACGCACGCACGCACGCACGCACGCACGCACGCACGCACGCACGCACGCACACACACACACGCATACACACACACGCATACACACACACGCACACACACGCACACACACACACACGCACGCACGCACACGCAAACACACACACCCAAACACTTGGAAGAGTTATTTTGTTTCATTGTATGGAAGCAACTTTGGGCAACATAACATCGCGCTCAGTAATGCAACGACATAGCAAGTGGGCTCAACATCTTCTTTGCAAATATTGGTTAAGAATTAGCTGCAAACATAGATCCACCATTAAATGGCACCTCAATTCATGATTATCTTGAGAACAGAAATAAAGTAGTATGTTCTTGAGCCCAATCAATGAAGAAGAAATCATTGGCATTGTCAGAACCTGTAAAAACAAAAAATCAACAGACGTTAATGGCCTACCATGCATATTGTTGAGAAAACCATACAAACTATTACAAAACGACTGGCAGCAATATTTAATTTAATATGTCCCTTGAAAGTTGAAATTTTCCTTCCAGCATGTATCAACAATTATCCTCATATTTAAAAAAGGTTCAAAAGCAGATTTTAATAACCATTGACCAACATCTCTACTGTGTCAGTTCTCAAAAATACTTTGTATTCAGATACAGATGTACATAGCCTCATAAGTATAGTCAACTATGAACTTGAAAAATTAACAAAAACAAATTACATGTATATGGTCTTTGGCAACCGCAGAATAAATTGTGATATGGACATAAACATTTACAATAACCAAATTAGTAGAGTATTTTTTATATATAATAAGTATTTATGTGCCACAGTGTGTGTATATATATATATATATATATATATATATTATCGTTATATGTTACGTGTTATGTTGAAAACATAAAAAGGTATTATTATAATTATTACTTTTACTATGCCCTACAGCAAGGGTCTGGCTAGCATTTGCATTCATATACACTGCAATGATTATAAAACTGATCAAAATGTTTGAGTACATCCAGCGACATATTTGTAGAATGCATTAGTATATATTTATGATAACACCGATAACAATTAATATTATGTTGAATCCGCCAATATCCAAATATCATCAGGGACATTCAAACAAGTCTATATCCATGAACCACCCGAAAGGCACGCCTACAAAATGTCAGCTCTATACACGCGACAATGACGGAGATATGCTGGACGGACAGACAGAACTTGGACAGAGACTTGCTATATTACATAGACAGTAGTACCCCACTCTCGAGCGGCCCCGTCGTCAACGACCACTTGCCAGTAACGACGGCCAAAGTATCGTTGTAGAAGGTGTGGCCGCTAGAGAGAGGGATACTGTTTTATTGTCGGCTATGGTAATTTACAAATAGGTAACGCTACATGGAATTACACTACTACTTGCGGATAATGACAATATGTAATTATTTACGGAATTTATATTAATTTATTCCTTATAAGGTATGAAGTTTCATCAGTGTATTTAATCGCCATCTAAATACTGCATTAAATAAAATACATGCACGTTACCATTTTCTTTGTGGATTTTTATACTTTCATGTCTTTTTAATTTGTGACCGTCTACTGAAACTAGATATTGTTATAGTCATATTATGGTATGCCACAACAGATAATTTATTATTATTATTGTAAGCTAGCGTTTGTCTATAGACGCGAAAGCCGCTAAGTTTAAGAAATATATGATTTTAAAAATATTTTGTTTGACAACAGTGGTAATCGACCCCGGCTGTTCCCGGTGCGACTACACGAAAGGACAGATTTGGCTGGAGGACCTCAATAACTGTCACATGTATTTCGTATGTGAGCCGCTCGGCAATGAAGACTACCAGATACACCACATCACTTGCGGAGAACTTTTCTGGAACCAGGCCTACCACACGTGCCCACTGCGTAGACGGACCGATTTCTCTGTATAACCAACCGTCGACTACTGATGGTAAGTGATTTGTTGAGTTTGTTTTCTCACCTTATTTTGTAATTCTTCTGTAATTTACGTATTACGACCCGTATTATCCCCGCCTCGTGAGTTCTAATTTATTATCTGGCTGAGGTGGGTATCGTTTATATCATGCTACGTTACATTTGGGGAATATCACTTGCGGCTATTCTAACAACCAACTTCGGGATTTTTAAATGGCAAATGAACAACATATGCGTGTTTCATAGATGCAATATTTAACACACCCGATAAATTTAACATAGGCCTACGCCTCAGACATATCATATATACAGTAAACCTCACCTAAGTCGGATTCAATCGGACATAGATATTTAATCGATAGTTATACGAAAATCCGACTTAACCGAATATGATATATTCCAGCGTTAACACCAAAAGCAGCCATCTAGAAGCCCTTAGGTACCTGTCAACGACGCCTGAACGGGACTAAATACTGCGGCAATTCTACGTGTTGATGCCCACAAGCAACAAACATAACATGACGCAGTGTTCGAATATCTGCGTGCTTCCTTTAGCACGAATCTCTAACGTCACAGCTGATTGTAAATGTCGGTCATCTTGCTCTGCGTAAGTCTTTGTTGCCGCCGTCTCACGAGATTGGCCTCACACTTGTCGGTCAACTTTTCGATCTCACTGTTGCCGAGCGTCATACTATAGTGTCGTAACATTCGAAAAACACCATTATTCCAGAGCCTGCCCTACAGACCTGTATACACTTGGTACTGAATGTTGATTTGAATAGGTAGGTAGGCTTTATTTGGACTTGTATAAATCATACATACAAATATAAACAATCGGTAAAACAATCAACAAAATGATACACAATTCCAGGTTGACAGCGGAGCCAATTAAGGCTGTAATCAGTTTGTTTTAATTATTCCAAAGTAAGATGAAAATGATTTAGAGTAACCTAGTCGCCGTCATCCCTAAAATAATTATTATCAACAACGATTTCACATGTAGTGTGTTGGTTACGTTGTTATAATTAATAGAACATATATGTAAATGTAATAACAGTAATATTATATAATACATGTTCACATAAGTAGTTTTGCGAAAAAAACCACGTGGTTATGCCAAAAGCTTAAGCAGTTGTATTAAGTAAAATAAAATACCTAAGTAGAATCAAATTATATCAAACACATGCGTCAGACGTTTCGGGGTGGAATGAGATTAAACTAGAACACTATACAACATGTGCTTTTAATGATAATATAAAACTATTTAAATTTGGTTTATTTTGTACAACATTTGGAATTGTATTCCAGATCATCGGACTTTTACATAACTAACTGTTCGAAGATCTTTGAGTAAAACTGATGATAGGACATATATTACAGGTTTGTCTTGTTTTGTAAAAGTGAATGTCATAGGTAAATGTAAAAACATCCGATAATGAATGTGGCAGACTCCTGTGGACATAATTATACATAAATTTTCCAACTTCAATTTAATAAATATAATGCAATTTTATTAAATTTAAACATGTAAAGAGGGGATGTGAATGTTCCCATTAGGTTGTGTTAAGAATGGAACAAACTATTTTTGCATAATGAATAATTTTTCGATATGAGTTTTGTATGTGGATCCTCACAAAATTATTCCGTATGTCAAGTAGGAGTAAACTAAAGTGTAATAACTTGTTTTAAGTGCAGCTACTGGAAGGTAGCAGTTAACGTTATTAATTATGTATAAAGCACTAGTTAGCTTGTTTTTGCATGCATTTATATGTTCTTGCCAATCAAATCTGTCATCTACGTGAAGGCCTAGAAAAATTGTATACATTTTGTTCGCTGAATTATGTTATTAGCTATCGCTAATAATAATTCTTCGTTCTTAGCAGGACGAGATCTAGAAAATAACATGCATCGTGTCTTAGAAATGTTTAACGATAGTTATTGGCACGAAACCAGTCAGCTAATATTTCAAGTTCGTTATTCATATCTTTATATATTTCATTAATTTGTTTTCCAGTTTTGTATATAGTAGTGTCATCAGCAAACACTATTGTGTGTTTTGCACATATTTACACAGAATGGAAGGTCATTAATATATAAAATAAACAAAAGCGGACCGAGAATAGACTCTTATGGGACACCGTGTGTGACATCCTGCTGAAGTGAGTCACTGGAATTGTACTTAACATACTGTTTCCTGTTTGAAAAGTAACTCTTAAACCATTTGAGTGGAGTACCCCGTATACCGTAATATTCAAGTTTATGTATTTGAGTAGAGTACCCCGTATACCGTAATATTCAAGTTTATGTAATAGGATTTTGTGGTTGATAGTATCGAATGCTTTACTTAGATCCAGAAAAACAGCAAGGACAGAGTCGTTTTTTTTCTAGTGCATTAATAACATCACTAGTAAAAGCGGTAATAGCACTGGTTGTTGAATGTTTCTCATTAAAACCATATTAGTTATTGTTCAATGTATTGTTTTTCTGTATAAAATCATAAGTCCTTCTATGTACAACTTTTCCCAGTATTTTAGAAATTGAAGGTAACAAAGATATTGGTCTATAATTAGAAAAGTCATTAGTAGCTTTAGACTTATAGACAGGTATAATTTTTGCTACTTTTTATTCCCTCCCTTGATTTATTTATTAAAATAGTTAGTGGTAAGGTTATTTGCTCACCGCAAAATAATTTCATGAGGCGGGGACTAAAATTGTTATATCCAGAACTGGTCTTAGGTTGGAGAGACATTATAATTTGCCTGATTTAATTTACATCGGTCGGACTCATGAAGAGACTTCTTGGATTTTGTTTAGGACAATTCTTGAGATATTTTGTAAATTGCTCTTTAGGTTGAGGGATTGCATTTGTGTGGTTTGAACTAACATTACTAAAAACATTAGAACATTTATTAATATCGTTATTATATGTAAAGTGGGACGAAATGCCTGATTTATCATTGTTTTTCCCAATCATGGTTCTAAGTAATTTCCAAGTTTTTTTTAGAGTCGTTCTTAAATGTTTTAACTCATGCATGTAGTATATTGGTTTTGCAATTTGTTTCAGTTTATTATACATATTTCTATACTGTACATAACGGATATAACTAGAATGTGTCTTAGATTTGCCGATACATTTCCTATAGAGTTTGTTTGATGTTACTGACGATTTTAATAGACCTTTATTCATCCACTCATTCCGTAATATACACATATAGCTTTAAAATTCACTAATTTAAAAAAAACCGGACATAACTTAGGGACGGCCATGTTTCAAAATGGCTGTCAAAACCCCTGATGGCCGCCTATAGCAACCAGGTGAAATGGTTATGATTAAGAAACTATTTGACCTAGAGGGATGAATGAGATGTCTTTCCCCACTAAATCAAGGGTGGCACATTGATTAAGGAGGGTTTCAAGGTTGTCTGAGCTCTAGGTCACCATAAATCCAAGATGGCCGCCATAGCAACTAAGTAAAATTTTCCCATGGTTATAACTCAGAAACTTGGATACATGAGGTATCTTTCCCCACCAAATTGAGACTATCCTATTCAATAAATGTTGTTTTGATATAGTTTGGAAGTCAAAATAAAAAAGTGAATATATTATACACTTTGGTTTTAGAAACAGCTATTTTTAATATGAACATTGATACAACAGAACACTTCATCATTGAGTAGTGAGCATAATGATCATAATTATTTCTGAGTCAAGTAACAAGCAAAGTTTAGCCCGATACACCTTTGATCATATAAAACGGTAAGATACATGAATGTTGTTAAGTGTGCAGTATAGTGGGGTATCGGGCAGAATTTCCAGGAGAAGGGGAGGGGGCAAACGTGCTAAATCATCCCGCTGACCGGCTCCACAAATGACTCATTGATAAGTGCGCGTGTAGCGTGTGAAATTTGCAATCGTCCACTTATTTGGCCCCCTGTCAAGAGAATTAGGGCCTAAAACGGGCTTAAACTATGATGGACACCACAGGTTTGGGTCGATTTCTTCCAGGTCAGTATGCCACTAGTGCAGTACACACCACTTATTTTGACATTCTGATTCCTTTGACTTGTGACAAAATACTACACACACAAGTCCTGCTTTTGACAACGGACAGTATTTGGTAGCACATTTACCACCACATATGCACACTGTAAGCATTTCACTGATAAAAAGGTTGCCATCGTCACAAACCCAGCCATGATTAGTTGGAACTAAGACATAACCACGATCATCCAGGAGATTCAGGACATTGTGTACAATGTAAAATGCCCGCTGAATGTGTGTTCGAATGACGCTTGACGTGGGTGGCAGTTGTGCCAGTGGCTTTGGTGTAACAACCTTGGTATGATTTTCAAGTCGGAGCTGGTCAAATGTTTGAGAAGATGTCTTGCGTCCCGCACCAGTCCACACACGAACGAGGTATTCCTCGACCTTCTTCGCTGCCTCCTCACTCAAATCATGGGATTCGGCTAAATCTCCCAGGTATTTTTCAGGCTCACATGAGTGCGGCATGTTTTGTCCCGATTTTGTTTAGAGCGTCATCTCCATTGAGCACATGCACCTTCACTAGGACCCGACAAAAACTCGAGCCAAGTCTCACAGTAAGAATGTGCAGTGGTAGGTGTCTTCTATGCTCGCCGGAGCCAAACTCCACCCACACCTCAAGCAGACCAAGCTCTCGCCACTCGGTGATAAAACGCAGTAACGACATCTAATGACACTGTACCTGTGTCATTAGATATCACCAGAAGCCGCGTACAGACTCGGGCCATCTCCCATGCACAATGAAGCACCAGCCTATCATCCGTTTCTTCTACACGGCCCGTCAGCGCAACAATATTGGTACTGGGAGGCAGTGAGGTATCCTCTGATCTCACCGGGCGTATCAACTCAGTTGGGACCACTTCATCACCAGCAATGCATCCACTGAGAATGATGGGAAGTTGTGACTGCTGTTCAGTGGCGAGCACACGAGTGAGACGCTGAGATTAAGTTAGAGGTCACCATTCACAAGAGCATGTCCGGTGCCACGACATTAAAGCAGCAAACGCGGTCTTTCACGACAAACTGGCCACACATCATTCGCCGGAAGACCTCTGGATGAGTACTTTGTAGGGGCTTTGTAGTTTCAAGGTAGAATGAACCACATCGGAGGTAGTCGAGAGAGTCATTCTCTCTGAAGATGGGAAGAGACTTCTCTACAGATGCAATGTGCAGCGCGAAATTGCCTTCACGATCAGAATATATGACATGCTTGATATTGAGGGCCATCTGCTGGAAGATCCCCAGTACTGGCATGCGTCAGATTTGGATTCACATTCCTCCAGGAAGGACTGAAGCATATCTTGAATATGATCCGACTGTGCAAGCAGCTCAGTAAACTTCGCAGATGACTTGCTCTTCTGGTATAGAGCCGCCATCAGTTCAACTGCACACGACATCGCATCACCATCTATTTCACGTCTATGCTGCGTGAGCCACAACCAGAAGCCCTCCCACATCAAGGTAGTGCTGACATGTGAGACAATTGATGTGCCTTGGAAAGATCTAACATAATGGGTGCCTTCCAACACACAATTCAGAGTCAGCTTGCCAAACACCTCTGTCTCAATAAGGCCGTCTTCAATGCCAGACCCTCGCAGATATCGTCCAGCACACTTGAGCAATACCTTTACCCAGTGGAACATCCCCATTATGCCATGTATGTCCGCAAATTAAACTGGCTCAGCCATCAAGATATCAGCGACTGCGTGAAAGACACCCTCAACACAGAATACTGGAATGACAGACTGGGATGGGTTAAGTTGACGCGGACACTCTGGAAATTTTGAAGTGCCTTGCGGACAGTTGCGTAGTCGATTACAGTTGAGGGGATCATGAGAGACGAAACCCGGGACGCATCAGGGGCACAGTAGCAGTAGATATCAGAGCATGAGAACCGCTCCATGTAAGCAGTGTACCAGACTCAATGTCATCCTTAGGTAGACCACGCCTGATGAAAAAGATGAGGAACTCGTGTTTGTTAGCTGTACTTAGGCAGAAACAGGGTCAATAACATCAGTGACATTTAGTTCTTCTACAACTTTGAAGTTCGGTGGAAGAACTGGTCTCATTGTTGGTTTGGGGTGATGAGGCACATCTTGACATGAGAGTTTGTTTGGAAGGCACACTTTACTTTTCTGCAAGTTCATTTAAGATAGTCGAAGTTTTGAACTGGGAAGATAAATTGTCTCCTGGTACAACACTTGCATGGTGACTTGGTCAGACTCCATCCCAGAGATCGATGCTATGTCGCTGAAATCGGCATTGTCCATAGCAACGATAGTGAAAGAATCTCGAGTATAGGTACTAGGAATGGGTATTTCCTGATCTGCTGACTTTTCAATAGCGTAGGCAGCGAGAAGGCATCTAGAACGTATCACATCATTATAGCTAGTTGACACACCAATACGGTTTGCGACTGTAAGAATCTCACGGCAGCGATATTTACCGTACTGATAGTGACAAAACGAAACATGGGAGGCATTTTTCTTGCACCGTTGAACATTTGGTAATACATGATCTGGAAGAGGCAATTGAGTTGATTTTGCTGGTTAATGACGGCCCACTCTATGTCTATAGTACTCTCATCAGGTCTAACATCATCATCATGTGCCTCGACATCGTCATCATAATCAAGCACCATATTCATAATTTCAATTTTCAACATACGGGATCTCTTAATGCCAAACAATGATGCAAAGAAAGTCAGCAACTGATCTGGCATTTTGTGTGGTCTCCCACGATTCTTTCAACTCATGACCATCGCATAATTTGTCACCGATCTTGAAATCGACTTTCTTCAAAGCCTCTGTGAGAATCTCCGCACACGACTTAACAACATTCATGTCTCTCATCTTTGCAGTAATATTTTTTAGGCTAATTTCTGATGAAAAGCACATTTCAGGCTCATTGGCTCGATAACTAGAACATAGCTGAATCTTATCACCATAGTGGCCCAACAATAATTCTTAACATCTTTGTTGTATATCTCAACATCATCATTCTCTGCTAAACATGATATGAAATCCTTGATTTCAGTAACTGTCAACCCAAGGCCATAGCCATCTTTGATAAGTTGATCTAAATGAGACAAAGCTTCCATGAACAAATCATGTTTAGGGTTAGTTTGAAGAGGACCTGATTTTGTTTCTGACTGCTTTGACAAGTGAACATGCTGCATAAAACAAGTACTATGACAATATATATCAGCAGAAAAAACACTTTCAGAAGTATTCAAGTCTGCACATCTAACAAATACGTGGTCTTTTTTAAATCTCATTACATCCAAAAACTTCACTGCACTTTCATGATTATCTTCTCGAATACTACGATCCGAATTAGGCGAGGCAAACACAGTATGTTGGATTAAATGGACCGACTCAGTTTGTCAGAGTTAGGCGAATATCTGACTTACACCATAATCCGAATTATACTAAGATTTTTATGTAAAATACATTACAAGTCAGATAAACTCAAAATTGCAAAGGTTATACCTATATTCAATAAGGAAAATCCAAAACTATTTAGTAATTACATACCAATATCACTATTACCTTGTTTTTCTAAATTACTTGAACGCCTAATGTATAACCGAGTTAATAGGTTCCTTACTCAATTCAACATTATTGCTGAAAATCAGTACGGATTCAGAAAGACATATGAAACATATATGGCTCTAATTACTCGAATCAATAAAATATCAACAAACATAGATAATCAATATTACAACATAAAAGTATTCATTGATCTATCTAAAGTATTTGACACCGTTGACCATGATATTTTGCTAAATAAACTAAATTGCTATGGAATAAAATATGTATGATTACAGTAGTTTAGAAATTACCTGGAAAACAGAAAACAATTTGTTTCCTATAATGAATCATATTAATACTTATTGATAGTGACTGTGGTGTTCTACAAGGATCAATACTTGGTCCACTTCTTTTCATCTTATATATAAATGACATTGTTAAAACAACATATATTCTCAACTTTATTTTATTTGCAGATGACACATATGTTTCACTCACATTCAAATTTTACTGAGCTTATTGAAGAAGTAAATTCAGAACTTGATAAGATATCAATGTGGTTTCACTGTATCAAACTATCATTAAACGTAAATAACACTAACTTTATTACATTTAGTCCTGAAAATAAAAAATATAATAAATATGATGCAGTCATTAAAATAAATGGAATTAACATAAATCACGTTATTTCAACACAATTCTTAGGAATCTATCTAGTGGAACATTTAAACTGGTCATTACTTATTAACTCAATTGTGTCTAAAGTTTCACCCCTCGTAGGTATGCTTTTTAAATTAATGCAATTTTACCTGACTATATATTTAAAAAACTCATTGATTCTCCCCCATCTACTGTACTGTGCCCTAATTTGGGCAAATACTTATACATCAAGAATAAATAAACGTACGTAATATTTTACAAAAGAAAGGAAGCAGAATAATTACCAAGACTCATCATCGTGCCCACACAGATTATTCAAGAAACTAACTTACTAAAATTAAATGACATACATATATCAGCTGGGTGTGTTTATGTACCAATTTAATTGCCATATGCTTCCAACCACTATGTTAACATTTTAAATAAAACTATTGATATACATAGACATAACATTTATTGTTGTCCCTTTATAAAGAAACTTAACTAATTCTATTAATATCAACTGTTTTATCTTAATTAAATTTATAAAAATTGAATTTTTTGTTTATACTAGATATTCACCTGGATTTAAAGAAACCTAGTTAAGGTAGCTGCACCGGCTATCATGTCAGTTGATTTCTTTATTTGTTCTTCATAGAACATTAGTAGGTGTCAGCATGAACATGTGTACTATTAAAAAACCAAGGCACTATCACCATATGTCACCAATCAGTCCTTTAAAAACTAGTATTTTTAGTGTGTCTGTGGAAAGTCCCTTCAGATTCTTGGAAACTGACGATGTTTCCATAGTGACGATCACGTGTGCGTCAGCCCAGTTCAAACATAAATTCATTCACCATGAATGCAGATCATAATAGTGTGGTTATTCTCATGCCATTATGCTGTTGTATTATAATTACCTAAATACATCACGCTGTCAAATCACCAAATACTGGCCGTAGTTTTGTTTATTCTCCGATAATGCCCGACCTCAGTCGCCATTTGCAATGACACGTGACTGACCCCAGCAGGTGTCAATCAATCTTGTCTACCACAACAAGTTCAACACATGGCCCTTCGTAACACAATATCATGAGACAACTTGGCGGGAAAACCTTGGGGGAAATCTCAGTAATAGAAGTGTCTGTCAAATTGTGTTGAAATAAGCCACATGCCAGTACAAAAGTAACATTTCTAAGCAAAAAACAAGCATCTGGTGACAGTTGTATTATTGATAACAACCAGGAAGTATTACTTAATGTAACTTTTTATAAAAACTACAATACTTACAAAGCCATAACTTGGCATATGAACTCGACTTGTATTTACCCAAAATTGCACCGGATGGTTTTATGTTTGGTGAAGGGGT
>CM034540.1:53959655-54074573 GCA_020002185.1 Paraescarpia echinospica
ATCGTCCTGCTTGAGAGTGAAATTGGGTGCTTGAAGCATTCAATCAATGTGATATACATATACATTATTACTGGTCATTTAGCATCTTTTTGTGGGTGCATGGGTTGATTTATGGCCAAAACACCATTTAACTGCATAACATTGTATTTTGCAACTGTATATTTTACTATCTAGTTCCATTTGGCACCTCTCACTGAGTATATATATTTTTATATGTCTGGCCACCCTGTTATGTCATCGGTGCCTTTTTGCCAAAGGCATAACAGTTATAATTCAAACAAACCACGAAATGTACGAACAGCTCTAAATGACCAGGGGTAATGTTCGTGGGTGACACAATAACACAAAAAACAAAGGGTTAAACTTATATCTTACTGAGCATTTATTTAATAAGATAGGTAATTGTGGTTGACTTTAAAAGTAAGCGTGGGGGGTGCAATTTTGGCCAGAAAGTCAAATATTGCTCCCATACAAAGGTACAAAATATGTAATGCAAATTACGAATTATTATCTAGAGGTGTCACATCAGAACAAAGTTAATTTAGTTTGGCTACACTTTGCAATGATGTTTTAAGATGTATCACAGGGGCCAAATAGGACACTCTCGACTTAACAAGGTGGGAGATTGCATTAGCCAAAAAATCAATGTTTGCACCTACAAAACGGTGCACAATGGTGCAATATGACCAGATGTAATGTCTATATTTGCCACAACAGCGAGATAGTAATGTGATTTGCTTAAGACTGTAGTGTCTTTACATATATTTTTGGGAACAAAAATACAATTGCAACTTTGGTAATGTTTCTGCCATGAAATCAATATCTGCACATATAACTTTGAGACAAAATTCTCCAAATAACCATGAATAATGTCTGATGGTGCCACAATATCAAAATACTAGTTTTATCTGATGACTGTTTTACACTGGTATTGTGGGAACAACACAGGTACTATACGCTACATTACATGGTGGGGCACTGTTTTGACTACCAAATCCATGCTTGTAGCCACAGAAAGCTGTGAAATTACTCAATATGACCAGGAGTATTATGTAAAAAGATGCTACAATAGTAAAAACTGTTTCATTTGACTAAATATTTGCGCTAGTGTCTTAAAACATACTTTAAGGACACAAAAACGTGTGACCTTTTTGGATGTGCACCCATAAAGATTTGCAAAATTGTTCCGAATGTCCAAGAGTATTGCCAGTGAGTTTCACAATAACTAATTTAATATGGACAATGGATTGCAATGTAGCTCTTGAATTGTGCTGTATATTATCTGGATGAGGAAATAAATTTACTTTACTTTACTTTACTAACTTAACACATGTTATTGTGTACCAATTTAATAAAATATGTTCCCGCAACCTTAGAGGGTGGGGGATCATGCCAGAAAATCAACCCATGAATCCATATAAATATACTGGATGTTTCTTGCCCCATAATTCTCAGCGGAGGTAACCAAAATCTGACGGACGGCACCGACTATTCATGAGCATGCCTTATATGGATCTGAACACTGGCGCGAACTGGAGATTCCACGTATGCGGAGTTATTATTTCGATAAATTGTGATGGCCATTTTTGATTAATTAAACATAAATCTCATAAAATAAATGTATAGAATAACATGAATTAATCACATTAACTGGTTTAATGAATAATTGTGTACATTATAAAGATATTAAAATTCTCAAAGAAATGTTTTAAAGAAATTACCTCCAGTTGCATTCTAAGTAAACCTACCCTTTTAAACTGTTCTTAAAAAATTATGATGTGCAACACAAACAATATTTATTTGATCATACTTGCTACCACATTGGTCACTTTGGCATTTGATATGTTATTTGATAAGTTATGCTTTTTACTAAATTACCGGTTCCCAGGTCCGGCCCGCTGAATAATAAATGTATGGCACGCGGATATAATACTTCGTCTTTTGGGCCGTTTGTTCTTAAATGTGTGTAAAAAATTATTAGTTGAAATAACCTTTATATGGAGTTGAGGAAAGTGATGTATAGAGCAATATCGTGTAGGGGGCATGTTGATTTATTGGACTTTTGTATTTAAAATGCAATGCAACTTTAAAGCCAACTACTCTGTGATAAATGGTGATGTTCATGTTGGCGGCCATCTTGAATTTGCCACCTATTTATAATTGTTTTCAAATTAACGGATACTCTGAGGATATCAAGAATCACTGATAAGAAAAAAGTGTATACTGAACATATTAATACAGTGAACGGTAGGCAATTTTTGTTTTACAACCGCCATTTTGAAATTCAAGATGGCGGCCCTGCACTATCTTTAACATGTATCTAAATATACAAACATTAAAATAATAGGGCATTGTTACTGCTAAGGGTTCCAGATACCATTACTGACGTACAAGGAATTATTAAAAATAATATTTTAATGAAAAATAACCGCAATTTGTATGGTGGACAGCCATCTTGAATTTGGTAAACTTATCCTGCTTAGACAAATTGTCACCCTAATTTTTTTAAACCTCTATAACATAAACATTCATAATTAAGTGAACGTTTGTTTTTAACAAATATTCTGCACGAGATTACACAAGAGCCTTACACTACCACAACATACTGTTCGTTGATGTTACAAAACGTTAATTAATTTAAGCTGATGCATAGTCAGTTTTCTAAAAGACAGTGTAGTTTTGTTAAAATCATCGAAACAACTAAAATTGTTCGTTAGATTTTGTAATTTGCGAAAGTGTGAACAGGCTTATGTTGTAGTACATAAAACCACCTGCAGCATTTCTCGTCCTACTTTACCATGCTCGCTGCTGTCAAAATTAATTTTAGTAGCTTGTCCGACTATGATGGCCGAGAAGGGCCATCGTGTTTTTGTGTGGCAACCTGCAGAGCCATGGGGCGATGACGCGATGCGCGATGCGATGGGCGATGCGATGAGCGATGCGATGGACGATGCAATGCGCGATGCGATGGACGATGCGCGATGCGATGGACGATGCGATGGGCGATGCGACGCGATGCGCGATGCGATACGCGATGCGATGCGCGATGCGATGCGCGATGCGATGCGCGATACGCGATGCGATGCGATACGCGATGCGACACGCGATGCGATGCGATGCGCGATGCGATACGCGATACGCGATGCGCGATGCGATACGCGATGCGATGCGCGATGCGATGCGCGATGCGATGCGCGATGCGATGCGATGCGATGATATACATTATAAAGGTGCCGCAATGAGCATGCGTACGCCGAAAACGAGACTTAGGCAGCCATTTTTATTTATTTGTATTAAACACATTTCTTTTTGTGTTCAGAGCATGTGATGATGGCTGATGACGCTGACTGTACGTATACGGTTACACATCTAGTTATTGTGCACAACAGATTATGTGATTGTACTTCTAAATATTGTCTCGGACATCTACTGGGATTTAATTTAGCCAAACAAAAACGGGTGCCTCTTCGCAAAAACTACATTAGGGACTGAACTAGGTTACTTTATAACATGAAATATGTACCTATTCAACATTTTATTTGTTAAATAATTATTGTTTCCATCTGGGTATCCCTGATCGCAAATATAAACACTACTTTGTGTGCCTGCAGACACGATGAACCAGGGATGGTTAAGGTATTTCTCAGTTTAACATTAACCAACATTTTTGAAGCCTATTTGTTTATATTTATTAATTAATGACATACTATCTGTTCAGAATGCAAACATGTTATTTATGCCTTATATAAATTAAAATATAAACTTTTTATAATTTATGCTTCTTGATTTACTCCTCGGTCTCCAATACTTCCATGTCTGGAAAAAACTGACACATATTCCGTGAGACGATCTTCGATACAAATGCAGTGATGTTTAATGACTTGATCTGGGTTCCGTAGTAGCACATAAAAGCAGCGTTGCGCCGAAATACAAGTACGAATAACGCGGTGTCAATAAATAGGCCCGCTCAAATCAGGCTACCAGCGCTATTGTAATAAACAGCCGAAATTGACAGGAAGTTAACTTGTAGTAGGTCTACTAGGAGGTGCACGGTGCGCGTGGTCCGTCTACAATTCGATTCATTTAGGGGTCATCTCAGAACGTCGATGTCCGATATCAGACGAAATTACTTTCATCTTGCCTCAACCCCCCACCCACCTCAGACGATTTTTTTAAATATTAATATGATGATACCAGTATAATTAAGAGTCTCGGTCGATGTCCGACGCCAGATGAAACTGTCTCAGACCCCCGTCCCCACAACAAAAATAATTTCGCTTGATATCGGACATCGATGTTCCGAGATGATCCCTTAGCAAAAATGAAACTACACTATAGGAACAACGATTCGCTACATCGTTTGTGCATTTTATATGTAGGTTTGGTAAAATAATTAGGGACAATACTATTTTAGTTTACGATTAAGATATTTTATTATAAACTAGACACTAAAGTTTAGTAGGGTCTAACTGATTATAGTTATATATATATATATATATTGTTATATTTATGTAAGGCATAATGAACATGATATGTACACCTATGAAAATATATCATGTCATTAATGAATAAATATTCAAGAAATGTATACTTCAAAGCCCACGGTTAATCTTCAACTAAAAAATGCCATCAACATCCCTGTTTTTCATGTGTGGATGTACATAAATTATTGTTTATATTTTCGATCAAGGATATTCAGATGAAACCATTAAAAAATGAAATGGGGAGTGTTAGAAGAGGTACACACCTCATGCTATGAAGTAATTCATTTTTGGTCTCCGGTTTTGGTGAGAGAACCTAGATTACATTCTTTAAAGTGATTGCCCGCATGCCCCCATTTATCTTTGTCTAAACTCAATCGCATTAGGCTTCTATATTAATATTTAGAAGTACAATCACATAATCTGTTGTGCACAATAACTAGATGTGTAACCGTATACGCACACTCAAAGTCATCAACCATGGACACATGCGTTGAACATAAAAGGCATCCAGGGTTGCCTAAGGTCACGAATTTGTTCAAGCCCAGACAACAAAGCCAAACCCAAAACACTGGCGTCGGAACATGGTGGATATTTGGTGGGTTGAGGCTCTCCAAAACATCGATTTGCACTCCCCCTCTTGAGGCTCGCCAAAACAGCCACATTTAGGCTCTCCAACATCACAATTTGCACACCCATGAGGCTCACCAAAATAACTCCATCTTCAGGCTCTTCAAAAACCTCGATTTGCACCCCCTCCCAAATATCTACATTGAGGCTCTCCACAAACATTAATTTGAACTCCTCATATATTCATGTCTGTCAGGAGTGAAACTGGCCTTTATTCCGATGCTCGATGTCTGATTTTTTTTTTCTCTCGCTGGTCCTGCACAGCTCTCTCCACCAGATGTTTCGGTCTCGTTTTCCACCCTTCTCCCAATCCTTCAAAATCTCTTTTTCCATAGTCTTCCCATCGCAGTATAGTTCTTCCTCGCCTCCTTTTCCCTTCCAGTCTCTGTGCATCTGCTCTCTTTTCCACCCGTTCTTCTCCCATTTTCTCTACAAGCCCTGCCCATCTTAGTTGCCTCATGATTATGCTTGTTCAGAAACATTTGTGTCGACTAGTCATATCAAATACACAATTAACCACAGGCGCAACTACGACCAGACGATGTAAATAAGTAGCATCATTCTAGTCCACTGCTGCGATTTTGGGAGGTGGTGCTGTTCTAATCATAGCTCCTGACCCAGGGATTATTGTCTCCACAGACGCACCGACTTTGACACATCATGTAATCCACTTGCCAGAAAAGAGATACAATTAACCGAAAGTGCTACTTAACCCCCACTTTAGTGCATCGGCACTTCCAGGTGTAAATTACAATTTTGATATACTCGTTTGTGCTGAATCATATAGAAAACGACATTGCTCTCTAGTCTAACAAATTCAGTTTTGTTACAGCCTGTAACATAGCTTTTGGGAAGAGGAAAGGCGAATGTGTTTTTGGAGGACAATCGTTCAGATGGGACCACCTTGATGATATGTTGCAAGACATGTTGTTGTTGTCTATGGAAGTTCCCATAGAAACCAGGAGTATACACCTCAACAATAAAATAATAAAAATATTGAATGAGTATTGGTTTACATTATTTATTCATTGTAAATTAAAAAAAATTACATTATCACATAAGTATGTACGGCATCAGCGGTATGCATGGTCATAGTAATTAGCATCACACGTTTTGCTTTCGTAAACACACACACACACACACACACACACACACACACACACACACACACACACACACACACACACACACACACACACACACACACACACACACACACACACACACACACACACACACACCACACCACACACACACATATATATATATATACAACAATTACAGTGAAATTACAATTACAGTGAAAACATGATGTATATCAGAAGTATCATTCTTAGAAAACTGAACGATGAAATACTACGAGTCTCAAGGAATCAATTCAATCGACGATTATATTAACATACAATAAGTAATATATTGTACACACTTCTGAAACACCGTGCTTCTTTGTGCATATTCGTTAAATTTGTTTGCACCGCACGTTTTAAGAGAAATCATTAACACAGAGTATAGTTGGCACTTATCAAAAAACGAACGAGCGTAAGACGGACAAGCGATACGGTCATCCGAGGAAAACCAGACCTGCTGTATCTCTTGCCAGAGATTTATGGTAACGTAGCATTTATATTAATGTACAATAATGCTATGCAGTTTGCACACATACGTATAAGGCATTTCAAGTTTACCGTGCATATTTGACGTACATATTTAATAATTGTATTCATTCCAAAGATCCCTAGCGGAGCGATAGGAACCTTTTTTCTGAATCACAGTACTACCATTAAGCAAACTGATGTATGTACATCATTACAGTATGTAAAATAAAGTGAATATAGTCTATGTTATTAAAACATCAACATATGAGTGAGAGTACATTATGAACAATTACTATACGGTGAGAAAATTATATTTACAAATGAACAGTAACGTAGAAAATTAGCTTCACCTTATTAAACATAGGATACTATAATATTTTTTTGCAAACAACCTCTGTTTAGTTTTAGACAAGGCTATTGTTCTACAAACAACATCGATTTAAGGAATGTTTTTAAACACAAACATTGATATTGATAATATAGTTGTTGTCTTCCCTAAGTTTGATTGAAACATTTGTACTGTTATACAATGTATGTTATAAAAAATTACTAGCTTGTGTACAACGCTATATCTACTGTAAACTACAAAGTCGACAAGGAAGACATCAGACACATGAAGAGGATGTGCAGGAAACTCCGTGATTTCGGCTGTAGCGGCGTAACCACTGAGCTAGTCTTCCAGGGACTTGCACCACGCGTCACTGCTGAAACGCAATACATGTCATAAGTGGCGAATTTTAACTCGTAAACATGACACAGATAACAATACAGATATTTTCATGCGGTATTTCAAATCCGCGTTGACAATACGATTTTTAAAATAATCATACATTTAACATGAGCTTTCTTAGCAATTGTTTGTGATCGTTTCAGTCTGTTTAATTACAAATTGGTCGTCTAAAGAAAATGTGTTGGCCGTTGCACATGGTAGAATGAGAAACCAATTGTCCTTCCGGTATTTAACGGCAAATCGTTAACCAATAATTATAGGACACGCCATGTGGATCTACTGCATGTACCGATTTCTAAAACCAACGTATTATATAAAACCATTAGACGTCGAGGTGTTAAGCTATGGAACTATATAACAACAACAGTGGATTGTATATATGCACTTGCAACGTCTAAATGTCAAGACATTTTTGTGAGTAAATAATGTTAGTGACTTATATAACTAACATTCATTGTTGCATTCAATAGTATTGCTGTGATTTGTGTTGCTGATTTCTTTTCTTCAATTGCATAATCTGTTTCTTCTTCTTTTTATTAAATTAGTTTACGTGCACCATGGAATTACACCACTTCGTGCCGCATGCTATATTGTACAGCATCGTAAATCGCTGCGATTGACAGGCAGTTACACTGTAGCGTATCTACGGTTTGGCAAACTGTGCCTCAGATATTCGATTCACTTAACTAAAAAGAAACAATTAAACTGTAGACAAAAAAAAACATGTGACGCAAATGACGACTAAATTCAGTTTTTTCGATGATTTAATGTACTTGCTTCTTGTTAAACCGACTTCGAATATTGTAGCTATTTATAATAATTGAAACATAAACTTGGACACAAACGAACGGCATTTGCAATAAGCGAAAGTTGAAAAAGTGTCGTCTCTTCCCATGTATACAAAATAAGTTGTATATTTTCTACCAAGGATATCCAGACGGAAACAATTTAAAAACTGCAATTTGAGCGGTAGAAGAAGTACATATATGTCATGTTATGAAATATGTTTGCCCCAGACTTTCGTCTCAACATATAGAAGTACGAACACAACAAATTCTGTGCGCAAACCAAATATATATGTAACCGTATACGTACAGTCAGCGTCATCAGCCATCATCACATGCTCTGAACACAAAAAGGAATGCGTTTAATAAAATACAAGTGGCTGCCTAAGTCTCGTTTTCGACGTACGCATGCTCATTACGGCATCTTTATAATTTATACCATCGCATCGCGCACCGCGCATCGCATCGCGTATCGTATCGTGCATTGCGTATTGCATCGCGCATCGCATCGCCCATCGCATCGCTCATCGCATCGCCCATCGCATCGCGTCATCGCCCCATGGCGCTGCAGGTTGCCACACAAAAACGCGATGGCCCTTCTCGGCCATCATATCCGACGATTGTTTTTCAAAACTAATTATCACAATTGCGCAAACCAGCTAGCCTGTCAAAGTTTCCAGTGGTAACATAATAGGTGCGCTTTTTGTTTCGCGCAATGATTTTATACCAAGACCTGCAAAAAATTTGAATTGTAGTGGCAGCTTGAAACATATTGTCCCTTGAAAAAAACAAGGGAAACGGTCCAGAAAGAAATACTTATCGAAAGAAGCCATTAGAACATTAAGTACAAACAAATGATGTGGAAATCGAGTAATGACGAGGACTACAACATTTGTAAAGAAGCACTAAACCAAGAAGCTACAACTGAAATTCGAAATTCGAAGAGACATTACGAACAAAAAATAGCTTGTAATATAATACAAGACAGCAATAGTTTTATGCATATGTTCGGAGCAAACAGAAAATTCAGGATAAGGTCGGTCCTCTAGAAGATAGTGCTAGAAATATAGTATCAGAGGGATTCTTAATGGCAGAAGACCTGAACGAGTATTTTAGTTCGGTGTTCACCAGGGAAGATATTAGTTCACCGCCAGTACCAGAGGCTAAGTTCAAGGGGGCGAAATCAGACTATTTAGGACAGTTAATTGTAACCCCGGAAATGGTAGCTAAGAAAATAAGGGCTATAAAAGATAATAAATCACCTGGAGTGGATGGGATTCCGCCCAAACGTCTATTGGAAATTGTAGAACAAATTAGCATACCACTTGCAACAGTTTTCAACTGGTCATTAGCAGAGGGAGTGGTTCCTTTAGAATGGAAAGAAGCAAACATTATACCATTATTTAAAAAAAGGTTCCATAAACAAGTCAGAGAACTACAGACCAGTGAGTTTAACGTCAGTGATTTGCAAATTATTAGAAAGACTAATTAAAGATCACATGGTCGATTTTCTTGTTAAACATAACTAGTTAAACCCATCGCAACATGGGTTTCTAAAAGCGAGGTCATGCTTAACAAATATGTTGTGTTTTTGGAAGATATCACTAAGTGGGTAGACGAGGGATCACCAGTAGATATCATCTACTTAGATTTTCAGAAAGCTTTCGATAAAGTGCCACATAACAGATTATTGCTTAAACTAAAGGTTCATGGCATAGGAAATAGTTTAATTAACTGGATAGAAAAATGGCTAGTTGACAGAAGACAACGGGTAGTAGTTGATAGGGAGGCTTCAAACTGGAAATCACTTTTGAGTGGGGTACCACAGGGATCAGTACTGGGACCTATATTATTCTTAATATATATTAACGATTTGGACGATGATATAACAAGCAAGGTGTTGAAATTTGCGGATGATACAACATTGTTTAGAAGGATTAAATATGACAGAGATAGACAGCATCTACAAGTTGATCTTGACAGGTTGATAAAATGGTCTAAAAGTGGCAAATGTTGTTAAATTTTGGGAAATGTAAATGCCTCCACACAGAACATGGGAACGAAGATGTAGAATATACAATGGGGGGTACTGTACTAAGTACTACTATAAAAGAAAAGGACTTAGGGTTAACCATTAGTGCTGATATGAAGGTTTCAGAGCAATGCGGAATTACAGCTTCAAAGGGAAATAAAATCCTTGGATTAATTAGGCGTATTATAGCGTATAAGGAAAAAGAGCTAATAATACCGCTGTACAAAACAATAGTTAGGCCTCATTTAGAATATTGTATTCAAGCGTGGAGGCCATATCGTAGGAAGGACATAGATATGCTAGAAAGGGTACAGAGGAGAGCAACTAAAATGATACAAAAACTGAGGGATCTTTGTTACGAAATTCGCCTAAAAGAATGTGGTTTAACAATAATAGAGACCAGTAGATTGAGAGGAGATCAGATAGAAGTGTTAAAAATATTGAATGGTTATGAAAATATTGATATAAATATTTTTTTCTCAGTTAAGAAAGATAGAAAGACCAGAGGACATGAAGTTACATTAGTAAAGGAGTAGTGTAGATTAGATATAAGAAAGTTCTCATTCTCACAAAGGACTGTAAATGAATGGAACAGATTATCTCCTGATTGTGTTGGTGCTAGTAGCGTGAATATGTTTAAAAATAAAATCGACACATACCTTAAAAGGATACACGTAGATAAAAAGTATTGGACTCTCGATAAGCCAAAAGGCTTCCTTGTCCACCTGTCATCTAGAGTTAATTTTTTGGATGGCAATCTTGTTAAATCATTGTGACAGGTTGATGACGACTGTTGGCATCACGTCGTCTGGGTTTACGACGGCCTGTGTCTCAAGATGTATGTTGACAACGTGTTGCAGCAAGATATCCCAATCACAGGTAACATAGCGTCTTATGATTACTTATATTATGTTTATATTTACCTACATTACACCAGATGAGAAAATTACTGGGAGATATTGCGGCAGCTTGACAGTCTGTAGCTTAGTCGGCAGGCCAGCACAATAATAATATGATGGTTGTCCGGCTCTCCAGACTAAACACCTAGCAGCACTGCGCCGTTACTGGATCTCAGTAAACCTTCTTGTGCTGGACCTAGATATGGAAACAATGCAATTATAATGTATGGTAATGTATGTCACTATTAACGTTGTTGTTAATAGGTTGCCTGGCAAATAACGACATACCAATGTACATCGCCACTTACTGTGGGAAACATTTCTTCATCGGATGTCTGGACGAGGTGAGGGGAAATGAATGACTGACAGAAAGATTGATTGAATTAATGAATGAATGGATGGATGAATGAACAAACGAATGAATGAATTGATTAATTAAGGAATGAATGAGTGAATGAATGGAGGAAAGAATGGATGAAGGAATGAACGGATGAAGGGATGAATGAATGGAGGAATGAAAGGATGAAGGAATGAATGGGGTGAGCCGTCGAACGACAGATCTAGTCTCGAGTTAGTTGTGCGTCCTTTGGTGACTGTGTAGACAGATGCGCGAAGCGCATTGGCGACCACAGATGACACAGTCACAGGTCCCGGTTTGCGCAGATCTATCCCACACACGTACAGTGGGTTAAATTAATGTCATATTAAATATCGTAGTATATTATATATATATATATAAAACAGGTCGCTAGATATGAAACCGATGAAACCAATGCAAGGATAGCCAAAGCATGTGTGGTTTTTGGCAGACTCCGCATCCCAGTTTGGGAGCATGGAGGAAGAAGCCTGCGGACAAAACTGGAAGTATACAGAGCAGTTGTCATTCCATCACTACTCTACGCAAGCGAAACATGGACCGTGTACTAGCGCCACGCCAAAAAGCTAAGCCCCTTTCACATGAGCTGTCTGCGAAAGTTGCTGAAGGTCAAATGGCAGGACAAAGTAGGCCCCAACCATACATCGATGTGCAGTCCAGACTGGTTTGCCAAGTACGTAGATCACGCTAAAGCAGGCACAGCTGAGATGAGCTGGCCTTGTGGTCAGAATACCAGATACACGTCTGCCAAATAAGGATCTTTATTGTGAGCTGGTAAACGAGACCCGCTCTCGGGGATGGCAAAAGAAATGATACAAGGACACACTAAAGACATCCCTCAAGATCTTCAATATGGACTGTAATTGGGATTGAGAGAGAACGGCATGTGATCAACAAATTTGCCGCAGCAAAAGAAAAGCGGGCGCTGTGTCCTATAAACACAGACGCGTTGCAGCCAACGCCAACAGAAAGCGAAGCGAGAGAAAGTCTTAACAACATTACAATAGGCGATGATGAAATGTGGTCTTCGTCGCTTTGCGAAGGACGAACTACAACGTCACCTTACAACTTTTTCAGAATAAGTACTTATGGATTCCGTGTTTTGACCCTAGAAGTTAACAATTAAATTGGAATTGTTTAGTCATACAGCGATGTTAATTACAATTAAGGTGAATCATTTTGTTTAGGTGAGCATTTTCTGAACTGAGCATTTTGTTAAGCTTAAGTCATTTTCATAGTCAACTAAGGTGACGAGCTCAACTATAGGAATATGGATTCCCCTTTTCACCGAGGTATTTTATCACCATTAAGTGCCCATTTTGACACAATTATGAACAATTGGCTTTTGACCAATAATTCAAATTTTGATATACCCTCCAGTATGCGTCGTTCTTTTTACGACTAAAAGGAACTTACAATTATGTGGGAAACATTGTCAAGTACTTAATAGAAAGTGCCCAGTTTGAGACATTGCCCCAAAACTGAGATCTTTTACAGCATTGTTTGCCCTTTTGACCATGGTAAATAACCTATTTGCGCTTGTCCCTACCTGAAAGATTGCAAATTTTGCTATTAAGA
Organism: Paraescarpia echinospica; assembly: GCA_020002185.1. Classification (NCBI taxonomy): domain Eukaryota; kingdom Metazoa; phylum Annelida; class Polychaeta; order Sabellida; family Siboglinidae; genus Paraescarpia; species Paraescarpia echinospica. The sequence continues at coordinate 53,972,762 of CM034540.1, forward strand.
AAAACGAACCCTTTATTACCACAAAAAATACCCTTTTGTGACTTTTACTCAATAGTATGCAATATACATGGAAGACAAATACGGAATATATTACCTTGTCCCCATATATTTGCTCTTTTGTGGAGAACGTGACATTGTTTGTAACGGAATGTATCTTTTCGCGTATATTGTCCCATATAATTATCTTTTCATGCAAAATTGCTGTTTGCTACTTAAGTATTTTCCTCCAAACAAACAATTAATAATAAAAATGTAATTTTTGATACAATGTAAATTGCTATTTTATGGAACAGTTTGCCCATTTCGACAAATACTTTAATTCTGCATAGTTGCCTTGTTGTGAGAAATTGCCTTTTTAAAGTATGTTTGCATTTTGATCATTGGATGCGCCCTTTGAAGACCTGTTCAAATAAAGGCCCTTGGTGTAAACTGTTGTACAGTTTAGTTTATTAAAATACTCGAACACAAATAATGTATATGAAGAGTAGACTGGGCTGATAACTTGTTGAAGGCAGGGTGGGAGTAGAGTTGTGGAGGAGGGCAAACGAAAGAGATCAGCATTGCCCTTACTTTGAATTGTCAAACACCTTGTTTCACGGCGTAAAATAACGGACTTAGCCTGCCGATAAAATTTTCCAGGATATTGGTGAATAACATCAGTTTTAGTTAATGCGGTAGTGTTGAAATGTTCAGCAATTACGTTTAAATACGTATGGTCAAAAATGCCACTTAATTTACATTGTAATAAATCTAAAATTGTTTATTTTTATTTTGGTAATTATAATATGCCAATTGAACCAATTGTGAACCAATTATATAAGAACTTATGTTTAAATTGGCAACATCTATCATAACCATGTCATCTGCTTCTATTTCAGCTGCGCGTCTACAATAGAGTGCTGACATCTAGTGAGATCCAACGTCTTACATAATGCTGCTGCACGTAAAACGTTGACGTCAGTTACAAAATGATCGCTCAAGACGAACCACAATAACAAGCACTGGTGATGGTGTTGGAGGCATCAAGGCACGTTGGCCGGAATCAATTAAATGGTTACTACTTATCAGATGAAGAAAACGTTGCAACAAAAGTAAATATCTTTATCCTTTGGTCAATTTGCAATTAATAATAAATGTATTGTATTGTATTGTATTTATTCAGATTCCAACACGTCCAGTGGACCCAGTAACAATATCATTAACTGAAACAATACATATCAATAATAAAACAATAATAGAATAATAAAAACAATAAGAACAATAAGGACATAAAAACAACACAATATCAACATCAAATATACCAGGCAAACATCTGTTATACATAGAAATATTTTTGAATTGAGGATCTAAATGGTTCAGCTCCTGAATATATATCACAAGTTGGATCACTCAATTTGTTGAAAGTAGTCATACATCAATTAAAACACAGTGTTTTCTAATGTTGATTCTGCTATTGGAAACTCTAAAAGGGATGTAGTTTCGTAGAGATCGTGAAGGACAGTGAAATTGGATAGCCCCTACCAGATGCAACGAGTCTAGTTGGGAGTGCTCACACTTGCGTAAAAACATAAGATCTGCAACTGCCTACGATGTTGAACGGAAGGTAGTCTAAAATTATGGCAAAGCTCAGGATAACTGTCAGAGGAGTACTGTTATTTTGGATTTGTAACATAGATATTTAATGAATTTCTTTTGAACTCGTTCGATTTTATCAATAAACGTACGTTGCCAGGGATTCCAGATAACACTGCAATATTCCAACTGGCTTCTGACTAGACATATATACAAGGATAGAATGGTATTATATTAATATAATGTGAAAGTAAAATAAGCTATTATGAAAACGTTTAGGTCATCTTTGGATTGGTTATGTAACTAGCGACTAACTGATCAGTTAATTTATTTAGTTAATACCATTTTAATTGACAATTGTTGACAACAATATTAGAAAACATGGACATGCAATGATCAGTCTTAAACGTCATAGGTGCAAAGATACAGTGAACTGTCGATGCATCGCTGTAGTTGGTGTGACGATAGTGTACTATCGATAGTAAATTTAACTATCGATACTTAATGGCGATAGTAAGTTGAAATATCGATAGTAACGATAGTTGACAAACAGATCAGAAAGATTACTTGCGCCACACAAAAACAATGTTCTTTAATATGCCTTTTTCAATTTCACTTTGTATTTGTTCATATTTTCCGACCTAACACCAACAATCGTCGACCATAGCAGCGGCATTCAAAGATTCACAATGTTGTGAATCAACCGCTATTGCGTATCTTTGGGGGCGCAACATACAAGTATCGTCAATCCAAATCGTGAACAGTAACGCGCATAATGTTATCGTGATGATATCGCAGTTGTTGTGACACTATCGCAATATTATTGCAATAGCAATATAGCTGTCGCACTACATTGTGGTGCGCAGTAGCGCAGCGGTAAGAGCTGCGGATTCTCTCCTGAGAGAACGCGGGTTCGAATCCTGTGCGGTGGTGTTGAACGTTGGGCAAATTCGTTTACTTTATATTATTTCAGTTCACTCAACTGTATGAACGAGTACCTGGCTATGGGCAGTGATGGATATTTGTGTACGAATAGTGTTCGCGCATTACTTGCAGCGTGACCGGATGCTTCCCAGAGAAGTCGAGATGGTGTTCGATTGAACAGGTGTGCCAGATAGTAAAGTGTAGAGAGCTTTGAGAAATCCTGGACTGGATACTGCGCTATATAAGAAGTTAATTTTTTTACTATTTAAATACTAAACCTATCCCCAATAATCACATATTCTACATGACAATGAACCATCCCATCGGAAATGTGGAGGACTTTTGGAAAAGGAGACTTGCAGAGCAAAGGACTTGTTGACAATGCGAATTGTGGATGAGGGGACATTTCGACAAGGAAACTTTTGGCAAGGAGACTTTTGGACATTGCTACTAGTGGACGAGAGGACGTTTGGACAAGGAGACATGTCTACAATGGATACTCGTGGACAAGGCGACTTGTATTCAAACAAGTTTAGTTGTATTTAAATCGTACTGTGGCCGGTTGCATGTCACACACCTAAGTCCAAATTCCGCCCAAGTTAGGGTCATTAGCTCCTAGGTGGCACATAGCCATTAGGGGCGGTTGCATGACACGCACCCAGCTGAGTTCGCGTTTTACTAATGGCCGCGATCGTTCACGACTTATACTGGCACCGACAATTAAGAAGAAATCGCGTTTTTAGAGACCATTTAAACCCCCTGTTTGAAAGGTATCGGTTCAGAAGAGTTGATCTATTCAGAATCGTCGAAGAAATTCGTGGCGACTTGGAATTCGGATATAGCCGAAAGGGATTCTTGTCGCCCGAACTTCAAGTGTTAACTGCGTTGCGATAAATCGACCGTTAGTAGAACATTTTATTGTGTGTCGCAAGCTTTGTGTGAGCGCGCGCGAAGATGGATTTTCTTTCCCCGACAGCGTGAAGCGAATCGGCAGAAACGGTTGTTTTATGTCATGGCAAGTTTCCCAAACGTGATCGGTTGCGTTGATGGGACGCACGTGAAGTTGCAAGCTCCGGTCGTAAACGAATACGAATATGTCAACAGGAGCGGCAGACACAGCATCAATGTGTGCAATTTGTGACGCCGAACTGCGCATTTTAAATTATGTAGTCAAATATCCAGGATCGGCACATGATGCACGAATTTTGAGGGAGGGCTCAGTTTGGAGAGCCTTCGAGGGGAATCCTCGCCCTCCTGATGGCTTTATTCTGGGAGACAATGCTTACCCGTTACGAGAATGGCTGCTGACACCCTTTATAAATCCACAGACACCACCAGAAATCGCTTACAGCCGCGCCTTTGTCAGCACGAGAGTAACCATAGAAAGGTGTAACGGTGTAGTGAAACGGCGATTCCACTGTCTACACACATAATTGCGGTACTGTTCAGAGAGGGCATGCAAAATCATCACAGCGTGCTTGGTGTTGCATAATATGGCTTTGGAATTTGGCACACCCGACCCAGACCCGCAAGACAACAATGATGATGATGCTGATAACACTGTCTGCAACGACAATCCCACCATTTCAGGAAGAGCTATGCGTCAACGTATTGTTCAACAACACTTCACAAGAAGGTAAGTCTTTATCAACAGGAAGCTTTATTAATTACATTAGAGAACATTATAACCGGTCCCTTGCTCCCGCATAATAACCGGTCCCTTATACCAGTGCGCATGCGCTACTAGAAACGGAACCATTACACACTCGCATTTCAACCTGTTCAATACTTGTTTAGTTATTGTCATTTCACGCTTTCTCTTTAGTAAAGTGACTGAACAAATGGAACTCTGTTCTTATTTATAACTAAACAACTTGATGGCGCCTGTGAACGTTGAGTGTCCGATCGAGGATTGTGACTATACGGCTACGCACGCAGAGGCGGCAGTGGTGGCTGCTATGCTGAGTGTACACGCCACTGTGCACGTCGCAGTCCCCCGGGCGCTGGGCGCGAATGCGAAGATGGAGAAACTCAAGCGTCCTTAGCACTGGCCGGGACGGGCGAGGCCTGGTCATACTTCATAACCCGCTGGGGTGAGTACAAGACGGGTACTAAACTTGTTGGACCCGACATAGTCGCACAACTACTGGAATGCTGCGAGGAGGAGTTGAGAAAAGACCCCCTCGCGCAGCGGGCAAGAGCCTAAAGAGCAGTGACGAAAAAGACGTACAGATGGTGACTACTATGGTAGCTCGGGTAGCCCTGTCTAACATGCGGCAGGGACACGAGGAGCCCATCCGGTCGTTCTACGCCCGTATCAAGGGGCAGGCGGACACATGCAAGTACGAGATGAAGTGCACTAAGACGGAGTGCGATCAAGTCAACGACTTCACAGAAGAGATTATACGCAATGTGATTGCCCGCGGCATCGCAGACCAAGAGATACAACTTGATCTGCTCGGTGAAAAGAACCAGGACATGCCATTAAAGGACATGATTGAGTATATCGAGGCCAAGGAGTGTGGAAAACGCTCGGCATCGCGTCTACTCGACCCTCAGAACACGGATGCGATCAGCAGCTCGTATCGGCGGGGGAAACAGCATAACGTCCGCAACAGGGGAGGAGCCAGGCCGGAGAAACCGAAAGCCAAGCCCAAAGGGGTGTGCATCTACTGCGGCGAGGTGGGTCACGGCAAGACGCCCCTGTGGCACACCAGACGCACCGAGTGCCCCGCGTATGGTAAAAAGTGCCAGAAGTGTGGCCGCCAGAATCACCTCGACAAGGCGTGCCTGAGCGGACGACCGACTAAGCCCCCATCTGAGGAGAAAGACGAGCTGTATGACGAGCAAACGGCAGCCTTCGTCGAGCTATGCACGGTCACCATGGACAGCGCGGGCGACGGGTTACGCACACTCCCCCTCGCTCACCATCTGTACGATGATATGTGCGATAAATGGACGAAACGCGCGTCCAACCCGCAGCCGTACATCAACCTCACTCTTACCAACGAGCGCGAAGATTACAAAGCGCTGGGTTTTGACCTCCTGAAACGCACCCGCGCAGTATCCCTGCCTGTCATGGCCGACACGGGCTGTCAGAGCTGCCTGATCGGCATTGGAGTCACCCAACAAATGGGCCTGAGTACCAAGGACTTCATACCCGTATCCATGACTATGAAGGCTGCGAACAACAAGGGAATTCGTATTCTCGGAGCTGTGGTGGTCAGATTCGCCGGTAACAGTGGCACTCGGAGATTGGAGACGCGCCAAATCGCGTACGTGACAGAAACCTCGGACCGCATATTCCTCTCCCGCGCAGCTTGCGTGGACCTGGGCATGATCTCGGACAAGTTCCCAACACTCGGGGAGGTCAACCTGGCGACCTCTGAATTGTGTGACTGCCCGCGACGTGCAGAGCCGCCGACCAAGCCGACCACACTCCCCATGCCGGCGACCGAGGCTAACAGAGAAACCTTACAGAAACACTTACTCAGAATATACGCTCAGAGCACTTTCAATACGTGACCGCACCAGCCCTTACCGAGAATGACTGGCCCACCGCTACGTCTTATACTCTATGAGGATGCGACGCCGGTTGCCCATCACACTCCCATCCCCGTGGCCATACACTGGCAAGACGAGGTAAAAGCAGGCCTTGACCAGGACGTTCGTCTCGGCGTGTTAGAGGAAGTACCCATCGGTACGCCGGTGACATGGTGTCACCGCATGGTAATCTGCGCGAAAAAGAACGGCAAGCCGCGACGCACCATCGACTTCCAGGCCTTGAACAAACATGCGTTCCGCGAAACCCACCACACCCAATCCCCGTTCCACCAGGCGAGACGCATACCTAACGGGAAACGCAAGACCGTATTCGACGCATGGAACGGCTACCACAGTGTCCCTCTACACGAGGACGACCGCCACAAGACGACCTTCATCACTCCATGGGGACGCTACCGGTACCTATCGGCTCCACAAGGGTATATAGCGTCAGGAGATGGTTATACACGACGATACGACGAGATCGTCGCGGACATTGGTGACAAGACCAAGTGCGTGGACGACACGCTACTATGGTCAGATACGATCGAGGAGAGTTACTTCCAGGCGGTCCAATGGCTGGATATATGTGGCCGGAATGGAATCATCCTTAACCCGGAGAAGTTCGTCTTCAGCGCACCCACAGCGGACTTTGCAGGCTTCACGATCACCATGACTGACGTGCGACCATGCAGCCGCTACCTGGAGGCGATCCGCGATTTCCCACAACCGCGTAACATCACCGACGTCAGATCGTGGTTCGGGCTGGTCAATCAAGTGGCCTACGCGTTCAGCATGGCCGAACGAATGCATCCGTTCCGGAAGCTCCTAAAAAATGGAGAACGCTTCAAGTGGTCCCCGGAGTTAGAGGACATATTCCGCGAGTCGAAGGACGTGATCGTTCAAGAAATCGAGCGCGGCGTCCGCATCTTTGACAAGACCAAGCCTACATGCATCGCCACAGACTGGTCGAAGGAGGGCATTGGATTCTGGCTATTTCAAAAGCACTGCCGATGCTCACCAATCAGACCCTTCTGCTGCAACGACGGGTGGAAAATAACCCTGGTCGGCAGCAGGTTTACACACGCAGCAGAATCCAGATACGCGCCCATAGAGGGCGAGGCCCTCGCAGTCGCGGACGCCTTGGACAAGGCGCGCTACTTCGTGCTGGGTTGCGAGAACTTGATCGTAGCGGTAGACCATAAGCCGCTGCTGAAACTCCTTGCGGACAGAGCCCTTGACGACATACCTAACCCCCGCCTCAGGAACCTCAAGGAGAAGACCCTGCGTTATCGCTTCCGCATCACACATGTCCCAGGCATGAAGAACAAGGCGGCAGATGCCATGTCACGTAGGCCGGTCGGCACCGCGCTACCACCACTCATGAACCTACAAGACGACAATGCTGCCATAGTGAACCACCTACCATCCAGCATGCACACCAACGTCTTATCTCTCCTACGCCGAGTCGAACCGGATGACGACGACGACGACGACGTCGAGGAGGACAACCTGACATGGTGCGCCGCAGGCCTCGAATCATTGCGATCAGTGACATGGGACCGTGTCAGGGAGGCTACCAGCAGCGACGTCGATATGCACACACTGGAGGAAATGGCAACCGACGGCATCCCCGACTCGAAGATCGAGATGCCAGAGACGATTCACGACTATCACCAGTACCGCGAAAACATCACATCGACAGACGGAGTGATCCTATACAAGGACAGGGTTATCATACCGCCCTCACTCCGCGGTGAGGTACTGAGCACCCTACACGTTGCCCACCAGGGCGTATCGATGATGACCGCCCGTGCAGATTCCTCTGTGCTCTGGCCAGGCATATCGGCCGACATCAGCACCACTCGGAAAAATTGCGAACACTCCCACCGGATGGCACCCTCACAACCTGGAGCGCCGCACATCCCACCGATCCCGGTCGTTTACCCCTTCCAGGCAGTGTGCTCGGACTTCTTCGTACACAGGGGCGTACACTACCTCGTGACGGTGGACAGATACTCAAACTGGCCAATCATATCGCAGTCGACAGGTGGCGCCACCGGCCTCATCAACCACTTACGTCGCGCCTTCGTGACGTAAGGGACGCCAGAAGAGCTCGCATCGGGCGGGGGTCCGGAGTTCACCTCTACCGAGACCAGGTCTTTCCTGCACAGATGGGGCGTACACCACCGCCTATCATCGGTGGCCTTCCCCCACAGCAACTGTCGTGCAGAGATTGGGGTGAAGACGATGAAACGACTCATCACCGACAACACCGGTCCGAAGGGAGAACTGGACACTGACGCTGTGCAGATAGCGATACTACAATATCGCAACACACCCGACCCTGACACAAAGATCTCCCCGGCAATGTGTGTCTTCGGCCGCTCGACACGCGATTTCATCCCGATTATCCCCGGGAAATACAGACCACATGAGACTTGTCGTGAGACACTCAAAGCAAGGGAGGAAGCCCTCCGTAAACGCCACATCCGCACAGCTGAAACCTGGGCGGAGCACACTAAACGCCTTCAACCACTCGCGGTAGGGGACTTAGTCCGCGTACAGAACCAGACAGGACCTCACCCCAACAAATGGGACAAGACGGGCAGTATCGTTGAGGTACGTCAGCACGACCAATACGCGATCAAGATTGACGGATCGGGCAGTCACACTTCGGAACAGGAAATTCCTGCGCAAGTTCAGCCCAGTTCACTACGACCGGCCGCCAACCCGATCGATCTATGACGACCTAGCAACCCGCGTCACCGTACCAACACCTGTCGTGACACCGCAACTACCTGACCTCGATAACGACCCTGCGACACCTGCGACGCAGACGGGGCACACACCGCCACCGACACTGACGTCAGCGAGAACACCCCAGCGCAAGACACCGCCCGCTGCAGTCACGCCTGCAACCCCAGGACGAGACACACCGAGGCGCGCGATCCTCCAGACACCACCACCAGCCCCAGAGACCCCGAGATCTCCACCCCAATCGGAGCCTGACGTGGAACCACCAGCACCAGCAATTGGTCAACGACGATCCACCAGAGCGACCAGCGTGCCTACCTGGCACAAGGACTACTCCATGGGATAGTCAATAAACATTGATCAGCCTTTATCCAGTAGCATAAAGACTCGGAGGGAGATAGGGAACATTATAACCGGTCCCTTGCTCCCGCATAATAACCTGTCCCTTATACCAGTGCGCATGCGCTACTAGAAACGGAACCATTTCACACTCGCATTTCAACCTGTTCAATACTTGTTTAGTTATTGTCATTTCACGCTTTCTCTTTAGTAAAGTGACTGAACAAATGGAACTCTGTTCTTATTTATACATAGTACCTATTATAAAAATAAACAGCATGCTATATTAACATCCCATAGCTTGTGACTTGCTCACTCATTCAACAAAGAGCTATTTCACGATATCTTATGATCTGACACAATGGCAAATTATCTAATAAACTCACAATGCAAAATTATGGAAACGACTCTTACGTATTTTTGAAGTATGTGTATATTTGAATTTACTGACTAAGCACACAGCAATTAGTGGTAGAAACAAAGTCAGATCAAACGCAAATGATGGTACGTGGTTAACTGTAGAACTAATGTGTTTGGTTCCTGTTGTGCTAATTTCTTTTGCAGCAGTTGAATTTCAAGCTGAAGTTTTATTTTTTTTAGATCTTTTATTTCAATGTCTTTTTGCAGGTAGATGGCGTAGAGGTCGTCAACAGTTGATGTGGACTGTCTCTTCCTCTTCCTGCTCGTGGCGAATGGCGAGACGATTGAAGGCTCTCTCGCCCTCAACGTGTCATTGTCATCAACTCCAACAGTGAAATTTTCTCCAAAGTGTAAAGGAGTGCTGCACCGTGTAGGATTACTGCTGCTGCTGCTGCTGCATGGACGATCTGTAACAATAAGTTATAAGTCATGCCAAGGCATTGTGTTGGAAAGCAATTTTTTTCATATTTTGTGTACTTTTTAACCCACCAATTACTGTTTAACATTTACATTAACATAGACAGGATATGCAAATGTGGTGTACAATGGTACCCACAGCCTTGCATGTCAAAGGTACTGTGGCTGGAAAGAAGTTTTTATTTTCACAGGGTCAGTTGTTAAAATTTGATAACATATTTATTACATTTGTACATGATACAATCTGAAATTGCTTGCAAGAAAAAAAAAAAAATGATTACTCAGTAGTATGATTACTCAGTACATTTATTCACTGTCATACTAACAATTAAACAATAATTTTAACTGACACACGATTTGATGTCATCAGCAGATGTCCAAATAAATTCAGAATCATGGAATGCATTAATATTTATATATGTTTTGTACCTCAAATAAAAAGTTATGTATGTCATCTCACCATCGAAGTTCTCACCCCTGATTGGAGTGACGGGAACAGCGTCGGCAATCTGCAGGGAGTTGTTCTGCTGCACCAATGACTCTGTCTCTGGAACATAATCATTACATTGATGTCGTGTTGAAACGTGTATACACTGATGACACAATATCAAAAACAGTGACACACTACTGATGTTATAAATCGAGCTGATCTATTAATGTTTTTTTTTCTTTTCTGTCTCCCTTTTATCTGTTGTTTCTTCCACAGACAGATCAAACGTTGTGTAATTATCAGGATTGATCGTTCAACGTAATATTCAAATTCGAGATTCGCAGCTGTCACCGTTAGTTAATAGTGGTGCAACATTACATAAGTAGCAAAACCAAGGACAGTCTAAATTGATTTAGTTACGGTGGATGCATGTACAACCTTGTTAATTGTGACCGGTGTTCTTGCAAAATTAAACACAAATAAAGAAACGACATTAACAAACCTTCAGCTTCGCCTGCGAACAGGCCGTTGTCGCCCACATCGATGCCGCCTTCTATTCCGTCTATAAGGGCCGATTCCTCTCCGAAGATGTCGGCGATAAGATCTGTGTATAATCCGTCTTTGCGACGCGGTCCACCACCTGTCCCTGGGTGTTTCCATCTTGCCAGGTCTGCCCTTGCATCGCTAGCAAGTTTCTGCCATTTCTTTTTTAACTCGTCGACACTGCGGTGCGACTTGGAAATGGCGTTAACTTCCGATGCAACCATTTCCCATGCCACCTTCTTGTCGCGGTTGGACAGCGTCGACTTGAACCGCCCTTGGAGTGTGTTTTTGTTCCTACCATACGCCTATATGAGGGCAATTATTTCGTCGTGATGAAATGAAATGAACCCTGGGAAGATTTGCCCTGAAAACGCTGTAATCCGCTTATCGGTTAATCGTGCCACTAGCACTTAGTTGGGCGACGTCTGGGTGCCTGTCATGCAACGCTTCCTAAGCATCCGCCCAGCTAGGTGACACCTAGGGAGTTGGGTGTAATTCGACCGCCTAAGTTGGGTGCGTGTCATGCAACCGGCCACTGCATTCTAACTTATTATGACATATGTGTTAATAGAGTCGCGTTACAAACAACGAATGGATGACACGCCTGAAAACAATTAAGTAGGGCCTACTGGTTAAAGTGCGAAACAATCTAACGAATTAAATGCGCATATATTCAGAATTTCCATCCCGAAATGATACAGAATTACGCGTGTATGTGTTTGTGTGTTTATGTGTTTGTGTGTGTGCGTATGTGCGCGCGTGTGTGTTTGCGTGCGAATGTGTGTGTTTGGTATGTGAGTATATATATATATATATAATCGAATTCACGACCTGTAACTCAGGTGTTATACGCACCGAGGGAGAGGCAGATCCGTTCTTTTAGTGGGAAAGATGGCGAGTTGACAGTACAGGAGTTTGTGGAGGATATTGAGAGTCTCCTCCGAGCTCGTGAGATGTCCAATGATAAGAAGTGTGATCTAATCGTCTCGCACCTTGGGGGCGATGCAAGACACGAGATACGCTATTGGCCCAAGGAAGACGCAAAGACTCCCAGACAAGTACTCGAAATCCTCTTGGAAGTTTTTGGCGAGAAACGGTCCGTGTCGCAGCTACAGGAGCTGTTCTACCTGAGGAAACAGTTGGAAGGCGAATCCATTCGCAGCTTTGCAGCTGCATTGCAGGGGCTTCTCGAGACGGTGACACGTAAAGATTCGCGTTCCGTCAACGATCCAGACCGCATCTTGGCTGAACATTTTGCAGAAGGTTTGAAGGATCGCGTCTTGCACAGAGAAGTGAAGCAGCAGATTAGGCTTCGTCCAGACATGGCTTTTGTCGAACTGCGAGAGGAAGCAATCATGTGGTCTGAAGAGGAAGAGCGGCCACCCGCAGTGAGACGTCATGTTGCCGATAACCGAGAATTAGCCGCAACGTCAACTATTACCACCGAGTCCGCTAGTCACTCAGCATTGTCAACGAATGAAATCAATACGAAAGCCACCAACAGTACTATACAAAAGGTACTCTCGACACTAGAGGTCCAAACGCGAGCCTTGGGCGCTTTGTCTGAACGTGTTCGTAAGATGGAAGAAGCCGCGAATAGTACGTCGAAAGAACGACAGTCCGCAGCAGCACAGCGATCCAGGCAGGCACAGCGGTCGTTGCAGTTCACAGAAGATGGTCGTGCCATTTGCTATAAATGTGGGAAAGTTGGACATTTGGGAAGGCACTGCTGTGGCGTGACACACTCCGATCAACCTTGGCGACAGCCCCAAACGCGTCCGCCGAGAGGTAGACCGAACATGGACACGTGTTCCAGAAATTTTCGTTCTGATGATCCACAGAGCGAAGACTCCTTAAACTAGATGCACTCACTGCCGCGAGTTGTGCAGTTGTTGCGGTTAGGCTCACACACTGTTGCACCAACTGATGCTACAGTAGGGACATGCCCCATAGTAACCGTAAAAATGGGAGATGTTGAAGTTACTTGTCTAGTTGACACAGGTTCCCAAGTAAGTACTGTGACAGAGTCTTTCTTCCGCGAGTATATCGCTCGAAACAATCGAGAGTTGGAGTCGTGTGGTTGACTAAAATTGACCGCAGCCAACGGATTAGATATACCATACGTTGGATATGTAGAGTTAGATGTGACGGCTTTGGGACATTCCCGCAAGAGGTGTTCTGGTTGTCTGTGATTCCCCAGACGCAGAACAACGTGCATACAAGAGAAGTTGTCCGGGTGTACTGGGAATGAATGTCCTAGGTGCATTTGACATTTCTCTTAATCATCCAGAAGGATCTTTAAGGCCCGGTAATTACCGAGTAGATGAAGTTGTAGCTTCCATTGAACACGCGAATATGCATAACCGGAAAGGTTTCGTACGAGTTGTAGGTTCACAGAGTCTGAGAGTTCCAGCAGAATCTTGCGCTACTATTGTAGTATCGTGTATGCAGAACCAAGCTGATGGGACAACTGTCGTCGTTGAGCCCATTGTAGGAAACAAAGGTGCACCGAGGAGTTGTACCCGTGCAGGTAGTCAACACGAGTCACGAAGATGTGTGGCTGAAGCCACGAGTGAGAATTGGAGTCTACCAGACAGTTGACAATGTCAACGACGACAATGGAGTGTGTTTCCAGAGAATCTCGCAAAATGAAGTGTTCGTAACTTTGAAGAAGAGCGTACAATCGCGTTCAGTCGGAACATTCGAGGGACACACGAGTGTACTTGATGTTGGATCTCAGTGTACCCGCGAACAAGTAGACCGCTTACAAGAGTTGATCTGTCAAAATGCAGATGCTTTTGCACGAAACGATGATGATCTTGGCTATACGGACATGGCGAGACACTCGATCAGGACTGTCACTGATGAACCCGTGAGGCAACAGTTCAGGAGAATACCTCCTACCCAGTATCAAGAGGTGAAAGACCATATGAAGGACTTGTTGAGTCGAGGCATTATCACGGAAAGTCACACTGCTTGGGCTTCTCCGATTGTTCTTGTTCGCAAGAAAGATGGCAGTTTGCGCATGTGCGTTGACTATCGTCAGCTGAATGCCAAGACACACAAGGATGCTTTCCCGTTACCACGAATTGATGAGTCGTTTGACGCTATGAAGGGCGCGAAATGGTTCACGACCCTTGATTTGGCCTCTGGCTACCACCAGATTGCCATGGACGAGAAAGATCAAGACAAGACAGCCTTTGTCACGCCAATGGGCATTTACGAGTATACCCGCATGCCCTTTGGGTTGTGTAACTCTCCAGCGACATTTCAGCGTCTCATGCAGCGTTGCTTAGGAGACCAGTGTTACCAGAGAGTACTGTGTTACTTAGACGACGTGATTGTGTTTTCGGAGACATTCGAAAGTCACATAGAACGCTTAGACATGGTGTTGTAACGATTGTGGAAAATCGGACTCAAGCTGAAGCCCAGCAAGTGTCACTTTTTGCAAAATGAAGTGACATACCTCGGACATCGTGTATCAGCAGACGGTATTTCAAATAACCCTGCGAAGATTGTTGCTGTCCAGAGATGGACATTACCAAACACTGTCAAACAGCTACGCTCATTTCTTGGATTTGTTTCCTACTACCGGAAATATGTTCAGGGCTTTAGCAAGATTGCTGGTCCGTTGCATGACTTAGTCACTTGTGTGAACAAAGAGATCAAAGAACATGGAAGGATGAAGGGTTCCTTCAAAGATCGATGGAATCGTGAATGTGATGAAGCTTTCCAGTCACTGAAGGGAGCTTTGTCTACTGCTCCTGTCCTTGGATACGCGGACTACACACGGCCGTTTGTTGTCGAAACCGATGCTATCCATCTTGGACTTGGTGCTGTCATTTCGCAAGATCAGGACGGACGACGTGTTGTTATCGCATACGCTAGTCGACGTTTTCGATCCCCCGAGCGTCAATACAGTTCCATGAAGCTCGAAATGCTAGCATTGAAATGGGCCGTTACGACCAAGTTTCGCGCATATTTGTATGGCGGAGAGTTTGTGATCTACACCGACAACAATCCATTAAAGTACCTTCAGACTGCCAAGTTGGGAGCAGTTGAACAACGTTGGGCCGCAGAATTAGCACCTTTGAACTTCACGATTGAATATCGTGCAGGACGACTGAATGCCAATGCAGATGCATTAAGCCGACAAATACATGAAGATGTATCTGACCTGATTGACAGTGATGAGGATGACGATGTCCAGCAGATATGTGCTATGCGTGCCTCATGTACCTTGCTACCGAGAGAGCTTCGCGGGTTGCTAGCTACTGAAGCCAAAGTTCAGCAAATAGAAGCAAATGCCAGAGGTGTTGAGACACACGAGATTAACGAGTTGCCCTTACCACCGACGATGCAGGCGTCGTCCGCATTTCCATCACTATCGCATGCCGAGATTACAGAGCTGCAGAACAAAGATCCCGACATCGGCAGGTTTCTGTTGTACTGGAGAGCCGGTGAGCGACCGATACACTGCGATTCGGATATCGTGATGAAGTTGGTACGACAATGGCCAAAATTATCTGAACAGAACGGCATTCTGTATCGTACTGTGATGAATTCATATAAAGAACTAGTGAGACAATTGGTCTTGCCGAGCGTGTTAAAATCACAACTGTTGGAAGCTGTTCATGATCTAATGGGACACCAAGGTGGTGATCGAACCATTCAACTGGCATGGAGTAGGTGTTACTGACCAGGAATGCATCGTGAGATAGACACCTACGTCAAGAACTGTTCCAGGTGCACATTAGCAAAGATGCCTCGTCGCAAGATCCATGCACCAATGGGAAATCTCCTGGCGTCGAGACTCTTGGAAGTCGTGGCTATCGATTTCACTCAACTGGAGAAAGCCGCCGATGGCCGAGAAAGCGTGTTAGTGATGACGGACGTCTTTACTAAGTACACATGGGCTGTACCGACGCGTGATCAAACAGCGCGTACGACTGCCCGTGTCTTAGTTCGAGAGTAGTTTCAACGCTTTGGCGTCCAGCAACGAATCCATTCCGATAGAGGTAGAAACTTCGAAAGTGCAACCATTCGAGAGCTCTGCAAACTGTATGTAGTGCAGAAATCGCGTACTACTGCATATCACCCAGAGGGGAACGGCCAGTGCGAAAGATTCAACCGCACACTACACGACCTACTACTACGCAGAAACGAAAGTGGACTGAATACCTCCCAGAGTTATGCACAGCATATAACGCGACGCCCCATGCGTCCACCGGATACTCGCCGTTTTACCTTCTCTTCGGTCGAGATCCGCGACTTCCGATTGATACTCTGCTGAGCATTACCACAGATGATGATCAAGATGGAAGCATTGATGGCTGGTTAGCTATCCATCAGAGGAGACTGAGAAACGCGTATCGTAATGTGAAGGAGCGTGGCGAGAGGACTGCTGCGGATCGAAATCATCTACACGAGAGGAGGAAGATCAGCGAGCCTCTATCGATTGGCTGCAGAGTATACGTCCGTAATCGGCCACCGGGACGCAACAAGATTCAAGACGCCTGGTGTCCCGATATTTACAAAGTTACCGGTGTGTCAGAGCAGCCTGGAAGTCCTTATCACATTGAACGAGCTGACGGCTCAGGGCATCCACAGACGATTTGCCGAGCGAACTTACAGCCTGTAGGTCTTCACGTGATCGTTCCAGACCGCACCTTGACGGACGTTCCAGAAGAACCCGTGACAAGCCGCGATAGCAGCTCAGATAATGAAGAAGAGGAAGGCATTTTCGTTCGTCTCATTCCCACGGATGAAGAAGGTCCTACTCATTCAGCAGAGATCGCTCCCATGAGCGAAAGGCGCGAAGCCGAGATTGTTGAAAGGGTCGAACCTATTGTGTTACCGCCGGTTGCAGCACCCAGACGATCGAAACGAATAAGAGAACGGAGGGCTGCAAAGGAAGGGATTACCAGTTCATATGGTATCGATGCTGGAACACCGATGCCCGTTCCTCGATTACTTCGTAATGCACCTGCTCGGCTGGAGATGAACACTGACCAGGCGACAGTAGTACAGTTGACGTCTTTTATGACGAGTATGTTTGTTGCAATGCGACAAAGTGGAGTCATCCCACATTAACCGAGACGGTTACCTTTAAGTTGGGGGAATGTACTAGGGCGTTCTTTCTCTTAGTGGCGCAATTTCAGTTTGACCCCGTTCTTTGCAGTTTCTTTTAGCGGCGCTTAATTACGGTGCGTTTCTGCAGCGCGATGAAAATGTCCTTGATACGAGGTTGTGTGTCGTGAGAACATTTTTATTTGTTGGGATGATTTATGACTTGACCGGGATGATTACCTAAACAACAATATTACAACTGATGTTTTGCACGTACTAGTCATTTAATGATATTATTCGACCTAAATGTTGCGTTTATTATTAAGAGTGGTGATTCGATTTCACTATAGATATTGTGTTTCTCATAAACAAATGTTTGTGACTTGTGTGTAGGGAAATAGTTGGGATTGTGACAAGTTGCATTAATTCCATTTTCATACCTAGACATTATTATATCTGTAAATTGTTAAATCACACTGGCAGGCTGTTTATCTTTTATAATCAATGTTGATACTGTGTGTAGTATGTACAACTGATATCATGACAGTTTAATATAAGCTGCTCCGTTGCCAATGGCAGTGCTCAATTATTTGCAATCGCAATATTTTTGGTAGAATACTGACATATTTCTTACTTTAGAAATATGAAAACATTTACAGTTGTGTCTTATGATCACTGTGTCCTTTGTTGTACGACTGACACTTGTCTTCATTCTCTGAAGATATGGTGATTGTTCTGCTCCCTTTCTTTGTGCCTAGATGCGATACAGTTCACTGGGACGATGTTTATGTTTGATTTACTTTTAAAACGATTGTGTTGACATTAGTATTATTGTTTGTGTTCGCAGATGACTCGCCTCTGTCGTCTCTTTGTTCGTATTGAAGTGAAAATGTAACGCCAAACTTGGTAAACGAACCTCAATAAAGGGATTTGAATCCACAGTAGTGCAGTTGACATTTGAGAAGTTTGGTGCACTAGAACATATATATATATATATATATATATAAGAAAGACATACAATGTCAATTTCATTGGTGAATAATTGTGAAAACAATGGAAAATTATGTGTAAGTGTACTATTTGGATGTAATAAACATGACTATGACATTGTTATACACACACACACACACACACACACACACACACACACACACGCTCGCACGCACACACAAACACACACACACCCACACATACATGCATACTACACGCACACACACACACACACACACACACACACACACACACACACACACACACACACACACACACACACACACACACACACACACACACACACACACACACACACACACACATATATATCAGGCAAAATGTTTGATAAACAATATGTATTTTCCCGTACACATTAAACATATATAATTATGAGGTTGGGTCTAGTTTGAGTGAAATGTATAGTGCAGAAAACATACTAACATTAAGAGTAGAGTAGTTATTATGAAAGCAAGAATCACCACTTCCCTATATATTGTTTTACCAAAGGTACTAGTACTGGAAGCAGTCAGACACATTCCAAACTTTCCTATTGTATACTATCTTACTCGGAGTAAGAAAACAACGTAAGTAGTTATCTAGAGTGGAGGATGTCGTAAAAACATCACCCACAGGTGGTGAAATAAATAAGTTTGTTCGGTGCACACATAAAAATGGCAATCCGAATTTACCCACCAAGGAAGACACACAGATGTTCCCATTCAGAATGCCGAAGACTTCTTTCTCCAACATTTCACGCTACCATGTGACCTGTAAATACAGACAAAGGAGAAATTGTAAAGCATTTGTTGTTGAGTAGTTATTATGAAAGTACGAACGTTTTGTTTAACAAAGGTAATAGTACTGGAAACATTGATACACATTCCAAACTTTTCTATTACATATTATCTTATTCGGATTAAGAAAAACAATTTAAATTGTTACCTAGGTTGGCGGGTGTCGTAATAAACATCACCCACATATGTTGAGATGAATAAGATTGTTCGGTGCACAGCGCCACATAAAAATGGCAATCCGAATTTTCCCATAGAGAAAGACACACATATGTTGCCATTCATAATGCTGAAGACTTCTTTCTCCAACATTTAATGCTACCATGTGACCTGTAAATACAGACTTTGGAGAAACTGTAAAGCATTTGTGGTTGATTTTCACACCCTTCGAAACCCAGTGTTGATGTTAAAAGCAAGAGAATACCGCCAAAACACACGGTTGATGATATATTGGTCAAATAAAGCCAAATGGAAGGTGATTTTTTTGTAAAGACATTGTTACTGTTGAAACAATGAGGTATACATGTTTATTACATCCAAATGGAACGTTCTATACGTTACCGTTGTTTTCACAAATATTAACCAATGATATTGACATTGTACGTGTGTCCTGCGTATATGCCGAACAAGATATCTGGTAAGCAATAGTGCTTCTTGGATATCCATTAAAAAGATAGAGCGAATGATGTTTGATGTAGTTTGTGAAAACTATGAAAACGTATAATGCAGGAAACATGCTATCATTTGGAGTTGAATATTAGTCATGAAAGCGAGAATAAGCCCATTAGGTTGTATGTTTTCCAAAAAGGATAGCATAGTATTGGTAGAATTCAAAGAGCATTAAATACGTTCATTTTATGTATTTTGACAACAAAACGTTGTAATTTGTTACGAAAAGTAACGGGTGTCGTAATAAACATTATCGAAAATGTTAAAACAAGTACGATATTCCGGCGGACGCCACATAAAAATGGGTGAAATGGTGTTCACAATATCTTAGGCCTATAAACTACACCATGTTAGCTGACTGAAAACAAAATAAATGTTTAAGTTTGACAACATATCTACTTTTAGGTATGAAGTCAAACTGCAGCAGTACAATTAATTCGCTTATTGCGTAGGTATCTTCCAGGGATAGTGTAGTCAAAGGTCTACAACCACTGGTTTGCGAGGATGGTGTCTGGTGTTTCTTTCATCGTACATCCCCTCAAATTGCTCCAGGATGTCACCGAACCAGTCGTTAACAGCCATGACAGTCTCCAGTCGGACACTCCAGGGCTACCATTTAGGCCTTGTGCCAGGACCCAAAATTTGGGCCACCGGTATATTTTTAGGGACGAATGCACATAGTGATTTTTGGCTAGGCATACATCCCTAGAGATGGAACATAGGTGATAGCAACGCAGCACTCCCAGCTTTCTGTGAGAAATCACTCTTTTTCACACTATCCCCATATCTGCGACAACAAGTTTTCTATGAAAATGCTAATGGGGGTCCATATACAAACTACTATAGAATATTTACTATACATTTCAGTAAAACGAAAATTGGACACGATGTGGGTTGAATGACATTCTTTATTTTCATATCTTGAGAATTGTGGATGTTGTGGTATTTTATGTACCACATTTCAAAATGCAATCGACGGCATTCAGGTTTTCAACAAAAAATCACTTAAAATTCTGGCTAATAACAACATGTATCCTCATTCGAGGTTCTTATTGCAGCAGAATGTTGGCTTACATCCCTAGATATGGAAAATATGCGATAGCATTGCAGTACATACATTCTTTTGTGTGACATTACTCTTTTTAATCCTTTCCCCATTTCCGCCAAAGCTATTTTTCTATGGACATTGTTGAAGGGGTGGTCACATACAAACCATTATGCAATAACTAATATACAACTTATGGGTATGATAATTGTACATAATATGGCTGAAGTGTCATGTGTTGTGTATATGTGAAGACAGTTTTAATACCTTGAGAAATATGTTTTTATAGCATTTTATCTACCGTGTCTCAACATGCAATCCACGCCATTCAGGCATTCAACAAAATAAATAATTTAAAGGTCTGGCTGGTAACCTCATACATCCACATTCAAGGTTATTGTTGCAACAGATTGGTCACTAGACATTCTGTATATTTTATTGCAGTTATACGTATTATCATGACATTGGAATTTGAAGTTGTTGTCATTGAGATCAAATTAAATTTTCTTATGTTAGCAACAAAAATTGTTCTGACTGTAACACTAACCTACATACAATGGACTTGTTGTATACATTCAAATTATACACGTACACGTTATTGACTTGTAGCTGTAGTAATGCACACTATATATGCACTGTGAACATATCACATGCTTAATTCACTATGTCCTTAGTTGAGGTTGTAGACAGTGTTTAGTAATCGTAGCCATCGTCCAGTTCATCCTCGGCTACACTTTTATCACTGTCAGTACATTTCTGACTGTAACACTAATCTACTTACAATGGACTTGTTGTATACATTCAAATTATACAGGTACACCTTATTGAATTTTAGTCGTAGTAATGCACACTATGCACTGTGAACATTTCACACGCATAATTCACTATGTCCTTAATTGAGGTTGTAGACAGTGTTTAGTAATCATAGCCACCATCCAGTTCATACTCAACTACACTTTCATCATTGTCAGCACCAGACACCTGATTGTCATAGCCTTGGAGTCTGCACATATCAGTACATCTGAGTCCCTTTGACAAGCAGACACACTTTGGCAGTATACACTTCCTGGGACAACTGCATGCTAGTAGATTCAACACGGCCTCGGATGCTGGCTGACCTTCCATCCAGTGTACAATCAGCTGCTCAGTCCAATCTTCTCTTTTTAACTTCCAGCTTCTGCCAACTGGGGTCAGAGTCCTTGGGTCCTGCTCCAAACATCTTCTCCATTTTGCAGCCTGGTAGTTTGCGCGTTATGCATGTTTCAACAAACAGTCTCTGCATGATGACAGTTGGTGACTCTCTATCTCACATTTCTTTGCACAGAACAGGTGGTATCTTAGACCATTGTAGTTCACAGCAGAATATTTTGGAGCGTCAAGAAGGCATATAAATGCCTCTAGTTTGTCCAAGCGATCTGGAGAGAGATTCCATTCTTGGCCCAGCATCCTGAATGAGTGCTATGATTCTTTGTTGCTAGTCAAGAGTTTCAGAGCACTTGCCTTACCTTTTCCAGCAAATGCACTGACAGTGTCACATCCAGTGTACGCGTGCAATCCAATGAGAGCTTTACAAACATCTCTGCCAAAAGTGGCTGCTGTATTTCCAATATGAAGGATTCTTGTTCGAGTTCTAGTAGCACATTTCTGGAACAATATGGCTCTAATGTTCTCGTTGAGTGCCAGGCACATGATGAATACATGCGTGTCGTCTGAGCTGATTACGACGGCTTCATAGCCCTCTCTTGGAGCATGGGCTGCATGTAGCAGTAAGCGTCCATCGGCTTCCTCTTGCGTACACCGTAGAGCTGGAGCATCCTCGCCGCTGCCTTCAGGAGTAATCTTGTAGCATTGTTTTCAACGGTAGCAAAGAGCATCTTGTCCTGTATCTGCTCTGTGCATTCGGCCTTCTTCCATCCATTGACCAGGAAAGTGATCAGACTGGTCTTATTATTGACTTGGCTCAGAACGTTCCTCCTCTGTCTAACAATCGCAATTGTACAACTGAATAGGGCCATGCCCTCTATGGTATGAGCCTGTCTAAATTACGGTACAGGAATACATGCATAATTATAACGAAGTATATTATATATTCAGTGATACAGTCTGTATCTAACGAACGAACGAATACGTTTATTGACCTCATGTATGATATATGGATATAAAATATAATTTGTTTTTCATCCTTCATTGTATAAAGACAATAAAACATATACAAACACAAATATATATATATATATATAGCACGCATGATACATCATTCGTATGTAACTTGGTAATTTGCGGAACAAAAATAATAACTATATTTGAAAACATAATATATACCAGACTATTAAGACAAAATGTCGCTATCATAGGAGCCACCCCATTTACAGTGTGTGTGTGTATGTGTGCGTGTATGTGTGCGTTTGTTTGTGCGTGCGTGTGTGTGCGTTCGTGCATGCAAGTGTATTATTTTTTGTTCTGCATGTACATGTACGCGTGTATACATTCTTACGCTAGCGTCATTGTAATCGATTACATTCTCAATACTTCATTTATTATATGTTTTGCTGACATGTATAACGGTTTGATAGTGTGCACCTATAATCGTATTTTTGTAAGAAATAATTGTTCACATATATTAAAAAACCTCGCTTACTGTGGGTGTATATCTTATCTTTAATTAAATCGGGAGTGTTATTTATAGCGTGTGGCTATTTATAGTTGTATTTCAAACATTTCTTTGCAAAGTCATGCTTAGTTCTGAAAGTATAAATATTTTTGTGTTTTTTGAGTGTCGTAGTTGTGTATGTTATCTTTTGAGACAATTTAAATAAATAATCCGGTAGATTTTTATGAATACATCTGAAGTAAAATAGTAAAATTTTTACTCTTGTAGCTTTAAGATGTCTTCAACTTTTAACAGGTTTAGTTTTTTAAAAGTGGTTCAGTATGTGAGTAATATTTGCTTAGTGTTATTATTAGCATTGGTTCTTTTGGATTGCCATAATGCAATAATAATGTGAGATAATAGTAACGGGTTATGTAACAGAACTTTTATTTGCACTGATAGTACGTATTTTAATCTATTAAATATGCCAATTATTTTGGAACATAACGTAATGAATACAAAACACACATAGGACGATGTTATAGTAGAACATAACCTGATGACATATAAACAGAATGTTGTTAATGTCCATGTCAAACTTAAATGTTCACTTCGCCACCTGGCGATTGATCACTATACGTTACATCCCTCTTTTCATGGGGAACTAATCAACCATCGTTCACAATGGTTGGCCTGTATGTCCGGCCATACATGGACTACAATGGTGGGCCGCTCTTATCGGGTGATGCTATATGCAAGTCCATCGCCGGTGGTTTGACGTCTCGATCCGGGAATGTCTCGCTTGGTGTGTCCGTCGCAAGTGTCGCTGGTCGCGGGACATTGGGTATGGTGGTGCGAAGCACGTCGCTTCTGTAGTGCATCGGCTTGTCGACTGTTGCGTCCGTAGACCGTATTGAACGTAGTACGATCGTGGCGTGTTCGCTTTCTCGGTAACGATGGCTGGCTCCCGTGTTTCTCCTCAGCAGTATTTCGTCTCCGACTGAGATACACATGAAGCTTTGGCGTTTCGATCGTAGTACTTACTTTGTTTCTCTTAATTCCTTCTCCTTGAAGCGCTGGTGGGTAACGTCCGGGTTTACGATAGCAGCTTGCAACGATCTGTGTGTCGCAGACAGGATGGACCTTAATCGTCTGCTCATCAACAGCTGCGCAGGTGACTTTCTGCAGTCTGAGATGGGCGTCGAACTATACTCCAGCAGAGCGAGGTAAGGGTCTCGTCTGCTTGCGGTTGCCTTTACGATGATTCTCTATGCGGTCTGTACAGCTTTTTCCACTAACCCATTGTATTGCGGGTATCGGGGACTTGCGATCACATGGACGAGTCCCCATGCCTTTGCGAATTGCGCGAACTATGCGCAGGCGAAATGTGGTCCGTTATCGAAGACGACCTTCTTCGGAATACCGTGTATGGCGAAGATTCCTTTCATCTTCATGATGACGAATGGTGCCCATGTTGAGTAGAGCCTCTGCACTTCGATGTAACGGCTGTAGTAGTTCACTGTGTACGCAAACAGATCCACGGCCATATTCTGAAATGGTTGCGCTGGGATAGGATGGTTCATCAAGGACTCTTTCTGCGATGCCTACTGGTGTTCCCGGAATATCGAACAACCTCCGATGAGCTTCTCGGTGTCCGCGTTGAGGCGGGGCCAGTAAACAGCATCTCGGGCACGTTGCTTGGTTTTCTCCATTCCGAAGTGTCCGATGTGTAACTGCTGTAGTATCTCCTGCCGCTGGTCTGGCGGTATCACGATCCTAACTCCCTTGATGACGATGGTTGACGACTTCCTTGGGCTAGTGTCACATATGATTGAGAGTTTGTCTCGAACATTCCAGTATTCTTGGAATTCCCTCGGGCAGCATCAACGTTCATTGGGCCAACCTGACTCGATCGTTCTTATCAGGGTCTGCATGTCTTGGTCAAGTCGCATGGCAGTCTTGATCGTCTCCACTCGTGCGTCAGTGACGTTAGTGTGGAGGATTTCGAAGATTCCAACTTTACGCTGAGGTCACTCTGGGTCAAAACCTCATGTACCCGAACACCGTCTTCCAAGTCATCCCTTGGTAGCTTCGGGTCGTCTTTCAGGAAGATGCTGGACAAGGTGTCTGCCAAAGGAAGATGTTTCCATGGCACGTATGTGAACGTTAGGTTATACCTCTGGAGTCTCAGCAGCATTCTCTGGAGCCGTGGTGGCGCACAGGCTAGTGACTTCTTCGTGATGGCTTCCAGAGGTTTGTGGCGTGACTCGACTATTACGTCGTATGTGTACTGGTGAAACCGTTCGCACGCGAACACCATTTCTATCTTCGCATAATTCTGCTCCGCGCTGGTCGTACATCTCGATGCATATGACACGGGTTTTCGCTCCTGTAGCAAGGCAGCTGAAAAACCTTTCTGTGAATCGTCGCACTGTAGGACGACGTCTTTCCGGGGATCAAAGTAGGCGAGAACAACAGTAGCTTCATGTCTGTGTAGGTCTTCTCCCTCACTGCATCCCAGATGAAGTCGTTCTCTTTATTGTTCAGGTCTCTCAGTGGGGCGGTGATGTCCGACAAGTTTGGCGCGAACTTCCCCAGGTACGTAGCCATTCCAAGCACGGTCTCCAGCTCGTCCCTTGTGGTCTGTGGCGGTATCTCATGTATGCCCCGGGTCTTCACTGGGTCCGGTCGCAGTCCGTCGGCGGATAGTGTGCATCCAAAGTAGGTGACTTGAGTGGTCCGGAAGACGCACATATCCGGATTAAGTCTGATCCCTCGTTCTCGGGTCATACGTAGCATTGCATCGAACTTGGCGTCAAGGTCTTCTCTGTTTTTGCCATACAACAAGATCGATCAAAGTCGATCTCCTTCTGGAAAACGTCTTGTACCGAGTTCACTCCAAACGGCAGTCGGGTGAACTGGTAACGTCCAAATGGTGTGTTGAACGTGGTTAGCAGGGACCTCTTCTTCTTGATGACATATAAACAGAATATTGTTAATGTCCATGTCAAACTTAAATGTTCAATGTTTAATGGTCATGTGACCACGACACCGCCCGACGATCGATCATTAAACATTACACACATGTTGATAAATGTTTTCAGCTTCGCCATTTTCATTTGGTCATGAAATTTCTTCTTTGGTGGGTAATTCTTTAGTCTCTCATCTTTGAATGTGGCATAACGTTGCTCGCCAGTCTCAAATGCTTTTATCAGGTCAATGGCAATATCTCGAGGAACTGCATTTGCAGTAGAAATGCTAATGAGATCCTGATTCTCAGCAAATGGGTTAACCCAGCTCTGTACAAAGCTAACAACTGCTGATACAACGTCTTCATCGTTTTGAACTCTTGGCTTTTGCAGTTCTGCATGGTGAAGGTCTGTGTTATCGTCTCACCACATCTCTCAAATGTCCCAGGAATGCACTCCGATGATGAACTCTACCCATGCTAATACATTTTTGTCGCGGAAATGGGGAAACGATTGAAAAGAGTAATTTCACACAAAAGAATGCTATCACATATTTTCCATATCTAGGGATGAAAGCCAACATTCTGGTGCAATAAGAACCTCGAATGAGGATATATGAGTTTATTAGCCAGAATTTTAAATGACTTTTTGTTGAAAACCTGAATGCCGTCGATTGCATTTTGAGGTAGTTGAAATACAACAACATCCACAATTCTCAAGATATAAAAATAATGTTGATATGCTATAGTGATTAGTGTATGGGCCCCATTAGTTATTTCATAGGAAACGTGTTGTCGCGGATATAGGGATAATATGAAAAAGAGTGATTTCTCACTGAAAGCTGGGAGTGCTGCAATGCTATCATCTATTTTCCATCTCTACGTATGTAGGCCTAGCCAAAAATCACTGTGAGCATTTGTCCCTAAAAATGTATCGACAAACCCTCTGGCTCACAGCCTAATTGGGTTTTGTACTCCTTTTTAGCTATATTGGGCGCCGTCAGCCTTAATCTCTCCAATCGCAGAGTTGAATGTGCAAAAAAGAGATACCGTTTCAATTGCCTCCACAAAGTCGCAAAAAGTGGTTCCTCACTGGCAAACTTAACACCAGCCATTATCAAATTGTGGTTGTCAAAATTTAAGAGCAGAATTGCGTCTATAAGTTGACCGTCGATTCAGCGTTCCCCCAGACCTGGCGCCCAGGTGCTAGTGCACCCCTTGCTCCCGGGTCACTATGCCTCTGCCTCGCGGACTTTGCCATCGATCCTAAACAATTCCACGCTAACTGGAGGAAAGAGGCGTAAAACCAAGCTGTCCTCCGGGAGCTGTGTTGCTTTATTATTTATGCATTTTGTACGCCCCAGCGGTAGGTCCGGGAAGGGAAGCAGGCTAGTGACGTAAATTAAATTACGTCATGACTGACGTCACGTCATTGGAAAATACTGGGCCGAGTTACTGCGAGAGACATCAATAAAACCTCGGTTCAAGGTTGGTACAACATTAAGTTAAGATATTATTTCACAACGAACGTATGTTCGTATACAAAACTTACACTCAGTGTCATGGGATAAATGAATCCCTGTCTGCATGTTAAAGCCGCATTTTATCCGCAACCAAATCTACATAGTCATACGCCTATAATATAAGCCTACGTACCTACGTGTAGGGCCTATATAGGAGGAACAACGTGCCAAACGTGTTCCCTGACCAAAATGTGATCCCAGCAGTTTGGGGTTATTGTATTATATACAGCAACATTTTTGTGGCACTGCTAAGTAACTCCCAAATGGGCACTAGTGACCATTGGTCGGAAGTGCGAAACGCAAATTCCAACAAGTGAGCTCAATAACATATTTTTAACATTTAACACTTTTCTTAAAATATCAGCAATACTTAAAAAAAATCACATTTACATTTGAGCGCGTTGAAAACAATGGAAACAGTGGTATGCATCAGCCAAATGTGTATGCTCTGGTAGGCATGTATTAGATTTGAAGAACATACACAGGTAGTTTTCAAATTGACGAGGCCTTGATGTGCGTCCAAAACGGCTCTGGGTGGCCCGCTATGCTAACATATATCCCTTTCCGCCGATATGCTTTTGGTGCAATATGCAAACCTGCATTTGTATTATATATTACCCAGTTATATTCTACTACTACTGCTACTGCTACTGCTGCTGCTACAGCTACTGCTACTGCTACTGCTACTACTACACCTACTACTATTACTACTACTACTACTATTAATACTACTACTAATATTAATACTACTACTAATACTAATACACACACATCAGGCAATATTTTTGATAAACAATAAAATTATGTATTTTCCCTTACCCATTAACCAATTATATAATTATGATGTTTGGTCTAGTTTGAGTAAAATATATAGTGCTGTACAGTAGAGTAGTTATTATGAAAGTAAGAACGACTACTTCCCTACGTATTGTTTAACAAAAGTAATAGTACTGAAAGCATTCATACACATTCCAAACTTTCCTATTGTATATTATTTTATTCGAAGTAAGAAAAACAATTTAAATTGTTATCTAGGGTGGCGGGTGTCGTAATAAACATCACCCATAGATGTTGAGATAAATAAGATTGTTCGGTGCACAGCGCCACATCAAAATGGCAATGCGAATTTACCCACAGAGAAAGACACACATATGTTGCCATTCAGAATGCCGACGACTTCTTTCTTCAACATTTCACGCTACCATGTGACCTGTAAATACAGACTATGGAGAAACTGTAAAGCATTACTTGTTGATTTTCACACCTTTCGAAATCCAGTGCTGATGTTAAATAAACCTGCAAGAGAATACCACCAAAACCAACGGTTGATGATATTTTGGTCAAATAAAGCCGAATGGAAGGAGACAAATGTTTTGTAAAGACGTTGTTACTGTTGAAACAATGAGGTATTCATGTTTATTACGACACCCAAATGGAACGTTCTAAAACGTAACCGTTGTTTTCACAAATATTGACCAATGATATTGATATTGTTCGTATGACCTGCGTATAAACCGAGCAAGATATCTGATAAACAATAGTGCTTCTTCAATATACATTAAAAAATATAGCGAATGGTGTTTGGTGTAGTTTGTGTTAAGTATGAAAATGTGTAATGCAGAAAACAAGCTATCATTTGGAGTTGGATATTAATCATGAAAGCGAGAATACGCTCATTAGTTTGAGAGGTTTTCCAAAAGTAATACTATTGGTCGCAAGTAGTAATATAGGTGGTTCCGCGTGCATAGAGTGATTATAAGTAGGGGAAGGGGGGGGGGGTGTCAAAGGTCAAGGTCAAGTACCCGAATGAAGGTCAAGGACCCGGATGTAGGTCAAACTGCGCCCCCTGGCGGATAGGTTGTGAACTGTTTCCCTCCTGGCGGATAAGTGACCTACAAACAACAGTGGTGCCACCTTACGGACAAGGTTTGGACTAAATGTAGGAGTACTGCCTAATTTGGTGCGTCTTATTTAAAAAAAAATTGCGCCCCCTGGCGGATAGGTTACGAACTGAAAGAGAAGTACAAATAACTCCCCCTGACGGATTTCGGTGAACCAAATATCGATACTGCATAAGTTCGTGTCTCTTGGGTCTACCTGGGATGGTTGGCGCGGCGCGGAGGAAGAGGGGGGAAGTCAAAGACGTCATTAAATAGGTCAGTCACGTCGTTAAATAGGCCATTGCGCATGCGCAATTGTGTCTTTTCTGATGTCCCATAGGTTGCCGACCATTTGTTTAGGTGTAGACCTCTCCTAGCCTATACATTTACAACTTTAACATAGGTCCAAACCTGACGAATCGGTAGAGAACTAGTAAAATAAGTCAAATTATGGCATATCTGATCACCATACAGATCTACGACCTCCCCGTCACCCTGTTTGTAAATGTTTGCCTATCAATGCCTCTTATTACTTGCATACGTCGACTGCTTCCTGTATTAACAAAGAGGTATTGATCAATTTGTGTGTACTATTTCGTCTCTGTCATCAGCTCTGGCAAGCTCCCATGTTAAAGCATAGGGAATTTCCCCATGTTAAAGCATAGGGGCTAAAGCCTATGTTAAAGCATAGGGAATTTTCTCCATGTTAAAGGATAGGGGCTAAAGTCCATGTTAAAGCATAGGGAATTTTTCCCATGTTAAAGCATAGGGAATTTTCACCATGTTAAAGGATAGGGAATTTTCACCATGTTAAAGCATAGGGAATTTTCCCATGTTAAAGCATAGGGAATTTTCCCATGTTAAAGCATAGGGAAATTTTCCCATGTTAAAGCATAGGGAGTTCGAGACGTGTCTGGACATGTTTGTTTGTTGCGAGCGTGAGCGTGTGCACCCTGTATGACGTCATCAAACTGCTACGCGCAGTAATTTTGTGCTCGAGGTGAGTTGGTTAAACAGGTAGTTCTTTGGTTAGCCATTGTTTTGAGCTTTCGCACTCGAATATAATTCCATCATGTGATGTCATGATGCAGTGATATCATTAAACTATAAAATGCTACGCGCAGTAATTTTGTACGTGAGGTGAGTTGGTTAAGCAGATAGTGATTTGGTTAGTCATTATTTTGAGCTTTCGCGCTTGAATATAATTCCATTATTTGACGTCATAATTTTGTAGGGGAAGTGTGTTGGTCAAACAGGTAGTGCTTTGGTTAGCCATTGTTTTGATCTCTCGTCTCAAAAGCGTATTAGCTATTCTCATTAGGTTAGAAATTTCGTCTTCATTCGGCACGCCCACGTGACCTTTATGTTCTGTCGAACTGTTATAAAAGGCATGCCTCTGATTTTTGTGGTCATTATATCTTACATTTTGGAAGATGAACAACATGATTAGTGATAACGTCCGACAAGAGAGTTTGCTACCGAAGGCGCAGCCTGCTCTGGCCACGGGCCCACTCGATCTCTCGACCCCGACAATCAACCCTGACCAACAGCCAGCGACCAGTTCAACGACCAGTCCGACGACCAGTTCGATGACCAAACCAATTTCGGCACCAGCTCCGTCAACCAATCCAACCATCAACCCGACGTGGTCGATCCCCGTATTTTGGAAAACATTCAACCGCAACGTCCTTCGACTGCTAACCCTATAGGGAGTGTCTTGCAGGGCCATCTTCTTTGTATATTTCATGGTCACCTGAGATGGAGACGTGAATGTCGAGCTTGTTGATGGAACCGTAGGTACATGTGTCATAGTGGGCCCCGAGACAAGTGTATCCAGTGACGTGGTGTTTGTCGATCGTCCATTGTGAATGCATGCAATGTGCCGTTTCAAGTTGTCCCGACGTGAGAAATGTCTCTTGCAATTTGGGCACTGGAACGGTGATGGTGTGGACTTGTTGGCATCCAGTAGAATAGTCGATGAGCTCATGATGCAGGTGTTTATGGTTCAAATCCAAGCAATGAAATGAATGGCGAGATGAATTGTACGCACTAAAATACAAAAATGTTACCACGGTAACATGTTGAAAAGATAAAATGTTAGAAAAGCGACGAAGGGAAGGCGTGAGTGAGTGAGGGCTTGTGTGATTGAATGAGTGAGTGAATGCGTGAGGGCTTGTGAGTGAGTGAGTGAGTGAATGCGTGAGGGCTTGTGAGTGAGTGAGTGAGTGAGGGCTTGTGTGAGTGAGTGAGTGAATGCGTGAGGGCTTGTGTGAGTGAGTGAGTGAGTGAGTGAGGGCTTGAGTGAGTGAGTGAGTGAGTGAGTGAGTGAGTGACTGAATGCGTGAGGGCTTGTGTGAGTGAGTGCGTGAGGGCTTGTGAGTGGGTGAGGGCTTGTGTGAGTGAGTGAGTGAGTGAGTGAGTGAGTGAATGCGTGAGGGCTTAAGACAATGAGCAAGGTTCCAAACGTATGCATTGCATTACACTATGAAAAAGACACAAGATGAGGTTTGCTCAGTTTATTCGTGAACAACACAAACGTATTTACATGTCACGCTCCATAACTACAAGAACCAGAGATTAGACATTGATACAGAGTCTTGCACACACCTCACTACTTCAGTCTTGCCTGCCATACGGCGAGGAGCCCTTGTGGGTCCAACAAAGTCGGTTCGGATACTTGATTGCGGTATTGTTCCAGACAGTCAACCAGTCTTTAATCAACCTCATCCTCCATTAGTGTCAGAACCATTTGTTTCATAGTGTTTCGCCACTGTTTCGAAACGGAGTCTTGGAACCAACACTTGATACTACACATGGATAGTGTCGTCTTGAGAGTTCAGCGTGACATCGTTAGGAGCGGAAGTTGGCACATCGACCGTGTCGGCAGAAATTATGACATCGGCAGAAGCGGAAGTTGGTACATCGCAGAGCCTAGTGTACCAGATGTCCTCGCCCTCTGGTTCCGTTGTAACGGAAGGACGGTTGGTCACCGGCATGATGGGCCGGTTCGTTGGCTCGTCCTCATCACTCGAGTCTGCCGCATCGGAAGGTCGGTAATAGGGTATGTTCAACATCCTGATGTTAGGCGTGATGTCGTCGTAATACGAATGACGGTCCGACTGGTAGAGCTCCGCGCTTATATAGTTAGTGAATGTGCAGAAAAGTCATGTGGTCGTGCCGAACGAGCACGGACTGCAGAGTAGAAAATACACATTCACGGGCTGTAGAGTAGAAAATACACATTCACGGGCTGTAGAGTAGAAAATACACATTCACGGGCTGTAGAGTAAATCAGACTTGCACAGCGAATACCAGTTCAAACCAGTTTGCAAACAGGCAACCATCTGAAGTAAGTTCAACTCTACTATGTAAAGACTGTCGTCGTTTCTCCTTGAACTGCTTGGGTGTGTTCAGCAGTGGAGACAGTCGCTTGGAGGGTCGATATTTGCCGCAACAGGGGAGAAGAGGGAGAAGTATCGAGAAATGCAGCAATACGCTCCTTTTCTTGCCGCTGAAACAGTGAAGGAATTAGTTTAATAATGAATGGTCAACTGATATGTATAAGAGGAATATAATATTATGCTCTTTGTAGCAGGTTTTGACTTAGAACCAAACCTGAATAGCATTTGCATACTATGATAAATTGAAACTTACTATTAGCTCTTCAAGTTGTTCTTTACGCTGCCGCTGCTTGTCTTGCTTCCTTTGGCAGTAGCCCTGCTTCACATGAATGTTCCAACTCCCTTTACAACTGAAGGTACTGCCACACATGCAGCAGGCATAACGAGGCAAAAGCTTTCGACGTTTCGTCGGAGGTGAAGACGTCGGGTTGATGGTTGGATTGGTTGACGGAGCTGGTGACGAAATTGGTTTAGTCATCGAACTGGTCGTCGGACTGGTCGTTGAACTGGTCGCTGGCTGTTGGTCCGGGTTGATTGTCGGGGTCGAGAGATCGAGTGGGCCCGTGGCCAGAGCAGGCTGCGCCTTCGGTAGCAAACTCTCTTGTCGGACGTTATCACTAGTCATGTTGTTCATCTTCCAAAATGTAAGATATAATGACCACAAAAATCAGAGGCATGCCTTTTATAACAGTTCGACAGAACATAAAGGTCACGTGGGCGTGCCGAATGAAGACGAAATTTCTAACCTAATGAGAATAGCTAATACGCTTTTGAGAAGAGAGATCAAAACAATGGCTAACCAAAGCACTACCTGTTTGACCAACACACTTCCCCTACAAAATTATGACGTCAAATAATGGAATTATATTCAAGCGCGAAAGCTCAAAACAATGACTAACCAAATCACTATCTGCTTAACCAACTCACCTCACGTACAAAATTACTGCGCGTAGCATTTTATAGTTTAATGATATCACTGCATCATGACATCACATGATGGAATTATATTCGAGTGTGAAAGCTCAAAACAATGGCTAACCAAAGCACTACCTGTTTAACCAACTCACCTCGCGCACAAAATTACTGCGCGTAGCAGTTTGATGACGTCATACAGGGTGCACACGCTCACGCTCGCAACAAACAAACATGTCCAGACACGTCTCGAACTCCCTATGCTTTAATATGGGAAAATTCCCTATGCTTTAACATGGGAAAATTCCCTATGCTTTAACATGGGAAAATTCCCTATGCTTTAACATGGTGAAAATTCCCTATCCTTTAACATGGTGAAAATTCCCTATGCTTTAACATGGGAAAAATTCCCTATGCTTTAACATGGACTTTAGCCCCTATCCTTTAACATGGAGAAAATTCCCTATGCTTTAACATAGGCTTTAGCCCCTATGCTTTAACATGGGGAAATTCCCTATGCTTTAACATGGGAGCTTGCCAGAGCTGATGACAGAGACGAAATAGTACACACAAATTGACCAATACCTCTTTGTTAATACAGGAAGCAGTCGACGTATGCAAGTAACAAGAGGCATTGATAGGCAAACATTTACAAACAGGGTGACGGGGAGGTCGTAGATCTGTATGGTGATCAGATATGCCATAATTTGACTTATTTGACTAGTTCTCTACCGATTCGTCAGGTTTGGACCTATGTTAAAGTTGTAAATGTATAGGCTAGGAGAGGTCTACACCTAAACAAATGGTCGACAACCTATGGGACATCAGAAAAGACACCATTGCACATGCGCAATGGCCTATTTAACGACGTCACTGACCTATTTAATGACGTCTTTAACTTCCTCTTCCTCCACGCCGCGCTAACCATCCCAGGTAGACCCAAGAGACACGAACTTATGCAGTATCGATATTTGGTTCACCGAAATTCGTCAGGGGGAGTTATTTGTACTTCTCTTTCAGTTCGTAACCTATCCGCCAGGGGCGCCAATTTTCATAAATAAGACGCACCAAATTAGGCAGTACTCATACATTTTGTCCAAACCTTGTCCGTAAGGTGGCACCACTGTTATTTGTAGTTCACGACTTATCCACCAGGGGAAATAGTTCCAAAAAAAATCCGCTAGGGGCGCTGTCTGAACTACTTTGGTCCCGAAAAAATCCGCTAGGGGTGCAACTTGAACTATTTTAGTTCACAACCTATCCGCCAGGGGCGCCACTTGACCTACATCCGGGTACTTGACCTTGACCTTTGACCGACATCTGGATATTTGACATTGACCTTTGACTACATCCGGGTCCTTGACCTTGACCTTTAATATTGACCTACATCCGGGTATTTGACCTTGATATTTTATCTTGACCTACATCCGGGTACTTGACATTGACTTTTGACCTCCCCTTCCCCTACTCATAATCATTCTATGCACGCTGAACCACCTATATTACTACTGTCGCAGTCAAATAGCATTATAAACGTTCATTTTATGTATTTTGACAACAAAACATTGTAATTTGTTACCAAAAGTAACGGGTGTCATAATACACCTCATCAAAAAGTGTTAGAACAAGTACGATATTCCGGCGGACGCCACATAAAAATGGTTGAAATGGTGTTCACAATATCTTAGGCCTATGAACTACACCATGTTAGCTGACTGAAAACAAAATAAATGTTTGAGTTTACTACTATTACTACTACTACTACTACTACTACTACTACTACTACCACTGCTGTTACTACTACTAATACTACTGCCACTACTTTTATTACTGCTTCTACTAATAATAATACTAAAAATTATACTAATAGTATTGCTACTAATAATATTGCTTAAAAGATAAACAAACAATACTACTACTAATCTATTCTTTGCATTGGGTCAGTACGAACATTATGGATATGTGTTATTATATTATAATGATATTATTATATTGTCCTGTTGCATATATATCCCCAAATCACGACATTACAACCGTATAGCGGTTAGCTCGCCTACATTGAAACGAGATCAATCAACAAAGCGAACGTCGAGTAACAAAAGGGATATATCGCTCAGCCCATGCAAACGTCAACTTCGACTGAGAGCCAAATCTGACCAAAATCCTACAACGAAGGAACTACAATCCAGCACGAATGGAACTGCACGGGAAAGGAAGGGGTCATTCTCCATGCCACTGTGATGTCTCGAAGCTTCGGAAACAAGCGCGACAATTGGGTGCAGGAACAATCATGCACCAACTGAAGAAAGGATTAAACTTGACTAATGTGCTGCGTGGGCAGGGTCCTAGTGTGCACAATGCGTTTGCGACTTGTGCGATGAATGGTAAATAGCACGAGTGGATGTGTACGGGGCCCGTTTTGGATGCACATTTTAGGCAGAAAAAAATCGGGTGGTGTTCTGAAACACTACGTAGATATAGTAATTTTATTAGCAAAACGCCGAATTTTAGCATAGACGTAGTTGGATAAGTGATGAAGATGATACCATAGAGCAAAATTAATTAAAGTAAGCGTCTACTTTATGACACGTCTCGCTTAAGCCCCTACCTGTAAGTATATGCGAAGTTAGCGTGCCTGCCATGGTAAGATTACAAATCGAATACTGCTCCTTGGTCTCGAATTATTAGTTACCTTATCTTACATAATATCCTCTTCGGCCAAAATGACTCACAAGCAAACCTTTTGTATGTATTTCGTATAAGATCAATTAACTTCTCGACTTGAAACAGATGACACAATTACATGAAAAACAACAAGAAACGTAATATTTTCGATGAATAGGACAACTAAAATGCAGCTCAATTAATTGGTGAGGGGGTCTATGGATGAACGTGACGAAGCCTTAGATGGGCGTGGGGGTATCCGGATTTACAAGCGATCCGTATCCTAAACGATTTTGGAAATCCTGGATGTCGGGCTGTCAAGAGCAGACAGCTAGAGTCTATATTAGATAGCGTTAATTGTTCAACCACTTTTAGGGTAGATTTTACAACGAAAAAACTACAATTAACTGTTCCTTGTTTATTACTTTTACATGTAGGGGAACGGCATGCAAAACGTGTCCCCTGTCCAAACAGGCCCCCAGTAGTTTGGCGTTACTGTACTATATAGAGCCAAATTTATGGTGGCACTGTTGTTTTTCGCACTTTTCCTAAAATGTTTCACTATTTTCCATATATCATATTTCCGTTTGTGCGCGTTGAAAACAACGGAAACTGTAGTATGCACAAGCCAAATGTGTATGCTCTGATATGTGTGTATT
Source organism: Paraescarpia echinospica (assembly GCA_020002185.1). NCBI lineage: Eukaryota > Metazoa > Annelida > Polychaeta > Sabellida > Siboglinidae > Paraescarpia > Paraescarpia echinospica. The sequence continues at coordinate 54,009,871 of CM034540.1, forward strand.
AGATTTTAAAAGCATTGAGAGCTAGTATTGATAGTCAACCCGAGGCCGTGAAGTGCGCCCAAAACGGGCTCCTGGGTGGTCCGCTATACCAACAGGGGTTCGTTATCGTCAATATGCCGTTAGACTGTTAATACATACACGCCTGCATTTGTAATATATTATGACATTGCATTAGAGCGACGGTCGCGACGGTCGCGCCTTGTGGCAACACCAGTTTTTAAGCACGTGTTGTTTTGTGCATTTCGGAACGTTGATCATCATCATTTTAATATCAACGTAAGTCTGGACTATTGTGAACGTTTGTGCATCACAGAGATCTGAACAATTTTATATTATCTGCTTTTACCTGTCTACAAATTGCGAGTTTTAATCATCTACAGCCGGATGCTTTGTGTTGAACTTGGCGTCGTGACACTGCGTTACTCAGCAACCATGCTACGTAACATCGGGAACTGCATTGAAACACTAAGGCCATCTTCAACGAACTGGAACTTATTGCGGTATTGTGGCCAACACAAAACAAAGCGCGGTTGCAGGGCCGGCGTGCGTAAGGTCCGTACTATCAAGTGTGTTGTTTCTGCGCGGCAGGTGTCTGTTTGTAAACAAACAGGCATGAATGTGGCTAACCTTACTCCAGTAAAGAGGTCGGCGAGGGAAACTGAATTGAATGTCCTATTGCTGAACACACGCTCTGTTCTTGGCAAAGCATTCCTCGTCAGCGAACACGTCATTGACACGACGGCTGATGTCGCCATTTTTACAGAAACGTGGTTAAAAGAGGAAGACATTGCTACAGTCATCAATCTGTGTCCTCCAGGCTATTCATTTTTCGGAGTTGGAAGAAAAGAAAAGAGAGGTGGTGGCCTTGGCATTGTACACAAAACCGAACTGCCTTTTATATCTACGAACACTACCGAATACTCTTCGTTCGAGCATCTAACAGTGCGATGTTAGCATCTGACAGTGCTTGTAATATACCGTCCACCATCGTCATCTATACCAGTGTTCTTGGACGAATTTGATGATTTGACTGCTAACCTGGCTTCTGCTGCTGGTAGGGTTGTCATCACGGGAGATTTCAATCTGCATGTTGATGTTTGTTCAGCACCTGGGGTCTCCCGGTTCATGGATTTATTACAGATACATGATTTACATCATCAATATGTTGATTGTTCAACTCACAAGGCTGGTCACACTTTGGATCTTGTCATCTCACGGGCAACCGACCCTATCATCAACAAAGTGTCCGTGATCAGCAGCGAAATGTCTGACCACAAATCAGTAACATTCTCTATCGAGCACACAGCCGACAAGAACTACCCCCAGGCTAAACTACAACCCAGAAGAGATCTTCGACATGTTGATTGTAAAACATTGACTAGTGAAATCAATTCCAACTTATCTGGCTTTGATACATCATCCACAGATCCGGATTCCATTCTTGATATATATATATATATATATATATATATACGTGTGCTGTTATTTCGGCCTTGGAAGAAATTGCTCCGGTAATGCTACGGCGGCCACGCAAGAGAAGAACTTCACCGTGGTACTGCGAGGAATTACATGCAATGCGAAAGTTGCGTCGCCAAAATGACAACATTTGGCGTGCATCGGGATTAGACATACACAGACGAATATACGTGAATCATCGTAATGCTGTCAGCGCGAGGATACGGCAAGCCCAAATTCAGCATTATCAGAGTCTACTCCAAGATGCCGATCAGAATATAGCTTTCGAAGCCGTGAACAGCCTGCTAAAGGTGGAATCTTCCAAACTGCCTGACACTGATTCAAGGGAGAAATTATGCTGCCAGTTTCTGAACTTTTTTAAGAAAACATTGCGAAAATCATTAATGAAATTGATGCCTCGGAAACAAACATGAGCGATATCGAAACTGCGACACAGAGAGTAGTTGAACATCCTATGACTGAAATGTGTGCTGCAAGTATGTGTGAAGTGCAGAAAATTATCCAGGATGCTAAACCCAAGTCATCATGCTTGGACCCTCTACCTACATCGTTACTAAAGAGCACTCTTCCTGCTCATATTCAAATACTGACTCATCTTATCAATATGTCGTTCGAGTCGGCCACTGTTCCGAGGGAACTCAAGAAGGCTGTCATAACACCACTGTTGAAAAAACCGACCTTGGATCGAAACACGCTGAAAAATTACCGTCCAGTTTCAAGTTTGCCATTCAACATCTAAGTGACAATGGCCTTCACGAGCAGCTACAATCGGCATACAAACCCCGACACAGCACTGAAACTGCTTTAATGAGAGTGCAGCACGATATCACCAGTTACATGGCAGACTCCAGGGGTGTCCTTCTGGTTCTCCTGGATTTATCTTCTGCGTTCGATACGATCGATGCTGCTATCCTACTAAAGACTATGCATAGCCACCTGGGAATATCTGGCGCGGCACTTGCATGGTTTGGTTCGTACATGTCGGATCGTACCCAGCGTCTACGGATTGGGGTGGAGGCATCTGAAGGACGCCATGTGAGATATGGTGTTCCACAGGGCTCGGTGTTGGGTCCGTTGTTGTTCACTGTGTACACAGCACCAATGCAGGACATACTAACGAGGCACTCTGTGGAATATCATAAATTTGCTGATGATCTACAGATATACACATCCTACTGTCCTCACATATCTGGTGACTTGGAGTGCGCTGTTCAGAGACTTAGTGACTGCATCAGTGAGGTCAAATGTTGGATGGTTAAGCATAAGCTCAAGCTAAACGACACTAAGACTGAATTTATGGTGGCCCTCAGTCCATATCATCTAAAGAAATTTGGACTTCCAGAGTACCTCGTTGTTGGTGGAGTCAACATAAAACCTGTTGTCTCTGTCAGGAAAATGGGAGCTCACTTTGACACTCACATGAGCATGAAGCAGCATGTTGATGCTGTTTGCAAGAAGTGTAACTACCATCTGAGACGTATTAGCTCCATCAGGGCCTATATCACGAAACCTGTCTGCCATTCATTGGTCATTGCGCTGGTTGTTTCAAGCTTAGATTACTGCAACGCTCTGCTGCTGGACCTAACCGAATTTCACTTAGTACGTCTCCAGAAGATACACAATAGGGCAGCCCGCCTAGTTGTCCTCACACCTATATCTTCACACATCACGCCAGTACTGGCGCTTCTGCACTGGTTGCCAGTTAGACAACGCATTGTGTTTAAAGTACCTGTGTATATTTACAAGGTGCTCCATGGTTTGGCGCCGAAGTACCTTGCACATCTACTACATCCACGAAATCGCAACCCTCGTCTTCGGCAGCTTCATGACCATCTTCAGCTTGCAGTTCCACGGGCATCAAAATCCATCGGCAAGCGAGCGTTTGGCATAACTCGTCCGGCCAAATGGAACGAACTGCCACTGTCTCTACGAGATGCTCCGTCTGTGTTTTTATTTAAACGTCACCTGAAGACATATTTATTTACACAAACTTATGGTGGACAATAGCAAGATTTATTTACAGGACGTTTTAGTGACTCTTGTTAATTTATTAATCTATTTTTTATTTTGTAAATTAATTAATTTATAACTAATTTATATATTATTTTAATTGTTTTTATAATGTTTCTATATTGTGAGCGCATTGATTAACTATTAGTTAGAGATCGCGCGATAAAAGAACCTTTATTATTATTATTATTATTATTAGCTTACATATATAGGGTATCACATGTTACCGAGTTATACAATAGTAATAATAATAATACAATGCTTAAGCAAAACAATAATATTACAAATTTATTTCATGTGGTGTCAATGTGAGCTGTATGTATTGTATTATTATATTATCGAGTACTGTAATATATATATATATATATATTGTTACCAAATTATGATAATAAAGTCCGAAACGAAAGTCGAATAACATAGAAAAGACATGCATCACCACGTCTCGAAGCTTCGAAAACAAGCGAGACAACTGGGTGCAGAAACCATAATGCACCAACTGTTTTCGAACAGTTAGGTCGGTGAAGAAAGGATAACTTGTGATGGCTAATGATGGCTAAATAACACAAGTGGATGTGCACAGGGCCCGTCTTAGCGAGTCAAAAATCGGGTGTTCTCAAACACCCCGTAGATACAACAATTTTATTAGAAATACGCTAAATTGTAGAACACATGAATTCAGATAAGTAAAGAAGATGATCCTGAAGAAACAAAATTAATTAGAATGAAAATGTAAACTTTACGACAAATCTCGCTTAAGGGGCCCCTTTTTGACGCCGTCCCCACTGTACTTATCGGCTACGCGTAAATAACAAATCAATAGCTTCAAGAGCATCGGACTCTAGACTGAGAGAACCCGGGTTCGAATCCTGTGCGGCGGTGTCGAACCGTGGACAGTTCCTTTACTCCATGTTGCTTCAGTTCACTCAGCTGTATGAATGAGTACCTGGCTGTATACACTGGTGGATATTTGTGTACGAATAGTTTTCGCGCATTAATTGCAGCGTGACTGAATCGAAGTCGAGATGGTGTTCGATGGAACAGATCTGCCAGAGGATAAAGTATAAAGCGCTTTGAGCAGCTTTGAGCTATATAAGTTACTTTTACATTAAAAATAATATTCTTAGATGTTTGTACACGTGACGTACTTTATGGATGGCTCCTAACAAGTCGCATCACACCACTTTAACAGGCGCAACTCATTATAGATAAGTACAGTGGGGACGGCGTCAAAAAGGGGCCCCTTAAGCGAGATTTGTCGTAAAGTTTACATTTTAATTCTAATTAATTTTGTTAAAGTGATGTGATTAAAGTTAGAGTAGCATATATATATATATATATATATATATATATATATGCAATATAGGCAACCTTCTGTCTTGCTACTCAAAGGTTTTTGCGCCGTGATTGTCAATTTGCCAAACTGGAGTGGCTTAAAAAGTCCCACAGTCTCTGCCGCACTTTGGCAGACATAGGCAGTTGGCTGAGAAGAGAATGCAGGATTGGTAGATCTCCTGATTTCCTGTGGTCCCTATTATCAGCCAGTTGTGTTGTTCTTGTGTCTTCTCCTCTTCTCGTGCCTGTTTTAATGGTCGACTTCCAATGAGTGCGACCAATAGGACGCGTCCCGCTGACAAGTTAACCATAAAGTACATTTTTGTGCGTACGACCATCAGCCATTCGGTGAACATGGCCGAGCCATCGCAGACGTCGTTGGCTTAACAATGTGTATATATGCTGAAACACGAAGCACGCTCCAGAACCTCTGAATTCGTGACTTTGTCCTGCCAGGAGATGCCGAGAATGCGTCCGAGGCAGCGAAGGTGAAAGCTATTCAGTTACTGTTCTTGTCTTGTGTATGTTGTTCAGGCCTCACTGCTATAGAGGAGTGTGCTGGGGACACACGTTTGGGATACACGTAGTTTGGTATTCTCCGTCAAGTTGTTATTGTTCCAAACTATCTTGTTCAGTTTGGACATGACTGCTGCAGCTGTTGCTATGCGCTTGTTAACTTCAGCATCTGGTAACAAATTACTCGTGATTGTGGAGCCTATGTGTGTGAAGGTATCGACAACATCAAGTGCCACATCGTCAATCTTGATTAATGGTTGCACAACAACGTCCTGTAGTCAATCCAAATTTTGTGCAGGCGTGGGAGAGTCTGTCCATTGGTTGCTGAAGATCTTCCTGGATGTAAGTTGCCAGCGCAGCGTCATCAGCGAAAAGCATTTCTCGGATGATGACTCGACGCACTTTTTTTAGCTTTCAATCGAGCGAGGTTAAACAGCTTCCCATCAGATCTACTGTGTAACTAGGCACCCTCTGTGGATGAATTAAAGGCATATGATAGCATCATCGAGAAGAATATGCCAAAGAGTGTTGGTGTCAGAACGCATCCTTGTTTTACTCCGCTGCGGATCTCAAACGATTGGGATGTAGCCACGTCATAGATTGACTGTGCCCTTCATGTTGTTATGGAAGGAGGATATCACATTGAGCAGTTTAGGTGGACATCCAATTTTCTCCAGCAGCCTAAATAAACAGGTTTTGCTTACGAGGTCAAATGCCTTTGTGAGGTCGATGAAGGCAATATACAACGGTCTTCGTTGTTCTCGATATTTCTCTTGCATTTGTTCAACTGAGAATATCATGTCTATTGTGGATCTTCCGGTTCTGAACCTCACATTGAGATTCAGGATAGATGCGTTTAGCCAGGATCTGCAGTCTGGCTAGGGAAACACGAGCAGAGACTTTCCCATGACGCTCAACAAAGAAATTCCACGGTAATTATTGCAATTGCTATGATCACCTTTCTTTTTGTACAGTGTTACTATATTCGTAATCACGCATATCCTGAGGAACTGCTTCATCATTCCATCAGAGGCAGAGAAGTTGCAAATGTTGTGATAGAGCAGGCTTTCCACGCTGAATAATTTCGAATGGAATGGCATCATTTCCAGGGGCTTTTCCATTGGTGACTGAGTCAATAGATTTGTTGAACTTTTCCACTGTCGGTTCTATGTCTAGCTCTTCTAAAATGGGCAAGCTCTCAATGGTGTCAAGTGTATCCTTAGTGATAGTATTTTCCCGGAAGTATAATTCGAGGTAATGCTCCACCTAGCTGTCCCTTTGTTTATTGCTGCCTGTTATAACTTCTCCTAACTTTGTTTTCAGTGGAGCAGTGTTCTTTATGGATGGACTTGTTGCCTTTTTAATTCCGTCATACGTGCCCCTAATATTAGCTGTGTCGGATGACATCTGGACTCTCTGGCTAGGTTGCAGCCAGTAGATATTGGCGCAACGCCGAGCAGTCTGTTGGGCTTTGTTCCTAGCAGCTCATAATGCATTCAGTTTCGTTTTGTTTGGATTTCTCTGGAACATGATGGAAGCCGAGCACTTGGCCTCGGTGATAGGTTACACGACAGTGATGTTCGTTTCGTACCAGTCTGCGTTTGTGCGTTCCTTTTTGCCATATGTTGTGAGTGCAGTGTTGTACATAGCATTACGAAGAGTGTTCCAATTCGCTTGCTCATTTTGAGCTGTGTTATTGAAGAGCACCGCGCCAACTGAGTCACAAAACAGTTTATTCTTCTCTGGGTAGGCAGTACGTGTGGCTGACGTTCATACGTGTACGGCCTTTCTGATTGGAATGGAAAAGCCTCTTGGGTTTTAGTCTAACTCCGGTGCAAACCAGGGAGCGATCACTGTCACAATCTGCGCTATGATAGCTGCGTGTGTTCAGAACATTGTTGTGAGCATCACCTCTGGTGATGACTAGATTCAGTTGGTGCCAATTACCCGATTTGGGATGTCTCCAGGGCACCTTGTGGCATGGCTTGTTCTGGAAAAAAAAGTGTTTGTGATGGATAGCCGATGATAGCTGCAGAATTCAAGCAGTCTCTGTCCATTTTCATTCATTCTTCCTATTTCGTAGTGTCCGGGACAGGAAGGCCATGTCTCATAATCGGCACCCACTCTTGCATTGAAGTCTCCCAACAGGTAGAGTTGTTCTGTCTGTGGAATTCTGCTGATGAAAGCACCAACCTTCTCATAAAACTGATCTTTGGACTCCGATGTAGAACAAAATGTTGGAGCGTAGACACTGATAAGGTTGACGTGTCCTGTCTGGGTTGAGAGGCGCATAGTAAGGACCCGTTCTGAGCCATATGTTGGGCGTTCAATCATCGTGAGCAGCGAGTTTTTTTTACAGCAACACCTACGACATGTTCACGTTTTTCTTCAGAAGTCTTCCCATGCCGAAGAACGTGCTTCGTTGTTCTTTCAGCGATCCACGATCGACAATTCTTTGTTCTTGTAATGTTGATATATCAATGTTCAGCCTGTCTAGCTCAAAGTCGATGATGGTTGTCTACCTTGAGTCATTGTTCTGTTAAAGATCATTCGCTAAGCCAGGGGGGAATCATAGTGCTCTGACATTCCAGCTTGCTAAGCGAAGAGCTGGCATCTTCTTGTGTTTCTTTGAATTGACTGGTGGTCGTCTGTTGATCTGTTTGTTGAGCAGATGTTCTGAGCTCCACACACCCATAGAAGCAGGCAGACGGTGTCGGGGGCTGCCCAACTTGAGGCGGGCGGGGCTGACCAGTGTCACACAATGGTCCCTCCCATCGTCGAAGGCAACCCGTGGCACCCGTTCCCTACGCCAATTGGGTTTATAACTGTTGTTGAGTTGATCAGCGACACCGGAGTGTTCTCTCCAGGGCAGCGCAAGCCTGGGCAATGTGTATGGAGATCCTGGGTTGCCCAATCATCAGCGTTCCCCTCTCTGCCTCACTGGTGTGATCCAAAGGAATACAAAGCAATACATCTGGCACCAGCTCAGCTGCAAGAGCTGCCAGGAAGATGGCAGGGTTGACATCAAGCAACCTACGGGGCTCCACTCCGGATTTTTTGTTAGGGTTTACTTCCTTAGATTACTGGCTTACCAAGGCTAAAGAGCGTGATCTGCCCTGTACTATTTGTCCATAGATGGGGATTGGAATAATGTAATGTCGGGAAATATCCACACGTCTGTGGGCCCTAGACACCACAAATCTGGGGCTTCAACCTGCTCCGAGATCCCTAGCACATTCGCCTGGGACCGCATGGTTTCCAGTATTCCCAGTGTACCAGAAGGTGGTTGTGCTAGAGTCTTGTCTGTGGAGAGGCTGTATACCAGCAGGGGAGACTTACACACTCGGCTCCCCTTTTACTCCAATGAGCTATCTGGCGTCTGTTGCTGAAAGCGAGAGTATGAAACAAGAACGGCATACAACACACTACACTACAGCACTAGACGCATCATATATAGACCTATATATATATATATATATGTATATATATAATGTAGCCGCAGCTATAATAATTCATTGTATAAGTTATGTGGCATAACATACACACATGTGTGCACGCATGTGTGTTTGTTTATCATCATGTCCCGCGCAGTACAGTCAACAACGTATTATACTTTGTTATTATTGTTGTTATATTAATATGTCTTTGGTACAGGGGCAACGCGCCCAGAGACGGACCATGCCGGAGAAAACAAGAAAAGATATGACACCGTCAGAGTCTGACGTCTCCTATAGTAACTACGATTCGACGGCTGGACCGCCGCCTCCCTACTATTATAGTAAGTACAGGGGCGGCCAGTCGTCCAACTCGGTCACGTTTCCTCCGTTCAAGGGAGTGTACAAGTGTACAATGATTACCATTTATTAACTGAGAGATTGTTTGTTATACTTCATTTATCTCTTGGGTTTGTTAAATGCAATTTGGCAGGCGGCATACCTTCAACGTATTTTAGTCTATATATTTAACGTTCGAAATTGTATACATTTTAATTTAAAAATATTGGAAGAAAACGTGCCGGTCCTCCACGCTTTCCGAATGACGTCACAGTTACAATTTGAGCGACAACTATTTTACGGCTGAACATTGAAAAATCCGATACAGTGATAATTATTAGTATGTTATACAATTTAAATAATATATCTTCCAAAATGTTATATTACTACTGTGCTAATCTCATTATATTTTCGAAAATACAAAACTTGACGATGAACTAATATAGCCAAATGTTAGGGTTTACAACATAATAATAATTATGAAGTCCGCTGTACTGTTTGAAATGCTAAATTACTAAATCAGCCAATGAAATCACCGTACGTTAATTTGAACAAAATATGTTAAAATTGACGTAAATAGAATGTACGGCGATGATTTTCATTGGCTGATTAATTATCATATTACATCGCCAAATTGTGCATTTTTTAAACTATAAGATGACGATCACAGTGGTTTAGTTTGCAAGTGGGATGCCGAATGTATCCGGCCGAAGGTCCGGTTTCGTTGCAGATATCGTCACCCCGCCGACGAACCTCGTCGTGATGCAGCAGCGGACACTGGTCCATCCGCCCTCTGATGACATTTTCTTCGCAGTCTTTGTCGCCATGTGCTGTTGTCTGCCCATCGGTATTTTTGCCATCATCCGCTCCGTTCAGTGTCGCTCGGCCATTGAGGTACAAGGCGTTTTGCAGATTAAAGGAAATAAAAATAAGGCATTAGCTAAAATCCTTTTTCCATGTGTACACAAAGTTTAACATTGTATGTAACATTTGACAACATTAAACAAATACAGAAAAATACATTTGTAACATAAATTCGATTTTAAGCCCGTCTGTGAAGCGATTCCCGCGGAAAATGAATTTTTAATGAGCTAGGCGATCACGTGGTATCGTGACGTCACTTATGACACACACTTGCATCAGGCCGACCCTTTCCATGCATTCAGAGCATGTTTACAAGGATAGCTTTTGGGTCGAAACGAGTTATTGTGCAATATTCCGACGTAATACAAACACTAGTCATCATAGAGGAACAAACATTTATCTTACGGTTCCACATGAATCGAATTGTATTCAAAACAACGAATGCGAATGGGCCTACAAGTCGACTAGGTTTCGCCGAGCTTGGGCTCGTTTTCCGAATAATTATATCGAATGCAACCAACGGGAGATAATCTACACCAATAAACATACATAGCAAACATATATTGTATCCAGCTACATAAAGTAACGTGTATAATCTCATAATATCACTAGAATATCGCTATATGACGGAGTTGTACAATTTATCATAACAACTTAAATCAGTCAGAGAGTTTCCGTTGGTCCCGCTAGCTCAGTGGGTAGGCGCGTTGGTTACTTGCCATTTATTTTACAATCGGGCGACGCCGGTTCAGTCCTGACAGCATGCAAACCTTTGATTTTCTTTACACTTTTTTTGATTATGTTTTCACGAAGTAATATAATAAAAACCATTTTATACTATAATGCACTGTTTGTAAATATTTTTAAATTTTTGTAGTAATTATTTATTCGCCACAAAAATGAAAATATGGTCATTATATATAACGATGTTTCTAAATTGTATTTATCCAGACAGATCTCAATCTGTTTTCACATATATAATTACAATATATTACCGTACAATATATGGTCAATTAATAAATTATATATCCATTACATTAAATTTGTTTGGATAAATAAAATTTAGAAACGTCGTTATATAATGACCATATTTTCATTTTTGTGGCGAATAAATAGTTACTACAAAAATAAAAATTATTTACAAACAGTGCATTATACTATACAATGATTGTGTTTATATTACTTCGTGAAAACATAAACAAAAAAGTGTATAGAAAATCAAAGGTTTGCATGCTGTCAGGATTGAACCGGCGTCGCCCGATTGTAAAGTAAACGACAAATAACCAACGCGCCTACCCACTGAGCCAGCAGGACCAACGGAAACTCTCTAACTGATTTAAGTTGTTATGATAAATTGTACAACTCCGTCATATATCGATATTCTAGTTATATTATGAGATTATACACGTTACTTTATGTAGCCTGGATACAATATATGTTTGCTATGTATGTTTATTGGTGTAGATTATCTCCCGTTGGTTGCATTCGATATAATTATTCTGAAAACGAGCCCAAGCTCGGCGAAACCTAGTCGACTTGTAGGCCCATTCGCATTCGTTGTTTTGAATAAAATTCGATTCATGTGGAACCGTAAGATAACTGCTTGTTCCTCTATGATGACTAGTGTTTGTATTACGTCGGAATATTGCACAATAACTCGTTCTGACGCTCGTTTCGACCCAAAAGCTATCCTTGTAAACATGCTCTGAATGCATGGAAAGGGTCGGCCTGATGCGAGTTTGAGTCATAAATGACGTCACATCTCGGCATCCCGAAAAGCGCGCCAAAAATATGCGGAATTTCTAATTCATTGAATTTTTTGATTTTTTTGGCTTGGTGGACGAGGAAATAGATAGCAGGATGTAATATAACATGAATTCGAGCAATAGATGTTTTTATTCCCTTTAAGGATTATACTTAATTATCCAGCGTACGTAATGCGACGACACTGCTTATCGCTTCTACGAGAGCTTGGTAAATCGATTACCCTCCCCTCATCATATGAAGAACACTACGTTTTCAGTTCATGCCAAACATTCGAAACTATTCTTACAAGTCACACAATAAAACACTGAATTGCAAACAAAACTCTTTCGGTGATAGGTTCAAATCCCGTAAAATTCTACTTTTCCGAACACTATTTTGGGTACCTTTATTAAGTTATTAAAAGTAGTTGCATTATTTAAAACATCACTTTAAATATATTTTAATGTTCCGCAAACCCTGGCCCGCGGGCCAAATTTAGCAAACCCAGGCCCGCGAGGCCCGCGCTAAGAAATGGAAATCATCAACAACAGCAGTGAAAATGGTCGCATTCTATCGTACAACTGTGTTCACTGGCTGAGCCGTTAAGCGATTCTGGCGAGATATATGACAATTGAGTGAGTTTTCATCATAGAATTAGCGTTGTAAGATACTAAGTTTCGAGTTCAGCTTTGTGTTCTGACACTCATTCTCGGATATTTGAATACATTGTATTATGCTGATTCTAGGAAGACAAGGTGCATTTTCCATTTGGAAATAAACAATCAATCACGTCGCACGCAGTCACGCTAATTTCGATGCGCACGTCGCTCACAGTCATGTATGTATCGATGGCGTATATAACATCCGGTCACGCTCGTATCGATTGCGACATCTCATCCGGTTACTCTCGCCTCGATGGCGCAAGTCGCGCCCAGTCACGCTCATTCATCTCGGTTGCGACGTCTCGTCTGGTTACGCCCGTCTTAATGTGGTTACGGTGCCTACTCTAGTTCAAGACACCAACTTGGGCAACTCGCGCCCCACCAGGTTCACGATACTTCAATACCGGCTCCTTTCGAGAGCGACGTTGCCCTGTCCCTTTCTTTTGTAGTATACATCTAAACGACTCTCTTGGTATAGAACATGTGACCACATATGTCCAATCGTGTAAGCCCGGACCTTGCCCACTTAAAATTACCACTAAATTTCAATTTTGGCTTCACCTGAAAAACCCCTACGTTACACAAATTAGCTCATCTTGATTAATTAGAGTACAAGACATCATAGACAAATAAATTGCATAAAATCCCTCTGGACCAACCATCTATGTGTCATTTACTATCCCTCAGATTCTACTGCTTCAAAATAAAAGGAGCGAAATATATTACATTATTGACATTAATGTTTTGCATCCACTGGCCCACGGGGCCAGTAGATTTGAAAAGTTACTGGCCCGTCCAAAAAAGTTACTAGCCCGAATTTTGTACAAAACATGTTGATACCGAGGTGCTCGTCGCTTCACAAGAAAGCTTTGCTAGGAGCAACGTCATGCAGACGTTTCCTAAGTTCTTATTTATCCATATTCGCTTACGAAATTAAGATAGCAACTATAAGAAGGGAGAATGTGAAGGTAAATGAAGATTTTTAACCGTCGTGTCACTGCTATTAATGCAAAATCTGAGACTGAGACATCATTCGCAATATACAATCTTTGCACAATTATTTACACACTTTATTACACCAATAAAAATAAACCATCTGCACCAATGACAATAGTTACTGTCAGTGTTGTTTCACTTATGTGTACATACCACATAATAAAGTATGTTTAACTTCAAAGAATACTGTAAAACTAACGCAACAAATACAATGTGACATTATATAGTTATATTATCAACCTCGGGGCTTGAGCCTTGAAGTTGAAACTTTACCTGGCTGTCCTCGGAATTTATTGGATTTGGTTAATTGTACCTGAGGCTCAATGGTAAGGTTGGTATTGCCAGGATCAGGTTTACGTGATACGATGATAAATGTGCATTTGAACGCCGATAACACGTGTTTCACGTTTCTACTTGCGATGTAAACAACGCGTTGGTATGCGACAATGCGGACGCTGCCCAGACCAGAGTCCTATCATTCTCGCTCTCATTCCGCCAAGTGCTTAGGCTGTATTACATTTACAAGGCCCACCGATGCCGCCAAGGTCTTTTGCAACGCTATCAGTATCAAACGTTTGGCAGTATAACAAATTCCCTTGATGTATTTCCAATACGGAATAGGATAAATATGCAAAAGCGTTTTATCATCGCATGCCATCTGTAGCCAACGTGTAACAAGATCGTCTATTGGGTTAATAATTAATAATCCCCGCCATTCAACAATCACGCGTGCAGATATAAATGAGTTCGGCAGTGCATTCACGTCATCGTATACGCACGGCTGAATCCTAGGTAGGATCGGGTTACCGGACACACGACGGTGGTCAATCCAGCCCGAACTGGTCCGACAGCTTCAAAAAAGGCGCCTGGCCAGCCGGCCAGTGTTAATGTCGAGTCCTGTGTTATCACATTCTCACACGAACATAAGATAAGATAATAATTATAACATAACGCTTTATTGTATCAACTATGGAGTTGAGAAATTTGTCTCGGGTGAGACAAGGGAGATCATGGGAGATGTGGAACCTGTGATTTTCATGGCAGTTCTCATCACTCGAGAAAGCTGTGATTTTAACTGAACAGACAGATTGCCAAACCAAGCAGTAATCCTATAGCCCAGTATGCTTTCAATAACAGAGCGATAAAAAAGAACAAGTATTTTCTCATCGACACCGAAAGCTCTCAGTCGGCGGTGAAAGTACAGCCGCTGGTGGGATTTTGAGCACACACTGTGAACATGGACATTCCAGCTAAGTTTGTTATCAAGATGGACACCGAGATATTTGTACTGACTGACCTAGGCAATTTCTTCACCATGGATAACAACAGGCAAGTGATCGGCAACAATACATTTAGCATCAAAAACCACCTCTTGAGTCTTCTTGACATTCAGTTTGAGGCGGTTGTTGTCACACCAATGTACAAAGCTTTCATTTTCAGACACGTATGTACTTATGTCAGAATCAACATGTAACAGACCAAGAATAGCCGAGTCATCAGAGAATTTGATTATGTAGTTATTAGTACTGCTGCCGGTACAGTCATGTGTATACAGAGTGTACAAGACCGGGGAACGGACACAACCCTGGGGTGCACCGGGAAAGAGTCTGATTTACCTTAACAAGCTGCACTCTGTCTGTTAGAAAAGAATGATACCACTTGGTGATATATGGATTGACATTCATTTGTTTCAGCTTAGTGAACAGAATGTGAGTTGGATAAGATTGAGCGCCGAGCTAAAGTCTATGGACAATAGTCAATCATAAGCGTTGGGGTTGTCTAGGTGTTTCACAGTTAAATGGACAACAGTATTGACAGCGTCATATGTTCCTCTGCTATGGCTGCAGGCAAAGTGGAATGGGTCAAGATAGTCCCGAACGTCTAGCTGTAGTTTACGAACCACTATTATTTCCAAACATTCATAACAATTGGTGTAAGTGCACCAGGTCTGTAATCATTGTTTTCTTTTAGGCAAGTTTTATTTGGTACAGGAGTAATATGTGAGGTTTTCCAGAGTATTGGTACCATGTGGCTATCAACAGAAAGTTGGAATATGACACACCAAGCCGGTGCAAGCTACTCAGCATATGTTTTCAATAAAAAAGCCGAAATGCCATCAGGACCAGTTGCTTTTCTACTATATATATGTTGGAAGACTTTGGTGACACCATCTACATAGATATTTCAAACCTATCGGCATTACTGACTAACACAACATCACTGAGCACATAATCACATCTATTGGAAGAGTCCCGAGTATCAAACCGTCTGTAGAAATCATTCATTTCATCAGCAAAAGCCTGTTCATTTGTGGTGTGTATTCATGTTTATAACCGACTTCATTGTATCCCACAATGTTCTATTGTTCATGCAATTAAAATGTTTCTCCATTTTGTCTTTATAGTGTTGTCTTTCCTCTCTCAGTTTGGTGTTGAGTTCCTCTTGCACCCGTTTGATCTCTTGTGTGTCTTTTCTTGTGAAAGCCTGCTTTTTTCTGTGTATGCAGTCGTTGATCTCCTTAGTGATATAGGGTTTGTTGTTGGGAGAAGATTTCACAATTTTCTTTGGAATCACAGTCTCGATGCAAAACTTTATATAGTCTGTCACTGCATTTGTAGTCGTGTTGATGTCGGGATTATCCCGAGTGAAAACCTCCCAGTCTGTGCACATGAAACAACCCATAAGAGTATCCACATTGTCAACAGACCGCACATGAACAGTTTTTAGCACAGGTTTGCTTCTCTTCAAGACTGGTCGGTTTGTAGGTATGAGATGAACAGTATCATGGTCAGAGTTGGCAATAGTTGGTTTGATCTTAGCGGTGTACGCTCCTGGTATATTCCCACAGCATTTGTCCAGCGTTTTGCCTTTTCGAGTATCACACGCAATACACTGTGAGAAGCATGGAAGGCTGAATTCCAGCTTACAGTGATTAAAATCAACCAGGATGAAAACTGGTGCTTCAGGAGTCCGTTCTAGTTGCGTGTGGACACAGTCTACCATAAGTGTAGCTGCTCGGGCCGCATTTGCAATGGGGGCCACGTAAATAGAAGAAATTAGAACATTCCCAAACTCTCTGGGAAGGCAAAACGGTCTGAGGCTTAAACAGAGCAGTTCAACAGCTAAGCTACGTTTGGCATGACAGGACACTTGGTGGTTAAAAGTCACGTCAAAGTGGCAGGTCGTTTTAATTTTGGCAGCGGCGTACGTGCACTGACAATAACAGGAAACCTCGCCTAAGTCGAATCTTCACTCAACTCGGACATAATTCTCAGGAACGGTTGATTTGTAATGTATTTCCCGTAAAAATCTTCGTCTAAGTCGGATTATGTAAGTCGGATCTTCGCCTAACTTGAACTAACTGAGTCAGCCCATTTGACCCGAGATAATGTGTTTTTCCTCGCCTAAGTCAAATAGCAGTATTCGATCAAACAAATCACTTGATTGCTTGGAGTACATGAAACAGATGAACTAAAAATTGAAACAGCTTTTCCTAGAACATGATCCAGATAGCCACAACAAACAACGTACGTAGACGTCACGTCTTCGTTCATCTAATACAACTAGCATCATCCAGCCAATGGACGCTGGTATTACTAAGAAAATGACGATCCATTACTGGTATAGCCTAGCAACTATGAGACTAGAGTCATCAGAAGGAGTCCTACCTGTTTCTCAAAAAGTGGGACTATTTTGGACGCCGTCATTGCACTGAAGTTAGCATAGGACAAAATGAAACCGAAAACACTACTAAACTGCTACAAAAAAGCTGGATTCATCCAAGGTGTTGAACGTCAAGACGATGGCGACAACGGAGCAGTTGCTTTGTTCAGAAACGTACGGGACAAGCTCCGCGAGGTGTATGAAGATGCTGTAAGTACGATGGACAACTATGTTGGTATGGACGAGACAGCAGAAACTTCGGCTACTCAAACTAACGAGTAGATCATCGAAACCCTACGACACCCCGACGCAGACGGTCTTTTGAGCGATGGTGAGGAGACGAAGTCTCGGTGTCTGAAGATAAGATAATAAAACTCAGTGACACACATGCTGCATTACGGACGCTACGATACCATGGTTTGACGCTCGGCATCAGTGAGATCGAAGAATTGACCGACAAGTGCGAGGCCTTTCTCATGAGACAGTGGCAACAAAGACTTGCGCAGAGCAAGCAGCGTTCGACATAACTGCGGGCCCGTGAATCTTCTGTCGAGACCGAAGCTGCCACAAGTTACAGGCCTGGTTGGCCAGCGCGGTTTGTGTATATATATATTTGCCGGTCTTTTCATCATTTCGTAAACGAAGAACAAACAGTTACTACGAGAGAAGCGCTGCAACGACGTGTTCCAGACGCATGGGCTGACGATTAGTGTGGATAAAAGTCGCGCGGTTGGTCACCAGAAAGAGGGGTCGAACACCCTGTTGGAGGTGAAGGACATCGGGCATGCGGGTGCCTTTGCGTAGATTCGTGGACTGGTGGATTGATTATCTATGATGTGCGTGTATAGTTAGAAGTGCGGCGAAGGTTGTCGACAAGACGGTGCGCTGGGGAAGGCAGAAGTGTCACAGCAGACAGAATATATCAAACAAATTAAAAGGGAACGTCTTAAAAAGTTGTGTCCGTTCCAGTGCCTATTATATAACCTGGTGTATTGTCAACATAAATGTACGGACGTTTGTTTAATCAATGGGACCTCGTCCCAAATGCTGTCTTCGCCGGTTTTGATTGAGGGAACCAGACGTCATCAATAAGCAATCCCAACAACATGCGGTTAGACCATTAGCCCCTATCGGATATCCTGTGTTTACTATTTGAATTTTTCATATTCAATCTTAACGTTTGGTTGCTGTGGACTTATTAAACGCAGTTTGGCGGACAGTATACCTGCAACGTTGTTATTATAGTATACGTTATATATATATATATACAGTATATATACATATATATAGTATAATGTACTAGAATAGACTATAATAAATAAATATTGCCGGCCTTCAAATCTTGTCGGGCCCGCGACATTTTCAGGTTACAGGCCCGGTTGGCCCTTGACATGTTGAGCCTTATGTCGGCCACTGGGAGCAAGATGACTAATATTTGCACATATAAAATAAATATTAAGGCTATAAGCCTATAACGTTAGGGATTTGTGCCAAAATTCAGCACAAAACTGTTCTAATACTGCGTAATATTGTGTGTTGCTTGTGGACATCAACATATGTAGAATTAAGGCAGTATCCAGTCACATTAAAGCGTTATTCACAGGTACCACAGGGCTTTTAGATGGCTGCCTTTGGTGTTAGCACTGGGATCTTTGGTTAAGTCAGATTTTCGCATAACTCGGATTAAATCACTCGGTCCGATTGAATCCGACTTAGGCTATATTTATTGTATATCCCAGTTTTTAAGTGTTGCTAAAAATGAACAACATAAGTAACCTGAAAATTGTATTTTCACTGATACACGTCAAGCAAAACCTCGCTGGTTAACACGACCACAATTTTATAGCGACAATAATTATTTTCTTGTTGGTATGATCAGTGGTAGCCTCCAAGAAGAGTATTAAACAAAGGGCAAAATAGCAATTTTTCAGACACTATCGTTAAACGGGAACCAAACAGTTTCAAACAGGCTAGTCTGACACAATAATGGAATAACTGTACCTGAAATAAAACAGCTCAGTATTACAGGTAATTCAATTACAGAGTTAGCCCCTTTTCATAGTAATTAATTTTGTTGTGAAAAGTCCCTTGTTGTTCGGGTTATGTTAGATATGTGAAAGATTTAGTGAGATCAATAGTAAACAAATCCTGTACCTGTTTTTAACACGACAGAACGAGTCTGAAATAGATGCAGTCAATGAAACATTACAGACATTTAAAAGGGTTTAATGTCTAGGAAAAGCAAGTGATTGCATGTGCGTGCGTTTGTACGTGCGGGTATGATATACAAGTTGTTCTTATTGTCTACAGATGGGCAACCGAGAAATGGCCGACCAGAGGTCAAAGGAAACACGTCAGTTATCGATAGTTGGATTGATGGTCGGTTTGTCGGTAATGCTTGTCTATTCCGTTGTGCATGCTTTAGTGATCGAACCAGAGATGAGCAAAAATTAAAGCATCGCTGCGACATCGCCGACTGTGACACAGCACATAAACTACAGCGCCACAATGCGCCTTACCGAGGAACTGTCACAACAAGAATAAGAATGCTTCATTGGTGTGTGGTGAAGTAAATACCTAGTGAGTAATCTTGAACTATAGGTGTCTCGTGTAATGTCCCACGGAACGAAGAAAACGAGGATAATATTATGCTCAGTGTAACGTTTGCCATTAAACGAACGGAGACGCTTTCCTTGTATTATATACACATGTATATCCTTTTAATTGTCACACGGGATGTTTAAATGATTCAAATGCCCCACTTGGGACGTTATTATCGGGACAGTTTCCCTTGTTGGGGGAGACTACTACACCCATTTGGGACCGCCAACTGCACCAAAAACATTAAGACACTGGTCAGTGGAAACATTTAGCCAAATGAAATAGTTTTTATATTGTGCCACCTGTTGATATATACCTTCTGGTCATTTCACAACTTTCTGCGGGTAAAAGCACTAATTTTTATAGTCAAAGCAACATCTCACCCTGTAATGTAGCGAGTGCTTTTGTTGTTCCCACAAAACATGTTAAAGCACCAGTGTAAAGCAATCTTAAAATAAAAATAGTTTTTTTGGTACACCAGTAGATATTATTCCTGGTCATTTGGAAACATTTTTTTTCATAATTTATGTGCGATTTCCTGAGAAAAACATTATCCCACCCTTCAAAGTTGCGAGGGTCTTTTTGTTCCAAAAATAAAATATATTTGATTTTCTCAACATTTTACAGTGGTGTCCTAACCTATGTTAGAAAACCATTGTAAAGTGTTGAACAAATCAAATTGATATTTTGTTAGTGTGGCAAATACAGACATTACACCTAGTCATATTAAGCCATTGTGTACCTTTTTGTAGGTGCAAACATTGATTTCAGGAGTGCCCTGTTTGGTTCCCATAATACACATTATTAAAAAACCATTGTAAAGTGTAGCCAAACTAAATATATATATATTGTTCTGCTGTGATAACTCTTAACCATTGATTCCTGATCATTTGGAGTCATTTCCCCCAATTTGTATGTGTCTGTATTGTTTTTTCTGGCAAAAACATACCCTTTGCGGTCTTCAAATTAGTCATTAAAACTTCACTGTAAAGCTTTAGCTAAGTTAAGCTGGTATTTTGCTAATGTCCCACCAGAAGATGTTACTCCTGGTCATTTGGAGCTATTCCGCACTTCTTCTAAAGTGACACCGACATACATTTGTTTTGTATATTTTATCCATTTTGGTGCAAGATTTGACTTTCTGGCCAACACTGCATCCCCACATGTACTGTAAGGACAATCGCTGCTTTGCAAGTACCTATTTTGTCAAATAAATACCCAGTAAGATACAATTTTAACCCTTTGTGCACATTAAATTAGTTTTTGTTATTGTATCATCCACGAACAATACTACTGGTCATTTAGAGCTATTCTTATATTTCAGTGGGTTGCAGGTGTTGATTTTCTAAACTTTTCTGAAAGAACTAAAAAAGGTACCCATAACACAAAACGGTAGAGGAGGATTTTGACAAGATATAAAAAATAGATATAGTCAATGATTGGTACACAAAGTGGCTTCAGACAATCAACTATACTGCACATTGGTGATATGGTAGCAAGAAAACAATGTAAAGTAATTAAACAGTAACACTGTTACCTTGCTGGGTGTTTGTTTGACAAAATAGGCACCTTGCATTGTTTTGGCCAGAAAATCATCAATCCATGCACCCACACAAAATGTCTCAAGATGACCAGGAATAATGCTTCTGTGTGCCACAATGATTGAATGCTTCAAGCATTTTCTTGTAAGTTTTGTGAAAAAATTGATGTGACCTTTGTTCAAGGGCATTATGGGTCATCAGAAAAAATGGCAACATCCCTGTTCTCATTGCAAAGGCATATTAGAAGGTATTTATAATGGTTGGCATCAATTAACATTCCATGCCTATGGGAGATCAACCCTTATACATTGGCCCCACTAATACTACTCTCACTATAAATGTATGCTTTTGTTATTCTGACTGAGCAATAACTATTATTATACTTTCATATATCAATTGAACATTTTATTTCAGTGCATATATCGAGCATGTAACAATCACTGTTGATGACATGTGCTGTAAAAGTTGCAAACTACCAATATGTGGAGCACACACATCATTACAACGTTAATCGTCACTGTGATGATCAGATTTCCTGGACAGAGCAAGTCTCTAACATAACACTCGCGCCATCTTGGTATTAGCACAATGCCATAATTCTCTGAAATCCAATGAAGGTGCTACTAGTAACATACATACACAGCGAAACCACTATTGTGCAAACTCAGCTAGCATTACACACACACTACATACATAATCGAATGCAGTTGTTTTCATTGATGAAACTATCTCAGCATCAGCAGATTATTAAAAGATGGCAGAAATAATACTACACATTCCTAATAGTATTAGTTTTCAATAACACCATCACAACTATGCATTGTAATCATCAGTCTATAAAGATGAATACAAATAACGCATACAAATAACGAGTAAAGGCATACATTGGCTACAAACAAAAAAGTATGTTAGTGTAATGTTTAAATACACCCAAACCAATTTAAACGAATTTGATATTTGCACAATACAGTTTCTTATATTGAATGATATCCAGCAGTACACAGGCAAGCACTCTCGCACTCAAGATGGCCTAGAACAAAACCAATGATGTCTCAAGTCCATTGCCATTCTTATGTGGGTAGCTAAGGCATCATTTCAGAATGCTGATGTCCGATACCAAACAAAATTACTTTAATTTTGCGGGTGGGGGATCAGAAGCAGTTCTGCCTGGCATTGGACATCGATATTTTATGCTTCGCGCTGATACTGTTAATATATTGATATCATCATATCAATGTTTACAAACTTTCGTTTGGGGGAGGGGGAGGGGGAGGGGGACTGAGGCCAGATGAAAGTTCATCTGATGTCGGACATCGACATTCTTAGATGATCCCTGTTACCCAGTATCACATTCCCATGTAGTTCACAAATCTGATATTTCTGAGGTAACTCTGTTTAAGGAGTCAACTACCAGACAAGAGCACGAGATAGTGCTGCACCAACATTACAACCAAGGTTTGGACTTCAGTATTTTAGACTAGTATTTTGTGTCAACAACTTTGCAACTACACCACAAGTAACCATATTTTAACACCAACATGTGATATCGAAACAAAAGCATCATAGATCTGCTGACAAAAACACAATGCAGATAATTACATTCACAAGTCTGGAATTCTGACCTGGGTTCAATTCACTTTTATCAATTCCAATTCAATGCAACTTACTAACAAAAATGATCAATTCAAATCATTTTTATTCAATTCCAACAAAAAAGATACATTAAATTCATTTTTATTCAATTCCAGTTTGATTCTAATTAAAATCAGCCACATCAGCTGTGTTATTGTGACTTTCGACTAAATAAAGTTCTGTAACTTAAAACAAAAGCATAAGCCAGGAACTCTATTTCTGTTTTGTTCTCAGAAGAGAAAGTGCTAAGCAGGCATTTTTCAAAATAGTGCAATATGAGTGTTCTGAAGGGTTATGTTGATTGAAATCAGACAACCTGCACCAGTATAGTATAGTACCACATTGCAGCCTGGCTAAAGAATAAAGGGGATGCTGAACTATGGACATTGGCAAATGCTAATTCACACCTCAGCAAATGGCAATTTTGGTCTTTGGTGGTCAATTAGCACTTAGCTGTTCTGTTCAGTGCTGTTAGTAAAGCTGTGGTACATAGGGATTAAGAGAATAGAGAACTGCTAGAGACAAAGAATTGCAGCACGTTTTGTCTGGTAACAAATCCTTTCGTGCATATAAATACTGTGATTCATAAATACTGGTATTTCTGTTGTTATTTTATTTTGGTTTTGACAAAAGACATGCCCAAAAATGTTACATTTTAACATATATTGTATACTTTATAGGTGTCAATTTATACAGAAAAATTTCATAAATTTATTTTCAGTTATGATTAATTCATCTTAATTTGTGGGATTCAATTCCAATTCAATCTGCCTTTTGATTTTATTCAATTCCAATTCAATTCATGCATTTTTTATCTGGCCCAGACCATTTTCTGTTTCATAATGCTGTGATCCTAAATGATCCCTTTTCAATCTGAATTGTTTGCTCATTTTGTTTCATATACATATCTATTAATTTTGAATGAAATCAAACCTATCCACCATGATAATTCTGAAAAAATACTCCATTGCATAAGGCTATTAACTTTATTAACATCACACATTCACTGTCTAGACTAAATGGACTTTGGCAAAAGTACATTCTTGTTAAACCAACTGTGCATTACTTACTACATATCTGAA
The DNA here is from genome assembly GCA_020002185.1 of Paraescarpia echinospica. Classification (NCBI taxonomy): domain Eukaryota; kingdom Metazoa; phylum Annelida; class Polychaeta; order Sabellida; family Siboglinidae; genus Paraescarpia; species Paraescarpia echinospica. The sequence goes on from CM034540.1 coordinate 54,033,765, forward strand.
CATCAATTAATGTGATTCACGAATGGCTAATTAATGTAATTACACAACCCTTTCTTGATGGTGTGTACAACAGAAAAATAACACAACATTGACAATTCTTGTTGACAACATGCCAATACAGCTGGCATAAATTGAAAACATTCCAAAATGACACTTTGAGTGCAGCATTTTGAAACCACTTTTAGTCCAAAACAGACCAGTTTCAAAATGGATGATACTTATATAGCAATAGTGAATCCAGACAATCTGGACACACACACACACACACAATTATACATGCTGCTTTAAGTTTAAAATGGTGTAAATTGCATTGATGAGGTACTGATCACTGTCAGTGACAACAACAGTCAAGCATAACTTAACCAAATATCAGTTATGTATAAAAATAAAACTGTTTGAGTCAGCAGGTTACGACTTGTAAATATTACTGCGTACTGAACTCTGTCAGTGACACGGTATAACAAATGTAAAATTGTTCTATCTGCTCGACCACTGCATATCGCTTGAGGCACACACTTCATTTAAATATCATCTCAAGACAGCGAGTGTAATATTTGTGAGGTGCTGACCTTTGATGATGGAACCAGATCATCTTGTATGTGATCTATGCCATGCAATGTCTTTCTCCCCAGAATCAATACTGTAACCCCAGAGGCCCAGAAAGAGGCATGAATATGTGTGTCAATTCATACATGCAATATTTTCCAGCTGAAATTTACAATACATGAATTACAGCTGTTACTTTTTTCAAACTCTCCTTATCTGACTTATACAAATTACATTTCGTGGCTGACCCAACACTGGCTTTTCGATCCCACACAAAAACACTAACAAATTCATCAATAGAATCTCTACAAAACACTTCATGGCAGCACACAACTTATTCTCAAAAGTGACAATCTGCCAGCTGTAGATTCTTGCCACAAAGGAAACAGAAAAAAACCCATTATACATCACATATGCGCACCCTCATACCTAGCACCAGTGTAACGAACATTGTCATTGACACGTCAGGGTGGCAACACACGTGTATATAAATGTAAAACATCAAAAATCATAAAAAGATGCTCGTGTGCACATCCATGTTTGTGGTGACAACTAGCTACCACAACTACTCATGACACAAATAACACTTCATGTGCAGATACTGTCAGAGCATACATTTACAGCTCAATGGAAATGGCAAAACAAACATCAGTGTGAATTTCTCTGCCAACACAAACTGTAGACTTTGTTTCCAGAAACATGTTAAAAACATTATGGTGGTTAGCCTGGAAACAAGGTTTACATAATCTTTCTGGTCAAACCCTCACAGGTAGGGTACGTTATCATCTGGGAACCATCATTTTAGGCCCCCTCAGCAAACCAAGATGTTCTGACTTTTACTTGCAATCCGATTCGATGAAATTAAAAACAAAGCATCAGTTAAACTATTTTGATGACTATTGTGTTATGCTACACATAACACACCTCAGTCACATCCTAACAAAATCAAAGTAATTAACCACATACCATTACTACCATCTCTATCAGCAATGGATTCATCAATTGCTTCTGAAAACTCAAAAACAATCAGTAGACTATTGAACTCACGACTGTACTTTGTGGTATTAGATACGTGTAACAAATATTGAGGTAAGGTGAAGATTTAAAAAAACAAATGTGTTACATGACAGATGTGTTACACATAAGCATTTTTAACATCCGACTGTCAAAAATCAAATTGTGGGCCTCTCACAAAACTTGTGAATATATTAGAATGTACCACAATTGCAGTCAAAGCACCATGACAACAAAAGATGATACAAGGTATCAAATTTATACAGGCAATGCAATTTGGACATAGCTCTGCTGGGTTTGGAATGCTAGTACTAGCATCATTTGTTTGGTGGCTAGAATTACTTGACTACCAGGCAGTGGTACCTAAGTTCAAATTTGGCAGCACGCCCTGGTGCAATGACATTGTTCCTGCTACACAGTACATTCAAAGGTCATTGTTCACAGAATGATGCAATGAATGCCAAACAGGGCTGACATTCATGTCAAATTAAAATCAACATCTGCTGTTTTCTAAAAAGGCGCCTTATTTTCATACCATACCAATTTTGTAGCACATTGTTCAGTATATGCAGATTTATAGAACTTTTCACTTTGATTACAAATCAGCATGTACGTGAAAGCATAATATGCTTGTGGTTATCTTCTATTGTTTGATCGATGATAATTATCCAAACAGTTCAAAGGGTTTCACCAGATATGAAACCTCTGACATTTGATAGATCAATTCCGGTTTTGAATTTAAGGGTCTAATACATGTATGGATTACACACCTTCGGCAAATTTATGTAATTCATTCCCATATAAATTAATACAAAGATGGACATCTAATAGCAAACAACTGATACACAATCATCAATTGTAAATTTGTGTTGTCGTCGTCATGTTCAGTAAAAAGGTGGCCCGATTGTTTTCTGCCAGACTTCCACCAACTTGCAGCATTCCACCACCATTGCCATTTTCTTCAGGGATTGCACACAATGCTGCCATCACACAGAAACCGCCAACCACAGAGAGCAGCTTTAGCATGCTTGCTTCTCCAGGCATTATTTCTTCCTGAAGTATTTCAAAGAAAGTGATGTAAATGAATGTTCCTGTAGCCAGAGATTGCAGAACTCCATTGACGATATCAAGAGTCCGACTCGGCTCACCAAGCTCGACGACAAGTGTGCCGATGCCAACGCCGATGGGTTCAAACAGTGAACAGACAATTGTGAGAACAAGGATTCGGCTTATCGAAAATTTGTTTTTCACAAGCTGCAATCCGAGACTGAAGCCGATGATCGACTCGTGACACACAATTGCAATGAAGAGGTTCCACACGTTCATTGTCGTGCTCTGAAGGCCAACGCTCATACCTTCGAATATGCGATGGAGTGACAGAGCAAGTAAGAGAACGATCGAACGAGTTGAGTGTGTATCGTCGAATGTGCCATGGGAATGACCATGCCCATGGTCAACGTTTGACTGTTTCACTGTTTTAGCAACGCCGCGTTCCGCATCCCCCTCCCCGAGCTGGATGTCGAGTAGAGGGCTTGCCGTCGTCGTAGACGCGCTCCGGGGCAGGTCGCCGTTGGAAGTCGGGGTCACCAGCAGCTGAAGCCCGTTCGTCTCGCCCGAGCAGTTCTTCGCGTCAGTTTGTTTACTTTTCTTGGCGGCATCGCTCCGCCGGCCAGTCCATCCAGTGGCTGCCATTTCCATGAACATAACCATGAAAAAGCCGACGGACATCAACAAATCAGCGATGGGATAGTTTAACTTCTGGGGAGCTTCGATGGCGTTGTACACAATGTAGCGAGCCTCCGGCGCCATGTGCAACATGAACACAGCGAAAAATACACCGCCGCCGAAACACATAAGAGAGCTCAATATGCGTTTGCCTTTCTCACCTTTGCGGGTAAAGAAGTCCGACACCTTGATTGGCAGTACGGTACATACGAGTGGTATGATTAGCAGACCTAAAAGGCTGATAATCTTCGCGTGCCAACGTTCCATTTTAACGTATCGTTACCGAAACAAACCTCCAACAAAAATGGCAGTCCTACCGGAACGTCACGCGTACGACACCCCACAGCTGCAGCGCGCCAGGCGGATCGACATTTATAACCTAGGCTTCAAGGTCATCGCCAACAACGTGTCTAACAGAACCGCCCTCAGTCAGCTTGTAACCGGATTTGTTGACGACAGCTAGTGCGGTTGTATGCACGATCGACGTGTTTACTTAGCGTCAACATGATTAGATGATTACTTACGTTGATTACTCCAGTTCTGTTAAATCAGAACACATAATATTTGATGTGCTTTTACTTTCATAAATATGCAACGGACGAGGGGTTTGCTGTTCAATTTCTTTGTTTTACGAATCATACAGCAGTGCTGGATTTTTAGGGTGTTTCCGTACAACCACAAACCGGCTCCTGAATGAGTTCATCAATGATTTTACCGACAAACACACACACACACACACATATATATACAAACATATATATGTGCGTGCGTGCGTGCGTGTGTGTGGATGGTTTGCTACAAATGCCTAGCTTGTAGGGCCTATTAAGAATTGAGAGAAAAAAGAGCACCAAGAAATGTAGGTGGCTCGCAAATAGTTATTATTTTTTAACTTATTCTTGCCGAGGAAGCCGCAAGGGTGTAATGGAAGGAAGTGTGAGGTTGGCCTCAATTAATGGTAGGAGGAGGGAGATCATCGCATGTGGAAGTGGTGAGACATAAAATTGGAGGGTGGTTCCTCAAACAATTGATGGGAGATAATCTAGTTTGACCCATAAAACATATGGCTGGTTAGTTCCTCAAACAAATGATGGGAGGTAGTCTAGTTTGACCCATAAAACATATGGGAGGTTGGTTCCTCAAACAAAGGATCGGAGGTAGTCTAGTTTGACCCCATAAAACATATGGGAGGGTGGTTCCTCAAATAATTGATGGGAGGTAGTCTAGTTTGACCTCATAAAACATATGGGAGGGTGGTTCCTCAAATAAATGATGGGAGGTAGTCTAGTTTGACCCATAAAACATATGGGAGATTGGTTCCTCAAACAAATGATGGGAGGTAGTCTAGTTTGACCCCATAAAACATAATATGGGAGGTCGGCTCCTCAAACAGCTAGACCTATGCCTATATAGGGTCTGTATGTATACATGTATAGGCGCCGGAACCGGGGGGCCGGGGGCTGAGATAGGATTAGTCCCCTAATATTTAGAGCGTGAAGGTGGGATATTTTTGCAGTGGTGGATTAACTAACAGACACTATTGGCACGTGCCTAGGGCCCACGAAAATACCCGAACATATTTTTGTAGACTGAATATTCTTGAATACTTTTAGCTTGCTAGCAAATTAAGACGATTTGACCAATGATGGCTACTGCATACATATGTTTCCTTGGTACTTCATTGGCCAAATGCGGGAATAATGCTGATGTAGGCCCTATATATGTTTGAATGTAATTGTTTAACATACTTTATTACATAAAGGAAAACAACTCTTCAACAGCACCCCTCCTCCCCGTTTTCCGAAGTCATGGTCCGAGAACCAAGTGCTGAAGCTCGGCTCAGCCTACCCAATATTAATTTGGTTCCGGCGCCAGTGGAAGTCTTTTGGCAAGCCTGAAGATGGGTGCAGTTATCGATTTAACCACCCAGACTACCCTCTCTGCATCCACCCCTGTGAGTACCTATCTATACGACCCACGAAAGACGGCCCAAGAATGTTTTAATCCGCCAGTGAGTTTTGAGCGAACCTCAAGGGGATGCCAATCGAGGTTTCTGGGTACGAGAACTTCAAACATGTTGAACGTTGCCGCGAAAATCGTTTCAACTGCCTGCCTGCCTGCCTGCCTGCCTGCCTGCCTGCCTGCCTGCCTGCCTGCCTGTCTGCCTGCCTGGCTGCCTGCCTGCCTGCCTGCCTGCCTGCCTGCCTGCCTGCCTGCCTGCCTGCCTGCCTGCCTGCTGCCTGGGTGTCTGGTTTTATGTTTGTTTGTTTGTTTGTCTGCCTGCTGCCTGGCTGTCTGTTTGTATATTTATTTATTTGTTTGTCTGCCTGTCTGTCTGTGACTCATATCTCCGTTACTTTTGCATGGGGCTGACAACAGTGGTGCGGGAACAAAATAATATTGGGGGGCTTCCGGAGCTTCAGCACCATTGAAACTGTTTCGGTTGCCTCGACTGTGACATCGGAAGACGGGGGTGTTGCTGTTTTACTGGGAGGGGTGCAGAAACCATATGTCTGCTGCCCATTAATCGTCTCATAAAATTTTGATTTCCACCCGCCATTGACGCTCGCCACAAAACAAACATTCACGCTCACATTTAATGGGGGGGGGGCACAACCATATCTTTGTCCCCCGGAAAAAATTCCAGTTGGGCAGCAGCCCCCCCCCTGTTCCCGGCCTATGGCTGACATCCTGTATGGCGTTAGGTTGCATTGCATTCCTGCCTCGCTCCTCGCGTCATTCGTTTTCATTCAGTCCATCCTCTTTGTTATTATAAATACTTGTGATCCTGTGATTACCCAATACCAGTTGTTCTCGCAAACTTGCAGCTTCTGTTACAAGCATTCTACTCAAGAATCAGACTCGGTAAATTGGCAGACATTGTTTTGATATTTTGATAAAGGATTTTCCTTTGTGAAAGGTATGTTTGCAAAACATGCTCTATTGAAGTTATTCCACACATATTTGATGGCGCGTATTTCTGTCAGTGTTAGGCCTTCGCCTATTTGATATAATTTGGCCCCCCTATTGTGCGTCAAATGATCATTACGCTGGTCGTATGCTTTTGTTATAATGTTCATAATTATAATATACTCGAACGACAAGGACAACTAATCAACTAAACACGGGCGAGTGAATACGTACAATTATAGAGTATCACTTATAGTATACAAGTCTATATCGGAATTCGAGGTCACGCGTAGTCAATTGACCTTCGCGTAGGTAAGTAGTTGCAAACAGACTGGACGATTATATACATGTATATACGCTATAATTATGTATATCAAGACTGAGCACAACACGTTACAATTTACTGATTAGTTGTCTCGATGGAACAGATCTACAGTATTACAAACACGGAGATAACATCACATTTAAATGCATTGTGTTACTTTATACACGTACACACATAAATACGCTCAAACAAATGTTAGGAATGGTGTGGTGGCGGTGTACGCGACTACACGAGCGTGTAGGGACTGCTAGCAATAACTAAAGCTCCTACTCTTTTTGTATCAAGAAATGATTCAGTGTGCAACCTAGCTTTTAGTTCCGCCTCTAATATTATTGTCAATGATAGCATCGGATCGTATTATGTTTTTGGGGCTGATACCCCACCGTTTCTCAGAATCCACCTCCCAACGCCCACCTATTTCTGAAACGGACCTCCCGCTATTTTAGGACCAACCTCTTACTTCCTGTCACTATAACAACGTCATGATTTCAAACTCTATTCAAACTCTCACCATATTTCTTGATTTGGAGTGTGGTGCTGACCCACGTTTTTCGCGAAAACAAGAATTACCGTGCGCGCACAAAGAGTAGCTCGTAATGGTGGTGGGGCATTAAGTATATGTTTTACGGTAACAATTGCGCGTTCTAGCCGATCGGGGGCGTGTTTTTTTGTGCGTCGGTCGATTTCCGGCTGACGTACGAGGCGTTAGACAAACAAGTATCGGTGCCAAGTAGATTATTTTACCTAATTCACGCGCTCACGTCGTTGCCAATTCGTCTGTAGACTATGGTGCTTTATTCTTATTCATAAAAATGATAATTGGTGTTTACATCAAGTGGGCCTGCGTGCGCGGCGCATGCACATGCGATGTTGCACGTAGGCCTACGCATCGTGATAATTCGAGTAGGCCTACTGAGTTACTCAAGGCAGACGGCGTGAATTTATGGTCATTCCAAACGTATTTAGCACATTTTTTTGTTTTAAGTGTATTCGCGTTAGCTCTCCCAGTTGAAACGGTTTACAAGAGATGTGGTCTACACATGGACGTTACCAAAATTTATATAGTTTTAATTGTCTTGTGTGCCTGAAATTAAACGAGCAAAAACTCGTACGCTCCTTAATTGTGGTTTCCGGCACGCTATTGTCATATCTATAGCAAACTGTGTATATATTCTTTGACGGAAGCATCGCGTTGCTAGAGTGATTTACTTAATATACCGACGAGTCGGGGTGGGGTGGGGGTGGGGGGTGCGGGTATGTAAAGGTGTCAAGTCTACCGCTTTGGCGGTAGCTAGAAACCGCTAGAACTGCAGTGCTCTCTTCCACTTTACATAATTGACTTTCTGTGTTTTCTTATTCTTAATATTTGTTCCTGCAGATAACTGCACAAATTATGTTCATTTGCACCCTAGGACCATTGGCCTCTCATCTACCAACTGGTGGTGTATTTAAAAACACAGATAGTTATTTAGATTTATTTACTTTTTTCGGTGGACAAATTGTATGATGAGATATACATTTATTATCCCATGAGTAATTGCAAGCTAGTAATAATTAAACTGTTAAACCTAAATGTATCACGAGCGCAAACCACCTTATAAGCGATGTTTTCAGTTTACTTCTGCCACGGTGCTACTAGGGATTTACTTCTGCCACGGTGCTACTAAGGATCTACTTCTGTCACGGTTCTACTAGGGATCTACTTCTGCCATGGTCCTACTAGGGATTTACTTCTGCCACGGTGCTACCAGGGATCTACTTCTGCCACATTGCTACAATAGGTATCTACTTCTGCCACGGTCCTACTAGGGATCTACTTCTGCCACGGTCCTATTAGGGATCTACTTATGCCACGGCCCTACTAGGGTTCTACTCTGTGTACTTCTACCACGGTCCTATTAGGATCTACGTCTGTCACGGTCCTACTAGGGATCTACTTCAGCCACGGTCCTACTAGGAATCTGTTCCTGTGACGGTCCAGAACAACTGTATAAAATTATCTTACGATTGGCATTTAATCACTATATTCTGGCACAAACGTACCGCCCTAAAATGCGCCATACAAGAAAGTTTTCGTTCGAGCTATAAAAGAGTTTGTGGTATTCTGCTACGTAGGCCTATGTAACGTGTGCACCGGAAGTGTGACGACCAAAGCCAGTCTATGTAACGTGTACACCGTAAGTGTGACGACCCAAGCCAGTCTATGTAACGTGTACACCGGAAGTGTGACGACCAAAGCCAGTCACGTTGAAACAGAGACAAGAATTAGGCGACCCGGTTAAAGGTAAACTATTTAGCACTTGGTGGTCCCGCGTTAAGTTCGATTGCGCATGTAATGAGAATAGCAGTTGTATAATGATTTCCTTTATGTAATCATAATATACGTACACACGCATATACCCAAGCGCGTTTGTGTTTGTTTGCCCGCGCGTGCGTATGTGTGTGTGTGTGTATGTGTGTGTGTGTGTGTGTGTGTGTGTGTGTGCGTGTGCGTGTGTGTGTGTGTGTGTGTGTGTGTGTGTGTGCGAGGGTGCGTGTGTGTGCGCGTATATGTGTGTATATATTTACATACATACATACACACAACAGTTTTTTTGCAAACTGTAAAAAGTGTCTTCGGACTTTGACATGCTCTAGACGCCACAAAAATGACCTTACATCCACATTTCTAAGTGGTGGTGAAATGCAGTCCAATTATCTGTACGGTGCGTTCTCAATTTACGTCAACGGTCTAATGGTTTTAGAGATATAGCCACTCAAATTGAGGCGTAAACCAAAATATATTGTTGATATTTTACACTTCTTACACCACTGATTTCCACTATTATTTATGGCATTATAACCTTTCGCTTGTGTCTATGTTTCAGAAAATACATGAGATTGTGACATGCACACATTCAGTCTATGAAAATGTTAAAAACGTTGTTTGAGAGACCAATTTATGTTGTCCACGGGTTTGCTGTTTACTACGACATGCAAGATAAATGAAATTCAAACGCATCAAGAACCATGATATTAGAAGGACTTAAAGTTCCTATGGGTATGGTTATGTCTATGTAAGAAAAAATAATTCCTATACTACTTCCAAACAAACAAATCATCAGACATGTTTTAAATCACAGAAATGTTGCGATCCTTTTAAGAAATGTTTGTTACGACATCCAGTTTCTCCTACCATATATACTATTCATTATATTTGTCATCAGAGCCAATTAGATTACGCTGCAAGAAGTCAAATAATACAAAATCTTCCCGCATCTATATTTCAATTTATGCCCATTAGCTCAGCTATATGACAAAAACGCTACAATGTATATTACAGCGGCTCCATTTATTACGACATCCGAACCTTGTGGAAGAAGCGTTTATGCGATAATACGAGATGATATGGCGCATGTAATTTTATGTGTCTTAGGGGTACCTAATTACCACAGTAGTTGTTTTTTAAAGATAATTATTGGTTTAGTGTGAGATAAAGTAGTTCCGTAGTAACAGGTATCAAAATACGGATGTCGTAAAAACATTTTTGTTAATAATGCAAATATGCCATAACAATGCTTGCAACAAAAATCGTTGAAGTGGTTTTCATAGTAATTTTAGCCTATGTGCTACATCGCATTAACTAACCGAAAAAAAAAACCGGAATTTGATGATTTAGATTTATTTTCTGTATGATTTTTATATTTGCTAAATGCGGACTTTGTCCTTCAATGGTGGGAACAAGTGAACATCTCTCTTAGGAAGGATCATGCTAAACTATCAATAAAAATAACTTTTTTTAACAGAGAAACCAATGGTTGAGTTTTTTAAAGTTTTATTATAGAAATGGAAGAATTTCAAGTATGTATGCAGCGGGTTTCAGTTCAGCATGGCGCTCTGTCTTTGCGCCGAAGTAGTTCTGGTAGTTGCTTGAAGCAGGACTTGGGAAGGACCACTACCATGTTGTCTGAGCTGCAATGAAAGGCATTATCAGTGTATCCACCAATATATATGCATATCTTTCCATTCAGGGTGTCGCGAACTTCTTTCTTCAACATTTTAATGTATTTAGTGGCATGCATATGGCGACTTCAAAGACATCATGAAGAAGTTGGTATTCTCTCTAATAACATGCTTCAAGATGCAGTACTGGTGATAAGCAAACCCATCTGAAAGTACCCAGTGTGTTTGAAGATGTGTTGATGATATATTGCCAAATGGAAGGCAACAACTGTATGTAGTATTTTGTTGGTAATGTTGAAACAGTGATATATTCATGTTTATTACGACATCCAAATGGCATACGTACATTATTTTCCATTGTTTCCACAATTATTCACCAATGAAATTTACATTAAAAGTCTGTCGTGTATATACATCAAGCAATATGTTTAATAAACAATAGGTATTTTCCCTTACCCATTAAACGTATATAGAGAACGACATTTGGTCTAAATGAGTTATATTTTTACGTATTTCAGTCAGTTTACCTTTTGTTCTCGTGACGTTTCGACTGCTTTCAGCAGTCTTCTTTAGACGACTCCCGCTAGATGGCGACACGGTAGTCCTTCAGCGCAGACGTAGTCACTCAGGTGTGTGCCCCCCACGGCTGCGCCCTGGGTGGCTCTTCAAGAAATCGTCGTAGATGTGTGAAAGCCGGTACCGTCCTTCGTCTCGGTTCATGTAGGTCTTGGTTTTTCTAATCCAGATCGCTTCTTTGATGCCTCTTGTCCTCCAGTCCGACTCACGGTCCACAAATTTGGCCCCCTCCCAGTCTACTATGTGATTTTGCTGTGTCATGTGGTCTGTGACGGCTGATTTGTTCATCTCCTTTTTTGATGTTTTTCTGTTGTTTCTGATGTAGGGTCTGTTCATTGTTGCTTTGTCTGCATCATCTCTGTGTTCTCTGATGCGGGTTCTTCCAAGTGTGCGTTTAGTTTCTCCGATGTATGTGGCATTGCAGTTCTTACATGATATAGCGTACACTCCTTCGTACATCTTGTGTGGTTCAACTTTGTCTTTTGGTCTTACCAGTGACCTCTTGATGGTGTTGTGAGGTTTCATTGCTGTGTCCACTTTGTATTTCTTCATGATCCGTGATGTGGTTTCTGATAATCCTTGGACATACGGAAGTATTACCATGCCTTTGCTTCCGAATGTCGGGACGTATCCACCCTAGGTGGGTCCAGCACACCCACCTCTGGGGCTCCAATCTGCTCCGAGATCCCTAGCAAATTCACCTGGGTCCGCAAGGTGCACAGTATTCGCAATGTACCACAAGGAGGTTGAGCTAGAGTCTTGTCTATGAAGTGGCTATGTACCAGCTGGGTCCGGTTTCATGAAGAGTACTTACAGTTATGCAAAATACTTACTGTCACGCGTTTGCGTAAACTCCTATGTTCGTATATATATAAAAATCACGTCATTTACTAAGACAACCATCTTAGCGTTAAGGACGTTCTTAGCCGCTTCGTGAAACCGGCTCCAGCAGGGGAGATTTACGCACTCGGCTCCCTTTTCACTCGGAGGAGCTATCTGGCGGCTGTAGCTGAAAGTGAGAGTATGAAGCACACACTACATACTACACACTACACTACAGCACTTGGCGCATCACACAGACGTGTATTAACACACCACATTGCACCTGTGATATTTTGGTAATATAATACTAAATGGAAGGTGGAAACATGTGTTATAAAAATATTGGTACTGTTGGAACTATGAGATTTTCATGTTAATACGACATCCAAATGGAACGTTCTAAAACATAACCGTTGTTTCCACAAATATTGACCAATGACATTTACATTGTTTTGCACATACACCAAGTAATATATGCGATAAGCAATAGTGCTTTGTGGATATTCATTAAAATATATAGAGAATGATGTTTGGTATAATTTGTTTAAAGTATGAAAACGTGTCATGCAAAAAACATCTTTTGGAGTTGAGCATTAGTCATGAAAACGAGAATAAACCTCGATTGTACGATTTTTCCAAAGTAATAGTATTGGTAACTTCAAACCCGGCTAGGTGGGGATCGTCAGTCCGGGAGGACAATTAATCTAGGAGACGGAAAACTGATTTAAAACCTGGGCAGTTGAGGCTCATCAGCCTTGGAAGGCCAGGAGAAGGAAAACTCCGATTTTAAACCTCCGTTGCCTTGCGGCTGTACCCACCTACAGGAAAGGCTTCGGGAGTAAACCCTAAGGTATAATCTGGAGTCGGAGTCCCAAAGCTCTCACATACATGCGCAAGCTCGATTATAAGTAGATTAAGCAATTGTTATTGTTGTTGTTACAAGACCGTCCCAATTGCTATCTAAAGCAAGATGTGATGTTTTCACACTAGTTTGTGCCACGGGTCAAACAAAGGCATCTTGAAACTTCTTAGTGCTCATTTGAGTTATCATCAATGAAAAATGACGGTAAAGGGAACTCAACTACTGATTTGAACTCGCGCCTTTAGCAGCGCACCGACAACTGATCAAAGGTAGCGTCTCAGGTGAGCAGTCAGAAGGAGCTAAAGCTATATTGGCAGCAGATACCCACTTTATTACATCCATACATTTTATCATGTATGCATTTTGAAGGAATTTGCAAAAGCGATCGCACAACTGAGCTTTTTAGTATGGACCAGTAACGAATCGTGAACCGAATACACTAAATATAATAACATATAATAACAATTATTATTATTGTATTAAAAACAGTTTCTAACGTAAAACGTTAAATATCGCGTAGATATCTACATTATAAAACAAATATGCTTCTCATTTTTGTTTGTGGACCCGAATCTTCGTTAGTTTTCATGTATGCGGCTGTTATTTTGTATGTGATCTAGCGGGCACATTGAGGTGGTTCGTAGATTTAGATTTTTTTTCGAAGTTCGTCCGGTGGTATGGATCTCGAGGATCAACATTTTAAAATGGCTCTTACCTCCATCAGCTTTGCATGTATGGGGCTGAAATGTTGTATGTGATCTATAGCCGACACATTGGGGTGGTTCGTAGATATAGATTTGTCCGGGGCTCACAATTTTAAAATGGCACTTAGGGAAAGCCAGGTGAAATGGGATAGTGATGTATTTAAAGAGTCATGCTGCCAGCAAGCGTATTTTTGTCTATCTGTCGTGGCGGCATCTGCTGACTGCACCACACATACACTTTTGACAGATTCTTCAATTAGCAGGTAGTAATCGTAAGTTTTCCTTATTGATGATTTTTCTTAATTGGTTTGCTTAACGAAGTAATTAAGTTTGCTAATTAACGATGTGTGACATATCATATTGGGTAGCTGCGACGTGTGTTGCTAGTGTATGACTGTATTAGTATATAATAGTTTATCGCAATGTTGAGCGACAATAGATGTATATACAATATATACATGGGATCCCATTTCCGGGGAAAATAGGAACCCATGTTGCGGACAAAATGGGAATATATATATATATATATCTGTCATTACATGGATACATTTTCATATCGTTTTGCCCGGTTCAAAATTCCGTTTTCCCGTACATGCGGGTAAAATGGGATAGTCCCTATTTATGAAATATTAATGGTGTCAACAGTAAAACAGTATAATATGCAGTTGTATTTTGATGTATCTGATGGACACACTACGATTTGTTCCCTTGCAGTGCAAACCGGGGGTGTGAAGGACATCGAACGTTAAGTATCCCGTTAAGTCCGGATTTCCCCTATGTCTATCAGTATTGCATGTATGGGGCTGAACGTTTGTGTGCTATCTAGCGGGCCCACTGGGGTGGTTCGTAGATATACATTCTTTTTGAAATTCGTCCCCGGTGGTGGAGATCTCGGGGGATCATATACATATGACTGCCTTTCTCCTGAGCAACACCGGGGAATAACGCTTAATTGCAAATATAACGTAAATAAAATAAAATATTAATTTAATAATAAAAAGAAGAGTTACATCATAAAAAATCCAAAGTATAATAACAAATAAAATACAAGAACAAAAATATAATAACAAACGATACTAATTAAAACTGTCCTTTTAAAGAAAATATAATTTATAAATATATAATAACAACATTTAAATATAAAATACATAAACACACAAACTATGAGTTCGGAAGTAAAATGTTCACAATAAAATGTCAGTAAAATAACGTCAGCAGTATTCTGCTTTGACCATGTGCGTTTTGAGGGTTTGTTTGAACAGCGATAATGTCCATACATTGAGGCTCGGTAGTGTAGTGTATTGTCAGTACATCTGTCTAGCATGTCTTAGTCCTGAGTTCAAGACCCATACCGGACATTTGGTGCATTTAGTGTAAAAACCTTACACTCAACATCGGGGACTGTGCACTCCTCGTGACTCGGAGATTACATTGATGTTGGTTCAGTCTTTATAATTATATAATATATATATATAATATGTTATACATATATATACAGGGTGTGTATATATATATATATATAGTGTGGGGGCGGGTGTGTGCGAGTGAGCGCACGTCCGTGAATGCGTGCATGAGTGCGTGTATGCGTATGCAGATGTAAGAGCGTGTAACTGCGTGCGGTATATGCATGGTGTTGATGGTTATAAAGACCTGTTTTCTAGACCGTCAAGAACAGCGCCACGAGCAACGACTGCTAGAGCTCAAACATGCCACATCGTACGTAGTTCCCGTATACAGTACGGGCTTTCTTTCAAATTGGGAGGAATACGGCCGAATCCCATTTTAATACGGATTTGATTTTTAAAATGCAAACAATCGTGATAAAGAATATCTTTTATTGGATTGATTAGATAAGTATAACATCGAATAATAAACTAATAACAGTAGAAACTAAAATACTTGTGAGGCAGCTTTCCAACAAGCCCTATCGGGTATGGTTTAATGAAGATATATTATATTGTGTGTTCAAAACAAATACAGCTGTCCGGGAAACTACAAACTGTTAAAGGCAAAATTACGGTGTCTAAAATCGCACATATATTGTAATCACGCCAAGGAAAGTAGTTTGAATTTTAAAATGTTTTGATATATAAATATGTTGCTACTGCTTTTGGAATATTACTACTTTCCTTGGCGTGATTACAATGTCGAACATTATTTAAAAACATACGTTTTTCTAAACAATTTGCATTTTGTTGGGCAGCTGCATTTGTATGAAGAACGTGAACATCAAATAGTGTTACATTGACTCATGCTAACTCTGTAAATCCTTTCAAGACGACTCACTGTGCTAGTGTACCGAGGTGAAGAACCCAGCACCCCGAGCAGGATTAGCAGAAGCCATGCCTCAGCGACCGCACGGTGAAGCCTTTGAAGGCGGCGGCTTTGAAGGCGGCGGCTCCGGTTGGCGACAGGGTCCCTAAAGTCAACGCCCGACTGGTTCAATGACGCGTTGGTGGGGAATAGATCCTACTAGCCAATCGTTACAGGCTACTGACTTCGGTTCGCCGGAATACCCTAAGCGCCGAAAAAAGACAACACATCGTGTCCGTTGAATATTGGAGATACACGCGTGTAGAACATGAACAACGGCACTTGCTTCGGGTAAATGCAATTTTAATATAATTACTTGTGATGCATTAATAGTATCACAGCATTCTCTTATTGAAGGGTGGTGGAACAAGCTCATTTACGTTTACATTAATAATCGTTATGCTAAAAACGAAGATTAAAATGTTTCCCTTGCCCTGTAAACTATACATGGCGGGCCCCTATGAAGAGTGTTACGTTTCCGGCATAGTACGTAACGGATTATTTACGTGCACGATGGGTCCCAATAAATAAAACTTTATTTTACACGTTCTCTCATATTATATATTGTTAAATATTAACGCACCTTGTTTGCTAGAATGTAAATCGCGATTCCTCCTTATTGCTTCGACTATATATGGCCGGGTTGTTTGGCTACAACGGTGTTCGTCAATGGTCGCTGGACAATATGCGTTGTACATCGGTTGAATGTTTTGAACGCAGTGTAAACAGATTACCAATACCAGCGTATGAAATGTTTGTAGGGTGACTAACACGGCTGTAGATTGTTGCAACCAGCCGATGTACAGCGCAGCGGCGAACAGGTACGTTCATCTAACCATGTACATATCCTCTCCGAAAATGAACCGCCCCCGTTCTATCCCTCACCCATGTTCCCGCTAAAACAACTGCATAACTATCAATGATTACTGTAAGAAATATGCATGTCATTTGTGTATATAGGCGTGTGTTTATTAATACCCATAATATACCCCGGGTATATATATATATATTGGACTAACCCCAATTTTACGAACCCCTCTGAAAATGAACCTCTTCTGTCAAAATATAGAACCTCCCAAACGCATCCATTCACCGAAGAATGCCTCTCTCCCCAGATGATACGCTCGTTAATTTAATGTTGTAATTCTTAATATGGACAAAGGTTAATTAACTCCACCTACCTTACTTCTATCTGCTGCCTTTGGAATAATTGATCATGCCATCAACGATTCTATACCTACGGATGAGTCTCTTTGATGCCATTCTCGTCGATCGTTTGTTTATATGGTATGGTGTATGCGGCACAGCTCTGAGTTGGTTTTTGTCACATCTAACAGAACCAAACAATGAAGACTGGAGATTGTCTTTCATCAGCACTCCCTATTTCATGTGATGTTCCTCAGGATTCTACACACAGCACCTTTGAGCTCAGTTCTTAACAGTCATAATTTGAGTTACCACCTTTATGCAGATGATACACAGATTTACATTACTTCTAATACATGTACTAATTGCTCTTTGAATCAGCTAGGAATGGTCTTAATGACATTTTCCATTGGATGACTGAGGATATATTAAACTTAAGGAGGAAATGATGCACAACCGTTTTATTCCATTCATATTTAGTTCAATAAATACTATATAAATATGCATGGGTGGTGACAGAAACCTACTCATTTATGAGACACACTAAAAACCCGATTTGTTTCGATGCCTAAATCGGCAAACTTGAGCACTGCGTATCGCAATATTTTTTTGGTGCAAGTTCCAAGCGAATGGTTTGAGTCGCGCCTAACATTCAATGAAGATTTTCGATTTTTTTATTTATTTCATAAACAAATATTTCCGGGCGAAAACTAAAATATGAAGCTTTATTATACATGGTAGTCCTTGTATAATACAACAAGTAAGCTGCTTATGCGTTCGAAATATATTTAAAAAAAAAACATTACTATGAGCCAATGAAACGTATTACTATGAACCAATGAAAGCGTAGCCTGATTGCGCCTGGGAGCAGACGATAAAAGATAACAGTTTCGCCGAACATTACTTCATAGATGCATAGTTATATGTATAAAAATCGACCAAAGAGGAACCTGTACTTTGACAAAGAATTGTGTTTTGACGATTACCGTATTTCCATGCTCGTCACATTCGTACTTAGTCTTGCAATCGGCGTCGGAAACTGACCACTGCAGATTCTTGCAGAGCTTGCCGCTGGCAGACATGTCATATTCATAATCTATAACCTGTTTTTCTCTGAGAGTCCTACTGTGGAGCTGTGTGAAAAGTTGTTTCCTAGCTCTTATAGTCTTAAAGAATATCCAGTTGCCAGTCAGTCAGTGCATTCAATCATAATTTTTTCGATTTTGTATGTTTTTGTATGCAATTCGTCGGCTTTTCTCAGAGATACGCCGCGTCGCCTATTGAATTACTGTGTGCAGCAGTGTATGACATTTCACGATTCAAACCACTGATAGTAATGGCACCGCCTTTGCCGATAATGGCCAGTTTAAAAAAAATATTTAAGATATACTGTTGCGCTGTGCTCATCAAATCATGGTGACATACGCTGTAAATGTTATGTTCTGATATTTGGGCCACGATTGTTCAATGTTTATTATTGGCACAAAAAGACAGCGTGAAAAATCAAGATTATTTCCCCACATCTACCCATAGTCAGAATGTTGAACCTGCACTTCCAGCACGCAATCTATGAGTTATCTTTGATGATAATTTAAATTTCAGACAGCATATTTCTCAAAGTCTGACACATGAGTCGTTTTCTCGAAGTTTCTGCCGCGCGCGCTTGGTTTCTGCAATTGTTAGGTTACGATCAGAACGAGCTCATTTATCCCATAAAGGTGTATTGGCGTATATGGGGTATTTTATTAAAGATATAGGGGGCATGTCCTATTTCTGGGGTCGTAGAATAATCCCTGAAAGTTTGGCGCTCGAGTTATCTAAGAGGAAAACCTTAACCTACATTCGCAAGTTCGATTATAATAAGATTATTATTATTATTATCTACAGGAAAGAACAAACATATATTTCATATATGAACAAGTTCTTGGAGCTTCCTGTTTACGACCCCTCTGCTAAAACGAGCCCTTAGCTCCCGCCCGTCTTTTAGTGTGGTCTTTATTATCAATGATGACCTGCGTAAAATTCAATATACGTGTACTGGCAATAGCTGGTAAAACATTTTAGGAAGGAGTTAAGACTATGCAACATTTTCTATTGGAATCACATGGTATGTCCAAATTGACATTAGGGAACCTACAATACAACCTCTTAGTTTTGGGTCAGTAAGAAACACACATTTCGGCGTCATCTGTAGACTTTTCTTTTTAACCGTGAACACTCTCCATTAGCTGCTAAGCATCAACATCCATATTCGACGACTTTCATATTGTACAAATAGATTTTGAGATTGCTTATTAATGAGCTACTCAGCTCGGCTTTTCGATAATTTTTGCGCGCAATAGAAATAATTTTCTTCTTTTTCTTCATCGTCTTTATCATATACTTCTTATTTCTCTTGTTGTTATTATTACCATTTTATCGATGTGTGTGTGTGTGTATATATATATATATGTGTATATATATATATATTCTTTCCAAAATATATATATATATATATACACACGGTAACTTTTGGAAAGTCTGGCAGTGTGTTTCCGATGTGGCAAGGTCCACTCGCATCTTCAAAAATTGTTTCCCACCAACACAAGGTTTCTCTCTCTTTCGATTGGTTTCTTTTCTATAACATATTAAAGTTCCTCAAAAATGTACGTAGGCGACATTCGCTTTTTGTTCTTATCCAAGACTGTCATCATAAAAAATTATTTTGGCATGCAAATTAAAATGGTTAGATGGAACATTGTAGGCCTAACGTACGCGTTGAACTTAACCGTGGGTGGGCGTAAGTTAGTTATAATTAATACAGTGTTTTATCTCACGCCTACTTTCAGTTTGTCGACGGATCGGGAGATCGCAGCAGGAGTGCTAACAAAGATGAAAGACCGCGTGGGATATCACGGCTATTACTTGACTTCTCCCACCGTCGTTGCCACAGACAGGACTGTCTTCAACTTCGAGCGCCCTTTGATGGGCACGGTCCAGCTGATGGAGCCCGTGTCGTTCTACGGAGCCCCGGGGATGGTTCCTGCTCCAACCATTAGCAGGGATGTTGGCTTTGCTGACCACTTCACCGGCTTCCCGCAAAACGCAACCGTCTGCCACCGTCTTAGCACTTGTCAGGCGGAGACGCCGCGTCACGTCACTGCCGACATCACGTGGATGTCCGACGCGGTCATGGACGAAGAGCTGGTGACGCAGGACAGTCAAATGTCAGCGAACATCCTCATCGACCTACTGAAAGAGAGCCTGTCAGACGATTGCAGGCAACTGGATTCTCACCCGGGAGCACGCGTGCTCGAAATTAATCAGCCGATGTACCAAGATTTCCGGGTATTGCGTCAGGAAACAGCAGTATCCTATATCAGGCTTTCACAAAACACAGTTCAGCCCATTGATGAAATCCATCGCCACGCAAAACTTACCGAAATCGAACCTACAGTTGGACAAGTTCTGTCACAGTCCGAAGATGAAGCTCGTCGACGTCCGGAAATTGCCGAACATCGCCAAATCACAACTAGGCAAGTTTCGTCACAAACAAAAGAGGAACAACGTCACCGTGCAAAATTTCCCGAACGACGGCTAGCTACGCCTCGGCAGCTTCCGACCAAGAACCGGAAGACGCACACGTGCAACGTATGCACGAAGGTGTTCGGGCAACAGTCGTCGCTGCGCGTGCACGCGCGGGTCCACACCGGCGAGCGGCCGTTCGCATGCACCTTCTGCATGAGCTGTTTCGGCGACTACTCGACGTTTGTGAAGCACGTGCGTGTGCACACGGGCGAGAAGCCTTACAAGTGTGACGTGTGCCACAAATCGTTCACACAGTCTGGGAACATGCATCGACATCGGCGCAATCATCACAACAAGGCGTGAAGCCGGTCGTGTGCCGACAAACACAACTAGCCCAATGTCATGATGATAGACTCGTATGTTTCCGTTATTATTGTGTGTCTATAAGTCGGTGTAAGTGAATGCACATTTGTACTTATGTTTATTGCTGTGATCGTATATACATATATATATATATATATATATATATATATACATATACATAATTATACATATACATGGCACTGCGTTGTCTAGAGTTACTTATTTCAGATTAAATTTCACAATCATCTTGTTGTATATTATATGCATACATGACAATTAGTATTGTTATGTGTCCCAATATAGTACCGAATCACTGTACAGCACAACATAAATAAGTCACCTCCCCGTTCGCTAAGATATGTCCTAGGATTTATCTTTCTTTAATATCATCCGTATATATGCAAAATTAAATCATTGGAAGAAAGGGTATTCTCCTGCTGGAGATTAAATAAAGGAGGCAGGATGTGGGAAAGGGTATCTCCACATAATACAGTTTTTATGTGAAGGTCTCATGGATCCCTGTTTATGCATTCTGTAGCCACCTTGCAGACTTAGAGAAGGGGATTATTATAATAGGAATAAAAGGAAAAGCAGGAGGAGCGGAAACTAACCAGAACAATATTCCCCAAAGCAGGATATCTCATACATGCACGCACGCACACGCGCGCACACACACCACACACACACACGCACATTATATATATATAATGTGCGTGTGTGTATGTACGGATTTATACCAGGAATACGAACATCCAGGAAACGAAAAGTAAAACGGTCGCCTGTTTATAAGCGTTGCCATGTGTCTTTTGGTCTCTTGAGTAGACTGTCTCTAAGACACATAAGACAAGTGCATAACCAGAGCAGTGTTCGCAACGTAAAATAGTATCTGCAGAAATAAAACCGAAAATGAGTTAGTTACTAAATTCTCCATATTTAACCCCGTCAGTTGTCATAACAGATAAGTGTTGTGTTGTGTCAGCCTTGACATGGTTTTTATGCTATATACACATATAATTAATCTGGAATCTTGATTTAATAATCGCAGAAACGACGCGCGCGCAACAAATACTTCGGGAAACGGGCCCCTGTACTGTGGACAAGGTTGCTTGGCTATTTAGTACTTCGACGCCAGGAAACAGACAACAGAAACAAAAGCTAATTTTGTATCGAGCGTCACGATTGCAATTTTGAGAATTACTTGAATTGATTGTATATGTTGATTGACACAAGTTCATAGTATGTGTGTGTGTGTGTGGGGGGGGGGGGTATGTTAACGTTTTCCTCTTAGACTGCTTGAAAATCGCGCGCCAAACGTTCAGGGATTAATTTACGATCCCAGGGTTTGACGGAAAACCTACGTTTTGTTTCAAAATACATCATATGTGTCAAGATTCTTAGATTTTATGGAATAAATCAGTTCGGAACGCAACACGTAAAACGCGCGTAAAACAAAAAACCGTTACTTAGGCCTAACAATTGCTGGAACCATACAAAAACGGCTCCGGCGTCATAGACATGACAATATAAAGTAGACAATGACACAATGTACTTATGTGTACCATCATGCCGATAGCTTAGCAGCACGAATATTGCGTGTGTGTGCGTGCGTGCGTGTGCGTGCGTGCGTGCGTCATAGTGTGTGTGTGCGCGCGTGCGCGCGTTGTTTATTTAACAAGCAGTATTGTAATAGCAACCCTAATGCATCGCGTTGTTGCACACTCTCTCTAAAGAACCCGGTCATACTTATTGTGAGGCTAGACCACCCGTACACGGAAGATCGCCCTGCGTGTTGTCGCCGTCGCATGTCGCTATTGTATCGAGACGTTGTTTATATTGGTTTTACGCGCAGTAGGGCAAAGTGCACACGACACCTGGCAGCTGCGCCCGAAAAAAACAACGACTTCACAGCGTAGACAATGAGTCGCATCGAACATTGTCCTTTGTGAGACAGCATTAAAACCGTGTCAAGACTGACGCTTTGCGACACAACATTGTTATCTGTTACGACAATTGACCGGGTTAAATGTGGCGAATTTAATAGCATGGCTAATTTAGAAACCAATTCAATTTTAATTTTACTTCTGAGTATAATATTTTATGTTGGAAAACCGCTTTGGCGAGACGGCGGCACCATGCACCGTGGGTAACCATCCACCGTGGGTGACCATGCACCGTGCGGCACCATACACCGTGGGTGACAATGCACCGTGGGGCACCATGCACCGTGGGTGACCATGCTCATCGGCTTTGTTTTATTGATTAATTTTACGATAATTTAAGATGATAACGTAAGGTTATGACTATGCGCATGTTACCTGTGATTATGAGCGAGCTAGCATTATTTTGCCTAAAGTTATCGCATTTAGCACTCTTGGAGCAGCAAAACTAATTAGACTAGCTGATCGCGTAGTTCACATTGCTGCAATGTATTTGTAGCTATAGCACTTAATGCTATTTGTGTTTAATTGTTAGCATGGTACGTGGTGCCCCACGGTGCATGGTCACCCAGGATGCATGGTGCCCCACGGTGCATGATCATCCACGGTGCATGGTGCCCCGGTCTCGCCAAAGCAGTTTTTCAGCAGTGGCTGTTCGGCTCTTGACAAATAATACTACATGTATATATGTTTGTTTGTATCGTAGCTAATGGTTCAATTTTAAATAAACACACCTACTAGTAGATCAATACTACATATAACACTACACATGTAACAATGCGCATTCTACTAGATAAATAAAGAATACATATGGATAAATTAATATATCTAACGGGTGATTACTTAAAACAAAATGTTGAGTTTTCACTTGGCTTACATTCTTAACTGTATCAAAGAAATGTAATAATAATTGTCGTATGCCTTATGACAAGTGCATTACTTGTCAATATATTCAACAATTATCGTGTTTGTTTTCTCAACATCGTTTTCTCCTCCTTCCCTCCTCGTCCCCTCCTCTTTCCCTCATCTTCCCGAAACTTCCCTCACCTTCCTTCCTTTCTTCACTTCTTCTTGGAGTGTTTTCCAATCTCGGGTTTGAATGACATTTCATTACTGTTTCGTTTCATACATAATCTCGTTACCTCAGTGAAAACAGTTTATTGTTCCTACTGTGTTGGATGTTACTCCCTTACAAGGAAGACGGACGTGTTTTCTGTTGAGTTGACTCGTTAACAACCTCGGTAAAAGAGTTCTAGGAATAGGCCCAAGGAATAGAGTATATTGTTTACCGAATGAATCTACATAGTATGGTTGTTTTTTAATAGAAGTGTTTGTGATTGAAAACAAATGTATTGTGATTATTTGCATGAAGCTGGCAACATAAGCTTGTAAAACAGAACCAAATTATATAAACTAGTAAGTCATACATGACAAATAGCCTATGTGGTTAGTATATGAAATAGTTCTTGTCCACTGTATGGTGCCCTGCTAGTGAGCATGGTGACCCATTTTTTTTTAACGAAAACAATGTTTTTTTCACTGTTTCACAAATATGTTTTGGGAATGATATGTTTGGGGAGTTTATAATATATAGTATTCCTTCTTTTGAAGTCGATTTTTGTTTGGCCAATAGAGGTGTTTGAATAAAAAACTACGTGCATGGTGCCCCGGTCTCTTTCTCGTTAACCCAGGTGTGTGTGTAGCTTAATGTCAATCTAACCTTATTGAAGAAAAGCCTCACTTGGGACATATATTTGGAGTATGACCAAAATAAGAATCAGTCAGCCTTTACCCGCTGAAAGAGTGCCCCTTGAAAATACTATTTTGCTGTGATGTGTGAATTTCTTTCGAGCAATTTGACATGGGACTTGTTGGCCCCGTCAATGCCGAATGTATTACTGAATTAGATAATATGAAATATCTAATGGGAACTAATTTAATTTTCTCACCCGTAATTTACGTGGTATTTTAATGTAAATTACGTGACGGAGATGAATGGGTAACAGAAATTCCAATTTGTGGTTAATACAATAATGTGCGTAGCTTAATGTCAATCTATCCTTTGTGAAGATTTATATCACTCAGGACATATATTTGGGGTAATACCACATTAAGAATCCGTCCGCCGTTTCCTCTGAATGAGATCCCCTTGAAAATATAGTTTTACTGTGAAGTTAGAATTTCTTTCGAGCACTTTGACATGGGACATGTTGGCACCGTAAAAACAGAACGTACTACTGCATTAGAGAAGATAAAACATCAAATGGGAACTAATTTTCACACGCATTACTTACGTGGAATTTTATTGCAACATACGTGACGGAGATGAATGGGTAACAGAAATTCCCCTTTCTCGTTAACACAGGTGTGTGTGTAGCTTAATGTCAAACTAACCTTCGTGAATAAAATCCTCACTCAGGACATATATTTGGAGTATGACCAAAATAAGAATCAGTCCGCCTTTACCCTCTGAAAGAGTGCTCCTTGAAAATACCGTTTTGATGTGATGTGTGAATTTCTTTCGAGCAATTTGAAATGGGACTTGTTGGCCCCGTCAATACCGAATGTATTAATGCATTAGATAATATGAAATATCTAATGGGAACTAATTTAATTATTTTCTCACCCGTAATTTACGTGGTATTTTAATGTAAATTACGTGACGGAGATGAATGGGTAACAGAAATTCCAATTTGTGGTTAATACATGTATGTGCGTAGCTTAATGTCAATCTATCCTTTGTGAAGATTTATATCACTCAGGACATATATTTGGGTTAAGACCACATTAAGAATCCGTCCGCCGTTATCCTCTGAATGAGATCCCCTTGAAAATATAGTTTTACTGTGAAGTTAGAATTTCTTTCGAGCACTTTGACATGGGACATGTTGGCCCCGTAAAAACAGAATGAACTACTGCATTAGACAAGATAAAACATCAAATGGGAACTAATTTTCACACGCATAACATACGTGGAATTTTATTGCAACATACGTGGCGGAGATGAATGGGTAACAGAAATTCCCCTTTCTCGTTAACACAGGTGTGTGTGTAGCTTAATGTCAATCTTACCTTCGTGAAGAAAAGCCTCATTCAGGACATATATTTCAGGTAAGACCACATTAAGAATCCGTCCGCAGTTACCCTCTGAAAGATTGCCCCTTGAAAATACCGTTTTGTTGTCATATGTGATGTTTTATCGAGCAATTTGACATCGGACGTCTTGGCCCCGTCAATACAAAATGTATCACTTCATTAGACAAGATAAATCATCAAAAGGGAACGAGTTGTCACAAGCGTAACTTACGTGGCATTTTATTGTAACTTACGTGACGGAGATGATGGGTAACAGAAATTCCCCTATTTGGTTCATTCTCGAACGTGTGTAGCTTAATATCAGACAAATGTTCTTGAAGATGTTTAGATCTCAGGATAAATATTTCGAATAAGTCAACATTAAGGATTCGTTCTCCATTAACCTCTTTAAAAGTGCTCCTTGAAAACAGCGTTTTTGAGTGATGTGGGAATTTCTTTCGAGCATTTTCACATGGGATACGTTGGCCCCGCGAAAAAAGAATGCACTACTACATTACAAAAAATCAAAAATCAAATGGGAACGAGTTTTCACACGTATAACTAACGTGGCTTTTTATTGTCAATCAAGTTACGGAGAAGAATGGGTAACAGAAATTCCCCTTTCTCGTTAACCCAGGTGTTTGTGTAGCTTAATGTCAAACTAACCTTCGTGAATAAAAACATCACTCAGGACATATATTTGGAGTATGACCAAAATAAGAATCAGTCCGCCTTTACCCTCTGAAAGAGTGCTCCTTGAAAATACCGTTTTGATGTGATGTGTGAATTTCTTTCGAGCAATTTGAAATGGGACTTGTTGACCCCGTCAATACCGAATGTATTAATGCATTAGATAATATGAAATATCTAATGGGAACTAATTTAATTATTTTCTCACCCGTAATTTACGTGGTATTTTAATGTAAATTACGTGACGGAGATGAATGGGTAACAGAAATTCCAATTTGTGGTTAATACATGTATGTGCGTAGCTTAATGTCAATCTATCCTTTGTGAAGATTTATATCACTCAGGACATATATTTGGGTTAAGACCACATTAAGAATCCGTCCGCCGTTATCCTCTGAATGAGATCCCCTTGAAAATATAGTTTTACTGTGAAGTTAGAATTTCTTTCGAGCACTTTGACATGGGACATGTTGGCCCCGTAAAAACAGAATGTACTACTGCATTAGACAAGATAAAACATCAAATGGGAACTAATTTTCACACGCATAACATACGTGGAATTTTATTGCAACATACGTGACGGAGATGAATGGGTAACAGAAATTCCCCTTTCTCGTTAACACAGGTGTGTGTGTAGCTTAATGTCAATCTTACCTTCGTGAAGAAAAGCCTCATTCAGGACATATATTTCAGGTAAGACCACATTAAGAATCCGTCCGAAGTTACCCTCTGAAAGATTGCCCCTTGAAAATACCGTTTTGTTGTCATATGTGATGTTTTATCGAGCAATTTGACATCGGACGTCTTGGCCCCGTCAATACAAAATGTATCACTTCATTAGACAAGATAAATCATCAAAAGGGAACGAGTTGTCACAAGCGTAACTTACGTGGCATTTTATTGTAACTTACGTGACGGAGATGATGGGTAACAGAAATTCCCCTATTTGGTTCATTCTCGAACGTGTGTAGCTTAATATCAGTCGAATGTTCTTGAAGATGTTTAGATCTCAGGATAAATATTTCGAATAAGTCAACATTAAGGATTCGTTCTCCATTAACCTCTTTAAAAGTGCTCCTTGAAAACAGCATTTTTGAGTGATGTGGGAATTTCTTTCGAGCTCTTTCACATGGGATACGTTGGCCCCGCGAAAAAAGAATGCACTACTACATTACAAAAAATCAAAAATCAAATGGGAACGAGTTTTCACACGTATAACTAACGTGGCTTTTTATTGTCAATCAAGTTACGGAGAAGAATGGGTAACAGAAATTCCCCTTTCTCGTTAACCCAGGTGTTTGTGTAGCTTAATGTCAAACTAACCTTCGTGAATAAAAACATCACTCAGGACATATATTTGGAGTATGACCAAAATAAGAATCAGTCCGCCTTTACCCTCTGAAAGAGTGCTCCTTGAAAATACCGTTTTGATGTGATGTGTGAATTTCTTTCGAGCAATTTGAAATGGGACTTGTTGGCCCCGTCAATACCGAATGTATTAATGCATTAGATAATATGAAATATCTAATGGGAACTAATTTAATTATTTTCTCACCCGTAATTTACGTGGTATTTTAATGTAAATTACGTGACGGAGATGAATGGGTAACAGAAATTCCAAATTGTGGTTAATACATGTATGTGCGTAGCTTAATGTCAATCTATCCTTTGTGAAGATTTATATCACTCAGGACATATATTTGGGTTAAGACCACATTAAGAATCCGTCCGCCGTTATCCTCTGAATGAGATCCCCTTGAAAATATAGTTTTACTGTGAAGTTAGAATTTCTTTCGAGCACTTTGACATGGGACATGTTGGCCCCGTAAAAACAGAATGTACTACTGCATTAGACAAGATAAAACATCAAATGGGAACTAATTTTCACACGCATAACATACGTGGAATTTTATTGCAACATACGTGGCGGAGATGAATGGGTAACAGAAATTCCCCTTTCTCGTTAACACAGTTGTGTGTGTAGCTTAATGTCAATCTTACCTTCGTGAAGAAAAGCCTCATTCAGGACATATATTTCAGGTAAGACCACATTAAGAATCCGTCCGCAGTTACCCTCTGAAAGAGTGCCCCTTGAAAATACCGTTTTGTTGTCATATGTGATGTTTTATCGAGCAATTTGACATAGGACGTCTTGGCCCCTTCAATACAAAATGTATTACTTTATTGGACAAGATAAATCATCAAAAGGGAACGAGTTGTCACAAGCGTAACATACGTGGCATTTTATTGTAACATACGTCACGGAGATGATGGGTAACAGAAATTCCCCTATTTGGTTCATTCTCGAACGTGTGTAGCTTAATATCAGTGAAATGTTCTTGAAGATGTTTAGAACTCAGGATAAATATTTCGAATAAGTCAACATTAAGGATTCGTTCTCCATTAACCTCTTAAAAAGTGCTCCTTGAAAACAGCGTTTTTGAGTGATGTGGGAATTTCTTTCGAGCTCTTTCACATGGGATACGTTGGCCCCGCGAAAAAAGAATGCTCTACTACATTACAAAAAATCAAAAATCAAATGGGAACGAGTTTTCACACGTATAACTAACGTGGCTTTTTATTGTCAATCACGTTACGGAGAAGAATGGGTAACAGAAATTCCCCTTTCTCGTTAACCCAGGTGTTTGTGTAGCTTAATGTCAAACTAACTTTCGTGAATAAAAACATCACTCAGGACATATATTTGGAGTATGACCAAAATAAGAATCAGTCCGCCTTTACCCTCTGAAAGAGTGCTCCTTGAAAATACCGTTTTGATGTGATGTGTGAATTTCTTTCGAGCAATTTGAAATGGGACTTGTTGGCCCCGTCAATACCGAATGTATTAATGCATTAGATAATATGAAATATCTAATGGGAACTAATTTAATTATTTTCTCACCCGTAATTTACGTGGTATTTTAATGTAAATTACGTGACGGAGATGAATGGGTAACAGAAATTCCAATTTGTGGTTAATACATGTATGTGCGTAGCTTAATGTCAATCTATCCTTTGTGAAGATTTATATCACTCAGGACATATATTTGGGTTAAGACCACATTAAGAATCCGTCCGCCGTTATCCTCTGAATGAGATCCCCTTGAAAATATAGTTTTACTGTGAAGTTAGAATTTCTTTCGAGCACTTTGACATGGGACATGTTGGCCCCGTAAAAACAGAATGTACTACTGCATTAGACAAGATAAAACATCAAATGGGAACTAATTTTCACACGCATAACATAGGTGGAATTTTATTGCAACATACGTGACGGAGATGAATGGGTAACAGAAATTCCCCTTTCTCGTTAACACAGGTGTGTGTGTAGCTTAATGTCAAACTAACCTTCGTGAATAAAATCCTCACTCAGGACATATATTTGGAGTATGACCAAAATAAGAATCAGTCCGCCTTTGCCCTCTGAAAGAGTGCTCCTTGAAAATACCGTTTTGATGTGATGTGTGAATTTCTTTCGAGCAATTTGAAATGGGACTTGTTGGCCCCGTCAATACCGAATGTATTAATGCATTAGATAATATGAAATATCTAATGGGAACTAATTTAATTATTTTCTCACCCGTAATTTACGTGGTATTTTAATATAAATTACGTGACGGAGATGAATGGGTAACAGAAATTCCAAATTGTGGTTAATACATGTATGTGCGTAGCTTAATGTCAATCTATCCTTTGTGAAGATTTATATCACTCAGGACATATATTTGGGTTAAGACCACATTAAGAATCCGTCCGCCGTTATCCTCTGAATGAGATCCCCTTGAAAATATAGTTTTACTGTGAAGTTAGAATTTCTTTCGAGCACTTTGACATGGGACATGTTGGCCCCGTAAAAACAGAATGAACTACTGCATTAGACAAGATAAAACATCAAATGGGAACTAATTTTCACACGCATAACATACGTGGAATTTTATTGCAACATACGTGGCGGAGATGAATGGGTAACAGAAATTCCCCTTTCTCGTTAACACAGGTGTGTGTGTAGCTTAATGTCAATCTTACCTTCGTGAAGAAAAGCCTCATTCAGGACATATATTTCAGGTAAGACCACATTAAGAATCCGTCCGCAGTTACCCTCTGAAAGATTGCCCCTTGAAAATACCGTTTTGTTGTCATATGTGATGTTTTATCGAGCAATTTGACATCGGACGTCTTGGCCCCGTCAATACAAAATGTATCACTTTATTAGACAAGATAAATCATCAAAAGGGAACGAGTTGTCACAAGCGTAACTTACGTGGCATTTTATTGTAACTTACGTGACGGAGATGATGGGTAACAGAAATTCCCCTATTTGGTTCATTCTAGAACGTGTGTAGCTTAATATCAGTCAAATGTTCTTGAAGATGTTTAGATCTCAGGATAAATATTTCGAATAAGTCAACATTAAGGATTCGTTCTCCATTAACCTCTTTAAAAGTGCTCCTTGAAAACAGCGTTTTTGAGTGATGTGGGAATTTCTTTCGAGCTCTTTCACATGGGATACGTTGGCCCCGCGAAAAAAGAATGCACTACTACATTACAAAAAATCAAAAATCAAATGGGAACGAGTTTTCACACGTATAACTAACGTGGCTTTTTATTGTCAATCAAGTTACGGAGAAGAATGGGTAACAGAAATTCCCCTTTCTCGTTAACCCAGGTGTTTGTGTAGCTTAATGTCAAACTAACCTTCGTGAATAAAAACATCACTCAGGACATATATTTGGAGTATGACCAAAATAAGAATCAGTCCGCCTTTACCCTCTGAAAGAGTGCTCCTTGAAAATACCGTTTTGATGTGATGTGTGAATTTCTTTCGAGCAATTTGAAATGGGACTTGTTGGCCCCGTCAATACCGAATGTATTAATGCATTAGATAATATGAAATATCTAATGGGAACTAATTTAATTATTTTCTCACCCGTAATTTACGTAGTATTTTAATGTAAATTACGTGACGGAGATGAATGGGTAACAGAAATTCCAATTTGTGGTTAATACATGTATGTGCGTAGCTTAATGTCAATCTATCCTTTGTGAAGATTTATATCACTCAGGACATATATTTGGGTTAAGACCACATTAAGAATCCGTCCGCCGTTATCCTCTGAATGAGATCCCCTTGAAAATATAGTTTTACTGTGAAGTTAGAATTTCTTTCGAGCACTTTGACATGGGACATGTTGGCCCCGTAAAAACAGAATGTACTACTGCATTAGACAAGATAAAACATCAAATGGGAACTAATTTTCACACGCATAACATAGGTGGAATTTTATTGCAACATACGTGACGGAGATGAATGGGTAACAGAAATTCCCCTTTCTCGTTAACACAGGTGTGTGTGTAGCTTAATGTCAAACTAACCTTCGTGAATAAAATCCTCACTCAGGACATATATTTGGAGTATGACCAAAATAAGAATCAGTCCGCCTTTGCCCTCTGAAAGAGTGCTCCTTGAAAATACCGTTTTGATGTGATGTGTGAATTTCTTTCGAGCAATTTGAAATGGGACTTGTTGGCCCCGTCAATACCGAATGTATTAATGCATTAGATAATATGAAATATCTAATGGGAACTAATTTAATTATTTTCTCACCCGTAATTTACGTGGTATTTTAATGTAAATTACGTGACGGAGATGAATGGGTAACAGAAATTCCAATTTGTGGTTAATACATGTATGTGCGTAGCTTAATGTCAATCTATCCTTTGTGAAGATTTATATCACTCAGGACATATATTTGGGTTAAGACCACATTAAGAATCCGTCCGCCGTTATCCTCTGAATGAGATCCCCTTGAAAATATAGTTTTACTGTGAAGTTAGAATTTCTTTCGAGCACTTTGACATGGGACATGTTGGCCCCGTAAAAACAGAATGTACTACTGCATTAGACAAGATAAAACATCAAATGGGAACTAATTTTCACACGCATAACATAGGTGGAATTTTATTGCAACATACGTGACGGAGATGAATGGGTAACAGAAATTCCCCTTTCTCGTTAACACAGGTGTGTGTGTAGCTTAATGTCAAACTAACCTTCGTGAATAAAATCCTCACTCAGGACATATATTTGGAGTATGACCAAAATAAGAATCAGTCCGCCTTTGCCCTCTGAAAGAGTGCTCCTTGAAAATACCGTTTTGATGTGATGTGTGAATTTCTTTCGAGCAATTTGAAATGGGACTTGTTGGCCCCGTCAATACCGAATGTATTAATGCATTAGATAATATGAAATATCTAATGGGAACTAATTTAATTATTTTCTCACCCGTAATTTACGTGGTATTTTAATATAAATTACGTGACGGAGATGAATGGGTAACAGAAATTCCAATTTGTGGTTAATACATGTATGTGCGTAGCTTAATGTCAATCTATCCTTTGTGAAGATTTATATCACTCAGGACATATATTTGGGTTAAGACCACATTAAGAATCCGTCCGCCGTTATCCTCTGAATGAGATCCCCTTGAAAATATAGTTTTACTGTGAAGTTAGAATTTCTTTCGAGCACTTTGACATGGGACATGTTGGCCCCGTAAAAACAGAATGAACTACTGCATTAGACAAGATAAAACATCAAATGGGAACTAATTTTCACACGCATAACATACGTGGAATTTTATTGCAACATACGTGGCGGAGATGAATGGGTAACAGAAATTCCCCTTTCTCGTTAACACAGGTGTGTGTGTAGCTTAATGTCAATCTTACCTTCGTGAAGAAAAGCCTCATTCAGGACATATATTTCAGGTAAGACCACATTAAGAATCCGTCCGCAGTTACCCTCTGAAAGATTGCCCCTTGAAAATACCGTTTTGTTGTCATATGTGATGTTTTATCGAGCAATTTGACATCGGACGTCTTGGCCCCGTCAATACAAAATGTATCACTTTATTAGACAAGATAAATCATCAAAAGGGAACGAGTTGTCACAAGCGTAACTTACGTGGCATTTTATTGTAACTTACGTGACGGAGATGATGGGTAACAGAAATTCCCCTATTTGGTTCATTCTAGAACGTGTGTAGCTTAATATCAGTCAAATGTTCTTGAAGATGTTTAGATCTCAGGATAAATATTTCGAATAAGTCAACATTAAGGATTCGTTCTCCATTAACCTCTTTAAAAGTGCTCCTTGAAAACAGCGTTTTTGAGTGATGTGGGAATTTCTTTCGAGCTCTTTCACATGGGATACGTTGGCCCCGCGAAAAAAGAATGCACTACTACATTACAAAAAATCAAAAATCAAATGGGAACGAGTTTTCACACGTATAACTAACGTGGCTTTTTATTGTCAATCAAGTTACGGAGAAGAATGGGTAACAGAAATTCCCCTTTCTCGTTAACCCAGGTGTTTGTGTAGCTTAATGTCAAACTAACCTTCGTGAATAAAAACATCACTCAGGACATATATTTGGAGTATGACCAAAATAAGAATCAGTCCGCCTTTACCCTCTGAAAGAGTGCTCCTTGAAAATACCGTTTTGATGTGATGTGTGAATTTCTTTCGAGCAATTTGAAATGGGACTTGTTGGCCCCGTCAATACCGAATGTATTAATGCATTAGATAATATGAAATATCTAATGGGAACTAATTTAATTATTTTCTCACCCGTAATTTACGTGGTATTTTAATGTAAATTACGTGACGGAGATGAATGGGTAACAGAAATTCCAAATTGTGGTTAATACATGTATGTGCGTAGCTTAATGTCAATCTATCCTTTGTGAAGATTTATATCACTCAGGACATATATTTGGGTTAAGACCACATTAAGAATCCGTCCGCCGTTATCCTCTGAATGAGATCCCCTTGAAAATATAGTTTTACTGTGAAGTTAGAATTTCTTTCGAGCACTTTGACATGGGACATGTTGGCCCCGTAAAAACAGAATGTACTACTGCATTAGACAAGATAAAACATCAAATGGGAACTAATTTTCACACGCATAACATACGTGGAATTTTATTGCAACATACGTGGCGGAGATGAATGGGTAACAGAAATTCCCCTTTCTCGTTAACACAGTTGTGTGTGTAGCTTAATGTCAATCTTACCTTCGTGAAGAAAAGCCTCATTCAGGACATATATTTCAGGTAAGACCACATTAAGAATCCGTCCGCAGTTACCCTCTGAAAGAGTGCCCCTTGAAAATACCGTTTTGTTGTCATATGTGATGTTTTATCGAGCAATTTGACATAGGACGTCTTGGCCCCTTCAATACAAAATGTATTACTTTATTGGACAAGATAAATCATCAAAAGGGAACGAGTTGTCACAAGCGTAACATACGTGGCATTTTATTGTAACATACGTCACGGAGATGATGGGTAACAGAAATTCCCCTATTTGGTTCATTCTCGAACGTGTGTAGCTTAATATCAGTGAAATGTTCTTGAAGATGTTTAGAACTCAGGATAAATATTTCGAATAAGTCAACATTAAGGATTCGTTCTCCATTAACCTCTTAAAAAGTGCTCCTTGAAAACAGCGTTTTTGAGTGATGTGGGAATTTCTTTCGAGCTCTTTCACATGGGATACGTTGGCCCCGCGAAAAAAGAATGCACTACTACATTACAAAAAATCAAAAATCAAATGGGAACGAGTTTTCACACGTATAACTAACGTGGCTTTTTATTGTCAATCAAGTTACGGAGAAGAATGGGTAACAGAAATTCCCCTTTCTCGTTAACCCAGGTGTTTGTGTAGCTTAATGTCAAACTAACCTTCGTGAATAAAAACATCACTCAGGACATATATTTGGAGTATGACCAAAATAAGAATCAGTCCGCCTTTACCCTCTGAAAGAGTGCTCCTTGAAAATACCGTTTTGATGTGATGTGTGAATTTCTTTCGAGCAATTTGAAATGGGACTTGTTGGCCCCGTCAATACCGAATGTATTAATGCATTAGATAATATGAAATATCTAATGGGAACTAATTTAATTATTTTCTCACCCGTAATTTACGTGGTATTTTAATGTAAATTACGTGACGGAGATGAATGGGTAACAGAAATTCCAATTTGTGGTTAATACATGTATGTGCGTAGCTTAATGTCAATCTATCCTTTGTGAAGATTTATATCACTCAGGACATATATTTGGGTTAAGACCACATTAAGAATCCGTCCGCCGTTATCCTCTGAATGAGATCCCCTTGAAAATATAGTTTTACTGTGAAGTTAGAATTTCTTTCGAGCACTTTGACATGGGACATGTTGGCCCCGTAAAAACAGAATGAACTACTGCATTAGACAAGATAAAACATCAAATGGGAACTAATTTTCACACGCATAACATACGTGGAATTTTATTGCAACATACGTGGCGGAGATGAATGGGTAACAGAAATTCCCCTTTCTCGTTAACACAGGTGTGTGTGTAGCTTAATGTCAATCTTACCTTCGTGAAGAAAAGCCTCATTCAGGACATATATTTCAGGTAAGACCACATTAAGAATCCGTCCGCAGTTACCCTCTGAAAGATTGCCCCTTGAAAATACCGTTTTGTTGTCATATGTGATGTTTTATCGAGCAATTTGACATCGGACGTCTTGGCCCCGTCAATACAAAATGTATCACTTTATTAGACAAGATAAATCATCAAAAGGGAACGAGTTGTCACAAGCGTAACTTACGTGGCATTTTATTGTAACTTACGTGACGGAGATGATGGGTAACAGAAATTCCCCTATTTGGTTCATTCTAGAACGTGTGTAGCTTAATATCAGTCAAATGTTCTTGAAGATGTTTAGATCTCAGGATAAATATTTCGAATAAGTCAACATTAAGGATTCGTTCTCCATTAACCTCTTTAAAAGTGCTCCTTGAAAACAGCGTTTTTGAGTGATGTGGGAATTTCTTTCGAGCTCTTTCACATGGGATACGTTGGCCCCGCGAAAAAAGAATGCACTACTACATTACAAAAAATCAAAAATCAAATGGGAACGAGTTTTCACACGTATAACTAACGTGGCTTTTTATTGTCAATCAAGTTACGGAGAAGAATGGGTAACAGAAATTCCCCTTTCTCGTTAACCCAGGTGTTTGTGTAGCTTAATGTCAAACTAACCTTCGTGAATAAAAACATCACTCAGGACATATATTTGGAGTATGACCAAAATAAGAATCAGTCCGCCTTTACCCTCTGAAAGAGTGCTCCTTGAAAATACCGTTTTGATGTGATGTGTGAATTTCTTTCGAGCAATTTGAAATGGGACTTGTTGGCCCCGTCAATACCGAATGTATTAATGCATTAGATAATATGAAATATCTAATGGGAACTAATTTAATTATTTTCTCACCCGTAATTTACGTGGTATTTTAATGTAAATTACGTGACGGAGATGAATGGGTAACAGAAATTCCAAATTGTGGTTAATACATGTATGTGCGTAGCTTAATGTCAATCTATCCTTTGTGAAGATTTATATCACTCAGGACATATATTTGGGTTAAGACCACATTAAGAATCCGTCCGCCGTTATCCTCTGAATGAGATCCCCTTGAAAATATAGTTTTACTGTGAAGTTAGAATTTCTTTCGAGCACTTTGACATGGGACATGTTGGCCCCGTAAAAACAGAATGTACTACTGCATTAGACAAGATAAAACATCAAATGGGAACTAATTTTCACACGCATAACATACGTGGAATTTTATTGCAACATACGTGGCGGAGATGAATGGGTAACAGAAATTCCCCTTTCTCGTTAACACAGTTGTGTGTGTAGCTTAATGTCAATCTTACCTTCGTGAAGAAAAGCCTCATTCAGGACATATATTTCAGGTAAGACCACATTAAGAATCCGTCCGCAGTTACCCTCTGAAAGAGTGCCCCTTGAAAATACCGTTTTGTTGTCATATGTGATGTTTTATCGAGCAAATTGACATAGGACGTCTTGGCCCCTTCAATACAAAATGTATTACTTTATTGGACAAGATAAATCATCAAAAGGGAAGGAGTTGTCACAAGCGTAACATACGTGGCATTTTATTGTAACATACGTCACGGAGATGATGGGTAACAGAAATTCCCCTATTTGGTTCATTCTCGAACGTGTGTAGCTTAATATCAGTGAAATGTTCTTGAAGATGTTTAGAACTCAGGATAAATATTTCGAATAAGTCAACATTAAGGATTCGTTCTCCATTAACCTCTTAAAAAGTGCTCCTTGAAAACAGCGTTTTTGAGTGATGTGGGAATTTCTTTCGAGCTCTTTCACATGGGATACGTTGGCCCCGCGAAAAAAGAATGCACTACTACATTACAAAAAATCAAAAATCAAATGGGAACGAGTTTTCACACGTATAACTAACGTGGCTTTTTATTGTCAATCAAGTTACGGAGAAGAATGGGTAACAGAAATTCCCCTTTCTCGTTAACCCAGGTGTTTGTGTAGCTTAATGTCAAACTAACCTTCGTGAATAAAAACATCACTCAGGACATATATTTGGAGTATGACCAAAATAAGAATCAGTCCGCCTTTACCCTCTGAAAGAGTGCTCCTTGAAAATACCGTTTTGATGTGATGTGTGAATTTCTTTCGAGCAATTTGAAATGGGACTTGTTGGCCCCGTCAATACCGAATGTATTAATGCATTAGATAATATGAAATATCTAATGGGAATTAATTTAATTATTTTCTCACCCGTAATTTACGTGGTATTTTAATGTAAATTACGTGACGGAGATGAATGGGTAACAGAAATTCCAATTTGTGGTTAATACATGTATGTGCGTAGCTTAATGTTAATCTATCCTTTGTGAAGATTTATATCACTCAGGACATATATTTGGGTTAAGACCACATTAAGAATCCGTCCGCAGTTATCCTCTGAATGAGATCCCCTTGAAAATATAGTTTTACTGTGAAGTTAGAATTTCTTTCGAGCACTTTGACATGGGACATGTTGGCCCCGTAAAAACAGAATGTACTACTGCATTAGACAAGATAAAACATCAAATGGGAACTAATTTTCACACGCATAACATACGTGGAATTTTATTGCAACATACGTGGCGGAGATGAATGGGTAACAGAAATTCCCCTTTCCCGTTGACACACGTGTGTGTAGATTAATGTCAATATTACCTACGTGAAGAAAAGCCTCATTCAGGACATATATTTCAGGTAAGACCACATTAAGAATCCGTCCGCAGTTACCCTCTGAAAGAGTGCCCCTTGAAAATACCGTTTTGTTGTCATATGTGATGTTTTATGAAACAATTTTACATGGGATATCTTGGCCCCGTCAATACAAAATGTATTACTTTATTAGACAAGGTAAATCATCAAAAGGAAACGAGTTTTCACAAGCGTAACTTACGTGGCATGTTCGAACACTTTGACATGGGACATGTTTGTCTCGTGAGTCCTGAATGTACTGCTGCATTAGACAAGATAAAACATCAAATGGGAATGAGTTTTCACACCTATAACTTACGTAATATGTTCATGTAACTTACGTGACGGAGATAAAACGGTAACATGCATTCCCATTTGTGGTTAATCTAGTTATGTGTGTAGCTTGATATCAGTCTAGCCTTCGTGAAGATTTGTAACATGCAGAACAACTATTTGGGGTAAGACCACATTCAGGATCCGTCCGCCGAAAAAGTGCACTTAAAATACCGTTTTCTGTGATATGCATAAATTTTGTTCGAACACTTTGACATGGGACATGTTTGTCTCGTGAGAACTGAATGTACTGCTGCATTAGACAAGATAAAACATCAAATGGGGATGAGTTTTCACACCTATAACTTACGTAATATGTTCTTGTAACTTACGTGACGGAGATCAAACGGTAACATGCATTCCCATTTGTGGTTAATATAGTTATGTGTGTAGCTTGATATCAGTCTAGCCTTCCTGAAGATGTGTAACATGCAGAACATATATTTGGGGTAAGACCACATTCAGGATCCGTCCGCCGAAAAAGTGCACTTAAAATACCGTTTTCTGTGATATGCATAAATTTTTTTGATACACTTTGAAATGGGACATGTTTGTCTCGTGAGTACTGAATGTACTGCTGCATTAGACAAGATAAAACATGAAATGGGGATGAGTTTTCACACCTATAACTTACGTAATATGTTCTTGTAACTTACGTGACGGAGATAAAACGGTAACATGCATTCCCATTTGTGGTTAATCTAGTTATGTGTGTAGCTTGATATCAGTCTAGCCTTCGTGAAGATTTGTAACATGCAGAACATCTATTTGGGGTAAGACCACATTCAGGATCCGTCCGCCGAAAAAGTGCACTTAAAATACCGTTTTCTGTGATATGCATAATTTATTTTCGAACACTTTGACATGTGACATGTTTGTCTCGTGTGTACTGAATGTACTGCTGCATTAGCCAAGATAAAACATCAAATGGGGATGAGTTTTCACACCTATAACTTACGTAATATGTTCTTGTAACTTACGTGACGGAGATAAAACGGTAACATGCATTCCCATTTGTGGTTAATATAGTTATGTGTGTAGCTTGATATCAGTCTAGCCTTCGTGAAGATTTGTAACATGCAGAACAACTATTTGCGGTAAGACCACATTCAGGATCCGTCCGCCGAAAAAGTGCACTTAAAATACCGTTTTCTGTGATATGCATACATTTTGTTCGAACACTTTGACATGGGACATGTTTGTCTCGTGAGTACTGAATGTACTGCTGCATTAGACAAAATAAAACATCAAATGGGGATGAGTTTTCACACCTATGACTTACGTAATATGTTCATGTAACTTACGTGACGGAGATAAAACGGTAACATGCATTCCCATTTGTGGTTAATCTAGTTATGTGTGTAGCTTGATATCAGTCTAGCCTTCCTGAAGATTTGTAACATGCAGAACAACTATTTGGGGTAAGACCACATTCAGGATCCGTCCGCCGAAAAAGTGCACTTAAAATACCGTTTTCTGTGATATGCATACATTTTGTTCGAACACTTTGAAATGGGACATGTTTGTCTCGTGAGTACTGAATGTACTGCTGCATTAGACAAGATAAAACATCAAATGGGGATGAGTTTTCACACCTATAACTTACGTAATATGTTCTTGTAACTTACGTGACGGAGATAAAACGGTAACATGCATTCCCATTTGTGGTTAATATAGTTATGTGTGTAGCTTGATATCAGTCTAGCCTTCGTGAAGATTTGTAACATGCAGAACAACTATTTGCGGTAAGACCACATTCAGGATCCGTCCGCCGTAAAAGTGCACTTAAAATACCGTTTTCTGTGATATGCATACATTTTGTTCGAACACTTTGACATGGGACATGTTTGTCTCGTGAGTACTGAATGTACTGC
>CM034540.1:54075573-54242486 GCA_020002185.1 Paraescarpia echinospica
GCAGATAGAGAACGTTGAAAGCGACGTCTGTCTGGGACAGTGATACAGTATCAGAGACAAAAACCAAGACAAGGAGATTCAAAGCAGAATCACCGCAGGCTGGACAGCATTCGTCAAACACCGCGATTTTTTTAAGGGTAACGTTGGAACCTTCTTGAAGAGACAAGTCTACAACTTATGCATACTTCCAGGGATGACGTACGGCGCGGAAACATCGGAAACATGGGCACTCACCGTCCAAGCAAAGAACAAGGTAGCAGCTGCTCAAACAAAGATGGAAAGAAGTATGTCAAACATCACATATCTGGATAGAAAAACAAACATCTCGGTAAGAGAGAAGAGAAAGGTCATAGACGTGATAAACCAAATCAGTAGACAGAAGTGGACATGGGCAGGGCACATCAGCAGACTACGAGATAACTGATGGACATCGATTGTCACAACCCGGAGACCTTACGAAGGGAAACGATCTAGAGAAAGACCGGCGAGACGGTGGAGAGACGAACAAGACGAGTACTGGAAGGGCACCATCTGTCAGAGGATAGCGCAAGGCAGACATATTTGGAAACAACATGCTGACGCCTTCGCCCAACCAGGGGACACTACGGCTGCACAATGATGATGATGATGATGATGCCGATGACAAGTAGATATATATATATATATATATATATATATATATGTATATATATATATACTCGGTTATTTCGTAGTCTGCTACGAGATGGCAATGGCGATGGCGTACAACTGCTACACATGCTAGAGTAGTAACGGAAACTTGTTCAACAACAATAACTGTTCACAAATAGGTTATATATACATAATTATGAGTGTATAACAGGTCCGATCATAATGTGCAGTAGGCCTAAGCATTGCAACAAACAGACAAGGTAAGGAAGTAGTAGATGCTCGTTTCAATATATATATATATATTATATATATATATATATAAATATAGTAGGCCTAAGCATTGCATCTGTTTGTTGCAATACTTAGGCCTACTGCACATTATGATCGGACATGTTATACCTTTCCGGCAAGATTTAAACTTGAAATGTATCAGTTTTGTATGTAATACTGCGTCGTTCAGCCAATTTCAAATCCAAGAACTTCTAATATACGTTCAATATAATTAGAACCTCTGTTTTGTTCTAAGTGGGTCTTGTGCAATCATTTGTTTTGTGGTTACAAATCAAACACAGAAAACGCGTTACAGTATGGTTTATAATACATTATTGATTTCAATAGTGTTATATTCAAACTAATAATACATAATTATTGTAGATGATGCGCCTAGGGCACAGCCGCTGACAACGACGTCTGATATTCAGCAATTAGCACTGGCAACATCTGAACCCTCCCAAGCAGCGCCACGCGACGGCACCTACCAAGGCTTATACCACACCATTCCGGAAGTTCACCAAAATATCGGTGAATACGAAATGGTTCGACCTGCCGAGAGAATCCAAGGTGACCGCAGTGAGATGTCGTATGCAAACACAAGACAATACGAGAACACACGACGCTGAACAATTCCAACGTGACTTGCGCACGTATTTAGATGTGTTTTCGTAATTCAGTGTCGATGTTCCAATGCAATAATAATGTTATTGTATGATATATCAAGCTACGACTATGTTCAACATACACATGGACGCTACGTGCTGATTTACATGTTGCTTATTAACACAATAATGCAGTAGTCAAACACGTAGGTTGGTATTCTCACCTGACAATGTAAATGACGAATTTATTTACATTTACTTACTGTCTATGTTGATAGAGAATACGCTTACGTTTTATTTTAATGCTATTCAAGACAATGTAAAGAGTAACCAATCACTTTACTTTCTTAATATATTGTTTATTGTATGTGGTTAGAAAGTAGTTGACACACAGACAAAGGGTGCCTCATGCATAAAAAGTCATTGTTGTAGATCTGATTACGTGATTCTGTTGCAGCACTCCAATAGGTAGGTTAATGTAAGAAGGGTTTCTAGTAGCGCATCTGCACGATTAATTTACTATTTCGCAATAAAACCCTCCAAGGAAACATTATGTACGCTTGATGGGATGAAAACATGTTTGAAGATTATTTGGTGTAATTATCATGACGATCCTGCAACCTATTGTTATGACATTTTGTTGTGGTGATATGTTTACATGCTGTTCAGACAAGGCTGCACTTATTATTGAAAGTTCCACGAACGTCCCAACGGTTTACGTAGCTCGGAACAATCGCAGAAACGACTCGCAACTTTGCGAAGCTTCGACTAAAGTCCACCCAACGTCCGGTAGGAACATCTATCTGGCAAGAACCCTTAACAAACCGGTTACAGTTGTATTTCGAAAACATAAAGGTGTAATTTTCCAGGTAAATCCCTGAATGTTTGGAACTCAAGATAGAAACCGACTAGGATAAATACGTTAACAAGCGTACATATATACATGCATAATTATTATTTAAATACATATATAAATACACGCACGCACACGCACACACACACAAACACGCACACACACACACACCCGACAATAATTAGAATAAAACCATGCGGAAGGTTTTAGGCGGTGAAAGAGGACGAAGTACGTATGCAAAATTGTTGTAATTATTTAGCAATTGAAGGCCGTGTTCCAATCTGTCGTGAAGTGCCACAAACAAATTGAGATATACGCTATACTCATAAAATGAAGTTGATATATACACATAGGATAATGGAAAGAAGGAGGATGAATGACTTGCGTGAATATATCGGGAAACAGTTACGCTTACGGAAAGATCAATAAGAAACAAAATAATGAGCAGAGACGGATAAACATCAAGTCCGCATGAAAAGGGGAAGACAACGGTGGAGATGGAAATACTGCATGAAGTGTGAATTGTGAAAGACGGAGGAAGGTGA
Source organism: Paraescarpia echinospica (assembly GCA_020002185.1). Classification (NCBI taxonomy): domain Eukaryota; kingdom Metazoa; phylum Annelida; class Polychaeta; order Sabellida; family Siboglinidae; genus Paraescarpia; species Paraescarpia echinospica. Next base: position 54,078,477 of record CM034540.1, read on the forward strand.
AATGTGGAGAGAGAGGCTGCTGAGAGGGAGCAGTGGACGGCAACAATAGTGCGGTGCAGCAATAGAGCGGCAAGACCTCACTCCTGTACAAAATAATCATGAGGAAGAACACACAAAAAATGTACTCGCACACGCACGCACACACACACGCACACTCACGCGCACACACGCACGCACACATAAACAAACGTACACACACAGTGCATATAGGCATGGGTTAATGTCAATGGTTTATGCAGGAACGAGAATAGGATCTTCCAGACGAACGACGGATCACTTATCTATTTATTTATATATAATGATATATATATATGTACAGTGTACACACACACACACACACACACACACACACACACACACACAAACATATATATATATATGTATATATATATGTATATATATATATATATATAGATAGATAGCTAGATAGATACATATATAGATAGATATATAGATAGTAAGATAGCTAGATATATATATATATATATATATACATACATATATATATATATATATATATATATATATAGATAGATAGATAGATAGATAGATAGATAGATAGATAGATAGATAGATAGATAGATCAGGCCCGTAGCCAGCTTTTGACAATGGGGGTTCACATTTTACCAATTCAGACTCCAGGGGGCGCCACATGTTCACGTGGGGGTTCATAATGCAGAAGTTTACATTTCTAACTGGAAGAACAATGAAGTGGGTGTGAGATTGGTGGACCATGTGGTTTCGTCTTTTCATTTAATCTTATATACAAACACCACATTAGCATCCGTAGCAAGCCCATAACGAGGTCGGTTTTTGGGGTGCGTTTTCAGACAAAGTGGGACTCATGGGTGAATACGTTCATATTAATATAATAAACGAGGCACCGAGGAATGTGGGTGTGTCCAAGTTATTTTTCAGAATAAACAGTTAAAGTGTGACATTTACAATCTGGTTTTCACTTAATTAATATATTATACTTATCTGATCTTATGTGCAAAAGTTCCTTAATTTATCATAATTAAGTTAGTATATTAACAAACATTTATTAAAAAAAACATGCCCTTTAAATGGAAGATCAGAAAAATTACTGTCCTTGAATTTGAATTAAATTCTAGGTGTCAAACAGTCAAGTACCATATCCTCTACACGACACTGACTCCAGAAAAGACCTACTGTATTTTACAACTATACTGAACATAAAATGGACATAATGATTGATAATAATGGCCCTACACACATTCTTGCCTCCTCATCAGCGACAAGGCTCCCCTTTCTGAGATCTACAAACCTGCAACTAGCAACCACAGTAAGTCGGCAACCATACAGTCACACAGTTACACGATTTCTCATCAGCACGCGCATTTTAAAATAGGTGAAACGACACGTTATTGTGTATTAGTTAAATATAATTATTCGCGTTCCAACGCATTAGTTGAAAATTATGATTTATGTTAAGCCAGATGAGTTTGTCTACCGGGTTTGCAGCTTGTAACTCCGCCTTGGCCGGTCCCAAGCCCGGATGAGGAAGGAGGAGGGTTGTGCGTGAGGTTAGCACCCTCATCACGTAAACAAGCACGCTACAGAAACCAATGCCAAAGAACAAAACGTCAATGGTGCGAGGAATAAAGCTGGGGTCATGAAGGATGTCAGCCAAACCCGATCGGAAGCTGACACCCCGTGAGAGGAGCTCCTCAAACCGAAAACTACGATACGAGTGGGCTCCTGGAATGTGAGAACATTGTATCAAACAGGAAAGCTTCAGCAAGTACAGCGGGAGATGGAAAATTACAACGTTGAACTTTTATGTGTGAGCGAAGCACGATGGACAGACTCGGGAAAGAGGACCTTGTCCTCAGGACACACCCTACGTTATTCAGGGCGAACAGATAATCAACACAGAGGAGGGGTAGCCATAATTGTAACGAGAAAGATGGAAAAACTCTGCTGGAGTGAAAGCCAATCAACGACAGGCTGCTCAGGGCAAGATTTAACTCCAAGTTTGCAAAGCTGACAGTGATAGCTTGCTATACACCAACAGAGGACGCTGAGGATGAAATCAAGGAGGAATTATATGAACAGTTGGAGGAAGAAATCTACACCCGGCTTGATGTACTCATGGTGATGGAAGACCTCAACGCAAGAATTGGAAACGAAAACACGGGAAGAGAAAGGGCCATGGGCAACCAGGGCTTTGGACGCATGAATAACAACGGAGAGAGACTCTCGGGTTTATGTGTAGAAAATAACTTAGTCATAGGTGGAACTCTATTCAAGCACAGAACCATTCACAAGACCATTTGGAGGTCTCCAGATAACAACACTGTCAGCCAGATCGACCATGTGGTAATTAATCAGAAGTGGAGACGATCACTCCAGGATGTCAGAGCCAGACGTGGAGCTGACGTGGGGAGCGATCATGTGCTAGTAGTGGCAACGCTGTCCTTGAAGCCAAGGAAGGCAAGGAGAGGAGAAAAGTGACAGCGGCGATTTGATACAGGAAAGTTAAAGAACATGAATACAGGGAAAGCTTTCCAGCTGGACTTGCAAAACCGATTTCGCATACTCCAAGAGGAACAAGACTTGAGCATCGACAGTTTCAATCAGGCATTGACAGAAGCAAGGAAGGAAAGTTTTAAGGTACAGAAGAAAAAGGAAAGACGAATGGATCAAACCAGACATATGGACAACAATCGATGAAAGAAAAACAACAACAACAAAGCTAAATGATGCCAAATCTCAACGACTGAAGGCACAGCTACAGACTAGATACTCAGAACTGGACAAAGAAGTGAAAAGGAAGACGAAAGCAGACAAGACAGCCTTCATCGAAAATATGGCGGACGAAGCAGAAACAGCGGCACAGACACAGAACATGGCTGCACTGTACAAGATAACCGAGACATTGACCGGCGGTTTTAAAAATAACGACGTTCCAGTTAAATATGTAACTGGAAATGCTGTCATCGATGTAGCAGAACAGATTCAAAGATGGAAAACACACTTCGAGATCATCCTCAACAAAGAAGCACCAAGCAATCAAGCAGGCATTCCAAAAAGCGAACAGGACCTGCAGATCAATACAGACCCACCATGTGCTGAAGAAATGAGGAAAGCTATATCAAAACCATGAAGTCAGGGAAAGCCATGAAGTCAGGAGGCAGACGATGTGAGTGCAGAGGTGTTGAAGGCTGGAGGAGAGGTCACCGCTGGAGCCTTGACAGAGACCTTCGAAGGTATATGGGAGGCAGAAGAAATACCAGGTGACTGGAAGACGGGGCTGATTATTAAATTACCTAAGAAAGGACACCTTAGCCATTGCAACAACTGGAGAGGGATCACTCTTTTGTCCATCAGTAGTAAAGTTTTTCAGTAGGGTAATCATTGACATAATTTCAGCAGCCCTTGACCCACAGTTGCGCAAAGAACAGGCAGGGTTTGGGTTAGTAAGATCTTGTTGGATCACATTTTTACACTAAAGCAGATCCTGGAACAGTGCCATGAATGGAACACTCCAGTCTATGCAAACTTCGTCGATTTTGAAAAGGCTTTCGACAGTATTCACAGAGACTCTCTCTGGCATAAACTCCGGCATTATGGAATCCCTCCAAAGATTGCGAGCATAATCAAACTGCTTTATAGCAACTTTAGATCCAAGGTCATATGCGGCCAACAGCTGACAGAAGATTTTGAAATCAAAACCGGAGTGAAACAAGGATGTATATTATCCCCTTTCCTCTTCTGCCTTGGGATCGACTGGGTCATGAAAGAAACAACACTAGCTGAGAAAAGTGGCATCAAGTGGACCTTCACAGATACACTAGGTGAGCTAGACTTTGCAGATGACATATCTCTCTTATCACACCGCTACAGAGACATCCAAACAAAAAGTGAGGAACTTGCTAGAAATGCTGGAAAAATAGGCTAAATATGATCACCAACAAAACAAAGGCGCTGCGAAACAACAGCCAAACAGCAGACCCAATTACAATTGGAGGAAGAAATATTGAAGAAGTGACCGAGTTCACCTACCTTGGGGCCAAGGTGACAACATATGGAAACTCGCAGTCTGAGGTCAAGACAAGGATCTACAAGGCGAGAGGGGCATTTGCAGCACTTAAGAACATCTGAAAGACCAATAAGATCAGCAACAGAACCAAAATCCGCCTGTTCAAGAGCAACGTCCTGATTGTGCTGTTGTATGCGGCGGAATCATGGAAGGTCACCAAAGGCATATGCCAGATGCTGGAAGTGTTTCAAAACAAGTGTCTCAGGAGGATTCTACGAATCTACTGGCCAAATAAAATCTCTAACACGGAACTCCACGAAAGGACATACATGCAGCCCATTTCTCTTGAAGCTAAACGCCGCAGATGGAGATGGATCGGACACGTCTGCAGGATGCCGCTGACATCCATCCCAAGAGTGGCCATGCGTTGGACCCCTGATGGCAAGAGAGCGAGGGGGAGACCTAAGGAGACATGGAGGAGATCAGTGGAACGGGAGATGAAGACACGCGGGTGGAGCTGGGGCCAAGTAACGAAGCTGGCAGCAGACAGACAACATTGGCGTTCTTTGGTGTCGGCCTTATGTGTGAAGAGGATTAAGTAAGTAATTCAGTTTGCAGCTAGAAAGAAATACACTCGCTACACATCTTAAGTTGTTGATTGTTGAGAATAGCCTCTTTGACAGTTGGTAGTTACCTTAATCAGTATACTAAAAATAAAAAACCGCACCTCTCGTTTACTTTTTAACAAAGTTCAGATGCGAAATCATGAATTGTTTTATATGGCTTAATTTATGTGCTCACAATTGTTAAATCATCGTCACCCTGTTCATTCACCAGAATTTGGAGTGACTTCAATTAGAACTCATGATTTTACGTTTGGTGTAAAACTGGCTTCTTGTGTATTTGTTATCCCATGCGTTTACATAACAGGAGACCCTGGGATAGTGTGAAGTCCTTCTGCATGGCTAATTGGATGCAATGGTCCTTTGACTCACATTCCTCTAATGGCTGCCCTTTTCACACATGGCATTGGAGATGATCACTTAATAGATAAGAGTTATCCCTTTAACAACTGTACAAATCAGGGATTCCTTGTATTATATAGTTGTAATGCTTGAACATTATCCAGCAGCATTTCGGAGGGGTTAACGCTTTTGAGAAACCTGGAATACAATTAGTGGTTCACATTTTAAAGATGCAATTGTGAGGGGGATCACATTTTGGAGAAAGGGGGTTACAAAAAAGGAGGTTCACATGAACTCCGTGAATCCCCCCCCGGCTACGGGCCTGTAGATATATATATATATATATATATAGGTAGACAGATAGATAGATATATAGATAGATAGATAGATAGATATATATATAGATAGATAGATAGATAGATAGATAGATAGATAGATAGATAGATAGATAGATCCGTCGTTCGTATGACTCTGTTCAAGGGTGTTGACAACTAATAACTACTAAAATGTTGACAATAGAATTAAACGTATAAAAAGACTAGAACTGCATTAAATAACAAATGAACTAAAAGTACAAAGACATACATAAACATAATAATAAATAAATAAATAAATAGACAATAAAATAATAATGAATAAATTATTTAAAAGAATAGGTTAGTTAAGCTAATTAAACGTATAATATATATGTACTAAACAAACCTAAGCTAAAAACATCAAGACCTACATAACAGGTAATCATTTTATAATAAATAAATAAGTAGACAATACAATATTAATGAGTAGATAATTAAAATAATCAACTAGTATAATAGTAAAAAATAATAGTAATAATAAATACTACGATGTGGAGAGTGAATGGTATAGAGAACTAGACATTAAAAGCAAGTTTAATATAATGAATCTTAAGACGCGCTTTAAATAAATGTGTCCATGCACTCGGTCAGACGCAGATCCTCAGGTAGTGCGTTCCACAGAGTCGGCCCCGCGCGAGAGAATGAACGGTGGCCATATCGTTCGAGGTTGTACACGCGGTGCGGAACAGCTAGCAACGCGCGGTCGGCAGATCGTAGAGCGCGGCGCGGCGCGGCGCGGCGCGCACATACGGCGAGATGAGCGGCGCGAGCTGCGTCGGCGTCCGATCGTGGAGGGCGCGAAACACAATGACGAGTAGCTTGTACTCAATGCGGTACTTCACTGACAACCAGTGGAGCAGTTGCAATGTGGCCATCATGCTTCGCCGGTTGATCGCCCCGCCCGATTCACAGTACGACTCTGGCCGACGAGCGCTGCACCATCTCAAGACGGTGCAAGAGGCGGTCAGAGATGCCATACAGGACAGCGTTCCCCTGGTCGAGCCGTGATGTCACAAGGGAGTGGACGAGTCTTACATGCTGTAATTGTCAGGCTTGTTCGTATCTTGGCAATGCGAAATAGATTGGAGTAAGCAGCACGTCAGGCATTCGATACTTGAGCCGACATTTCAAGTCTGCTGTCAAGTGTAACGCCGATATCACGAACAGTCGGCGTCAGTGATATGGCGGACCCACATACATCGATCGTAGACATTGTAGAAGGCGAGCGGGCGGCGGTAGAACGAAAAACGATGGCTTCTGTTTGGGTCACGTTTAGTAGGAGATGGCTGCAATTCAGCCAACGTCTTACGTCACGCACACATTCGTCGATTTTTCGTAGTGCATCGACATGATTCGATGGCGGACACTCAGCATACAGCTGAGTGTCATGCGCGTATATGTGGTAGAGGATCTGATTGCGTTCGAAGATGACCGCGATAGGTAGAATGCACGTGTTGAATAGTAGTGGACCTAGGACCGAGCCCTGCGGAACACCGTGATGAATTACTCTCGGGATTGAAGTAGCTTCGCGTATCTTAATTGCGTTAGTGCGGCCTACGAGGTATGATGTGAACCAAGTGAACAGTCTGGCTTAGTCCGCTATCACGAAGACGACGCAGGAGAATGTTATGGTCTAGCGTGTCGAATGCTACACTAAGATCTAACAGTACAAGCAGTACACCACGCCGTTAGATATATCGCCGAAAATCTCCAGCAGCAGTTACAGCACACACACACACACCCGTCTTCCGATATCAAGATCAGATATTCCGCGACGAGATGCCGCGAAACGGGAAGCGTGCTGAACCGCTGATGAATCTCCTTAATTAAACACAAATTTGGCTGGTATACGTTATTAACATGTTGAAAGTTTTAAAAAAATCGTCGGGAAACCGTCCCCTGCGCTTTTGTGAAGCGCCCTCTGCAGGATGAGTGCTGTTTGCAATTTATGTTAAATACTATTACAAATATATTATATATAACAAATATGAAAAATAAATAAACAAACAAAAAGTTTACAATTCCAAACACGTTTCCGATGTTTTAAACACTTGAAAACGATGTTGGTTCGTCGACACAGTTCATCCATCTACCGAATGAGGCGCAACTTCTCATTTCTTGCTGTAAGCTCCACCCATTTTTAAACAGCGGTGAAACTGACACACTCAAAGTTGACGTGACATCATAAACACGTATGTCAACTAACCAACGCAAATACTTTTGACCTTTAGCCACCGTTGGTTGGCATACGTGTACGTGCGGCCCACGCCGAGAACGCCGCCATCAAAGCACGTCAGTTTCGCTGCTGTTTAAAAGTGGGTAGAGCTTATCACATAAAAATCATAAACTTGTGAAGTGCGCATGTCTGAATCCTATGCAAATGAGACGCAGCGCCGCAATCGGAAGATTTGTGTACCGAGTTTCCGCCGCCAACATCCTTCGGAACCGTACAGAACACTGAAAACGACACGATTGTAGGTCCGTCATTATAGGTGTTCTGTGGATTATTACAGAGAATCTAAATAGATGCTAGAATAACAGAAAGTGCAAGCTTTCATACCGTACCAAGATCTTTGGGATCGAACGAGTCGTGAGGCTTCTAGCGACCTTTGAGTTTAATGTCACTTGGATATGTTTGGAGTTGTACATTTTTCGCTCGCTTATCTATTTTTTCCAATATGCATAATAAACACGAAGGTTCGTGTGACTCAATCATTACTTTATTGCTATCACTATCAACTACAAGCAAGATTTGCAACTATCTTATTTGTGATATCACCATCACATATTATGTCTAGACGTAGACGGTCTAATCACTCATGCACAACGTATTGCTCTGCAAGATTGATACTGTCATTCTACCCGATCAGGCGAAAGTCGCCACGGTGTTCCGTCCTTTCGGGCAATTTTTCTTCACGCGATAGAAGGCGAGATCTCCGGGACTGGAGACTCGGTAAAGACCATCATCGTTGAGATTTTGATTTTCTTTCCAGCTGAAGACCGATGAACCATCATTTGCCAGAACGCGAACGTGTTGTTGTTATTGCGAGATACCTACTACTTGTATTATACTGCGTTGCGTTGTCGGCGTTGTCTTATGGACCCACTACAAAACATAGCAAACATTTTTTATATAAATCCGAGTCTAGGCCAATGGATGTCCACAAATTGTGCTCACAATTCTCCAATAAATTAACTGAAATTTGCCCTCCCCCCATTGTGTACACTAATAAATATTGTTGGCAACTTGGCATCATTCCGAACACTGAAAACTCACTCAGCACCACAACACTAGCTCTTAGATCGGGCCCACCCCCAAAATGCGGTGAATGTTAACGTGAGCCTACTTCGCCCACCGACTTAACAACATTATGATGCTCGCTTGGCCTAGTTTTCACCACAACTTTGGTCTGTATAAAACCCGTTCACAGCAACATTGAATGTAAGGTTGTGGTTCCCTATGGTCATCCAGAACGCCATCGGGTAACATAAGCCTGGCTAGTATTTGCCTTTATACACAAATTGAAAAGTATTCAAAATGTGTGCATAGGCCTATATACTTGTAGATGACATTGTTACGTTTACGATGGCAAAGAAAAACGTCAAATTCACCTGTAGTTACTTCAGGATAGCTTTGTGAAATATTGAGTCCTCCAACCTCCTCATCCCACAGGGCCCCACGGGTAACATTCAACAAAGTTTAACTCATTAAACAATCCCAATGGGTCCGCTAGCTCACCTACAAAGTGTTAGCTCCATACATGGAAAACTGGCGGAAATATGCTCGAACAGACTAAAAATATGGGCCAAGAGGCACTGAAGTCCTTTGGACTAATACGTCGATATGTGACCCCGGCTGACCAAATGAGTGATAAGTCAGAAAAATTGTAACATTGTTTTCTTACATTCTTGTAAAGGTGGGTAGGGTGCTGTACATGGTTTCAAAAATTATGATTGCTATAAAAATTAGCGAAGTTATGGAGCATTGAACATGGTAAGGGTAAAAAAGTGAAAATGAAGAAAACGGCTGTTGAAGTTTTACATTACATATGCAAATGGATTGCATGGAAATATTACATGCATGACATTCAAATGTGGCACACAGTATGTATGTTATGTTGCAATGATACACTGAAGTACAAATGTGCTGCTACAAAAACTTATCAAGGTATGCCAGATTATGTCTTTATGTGTAAAACTAAGAGGACAGATTATTTGAGAGCAAAAGGTAGACTAAAGAAAATAAAAAATGACGAAGCTAAAGCAGAGTTAAGAGAATTGGCTAGTAGGTATAAATGCTTTATAAAACAAATATCAAAATGCTACCATAAACAGTTACATGAAAACTTGTGCAACCTAAATCATAGCAAGTCTGCAGAATACTGGGATATAATAATAAATAAAGCAAGTAACAGCAGTGAAAAAGTGGAAATATTTCACTGGATAAGTTTATGAACCTCTTTGAAAAACTCGGTGAAAAACCTGAAAGTGAAACTGCAGCTAGCGAGATACCTTTTTGATCAAAGAAAGATTTCCCAGTCAAACGAACACATAAACAGACCATGCATGTAAGATGATGTACTAATGCAAATAAAAAACAAAAAGGCATGTGGTATTGTTAATGTTATAAATGAATACTTAAAAACAGCCCCACAGAACTAATTATAGTTAGTGTTAAGATGTTTAACCTAGTTCTATTATCTGACATTGTGCCAACAGATTGGTGTATTGGGATCATTAAGTCTATATATACAAAGATAGCAGCAGACACCGGGACAGTGTGACTGCTGCCTGGCTAAATGGATGCAATGGTGCATTGAAGTTAGTTCTTCTGCCAACTATCCTTTTCATACAAGCCTATAGGTTTAGCAGCTGCCAGCACATTACTGAGCCTAAATTACCATGCCGGTGTGAAATACGTCCTAATGTATTTGAACTTGAGCCACTAATTAACTGTCCACCAAGCAGTAGCAGAGCAGTTTTATAATAATAATCCACAAGTTAAGTGGCAGTGATCTTCCTTTTATCATTCATGTGATGTTTATTGTGAGCAGGGCGGACAAATGGTTATAAAACACAGGTACAGAAAGAAATTGACGTTTTCTATAAAAAGAACACGTTTGCCTATCAATGACATGTATTTCCTATTGTGTCTGGCAGAAATCAAACAACCCTGTAGGAAATTATTAATCAAATATTTTTGGTGAATCATAGTTACAGATCATTAAGGGTTATGATGGAAGTAAAATGTTGACATGTTCACTGTTTACTGCACCATGTCTTGCATTTAGAGGAATAATTATAATAAAAAATAAAATGTTGTGGCACATATTTTAAAATACATGCATCGATGAGAAACCGGGAATTACTTTTCTGAGGCCTAAGAATAACTAATTTCACAAACTTCTTGCTTATATAAAAGAACTGCATACAAATAGATATCCATGCCAGACACAGACTCCAGATGTTTTGGGAAGGGGAATAAGAGTTCTGTTTCTGGCACAATACACAAAATCTACTGTTAGGGGATAGTCTCAAGGGCTCTTCTCAAAATCACTTGCATTTTCAGGGGCTGTATCAGCCTTCTTCTCATGTGATGTAGAGTTACTGCAAGGAGAAAACTTGTCTCCTTTGTTATTTGCTATTTACCTGAATGATTTTGAACACTGTTAGTCATAATTATAAGGGATTTGACATGGCAGCTGGTGAAATTTACAACCTTAGTGATGATGATGTAGACATTTTCTTGCAAATGTATGTTCTACTATATGCTGATGATACTAGAATGATTCAATCAAATACAGATTTCTTGTGTATAGTGGAACTATGTCAACTCTTATAATGGTTGACATTTGGTTGTTTCAGGACAACCCCTTAAAATATATGCACTACTGTCCAGGGGTCTAGTGGGTGCTGTCTGTTGACACAAGCTTCTGCCAGTGACCAATTACAGATTAGTCAGTTTCCATCAGGCAGTCACGCTCCCCCCCCCCCCAGTGTGTGACAGATGTTGTAGGAAAAGGGATTAGTTGAACAAAAGGACTGAAAGTCAGCTAGAGCTGCTTCTGCAGTAGACTATTTTTGTCAGCAAATTTAGCATTTTAGGGGACCTTTAGTGGCCTTAGAATGATTCAATCAAATACATATTTCTTGTGTACAGTGGCACTACCACATGAAATATCTATGCAAAATTAGAGAAAAAGTTACTGAAGAGTTTTTGAAAAAATAGGCAAAATGTGAAAATTTACCAGTTTTAGGTTAGGGTCCTTTTTAGGGGATCATTACATGCCCTTAGAATGATTCAATGTCCAATGGCAAAATTACCAGTTTGGGGCCCTTAGAACAATTCAATCAAACACAGATTTCTCGTGCATAGTGGCACTACCCTAAGATACGTCTGCAAAATTAGAGAAAAAGTCGCTGAACGGTTTCCGAGATACAGCAGCTAATGATGGGTGGCGGACGCAGAGGGATGGCAATAGTCCATTGGACCTTTGGCCCAAAGGACTAAAAATGGTAAATATACAAACACTGTAAAAATACATGACAAAAAGTTTCAGATACACTGTAGTACATTTATAAGGATAACGTTGAAATGTGCTTCACAATAAGAATGTGTTGATAACAACGATTAGGGGATGACATCGTTAAGCTGCAAGGAGACTACATGTTCTATTAACAACTGACCCCAGAGCTATAATACATGGTTGACTCAAGGTGTCTATCTACACTGTCCTGATTTAGTGGCAACCATCATGTCGGTAAGACAAATATATTGTTAGTTTTTTCCATTCTATATAATTCTTTCTGGGAACACAGCATGACTGATAAATATAACAAGACATATTCTCCATTATATCACATTTGGAGTCAAATGCTGATTTAGTTTTCAGCTGATGCTATTGTACCAGTCAGTCTGAGTTTTCACACGAATTAACAGTATCTTAATGTGTAAAAAATTCACAGAATAGTCTTGTTCACACTTTCTGGGTACATACATAAATCACTAATGTTTCACTGATTTTATTTCAGACACACTCTGACCGTTTGACTCCACATGGAGTTTAGAACAGTACAACAAAATTCCATTGAAACATGTTTGCTGATTAAGGCAGTTATTCATTATGTACAAGGACGGTAAATATCAAGTGCAACAATTAAGTGTACAGCTGTCCGTGACATAGGTCTCTATAGAGGGTACACACCCGTTATAAATGTCTTCAAAATACATTCAAGGTGTATTACCGCTTGTAAAAACAGGTGTTTGACCTTATCACAAATTATGACCCTAAACCATTCTGTGCTGAGTTTATAACAAAAACTGGTCAGTTAATAACAACTTTGCACAGTATATAATTCACCATATTAATACTGGCACCCAAAGCGTATTTTGTAATTGTTAATCAATTTGTTTGTTTTTATTATCTAATCTATACTACCCAGTAGTTCGCAGTGAAATATACACATGAAACGATTTTGAAATATGCATTTCAACATATCCTTGTTGTATCACAAGAAAAGGCCTTTCACAACTTGCTTCTGGTGCTCAAAAAAGAAAATACTTTCATCCACCAGTTCGTAAATAATGCAACAAATGTTTACATATTTTCTATATGCAAACCACGTTCAATGGTCGAACGACAAAACAGTTTGTTGTGTCAATGTAAATCAAGCAACTATTTCTGATGCATTGCTCTGGTGCAATGATACAGAACTTCAGTCCACTCATACACATAGAGAAAGTAATCCATTCTTTCAAAACCATCTTCAACATGAAAAATCACAGATTTCTGTCAAGGATGCAGTAAAAAACAGCTTGAGTGTCGTCAAATGTACACAGGAAGAAGATCATTTTCCATACAAAATCATGGTATTGATTCTGTCAGTGTTAACAATGGGTACATGGCGACCACCACCGCAAACTTGTGTTGGCTCCTGTGTAGCAATTTCACTTCTGATGTGACCATTTGGGTACCATCGGAAACAAACGTACGGGTCATTCTCAAATTGTGACACACATTTATGGTTTTTCTGTCCCAGCAGTTCATATCACGTTATAGCCACATTGTTCTTTTATTTGCAAATATCAAATTGTACGACATTCTCTTTGGTGTTGTCATTATAACACAATTACCTCCACAATAACAACAATATTGCCACTATTTGAGAATGATCCACACAACCATCACTTTCCCCATCTTTCCCCAACCCAGTTCTCTTGGCTTCTACATCAAAATGGACTCAGAGAACACCTGGTGTCAACGGCATGTTATTGCATGCGATCCTTCTTGCGATTCGGCTGGATCAAGGCGTACTCAACCCCTGACCCCGGCTCAGACATCTGTAGGAGCTTGCGACCCTGCGGGTTGTCATCAATGGCAAGATCGGCCTGGTTGTCTCCCATCATCACTAGGTCTGCATACATGATATCCTCTGGCTTATGGACTGGTAGCTGAAAGATATAGCAACACCAATTAGCACTGACAATGTATGTTTAAATTAAAAAGTATACACTAGTAACATGCAGCACCATCATCATTAGATATAATTTACCTAACAAGACACTTTGGTTTCAACTCCTATTTTTTGGCCCTGCCTCACGATCTTTGCCAGGCTTCGAAGGTCGTGAGATGTGAACAAAATATTCGGAGATGAAACCCAAGTTTCTTATGAGGTCAATTATGTCTGATGAAACCATGCAAGAAATTGGAAAGAAAAGAAAGATGAAACATCATCTTTAATCAGTGGCATAATTGTTAACACTCAGAGGAACTGCCACTACAAACGGTTTGGTACAGTTAAAAGGGTTAAAAGTCCTTATGTAGCGCAGTATCCAGTCCTTAGGACTGCCCAAAGTGCTACATACTTTACTCCCTGGCAGACCTGCTCATTCGAACATCACCTTGACTTCTCTAGGAAGAATTCACCTATGCGGCAATTAATGCATGTAGACTATTTGTTCACAAATATCCACCACTGTTTATAGCCAGGTACTCATTTATACAGCTGAGTGAACTGGAGCAACATGGAGTTAAAGAACTTGCCAAAAATAAAAATAGGCAGCAAGAGGCTTCAAACCTGGAATCTCTCGACTGAGAGTACAAAGCTCTCAGCACTAGGCTCCTCAAAATCACATTTGCCAGTCTCAAATGTAAACAATTTGCAATTGTGATTTTTCTTAAATACTGTTAAACTGAAACATATTTTTAACACGTTTGTGCAGATTTACTTAGTTATTTTAGTGTGATGCTATGTAAAAGGCATTTCACTTTAAATAAAACAAGCAATTATAACAACAATGTGGAGCGCAGTGGTGCAGTGGCTAGAGCATCGGACTCTCGATCGAGAGAACCTGGGTTCGAATCCTGTGCTGCCGTGTTGAACCTTGGGCAAGTTTGTTCACTCTATGTTGCTCCAGTTCACTCAGCTGTATAAATGAGTACCTGGCTATAGACTGTGGTGGAAATTTTTGTACAAATAGTCTCCGCACATTAATTGCAGCATGGCTGGATGCTTCCCAGAGAAGTCGAGATGGTGTTCTATTGAACAGTTCTGCCAGGGCGTAAAGTGTAACGTGCTTTGAGCAGTCTTAAAGACTGGATACTGTGCTATATAAGAACTTACCTTGTTCAACAACAAAGAAACCATTGGCAAATGACATGACATGTACAGTTGGTGTTGTCTTGTTGTTCTATGCAGGTATGTACTCACGGGAACAATTTCATTCAAGTCATCGTGTCTACTGTAAGGTGGAGTTAGGACATCTGGGATCCTCCTCACCTGATTATCGGGGAAACTAAAACAAACACAGGCTCCCTAAACATATCGGTACAGACACCCTAAAACACATGAGCACAACCATGCTGAAACATACACAGACACCATAAAATATATCACAAAAACCTTAAAACATACACAAATACCCATTAGAAGACACGCACGCATGCACGCACGCATGCACGCACGCACACAGCAGAAACTATCTGTGTATGTCTTAGGGTATTTGCTTCAAACTCTTTCCGCAAAAGTCCTAACCTGGATTAGTACTTGTTTATTCACTAGGTGACAGGTCTGTGCAGAGCATTGCAGAATTGATGGTTAGCAATGAGATGGCAATACTACATGTTGTTTTTAAAGCTAATTTAAGAATGGTTTTCATCTGTGATGCTGGACAATATCTGTCATGCTTTGGCCGACAAAATAGATTTGACACATAACCACAGGATGGCTATGATTGAAAAAACGACTGATCTAGTATGTCGCGGTTTGCCTACACCACATTCAAAATTATGCGTATGACCTCCGTCAAACTTTGCCTTAGCTAACAATGTTGATAACAATAATACAATTACATTATTAGGGGGGGGGGGGCGGCATGACATTTGCGAGTTCAAAGATTCTCACATACAACTATCGCTTATGTTTTTGCCAAAGAAAAATATTTGGGGCAAGAATTTCAGCAAAATACATGATGGAATGTCTGAATGCACCATGTGATCGGCATCCATTTTTTATGGTTAGGCAACAGTTCACATGATATAAAGGTTAGTTAGACATTATTTTAAATAATTGTTAATGAAATCGAGCGCATGTTGACATTGGATATTCCAGCGATAGCTTTGTCATGCGACGAAACAATCACATATTTATGCAGTTTCGACACGTGCTCAATCTCTGATTCTCATTAACAATTATTTAAATGTCCAATCGACCGATTGTTGTGTTCTGACATTAGCATTGTGTTATTTGCTAAATATTAGTAAACAAATTTATTGTTAGTTCAGTGTATTCATTGCTGAACCGATAACTTTAAATATGATTAACAAAAAGAGAGAGGAAAGAGATCTTACGCCTTCCCGCATTTGGGGTCCGTATGCATTGCGTAGGGGTCTTCTGCAACAGAAAAAGCACAAACATAGAAGATGATTTGCACAGAAAACAAATCTTTTATGTTACTGAAATGGTCCCCTGATGTCACCATCGGAAAACAATAACATTCTTATAATATGGCTTGCAATGCAGCGTTGTATAAAAAGCCTTCGCACACACATTAAATCTGTAGCAGATCACATTATATAAAGCAGAAAAAAAACGTGCATGAAACAATTAAATATATGGCAGTAAACAGAATGCATGTGCAAAATGGTAAACAGAAAATTGAAGTATGAAGTATAGCACCATAATGTGAGAGACAGTGGCAACAGTCTACATACGATATAGCACCATAATGTGAGAGACAGTGGCAACAGTCTACATACGATATAGCACCATACTGTGAGAGACAGTGGCAACAGTCTACATACGATATAGCACCATACTGTGGGAGACAGTGGCAACAGTCTACATACGATATAGCACCATACTGTGAGAGACAGTGGCAACAGTCTACATACGATATAGCACCATACTGTGAGAGACAGTGGCAACAGTCTACATACGATATAGCACCATACTGTGAGAGACAGTGGCAACAGTCTACATACGATATAGCACCATACTGTGTGAGACAGTGGCAACAGTCTACATACGATATAGCACCATACTGTGAGAGACAGTGGCAACAGTCTACATATGATATAGCACCCTACTGTGAGAGACAGTGGCAACAGTCTACATACGATATAGCACCGTACTGTGTGAGACAGTGGCAACAGTCTACATACGATATAGCACCATACTGTGAGAGACAGTGGCAACAGTCTACATACGATATAGCACCATACTGTGAGAGACAGTGGCAACAGTCTACATACGATATAGCACCATACTGTGAGAGACAGTGGCATCAGTCTACATACGATATAGCACCATACTGTGAGAGACAGTGGCAATAGTCTACATACGATATAGCACCATACTGTGAGAGACAGTGGCAACAGTCTACATACGATATAGCACCATACTGTGAGAGACAGTGGCAACAGTCTACATACGATATAGCACCATACTGTGAGGGACAGTGGCATCAGTCTACATACGATATAGCACCATACTGTGAGAGACAGTGGCAACAGTCTACATACGATATAGCACCATACTGTGAGAGACAGTGGCAACAGTCTACATACGATATAGCACCATACTGTGGGAGACAGTGGCAACAGTCTACATACGATATAGCACCATACTGTGAGAGACAGTGGCAACAGTCTACATACGATATAGCACCATACTGTGAGAGACAGTGGCAACAGTCTACATACGATATAGCACCCTACTGTGAGAGACAGTGGCAACAGTCTACATACGATATAGCACCATACTGTGTGAGACAGTGGCAACAGTCTACATACGATATAGCACCATACTGTGAGAGACAGTGGCAACAGTCTACATATGATATAGCACCCTACTGTGAGAGACAGTGGCAACAGTCTACATACGATATAGCACCGTACTGTGTGAGACAGTGGCAACAGTCTACATACGATATAGCACCATACTGTGAGAGACAGTGGCAACAGTCTACATACGATATAGCACCATACTGTGAGAGACAGTGGCAACAGTCTACATACGATATAGCACCATACTGTGAGAGACAGTGGCAACAGTCTACATACGATATAGCACCATACTGCGAGAGACAGTGGCAACAGTCTACATACGATATAGCACCATACTGTGAGAGACAGTGGCAACAGTTTACATACGATATAGCACCATACTGTGAGAGACAGTGGCAACAGTCTACATACGATATAGCACCATACTGTGGGAGACAGTGGCAACAGTCTACATACGATATAGCACCATACTGTGAGAGACAGTGGCAACAGTCTACATACGATATAACACCATACTGTGAGAGACAGTGGCAACAGTCTACATATGATATAGCACCATACTCTGAGAGACAGTGGCAACAGTCTACATACGATATAGCACCATACTGTGAGAGACAGTAGCAACAGTCTACATACGATAAGCAAGCAATGACTTGTGATAATGACACATGTCATGTTGCAATGTGCATTAAGAACATAGAAGGTCATGAAAGATACTAAGTTCTACGACATCCCTCAACAACGTCAGTCAAACCAATTATTGCAACATGACCAAATAAGAGTAACGTGGGATTATTATGAGTATTTTACTTATTCTCCTGGCTGTGGCTGTTCAACATTACATTTCAATTGCGTACTGATTTGACTACAACTTATCATGCTCTGTATTAGTTGGATAACTGATTGATCAAATAGTACTTAGGTGTGACGAATAGGTTCATTACAATCATATCACTGCAATGTCAGCAATTTCACATTTAACTTACATTTACACAGAACAATGCAACTTAACAAATGTAACACAATACTTTAAATGCAAAAAAATGGGCCAAGTGGCCCTGAAGTCCTTTGGACTAATACGTCTATATGTGACCCCGGCTGACCAAATGAGTGATAAGTCGGAAAAATTGTAACATTGTTTTCTTACATCCTTGTAAAGGTTTGGTAGGGTGCTTTACACGGTTTCCAAAAATATGACTGCTACAAAAATTGGCCAAGTTATGGAGCATTGAACATGGTAGGGATCAAAAAGTGAAAATGAAGAAAACGGCTGTTGAAGTTTTACATTATATATGCAAATGGATTGCATGGAAATATTACTTGCACAACATTCAAATGTGGCACACAGTATGTAATATGTATGTTATGTTGCAATGATACACTGGAAGTACAAATGTGCTGCTACAAAGACTTATCAAGCTATGCCAGATTATGTCTATGTGTAAAACTAAGAGGACAGATTATTTGAGAGCAAAAGGTAGACTCACTGTTTGACACAGTTTAAAACCTACAGGCAACTGTCCAGTTTAACAGGGGTCTAGTGGCTTAATGCTGTCTGTTGACACAAGCTACTGCCAGTGACCAATTACACATTAGTCACAGTTTCCATCAAACAATAGCAGGCAGAGAATCTTAGCTCCACAGCTGGGTGTAATACACAACCAGAGCCACCACTGATTCATGGACAAGTAGATTAGCTCAATGCACCAACTAAAACAATACACAACACTGTGAGTGACAGTGTCCAGAGTGAGGCCTAAGCAGTGTCCTCATTGCTGAATAGATCAATTAAACCTGCCAAGTGGGTGACATTCTGCACAAGTGTTCATTAATCCTTAGTGATTGTTCAGAACACCAGACTGACCACATACCTAAACAAAGCGAATGTAATAGATGAAGAACAGGCAGTGTTCAAATAGGGGTATTGGTTGAATTGTATTTGTCTCAACGCAAAAGGCTTTATTGTGCCTTCATCGATTATAAGAAAGCATTTGAATTAGTAGACCGGTCCTCCCTGTGGTCTAAGATAATTTCATACGGTATTAATGGTATTGTGTAGAAAGTTGTATACAACATATATAAAAATGGGTCAGCTGGACGGTGATAGACCGTTTGAAATTGAAGCCTTTGTAAAACTTTTGTCTCGACTTCACCGAAGGCGGTGTCATGCTGTCAGAACTTCGAAGGTGTTACTCACCTAACTTACAAATATATAGGGAGCTAATGGAGAGGCCCATCATAATCCATAGCACTACAAAATGAAGTATCTGAAAGTCACACTTCGTATACTGAGTGACACATCTCGTACTGTCTCTCTGCACTGTCGCAATGTCCAATAGTTTCCTATCACAACCCTCATGTACAATATACCAAAGGTATATATTTCTAATACCACAACATATATATTATCATTGGATAGGTAATTGAATAATCTTTCAGATGAATGCAACTTGTAGCAGCAGAAAATGAAGCATACAAAAGTTACACCTCAAACAATGACATGCATTCTCAAAATGTGATTCATTCAAAAATTAGTGCTATATAATAGTAGTTTGTCAAAATGTAAACAAACTCAAAGACAGTTACAGCTTACTGTCCACCAAGCAGTAGCAGAGCAGTTTTATAATAATAATAATCCACAAGTTAAGTGGCAGTGATCTTCCTTTTATCATTGATGTGATGTTTATTGTGAGCAGGGCGAACAAATGGTTATCATACGTAGACAAGTACAGAAAGAAACTGAAATTTTCTATACAAAAAACATGTTTGCCTATCAATGGCATGTATTTCCTATTGTTGCTGTTTCTGCCCGGCAGAAACAGCAACAATAGGAAATACATTTTTCTGCCCGGCATAAATCAAACAACCCTGTAGGTAATTATTAATCAAATGTTTTTTGGTGAATCATAGTTACAGATCATTAAGGGTTATGATGGAAGTAAAATGTTTACACGTTTACTGTTCAATGAAAAAAATAGCTCCACAGAACTTATTGTTAAGATGTTTAACCTAGTTCCATTATCTGACATTGTGCCAACAGATTGTGAATCTGTAATTATTAGTCTATATTGATACAATTGATTTACACAGTACCATGTCTACACAAGGCATGGCAAGCGTAAACAGAACAGTAGAATGCATTTGATATAAATAAAGTGTAGGATATTTCACTCTATAGTTGTCCAGAATATTAATTTTCTATGTTTGTCACCTACAGGTGACAGAATATTAATTTTCTATGTTTGTCACCTACATGTTTCTACAGACAATACATCTTTAACCAACAGACACCAAAGTCACACCATTTTATAATAATCAAATGAACATCAAAATAAACACAACTTGCAATTATAGAAAATCAATAGTTTTGAAGATACAGTTTAAAAGTGTTAAGCAACTGTTCAGTCTAACAGGGGTCAAGTGTGTCTACTCTGCCTGGGTGCTGTGACCAATTAAAGATTAGTCAATGTCTCAATGGACTGGGCTGTAGAGATTAGTCACACTGCTGACTTTGTGGCACATTAAACAAAATCTAGTGTTGGGGGTGGTCTCAAGGGCCCTTCTCAAAACCACATCACTAGATAATGTAAAACTTTTGCACTTTGGGGGCCCCTTAGGTGCCCTTAGAATGATTCAATCAAATACAGATTTCTTGTATATAGTGGCAGCACCCTGAGATACATCTATGCAAAATTAGAAAAAAAGTTGCTGAACAGTTTTTGAAAAAATAGGCCAAATGTTACATTTTTACCAATTTTGGGGTCCTTGGAGGCCCTAGGGAGCCCTTAAAATGATTCAATCAAATACAGATTTCTCGGGCATAGTGGCAGTGCCCCAAGATATGTCTATGCAAAATTAGAGAAAAAGTTGCTGAACGGTTTCTGAGATACGGCAGCTAACGGCGGACGGCAGACGGCGGATGCAGAGTGATGGCAATAGTCCCTTGGACCTTTGGCCAAAGGACTAAAAATGCACTTGTGTGATAACATAAATAAGGATGCAATTATGCATGAAAAAATGTGGCATGCCATACACTGCGGCACACCAACATTCTGCAAAAAGAAACGGATAATAATAATAATAAGGTCTTATATAGCGCTTTATCCAGTCCTTAGTTCTGTTCAAAGCGCTTTACAAAAAAGTTCACAATTATATGTCACTCATTCAGGTAGTGAAAGCAATTTTAAAAAGGTGTGTCTTCATTGCCGTCTTAAACGACGAAATAGTGGCACACTATCTGACTGACTGTGGGAGATTGTTCCAAAGTACCGGGGCTGCTTTGGAGAACGCACGGTCTCCGAAAGACTTGAGGCTTGTGGTTGGTACTGTCAGCGGAGGGAGTGCGTGGGTTGATATTCAACAAGAAGCTCGGAAATGTATTGCGGTGCAAGTCTGTGGAGTGCCTTGAAGGTGATCAGGAGAATTTTAAACGTAATTCTTTCTTGGATGGGAAGCCAATGGAGAGATTTCAGGACTGGTGTTACATGCTTGTGTTTCCTTGTTCGTGTGATTAAACAAGCAGTCGTGTCTGAATGCACTGCAGTCTACGTAGCTGATACTTGTTAGTTCCGAACAGCAGCGAATTACAACCATCCCGTCTAGATGTTATAAATGAATGGATGATTTGTTCGGCAGCTCCTGGTGTAAGACATTTTATGATTTTACCCACATTTTGGATTTGCAGACCAGAAGATCTACAGATCTGTATCTGTATTTTGACTGGCAAAATGTCCTATGGACACATCACGCCAGATGGCACTGACTTGTTGATCCATTGTAAGTCCAGCATCGAACATGACCCCAAGATTTCTGACATGTACACTGCTGGGAAGAAAGCTCCACAACAATCGACAATATATGAGTGGTACATAACCCTCCAAATTACGACTGGTGGAATTTAGAGTTTATGGGGCTCACATTAGTGACTATAATTGGCACAACTGGCAGTGAAACAAATCAATTGGATCAGTATTAATTAAACAAACCACTCGAATGACACCTGTTTGTCATTGAAAAAACTAAACTGGCCAATAATGGCTGTGAATGACGTGAATTGGTTCCATGCAAGCCGTACACATGCTAAAAGATGAGGGATCACCAGTAGATATCGTCTACTTAGATTTTCAAAAAGCTTTCGACAAAGTACCACATCATAGATTACTGCTTAAACTAAAGGCCCATGGCATAGGAAATGGTGTAATAAACTGGATAGAACAATGGCTGATTGACAGAAGACAACGTGTAGTAGTTGATGGGGAAGCTTCAAACTGGAAATCAGTTTTGAGTGGGGTGCCACAGGGATCAGTACTGGAACCTATATTATTCTTAATATATATCAACGATTTGGATGATGAAATAACAAGCAAGGTGTTGAAATTTGCGGATGATACAAAAGTGGATTAAAAATGATGGAGATAGACAGCATTTACAAGATGATCTTGACAGGTTGGTGAAATGGTCTGAAAAGTGGCAAATGATGTTCAATTTTGGGAAATGTAAATGCCTCCACACAGGACATGGGAACGAAGAGGTAGAATATACAATGGGGGGTACAGTACTAAGTACTACTGTAAAAAAAAAGGTCTTAGGGTTAACCATTAGTGCTGATATGAAGGTTTCAGAGCAGTGCGGAATTGCAGCTTCAAAGGGAAATCAAATCCTTGGATTAATTAGGCGAAACATAACATATAAGGAAAAAGAGCTAATAATACCGCTGTACAAAACAATAGTGAGGCCTCATTTAGAATATTATATTCATGCGTGGAGGCCATATCGCAGGAAGGACATAGATATGCTAGAAAGAGTGCAGAGGAGAGCAACTAAAATGATACCAAAACGGAGGGATCTTAGTTACGAAATACGCCTAAAGAAATGCGGCTTAACAACACTAGAGACCAGGAGATTGAGAGGAGATCAGATAGTGTTTAAAATAATGAATGGTTATGAAAATATTGATAGAAATATTGTTTTCTCAGTTAAGAAAGATAGAAGGACTAGAGGACATGAACTTACATTAGCAAAGGAGCAGTGTAGATTAGATATAAGAAAGTTCTCATTTTCACAAAGGACAGTAAATGAATGGAACAGATTATCTGCTGATTGTGTGGGTGCTACTAGCGTGAATATGTTTAAAAATAAAATCGACACATACCTCAGAAGGGCGGGATACACATAGATAAAAGGGTTGGACTCTCGATAAGCCAAAGGGCTTTCGTGTCCACCTGCCACCTAGAGTTAATTCTCTGGGTGGCAATCTTGTTAAATCTCTTGTTAAAAGGTACACATTTGATTAATTCAAGACTGGCAAACATTATTTCTGGCTACGGAAGTGGACAACTATGGATTCAGACTCCATGTATTGTACTAGTCAAACATTACTGTAATTAGCTATCCTAATAATGGGTGTGACTTCTGTTTAACAAAGCAGAAACATCTTTATTCCAACATGGAAGAGCCGTGCATGGCAACCACACACAGCAGAACTTGCGAAGGTGTGACAAAACGGACTCTACTGAAGCCGGTGCCAATAGTAGGGGTACAAAGTGAGGGGTACAGAGGACAAAGCATGGGCAACACCAAGTGTCATACCTGTCAACACAGCCCAGAGACACACCAAGACAACATAGGTCCATCAAGACCTCTGTCTCACAAACTAAGCATGTAATCGGTGAACCATAACGAACACACCGGGACGTGGATAGACTATTCCATACATCTGATGTTCCTTACATCCAGGGGTACATCAAATAGTATAGGCCAGAATGGGGATTTCAACACTGAACATTCCTTACAACTACAAGTGGATGTACATTACCTAACGAATCCTGAAAGGGAACTTTTCTGATTATTTGTTATCATAAAATCTGTATCTGTTACGACCTACTGCCAGTCCAAATGTGTTTTAATGAAAACAATGGTCTAAAACCACAATGACACCGTTTTGACATTAGAAACTGCCCCAAAGTTATTCAGAGATTTGACCAAGAGCGAGGCGATTTCTGTAAACACAGAATTGTTGAATGCTAACATTGTTTCTACTTCTTTAAAACATATTTGGTCATTCAGTATTTTGATATAATTAATATTGTATAACGTGATTTCACAATAAAAATAATGGAAAAGGTGCCTTTAAAGAGAGTCCACGGCAGCTAAAAACAACCATTTAACTGTCCTGGTATGTCAACCATCCCTCACTGAGTCATTAGAAAGTTTCACCAACATTTGTTTCTAAAGGTGGCCCGCCTAACTTTTGGGAACAACAGAATGAAGGACTTGGAAGAACCAGGGGGAATGCCTGTAGAACCAGAATGAATCCCTAGGACCAAATCAGACCACTGTCGTCAGAGCAATGACTTAGATGTCTGCCAGGGCATACGGACAGTGAACAATGTTCAGAATGGGAACGTGGGAGACCAATGACTATGCTAGGCGGGTCAGGAAGGTGGGCCTGAGAGCGGTGTTGTCAGTTAGGACAAGAGACTACGAGAGCTAGCCCGACCAGGTGACACTGGTAGCTTGCGGTGGTGATGACGTGATTTTCGTTTGTGTCGTTTCTTTATGGGTGCAAGTGCGGCTGGTCGTCGTGGTTCTAACGCAATGTCTGGCCCCGTCTGCTGCTGAGAGGCAGTCGAACGGGCACACTCAGGGTAACTGACATGCTCTGTGCAACTGGCACATTCAGTGTGGTTGGCATGCTCAGAGTGGTTCACATGCTCAAGGTCTACTTTAGCATTATGTTTGCTGCCTGAAATCACAACATGTAGGTCTCAGGGCAATAACATTTAATTACATAATACTCTATATGCCAGCTATTATTGGCCAGTGTTGATCAATTGTGCTTTAATTACATTACATATTAAATGTATTGAGAGGGAAAATCAGCCACCCGTGGTTCTATACCCTCATTATAGAAGCTATGACAATGTCTATATAAAATGTACCATCGAATGTACTGTATCATAGCTTTCTATAATAAACGATTCATTCATTCATTAAAAAGGTACAACTGCAACAAAAGTTACTGTTGTTAAACTCCCAAAGAAAGAACGAGAGTCGAGATGAATAATGACTGACAAGAAAAACAGAGAGAAACAAAAGTAAAACACACCAAACTGATCAGTGAAAACCTTGACGTTGAAGTGGCTGACCTTTCACCTCTGATGAACAACCGACCATTATGGCAACAGCTTGTTAATTTTTCAGCTCTGGCCGACCAATCGTGACGATGATCATTAACTATTGTTAACCCAACCATTTCAGTAAATTTTCCAATTTTAATCAGTTCAGTTCACGATTGAAAATGTATTGTGCATTTATCATATGAAATACGAGCAATGTAATAGGAAACAATTAACAACATCATAAATATTTTGTTCTAAAACTGCAACTCAAAGATGAAATAATATAATAAGAACATGATAAATTGTTCTGACATGTCTGGAAAATAATTTATACATGCGATTATTATTATACCATAAATTAGTAACTACATGAGTGCAACACTGTTATTTCAATACTATTCTACTAAAAAATTCATTGTCTTATTCTTAAAATTCGAGCAGAAACTTTCAACTTGTATTAATAATGATATTGATATAACTTTCCATGACTGAATGTGAAAACTACATAAATAGAAAGCTATGAGTTGGATGGTATTTATACAGTGGTACACGTACAACCGCTGCCAGCTAGTGCAATTAAGTTGTCACTCAGTAAGCCTGCAAGGTTAATGAATCATGAGACCGTCACATCCTGATAGAATGTGATTCATTTCACACTGGCTTGGTGAGGATGTCTTTTGTACTTAAATGACATCTTAATCACTAGGTGGCAGCACAGCTGGTACACAGGACCACGAAAATGACATGACCTCAAATCTGTCCTAAATTCCTAATTTACTTACAGCAACTTGCATGAATACATTTAATTCTGCACCTATTTCTCATGGCAAATGCTACTTCCACAGGTGCTAATGAATGTGTAGTGATAAATTATTCAAGATAGTTTCCTAGCGCACAAATTTTATTAAATCTACCTGAACTTAGTACAGCACTGCATCTGCATGAGTATTGATCAAAGTATTATCTGCTCCTCATTAAGTTGTATTAATTATGTAATTAGCACACAGCTGTGTTTTAATTATACTTGAGAACAGGAGGAATGTTGTGGGGGAGATGTGATTCTCATTCTCCTAACAGTTTCACTGGGTGATGGTTACCTAAATATAGCAGTGCAATCTACATGTAACTATAACTGAGCTAGCATAATATACATCTTAACATTTCCTCCTAGTCAGCTTGCACCTCAGGCGCCAAACTTTCAGGGAATCTACAACCCCTCAAAGAAAAGTTATGCCTTTTTTGAAAAAACCCTTTGTTTAGGGGTTTGTAACGGTTTAGGGTTTGTACCACTTCCAATCTTATGAAGTGAGCTGGAGCTGTCCCCCCCACCTGACTGAGTCAAAGCAAGTAAAAAAAAGTAAAGGTAAGTTCTTATATAGCGCAGTATCCAGTCCTCAGGACTGCTCAAAGTGCTTTACACTTTACTCCCTGGCAGATCTGTTCATTCGAACACCATCTTGACTTCTATGGGAAGCATCCAGCCACGCTGCAATTAATGCGCAAAGACTGTTCGTACACTGTCTATAGCAAGCATCATACAACCACTGCTCGGGTCAGGCTATCAACCCAGGTTTAGGTGTTTGAAATGCAATCTCAAACTCTAGCAAAATCAAAACTTACACAGCCCTGAAGATATGACAGCAGTTGAAACTGATCCCTTATGTGTTGTGTAGTTATAATCTATCCAAGAATAACCATCATCAAAAATATATATTTTACACCTCTATACATACCACTGTTTTGTATTTCAACATTTTATACAAATACTGAATTGAGGTATTATCATTATCACCATCATTATGTTTATGACAACACTGCGTTTATGACAACACTGCATTTATGACTCATGAAAATAAAAAAATCCTTTGAAAGTAGTTCCGGCTGTGACGCCAGTACAGCTAAAACTGTGACTAAGCAGGATCTATTGAATGAGGTCATGCCTGCTTGTGACTGCATAGGCTGTACAGCCTAGCCTGTACACACCAGGATATTGTAACTGATACAGCCTGAGGCCCTGTTGGTAACAATGGCAACTGCAGAGACAAATGTTGCATTCAATTACCTTGTGCAGCAGAAAGATTATTAATTTGATGGCAGGAATTTGTAGAAACTTTGAATACCATTCCAACAGACAGAAACAATATTTCTGTGAAATAAAATAAATTTTGGAACACATTAAAATTAAAGTGTTTTTAACTAATAATCAATGATGACATGTGTGCTGTGTGCTGGCAACTATATCTATATATGTATTATATATACATATATACATAATATATATATATATATATATATTATGTATAATATATATATATATATATGAAATATACATGACTATATATATGAGAATCTGACCAAACGTATTAGCCACAAATTCCCCTTTATATAAAATATGCATGTACCAATATGATCATGAGTTATGATCCCTCAAATATCTTAATGCTCTGTTAATAAGCTTGTTGTCTATACCGAAAGCAGGATGTAAAGAAGAACAATCAACACTAATGGAGTGAATGCATACAATGGAATCAGGATTCAGTGGCACAGACCAGGTGTGCTTACATTATACATCTAGAGTTTGTTTGACCAGTGTATTGTACAAACATTATCCTCCACTGCCCTTTGCCCAGTTTGCATTCCAGACAAGCAGATGATCTAAAAATCTCACCAACCAACACCAACTGAAAGTGTTATCAGTGATTGGCCTATGACATGTTTATGAAGTAAACAAGTGGGCCGGATCTTTAACATCATCTCACTGGTGTTTGCAATAGAAAACCTCAGGCCAGGGGCAGGAAACTGGCAGGATGATTGTGTATGTGTTATGGAAGATGAGAGCTGACACTTCACTGCCAATTCACAGCTGCCTAAAGTAATACAGATAGTTGCATACATCGTATGTCTCATCCAGTGTGGGTTCAAATGGTGTTCGTTAAAAAGTAGATTTTTGCCCAGACTGGGATAGTTACAGAGGCATGTCAATGACTCAATGTCTACTAAAGTGAACTCTTCAATTGTCAAGTTATATACATTTCAACTGGATCAAACAAGTTAGAAGGGATGGAAAAAGGGTGAGAGACAGAGAGACAGAAGGATGGGTAGAGAGACTGAGACAGAGAAACCGATAGACTGATAGACCCAGAGATGAATACAGTCGAACCTCGCTTTATGATCACCTCAGTAATATAGCCATCTCGCAATTAGGGTCATCATAGAACAGTCCCAAATTATTTAGTAAAGCATAGAAAATCAGTCCCGCTAATAAGGTCACCTTGCTATTCAGGTCACTTTACCCTGTCCCAAGGGTGGCCTTAATGGTGAGATTCCACTGTACACAAATACTGACCAACGGACTAAATGAGACGGAGAAGTAAAGCAAGAGAAGTTGACAAGTGGCACCAACACAGGGGCACTATGCACTGAGGGAGTGGCACCATGCACCAACACAGGGGCACTAAGCACTGAGGGAGTGGCACCATGCACCAACACAGGGGCACTAAGCACTGAGGGAGTGGCACCATGCACCAACACAGGGGCACTAAGCACTGAAGGAGTGGCACCATGCACCAACACAGGGGCACTAAGCACTGAGGGAGTGGCACCATGCACCAACACAGGGACACTAAGCACTGAGGGAGTGGCAACATGCACCAACACAGGGGCACTAAGCACTGAGGGAGTGGCACCATGCACCAACACAGGGGCACTAAGCACTGAGGGAGTGGCACCATGCACCAAAGGATGGGCACAACGCCCCTACTCCATATACAGTGCAGCAACAATAAGCCAAGACCTTGCCAGAAGGCCACAATGCAACACAGTGACAAGTAAGAGACTGTAGGTAATAAGATTGACGAGGAACCCAGCAGCAAGCAAGATCTTAGCCAGAGATCTGTCTGCCTGTCTTCAAGACTGGCAGATGATCGGCCAAGACTGATAATTACAACGGATAAAACAGGTGGAATTTAGAGGAAACCAGCTGGCCACTAGATTAAATTATAGTTCCAAGTTTAGGGGGCCCACATCAATGACTCATTGGCATAACTGGTTGTGAAACAAATCGAGTGGATCAGTATTAATTAAATAAATGGCTCAAATGGCACTGATCGGTCATTGACAAAACTAAACTGACCAATAATGGCTGTGATTGACGTGAATGGCTTCCATGAAGCTGTACATTCAAGACTGGCAAACAAGTATTTCTGGCTAAAGGCCTGGCAGCAAGCAAACAAAATGATGTGTCAGCAACTACAAAAAAACTTACATGTCTGTCTTCAATTTTGATCAAACTTGGAAGAAAAAAAGCGAAATCGGAGGTTACATGTTTTTGCAAGGTCAGGTTAAAGGTCAAACATTTTTTTAAATGTTTTTTATTTTGATGTGTGGTTCATTTCTACACAGATAGCAATTGTAAGACCTTTAAATTGACACCAACATCACATCCGTAGGACCCCTAGGAGAGAAGTTATGACACCTGGAAGGTCGTCTGGTATCAAGGTCAGGATGACCTCTATCTCTGGAAAGGAAGGTCATGTTTACCTATAATTTGGTTTGTAACATAAACTCATGAACATAACGCAATACAGAAAGTTTCGTCAAAATCGAAGACGGACATTGAATGCCCCTATAGCTATTTGAAGATATCGTGAATAGATCCAACAACACAGACCAGAGACTCTGGAGATCTGATTGAATTAGACTGTGCCACACAATAATGGACAAATCACTATGACCAACTAATCTAACTCCTCAGATCAGTACTTAATTAGAGCAAGGATAAGATTAGTAGAAGGAAGGTTGGCACTAGAGATTCTACTGACTAAAACTTTACTACTAGTGTTATGTACCATATATTAGCGAACCATTTTATCTATACGGTTTTACAACCGTTTTTACATTCAGCCAAACCAGTGTTGCACATGGTATGCATACACCGTCAACTAATAATGCTTAAATATTCCCAAACAACGTAAAAGTCATGGAATATGAACCAAAATCCAAGACAAGCTATGCACCATGCATGTCATTGCATCTAGCAGATACCAAACAATCAAGATTTTAAACTGCATGGAACGATGTTACATACGTTTATAATTTGTCCTTCATTTTGTTTGAATGTAGTCTCACGACAATTATGTTTCAAACCATCAATTCCGTGGGCAATCACAGAATTTTGTGTATAACAAATAAACCACATACTGTACACTGTATAAACTATATGGTACGTACAGTAAGAGCCACACAGTACACGACTCTGAACACCTACCAAATGGTCTTACAAACACCAACTCTGTGGCTGTCCACCGCTAAGACAACACAACAACGATACTTACCCCGAGCCTTGCGCTTGCGGATGACGAATATGTATATAAGGATGGCGATGACAAGGAAGGCTAGTGCTCCCAGAGCGATGGCTACGATCACTCCGGTACCCAGCACTGCTTTAGCTGTCAACAAAACATAAAATTATGTCAGTTGTCAAGTCTTACATAAACACAATGCACATATTCATTTAGTCATATGACTCCAGTATGAACTATCATACCCTAGCCAAGCTGACCATGTTTTACAGATGTTCCTTGAGATCACTCAGGTTAATAATACGTTATATGGCTGCTTTGAAGCTTCCAGTAATCCTCACTGGGGAAAACGCATTTATCACATCATCAATGGATCATGAAAATGTCAGAAATTGTGTCATGCTTTGCAG
The DNA here is from genome assembly GCA_020002185.1 of Paraescarpia echinospica. Classification (NCBI taxonomy): domain Eukaryota; kingdom Metazoa; phylum Annelida; class Polychaeta; order Sabellida; family Siboglinidae; genus Paraescarpia; species Paraescarpia echinospica. The sequence continues at coordinate 54,109,921 of CM034540.1, forward strand.
TTAGTAGCAATTATATTTGGCCAAAGACGAAGGCATTGCATGCAGAACTTCAGGGAACCCTGAAACTTGCAACACAAGAATGGGCAGTGCAGTATCTAACAATAATACATTCATTATGAAGAAGTTACTATTTTCACAGACTATATAAACATCACAGATCCTGCAATACTCATGAACATACTGATTAATGATACATTTGAACCAAAGGTCCATAATAGTTTTTTCTCTATCATTTATACAGTGTAGCCAGTTGCTAATACATACAATATTATGCGCACACTGTGCAACCATGATGTTAGTACATTGTAACTCGACTATATTGTCTCAATTCCCTCAGGTAAAAACAAACCAGGATAACAGCATGGTTCATACATAATGTAAGTCTCATTTCCATGTATTCCATTCTCTTTTCTCTCATTTGATCGCTGCTACTGAGAGCTGACAGGTAACATTATTCTTTGCCTGCTGCTTAAAACGATTCCTGGAGTGGAACTGCCAATTTTTTAAATACCATAAATAATTCAAATATGTAAATTTATACGTATACCAAAGTTACACAGTATCTCATTTAGGCAGCACTACTTGTAAAATATAATATATATATATTATTATACAATTAACAATAGTAATAATTATGTAAAAAACTACATACTGAATACTGTAATACGGAACATTATAAAACAAAGCGATGTTTTAATTCAACATATCCATAATTACTAAAATACCATCAGATCAATAAACACACAATGATAACTATTAAAGTTGTGTGACTATTTACTGGCAAGGAACAATTATTGTTTCATTACTAATTACAATTATGTTTCATTACTAACTATTGGAATGTCAAAGCACACGTCTGTTAAATGTCATATATGCTGAACGTAGGCCTACATTACAGCATGGGATACATCTGTATACCATTAATTAAATGTCTAAAATTAACATATTGCACATAATTTAAACATACAATAAATTAAATTTTGTTTTTTTCAATAGACGAGGCAGTTTAAAATTTTTTTTTTTATATATTATTTGCAGTAAACATTTTATAATCACATTGTGACATATCACAATAACACGATTGAAAGCCAATTTTAATCTTTCCAGTACATGCGGCATTATCAGACTGGGCACCGAATCTGAACATACACCTAACATATGCATCTACCCTAAGGGGCATTTACAGAGAATGCTGTCATTAAGAACTTAACTGGGTATTTACTCCTGACCTCCAGTGGTATATTTCAATGACCAGTTTCAGGTCAACACAGCAGGACAGTTGACCAACCAAGACATTGAAGTGACCAAAAGGAGCCATTAGTATTTTAATGACACTTGAATCCAGATAGGCTTCGGTTGTAATTACTTGAATTTGCTAATTCAATTGACCAGAACAGAATGCTGAAGAATTAATGTTGGCCAGCCAAATAAAAGGCCTGCCTATTTCATGTCTTGGTGATTGATTTTCGAACTACTTAGTCTAAGATTTACCCTACAGATGACTCTGAACTCTCATCTAATTTCGTACTGTTTCGCTGTAAAACATTTTAACATATAGCGACTTCTATCAATTATAATAGATGTTAAGGTATCATGTCAGTTGATTTCTTTATTTTTTCTTCATAGAACATTAGTAGGTGTCAGTATGAACATGTGTACTATTAAAAAACCAAGGCACTAGCGCCATATGTCACCAATCCATCCTTTAAAAACTAGTATTTTTAGTGTGTGGAAAGTCCCTTTTCAGATTCTTGGAAACTGACGATGTTTCCATAGTGACGATCACTTGTACATCAGCCCAATTCAAACATAAATTCATTCACCACGAATGCAGATCATATAGTCTGGTTATTCTCATGCCACTATGCTGTTGTATAGTAATTACCTAAAGGCATCACACAGTCAAATCACCAAATACTGGTGGTAGTTTCGTTTATTTTCCGATAATGCCCGACCTCCGCTGCCAGTTGCAATGACATGTGACTGACCCCAGCAGGTGTCAATCAATCTTGTCTACCACAAGTTCAACACTTGGCCATTCATAACACAATATCATAAGACAACTTGGCTGGAAAACCTTGGGGGGAAATTTCAGTAATAGAAGTGTTTGTCAAATCGTGTTGAAATACACCACATGCTGTGAAAAAGTCACATTTCTAAACAAAAAACAAGCATCTGGTGACACTTGTATTATGAGTAATAACCAGGAAGTATTACTTTAATGTAACTTTTATAAAAACTACAATACTTACAAATCCATAACTTGGCATATGAACTCAACTTTTGTTTACCCAAAATTGCACAGGATGGTTATATGTTTGGTGAAGGGGTCGTGCCAAAAATGCAGTACAGATTTTTGCTGTCTTTCAACATTGTAGCAAAATGTTTATGAAGCTGTATCAAACTTAATATGCATTTGTTTACAAAAAAAACCCGTACGAATGTCAATAACATGTTTGTACTAACAACCATACCAATTTTTCTTTTGGGGAGTTTCTCAAAATGAAATAAAATGCCATTTTAGGGTGATTTTTTACATATTTTTAAATTGTCTTTAAACACATTTAAATATCTCTAAACAACATAATAAAAAATCAATTCTTTTTGGTCTGGAGTATTGTTTAATGTGTTAGGCATTGTCTGAGAATTTTTTTTACTTTATCTTCAAAACATTTATTAATTTTATTTAAATCAAAACAAGCATGTCAAAGGCACCCTTACCACCTTAAAACAGCTCTGCCAACTTGTTCACTGTGGAACTTCCTATTAAGAAAGAACATTCTTGAGACTCACAGCATGCACACTGTACTCTTGCTACAAAGAATCCTGACTTAAAGAATTTCTACTTAAAAGGAGCAAATTTAAAATCTGTTTTGGCCAGCATTGTTCCACGTACACACTAGCTGAGATACTCTGCATGGTGAGAAAAGACACCTATTAATATTTTCTGGTTAAAGCTGCATATAGATCAATGGGATTACACAAAGCCCATGAATAACTATAATGTTACTATATAATGCAAAGCTGCAACTTAGCCACTAATTAAATGAGGCCAGCTACAGGCAGCGCACCCAAAATCCCATCCACCAAGGCTCCCCAAATGAAATTTAAGAAATTCTAAATCTACAAACTACCGTAATGGACTTGGTAGCACGGCTACAACATTTCAGTCTTAAACATGCAAAACTAACAATGATACACTTGGATATATAGAACAACAGACATATATACAGACACCTACACTAACTCATAAAATATACATGAATATAAGGAACATCAAATGTAAGGAACAGTTTGTCTTCCTTATGGCGAGAGTCCACTGTATAATTATTAATCTGATCATTTTATAACTACATCACACAAATACAGCTAAGAGGACTCACGATGTCCACTAAAGAAGACAATGGTGTTGTACACCAAGGGTTAGTAGCAAGGACAGTCAATGTTTGTAAGGCTTTGGATTGCTGATAGCCAGTGATAGGATATAATCACAGATCAACTAACATGAGATGTTTAAAAATCTGGTACAGTGACAAAAGTCAGAACCACTGGGAACATGAAATTTAAATATAATTGAAACCAGCCAACGGTTTTCGACAGATAAAATGCCCTGCATTCACCTGGACAGCAATAAAACAGCTCTCTTAGCATGATAACTGTTTTATCGGGGCAAGGATAATCAGATTACAAACAAGAAACTGTCTAAGTACACATCAACAAGAAATTAGTCAAGGATTGTTGTATGCTTCTAATGGATAAAAAGCAGGGAACACCCTAAAACTAATTTGACAAAGGGTTGGCAATGTCTCCAAAATTTGCACCAAAGCCAAAACTGAACATAAACATTTTGATAAGATCGCTAACTCTATCAAAAAAATACAAAGAGTCAAAGACATTGTTTGAGTGTTCAACAAACTAAAAGAACTGTGCATGCAAGTTTTTTGAGACCGACCTACAAAGTGCTGGTGTTTACGTATTGTGCCTTGAATGGTCTAGCGCCGGACTACGAGTTAATTGGCTACCGTACCATCAAATGAACTCTACGATCTACCTCGCAGCCTCGCCTTATGTTCGTACCGGCCCCACAAACTGTTACTCATGGTGATCACCGTTTCGCGGTTTGCTCAGCGGTTCTATGGAACAATTTGCCTCCTACACTCAGGACAGCAACATCATTACAAGTGTTTAAAACACTTCTGAAGACTCACCTTTTTAAACAAGCATTTTTATAATTCACCGATGAGGACATTTTATGTGCTTTCTATTGATAAATATATTTTTGATTTTATTAGTTTCTTAACATATTTATGGTTATTCTTCTTGTATAAATGAATGTATTTATAGTATTTTTTTAAGAATGTCGTAATTTGTTTAAACTTTTTTAATGATCTCTCTTTTTTTAGTAACTATATTTAAGGTAATGGTATATTTTTACATATTTATTTCTTAGTTAGCATTTTTGTATGTAAAATACTATTATATACGTGTGCATGTATGTAAAGCGCCCGAGGGCAATTTTAATTGATTGGGCGCTATATAAGTACTTTTATTTATTTATTTATTTATAAGTTAGCAAAGTACCTAAAAGCTCCCACAAGAAAAGTATCAATTGTTAGTCCAGGGTTTGGCATCAAATAGGTATCTTGTATTTAAATACACAAATTTTGTGTATTTGTAGTTGACTTTTTCAGAACCCTGTATTTGATATTCATATTTGGGTATTTCATAAAATCCACACCAAATACAACTTCCTGTATTTCATCTGTTTGAAAGAGCACATTTAGGTTAATAAATATTAGTAAATGCAAACCAACCTAACCCATTTAATTTTGTCAGCATTTAATGCAATAAGTTACAATACAAATTCTCAATATTTTGTACAACGTGCACAGCTGATAAAGAGCATATAATTTGTATTTGATCAAGTGTATTTGTATTATTTTTTTTAATGTATCTGACATAAAAATGCAACATATTTAATACAAAAACATATTTGATCCTAATTTATCTTCTGGGCTCATAATCCGGTTGTTAAGCCAGACCTTCATTGGCCAACATTACGCCTTTGTTTAAATTTTTTCCTGAAGTATGCTATCTTCAAGGAAAGGTGCATTCAAATTGGGCGGGAGACAGCCAACCCAGGGTTAGGTTTTAGGTTTGCTTATTGTGCAATTGTTGCATGCAAATGTGCACATTCCAGCATGTGAGAAATTGAAACAAATACTCAATGCGTACCACCATCATCATTACCCTTGCTATGCCCAGGGTTACCTAAATGGACAGATGTAGAGATATGCAACGTATAAGGCAAATGGCTATGTACAGAAAGTTTGTGAGAGAAACCTTGTTAACATAGAATTAGGTAAGCCATGTATAAAATAGCAGCAAAATATTCCGTACATGTAATGCAGACATCCAAAGATCCAACAAAATCCCTTACTTGCTCCAATTTACATTTTAAATTAAACAAAAAGAGGATATATTAAAAGTTGTGCAATTTTATACACAAAAGGGTGCAGAAAGATCATTTTAATGGAATTTAAGCACTATAATTCAGCGAAGCATCTTATTGATTCTGAGAATAAAAGTAACATTTCTCAACATTTTAGAGAATATTTGGATGCTTCTGTTTGTAAAACAATACATCGAAGAAAGTATTTTAGCGTGTCAAAGGTCAACTTCCCAGTAATTCCTACAATATGGAGAAAGGTTGTAAGTTAGTATTGGAATGGTAGCTGCAGCGGCATTGGCCATCTACGTTAGCTACATATGAAACGCTTACTTTTGTCTGTCTTACCACTGGCGGCGGGAGTGGTTGTGTTCCCACCAGAGGGAGGTACAGTTGATTTTGTTGTAGAAGTGGGCGTGGTAGTGGTTGTCGTGGTTGTCGTGGTCGCTGAAAGGAACGAAATCAATGCGACACCGTAAGGATCTAAAGATGTCCACACACCTAGTGCCCATGTTTCCGCGCCGAATATCATCGCTAGAAGTACGCATGAGTTGTAGACTTGTCTCGTCAAACAGGTTCCACAGTTACCCTTGAGGATGTGTTTGGCGAATACTGGTCAGCAGGCTGTGATTGTTATTTGAATCTCCCTGTCTTGGTTTATGTCACTGATACTGTATCGCTGTCCCAGATAGACGTAGCCGTCAACGTTCTCTATCTGCGTGGTGTTGATATATATTGGAGTGTCATTTTCTAGCATCAATTATGTCCTCGAAATGTTCATCTTCAGACCTTGTTTTTCACTTTCATCAGCTAGCTCCTACTTAAGTTCTTAGTTCTCGCGGTGTAGTAACGCATATGCGTTTGTCGTTAGCAACGCAAAGATGACTGAGATATTATCCGTCTATCCTAACGCCTCTGGTTTCCCAGGTCAGTGTTCGGAATATGCTTTCGAGTGTTGCCGTAAACAGCTTGAGCTATATGGTATCACCCTGTCGTACTCCTCTCTTGACGTTGATCTTGTTGCTCTTTTTGGGTAGGCGGACTGTCACCGAGCTGGTGGTGTAGATGTCTTGCAGGACTTAAATGTACACGTCTTCTATCCCCTGTTCTTGAAGGAAGGTCAGTATTGCTTGAATTTGCACCGAGTCGAAAGCCTTCTCATAGTTGACGAAAGCGATGCAGAGCGAGATATTATATTCTCGGCACTTCTCTTTCATTTGATTTACGACGTGTATGTGGTCTGTCGTTGAGTATCTGCTTCTGAATCCTGCTTGCTCTCGTGATTGGTTTTCGTCGAGTGTCTTCTCTAGCCTATACGTTAATATATTTGTGAGTAATTTGTAGATGTTTGATAACAGACATATCGGTCTGTAGTTCTTTAAGTCTTTCTTATTTCCCTTCTTGAAGATTATCACTATCTTTGCGTTCTTCTATGCGGTGGGTATTCGTTTTTTGATAAGCATTTAATGTACAGCTTAGCCAGTGTCTTCGAGATGATATCTTCTCCTGCTTTTAATGTTTCAATGTATACATGGTCGTTGCCTGATGTCTTCCCATTCTTCATATCTCTTAGCGCTGCTTCCACCCCCCATGGTGTTATCTCTGGTACCTTTTCCGGGTCGGTGTGAATTATGGTACTCTATTCACTGCCGAATAGCTCGGTAAAGAATCCTCTATTCGTTCCATGTTCATATCATGGGCTTATATTTATCTACCCTGCTTGTCTAGAAGTGTAATCAGACTGTCTCGACCTAGTGCCTGTGTTCTTCTGGCTTTCTTCAGGCTCTTTGATGCCATAATTGTTTCTCGTATTATCTCTTGTTTGTACTTCCTAATGTCCTCCTTCGCTTTCTTTTCGATGGTCTTGCATATTTCTGCGTACTCTACTTCTTTTTACGGTCGCCATTATTCACAATTTCTCGTCGATTCTTCATCAGTGCTCGGGACAGTGACGATATTTTCGTCTTTACATGCCTGTCGATTGCTTTGGCTACACTTGTCGCACTTAGTTGGATCAACTGAGTGATGTCTTGGCTCATGGTGTCGATGTCGTCTAGTTCTTGTAGAGTCTCGAATCGGTTCGAGTTGGAATTCGATCTTTTTTGTTCCAATTTGTGTGGTATCTACACTCGATGGTCTCTTGTTTATCAAATTCTTCCTCTCAGCCGTGACGTCCAGTTTGATGTGCTCATTACTATTCTGTGATCACTTCCGAAGTTGACTTGGTTGATGACAGATACGTCAGTGACCATATCTGGCCAGTTTGTTAGGATGTAGTAAATTTCGTTCTTCGTTTCTCCATTTGGGCTTTTCCACGACCATCTCCTCCCTGCTTAGTTCTGACACATGGTATTCATGATTTCGTATTTTCTTGATGTTGCCCATTCGACCAAGGTGTCACCTCTTTCGTTTCTCACACCTTCGCCAAATTTGCCTGTTGCCGTTTCCGAAATGTTTGTTCGTTTCCCTACTTGCGCATTAAAGTCTCACTATCGTGTAGTGGGTTGGATTTTCTAAGGTCTCATCAATGTCGTTGTAGAAGTTGTTTGTGTCTTCTTCAGAGTATGATGTTGTTGGTGCATATACTTGTACTGTCTTCAGTTTGTAGCGCTTTGTTATGCATATAACGAATTCTGCTAATCTGGGGCTGATGCTATTAACCTTTACAATAATTATTGTCTTTCCATTTCTTGTTTATGAGAAAGCCTACTCCTGCTTGGCCGTTGTTTGCCGTGGAATGGCACAGTAGGTGGCTGCTTTGTAAGGTAATAAAGCAAAGCTATAGTATTTCTATAATACTAGCTAGAATATCTACAATTTGATACATACAAAAGTAGGGTTAGAACCCCTTGGTTCCACTTGTTCGCATCAATGGCCAAAACAGGCCCGGTACGAGATAAGTCAGTCCGACAAAGCAGATCGGACTCGTGGTAGGCTGTCCTTTCATGCCCCTCCCTCACCCAACAAAGGTTCCTGTATCTGACGATTGAAAGGGGTTGTATCTTAGCCTTTGCCGGGTATACGCCACGTAACAGATAGTCTGTGTTTTGCAACTTTGGTCAAGGCCAGCATAGGTGTCTTCGAAGTATGGGTGGTGCAATGCCTGCGCGGATAGATGCTCAAATTTGGTAGCTCTTAGATATCCTTCCAAGCCACTTGATGCTGACATACAACTTTGATCTATGTGCACTTCTGCACCACACTGGTGCGCAGTATTGCGCAAGCGCATACACTAATGCCAAGATAGAGATGCGTAGTGGCAATGTGCTTGCGCCCCACTTGGGGTAAGCAAGTCGGCGTATCAGCGCTCCACGTGATGTTACTTTTGCGCATAAGATTTCCAGATGGTTCCCGTAAGACAGTGATATGTTTAGTTTGATGCCCAGGTATGTAGTGACTGCTTGACAAACGAGACGTGTACGTATTGTTCAGAAACACGTTCATTCCACGTTTATCTTCTTTGTTGTAGAGGTGGAAAGCGACGGTCAGTTTATCATTTTGGTTGGCTTGGAAGCTGTTTTCTATGTCTTGTGTTAGAAGAGTCAATTGGTCTATTGTCGACCTTCCACGTGTGAAGTCAGCTGCAGGTCGATGATTGCTTCGATTCTTTCATACATGAGTCTTTCGAGGATCTTGTTAATGTAAATGATAGATAGCGGAGATATTGGGCTATTTGTCTATTGGTGTTGTGGTCTTCGGTTTTTTAGGTTTTGGGAGAGCCGCTACAGTCGCTCGTCTCCATACCTACGATGTCCAGTTTCGAATCATGCATAGGAATGCGATAGGAATGTCCTTAGCCAGGTGGTAGCCTTACTTCCAGCGTAAATGATGGACGTTGGGTATAGGCCATCAAGTACGCCGTCCTTTCCACGTTCCAGTCGTTTGAGTGTCGCTGCTATTTTTCTTCATCGAAGGTCCCTGACATATTCATATCGGAACTTGCTGGTTTCTCTAATGCAGACGCGTCCATGTGCACTTTGCCTGTTGATGGTGTAGTTAGTGTTTGGTGATTTTACATTATGCATGAGTTGCGATGGTCTTAGCGTTGCATGGGCACTTGGTGTGTGTAGATATTCTGCCAGTGAGGCGGTTGAATGTCTGCCATACCTTTCGGCTTGAGTGGGTAAAGTCCACTGACTCCACAGTTTATTTCCAGTGGGTCTTACGTTTTTCACCAAGGCACTGGATGGTGGCTGTCGTATATATATATATATATTGTATTTGAAGATTGCGTGTGCTTATCGTCAATATACTTACTTAGTCCCTTGACCGTCTTGGTCGTCGGGAGGGGGGGGGACATAAGTGACGCTGCAGCTGTGATGTTCCGCCATTCTTGTCTGTCAGTGGCTGTGATGAGGAGCTCTGGCACGGAGATGGCCGTCCATTCCGATGGCCCTCCGGGGTGCCCTGCAGGATCGTCTTCGGGAGGCTAGAGTGACGTGTTACGTGTCCAAACCATGTCAGTTTCTTCTCTTGACAGTTGCCAGTAGAGGTTCTTGTGGGCCCACCAGGGATGTGACCTTTCTCCGCACATATTCATTGGTCTTATGCTCCATGTAGGAGATGCGGAGCATCTTCCTCAAGCACTTGGTCGCGAATGCTTTGATCTTTTTCTCATCCTTAGCAAGGAGTGTCCATGTCTCACATCCGCATAGAAAGATGGATAATACAAGTGATCTGAACAGGCAATACGTGATTGCGAAGCGTATATCTCTAGATCCTCTCCAATCTTGCCATGGCTGCCGTTCCTGAGGCGGTCCTGATACGTATTTCTACTATAAAGTGACATAAAGCTTTCGCCAGCCTTTGCTGCATTTGTTAATATGGCACAGTATGCTTTATTGGTGTCAAGATACCGACGGTGCCTTTTAGATTGTATAAATTGAGTCATGATCCATGGAGCCGGTGGCTATTGTGACACAAATTTGGATATCGTAGGTGCACGTTTGCTAAGTAATCCCTTGGGTACTTTATAGCATAGTCCATACAAAAGGTTAAGGATGTCTTTGGTAATCCATGGTTGGATCTTTTTCCTTTCTTTTCCCATTACTTCTGTGGATGTTTCCTGTATCACTTATTTTATGTTGCCAACGATGATGTTAATAAAGAAGAATATATTAAGGCTAGCGAATCTTACGCCTATTATAACCTCAAAAATCTTAGCAATTTCTGGATCTTTACGTATTTCGATATCAATACAACACCGGTTTTGTTATGGCAACTATCTACTTCAGCTTATATATCACCACAACCATTTGTTGGTCTATAATTGTTCTCAGTTTAGTAAGCGCATATCTACACAACTTGACGGCAAGTACTCTTTTATTGCAGTGAGAAGTGGAGAAATCACACAGACACCAAACAATGTTGTCACAAAGGTTGGACAACGGATCTCGCTCCACTGTGTTGGCAATGAATTCTCATGGGAGGAGTTCATCACAAGTAGTCAAAGTGGACAATTAATTGCTTTAGACGGTAAGGTCAGACCAAACGTAAAGACTAAGTATAGTCTGAACATAGATTCATCTGGAAAGTTTGAACTGGTTATCGATTCACCAGTTCCGAGGGACGGCGGAAGGTACCGATGCAAGAATTCAGCGGTTTCAACCCAGTATGGAGATGCAGAAGTCATTTTGTTTGGTAAGACATGTTTTTTATGTTTAACCATATTCTGCTTTTGGCAATACCAGGTATGTACTGTTTTTGCAGTATCAGTCAAGTGGATTCATGTAACACATTTCTACATCAATCCTATTGGTGTAGTTTTATTGTTATGGCTGCTCATACCAGGTGATTTTTTAAATAAATACTCAAAATACGTTTTTGACAAATTATGATAGCTATGCATGTTTAATATGAGTGCAGTTTAACAATATATGTGAGGGCCTATTTCACCAAGGTGTCATACCCGTTATCTATAACTGGAAAATATATCATTTAACAAGATTTAACAAGATTTAACAAGATTGCCATCCAGAGAATTAACTCTAGATGGCAGGTGGACAAGGAAGCCATTTGGCTTATCGAGAGTCCAACCCTTTTATCTACATATATCTAGCCCTTCTGAGGTATGTGTCGATTTTATTTTTAAACATATTCACACTACTAGCACCCACACAATCATCAGATAATCTGTTCCATACATTCACAGTCCTTTGTGAAAATGAGAACTTTCTCACGTCTAATCTACACTGCTCCTTTACTAATGTAACTTTATGTCCTCTAGTCCTTCTATCTTTCTTAACTGAAAAAAACATATTTCTATCAATATTTTCATAACCATTCAATATTTTAAACACTTCTATCTATTCTCCTCTCAGTCTCCTGGTTTCTAGTGTTGTTAAACCACATTCTTTTAGGCGTTTTTCATAACTAAGATCACTCAGTTTTTGTATCGTTTTATCTGTAATCTTTCTAGCATATCTATGTCCTTCTTGCGGTATGGCCTCCACGCTTGTATACAATATTCTAAATGAGGCCTAACTATTGTTTTGTACAGCGGTATTATTAGTTCTTTTCTTTATATGCTATATTTCGCCTAATCAATCCAAGGATTTGATTTCCTTTTGAAGCTGCAATTCCACACTGCTCTGAAACCTTCATTTCAGCACTAATTGTCAGCCCTAAGTCTTTTTCTTTTACAGTAGTATTTAGTACAGTTCCCCCCATTGTATATTCTACATATTCGTTCCCATGTCCTGTGTGAAGACATTTACATTTCCCAAAATTGAACAACATTTGCCACTTTTCAGACCATTTGATCAACCTGTCAAGATCATCCTGTAAATGCTGTCTATCTCCATCACTTTTAATCCTTCTAAACACTTTTGTATCATCTGCAAATTTCAACACCTTGCTAGCTATATCATCGTCCAAATCGTTTACATATATTAAGAATAATATAGGTCCCAGTACTGATCCCTGTGGATCCCCACTCAAAACTGATTTCCAGTTTGAAGCCTCCCCATCAACAACTACCCGCTGTCTTCTGTTAATCAGCCATTTTTCTATCCAGTTAATTATACCATTTCCTATGCCATGGGCCTTTAGTTTAAGCAGTAATCTCTGATGTGGCACTTTGTCGAAAGCTTTTTGAAAATCTAAGTAGATTATATATACTGGTGATCCATCATCTACTCACTTAGTGATATCTTCCAAAAAACATAACATATTTGTTAAGCATGACCTCGCTTTTAGAAACCCATGTTGAGATGGGTTTATCAAGTTATGTTTAACAAGAAAATCCACCATGTGATCTTTAATTAGTCTTTCTAATAATTTACAAATCACCGATGTTAAACTAACTGGTCTATAACTATTTGACTTGTTTCTCGAACCTTTTTTGAATAACGGTATAATGTTTGCTTCTTTCCATTCTAAAGTAACCACTCCCTCTTCTAATGACAAGTTGAAAACTGTTGCAAGCGGTATGCTAATTTGTTCTACAATTTGTAATAGTAGTTTGGGTGGAATACCATCCACTCCAATTGATTTATTATCCTTCATAGCCCTGATTTTCTTTGCTACCATTTCTGGGGTTACAATTAACTGTCTTAAATAGTCTGATGCTGCCCCCTTGAACTTAGCCTCTGGTACTGGCAGTGAACTAGTGTCTTCTCTGGTAAACACTGAACTAAAACATTCATTCAGGTCTTCTGCCATTAAGAATCCTTCTGATATTACATTTCCAGCACTATCTTCTAGAGGACCGACCATATCCTGAACTTTCTGTTTGCTTCGAATATATGCATAAAAACTCTTGCTGTCATGTTTTATATTACAAGCTAATTTATGTTCATAGCTTCTCTTTGAATTTCTAATTTCACCTGTAGCTTGGTTTAGTGCTTCTTTATAAATGTTGTAGTCTTCGTCATTTCCAGTACGTCTATATGACTTCCACATCATTTCTTTATACTTAATTTTTATAATGGCTTCTTTCGATAAGTGTTTCTTTTTGGACCGTTTCCCGTGTTTTTTTAAGGGAACAAATTTGACGATGATGCATTCAATTTCACTGTTTAAGATATTCCAGCATTCTGTTGCTGGCTTATTCTTCAGTGTGTCATTCCGGTCTATCTTTGCTAAATATTTCCTTATGTCCTTATATTTTCCGTTGTGGAAATTTCTCCTGTACTGCTTTTTACTATTCCTTTCTGATTTTAATTTGATGGTAAAATGTATCTGTTGTGATCACTATTCCCAGTGGCTCACATACCCTGACATTGTCAACTAATTCATTCTGTGAGGACAAAACTATGTCTAACACATTCTCTCCCCTGGTTGGTTCTAGCACATGTTGAGAAAGGAAACTATCTTGTACTAAAACTAAAAACTTGTGGTCCTCACTACCCATACTCTGTAGAGATTTCCATTTTATATGCCCATGGTTGAAATCCCCCATAATAACACAGTCCCGTTTGCTCACTTCCCTTATAGCGTTTTGTATTTTTTCATTCTCTTCTATGCTTATGTTTGGACTTCGATAAACTAATCCAACCGTTAACTTTCCTGTAACTATGTTACACCAAACACCTTCTTCGCAATCTGCTTCTCTGTCTAATTTTATTTCATAAGGCTGGATAGATTATTTAATATATAAAATAACTCCACCTCCCCTTCTTCCTATTCTATCTTTCCTAAACATTACATATCCTGTCAGTCCCAATTCGGCATCTGATACATCGGTGGTTGCCCATGATTCGGTTATACCTATTATGTGAGGGTCAATATCTTCTACCATAATGTTTAGTTCATTTCTTTTGTTTACTATACTCCTTGCATTTAAACAAACACATTTATATCCAGCTTCAGAACAGTTTTCCAGACTGTTCTTTGCTGAATTATTTTTGCTGTCTTTATCTATGCCTCCAGTTTCAGGCTTCATTGAACCACATCATTACATTGTTTGAACATTTCACCAAAGTATCACACCCGTTATCTATATCTGGAAAATATATCATAAAACAACATCATTACATTGTTTGAACATTTCACCAAGATATCACACCCGTTATCTACATCTCGAAAATATATCATAAAACAACATCATTACATTGTTTGAGCATTTTATAAATCGATTTTACTAAGATGGTTTCGAAATAACATTCACATGTATACATGCAACGATGACAATTTTAGTATTTTATTTAAAAAATAAAAACTCCCTATATATGTCAAGATTCTTACCTGTTATGGGGTCAATTAGCTGTACGGAATGTAAAACGTAATGTCCGCGTAAAACGTAACCTATCAATCGCAGGAACCACACACGCAGCAAATTCTTCTGGAAAACGGCCCCTGCGTCATTCATTGACTTGGCAACGTGAAATAGACGCTGATACAATAATGTTTATATATACTCTCATGCCAATGGCATAGCAGTAAGATATTATTTGATAACGGCCTATCGGTGGAAGTGAACTTCACATTCTCTCCAACCTTCGTTATTTTGAACAAACGATTTGTATCTGCGAACGCTTTATAGTGTTTATGTAATTATGATGAGGCATTTGGTATATATAATTACTATCATGACTGTTCTCTACCGAGGCATCCCGTCAGGTGAAGGGCAATTTTGCTAGTTGACTTAAAGAGGGGATTTGTACTAAAATGTTCTAGGTAGATGCCTTACATGAAAACATGGATGAATCAGTATTATCCAAAAAAAATGATGGTATCTGCATGCAATTTCAGAATCAGATCCCAAGTGTACGACCAACGTCACAAACGATGCAGCAGTAGAAGGAGACTACGTCGCGTACAGCTGTGAGGTGAAGTACCAGGGAAGGTGGGCCCCAGTGATGGAGGGAAAAACAAGGATGGAATTGTCCAAGCCAAGGATGAATCTAGTGGGAACATTGTGAAGTACCCATGTATCACTAAGTTAACACCAGCAGACAATGGACAGGTCTACACTTGTCAGACTTACTTTGATCAACCAAACCCAGGCACAGTACAAGTTAAACAAGCAACCGACATACCTACAACTGACAGTGTGCTTACTAAACGCCACAGCTTACTGTTTATTGTAAGATTGGTTACATCATTTTTATATTTATTTACCATTATCTGCTATATGTTTTGTATAGTTTGTTTAAAAATATAATTCAACTCCTGTTAAATAATCAAAGTTAACACAGTTGTTATTGTGGTATGTCTTTTGTGAACCATGTCAATTAATGACATGATATTAATACCCCCATTAACCAGTCATGCATAATTTGTCTAAATTTAATTAATGACATCATATTAATGATCTGAAGTATTTAAAACATCTAGACAAAACTGTGTACATATGTTGTTTTGTGGAATTAAGTCTCCATAAATGTAGTCTATTACCTACAACTTGTATGGTTTGGCGGTTTGTAGGAGGTCCACGTTTGCTAGTTGTGGATCCTATAAAAGAGTCTTATTATCCTGGAGATAGAGTAAGGGTAACGGCTGACAGCAATCCTTCCTCGTGGACCTACGAATGGATGAATACGGCAACAAATGACACACTAGGAGCATTGGACAATAACTGCGGCTATACATGGAAGTCAGTCACCTAAAGTTATTGTGTGCAACACCATCCCAGTTTCACCTGCCAAGACCATTTGCAAACAAAACCATTTAAACTTCACAGTAATAATTAAGTGGATTTTTATAGTTGCGTTTATTCGAATGAATGACTGGAGTGCACTCACATTGCATTTTTAAATAGAGCTTGAACGGTTCAGTTATTAATGTTTGAATCATCCTGTTTATCTTGTCAAATTGTCAACATGCCTTTTGTTGCATTTTGATCAATCACTGTTTGTTGACAGATACCTATATGTATATGTATGTCCCTTGTTCACATTTCTATATATTGCTTGTTTTTGTTTCATCTGCTTTAACACGTTATTTTTTTAAATTGTAATATTTATCTTCTGCATGGATTGTTATTACTATTTCACAACATATTGCCGTCATATTACTTGTGTTGTGCTGTAATTTATTTATTTATTTATGGTTATTTGCTTCCCTGAATTGTGTATTGTTTTCAACAAGACACTAGATGGTGGGAGACAACTTCCTTCTCACACTTGTGTTTTGTTTATGGGAAGGTACTCCTATTGTTATTGGCTGAATTATGTTGTTTGTCAACATATATATGTTGTTTGTCAACATTTGTATGTTGTTTGCCAACATTTGTATATTGTTTGTCAACATTTGTATGTTGTTTGTCAACATTTATATGTTGTTTGTCAAAACTTGTATGCTGTTTGTCAAAATGGGTATGTTGACAACATTTAAAGAAATATTTCTGTGCAAAACGATGCATTTTCTAATATAATAAGGAGATGGAAAATCATAGCGCTTCAGTGTTTGGCTGTAGATGACGTAATTTTGAAGACCAGTTCTTTTCTGTATTTTCAAATTGTCGTTTGTGCAATTTTTTACAAGAATAATTTTTTTATTTTCTGCAATTTACTGGATAAAGCATGAAGTATGATGTTGTAAATTTTAATGGTATTTTACAAAACGTTACACAAAACAACATGTAGGGGTGTCTATGAGTTGGCCAATGGAAATCGACATACTTTCCCTGTACCACCACAAAGCTCTCGTTGTGTTGCAGCTTGTCAGGATTCCGCTTGGTTTTCTTTCTCTTGGTTTTACGCTTCCATTACTGATGCCACGTTTGTGTGGTTCTCTCCCTCACAATTGGAATTGTTCCACATCTTCGTGGTAAATGCACCTTTCCACGGAGATGGCAAACTTTTAGAACGAATGAAAGACATCGTGTTGTTCGTCGAATGTCATAACAAGGCAACCGTTTTCTGCACCCAATCACTGGTCGGCTATGAGCTATTCTTGTTCTGGCGGCGAAATATTGGGACACTGAAACTGGTCATTACATAAGTAAATGCTAAATTTAATAGTTCCTTTAACAAACTGCTGAACACAACGTAACTTGCATTGTTTTACTCTATCGTTCCCCATATGTAGTTAATCGTCAAGCCGAACCACTATCGGGCGGTGTTGCTTATTCGAAGATATGAAGCGTCTGTCAAACGCACAAACTGTGCAACAGTTTAGTGACCAGTAGAGCGCAGTGGCACAGTGTATAGAGCATCGGATTCTCAATCGAGAGCATATTCTGTGCTGCCGTGTCGAACCTTGCGTGAGTTCAGTCACTCTACACTATGTTGTTCCTGTTGATTCAGCTGCATTAATCTGGCTATATACATTTGTGGATATTTTTGCGCAGATAGTCTTCGCGCACCAATTGTAACGTAGCTGAATGCTTCCCAGAGAGATCGAGATGGGGTTCAATTGAACAGGTCTGCCAGGGAGTAAAATGCCTAGCATTTTGAGCAGTCCTAAGGACTATATACTGTGCTTTATGAGAACTTACCTTTCTTAATTTCTGTCTCAAGAGATAACAGTTGTCTTTAGCTGCGTAATGCCGGTACATTGGCGTCATTTGGCGACTTGACTCATTGCACGCTTGATATTTGAGTTAGTCCGGTACGCATCAGAAACGTCGATTCGCGTAGATCTGTCTTTGGCAACTGTTTGCCAGTTCTAAGCGTCTATTCCACAAACATTTAGATTATTTTAATCACACCCTCCTTTCACAGTGTGTGCTTACTTGAGTATAGGATGGCGCTTGGATGTATGTATTTACTGAATATTCGCTGCTAACGTGTCTATTTCCTGAACTTTGGTATATTATATGTAGTTTGCGCCACTGATCATGTTCCAAAACCAAAATATGGCCATTTAAATATGGGGACGTTTACGATTACCGCAATTCATCACAAACATGAAGTGTGGTTAATTTTTTGGGAGATAGGCCCTAAGCTTTTCACCTCCAATTGCACACACCCTTTGAGGCTCACAAAATGCAAAAAGACAATCATACAACCTACACCCAATCCACCCTTTGTGACATGTTAAAGCGGAACTCATTTCCACCAGCGGTGGCGGTAGCGTACGCACCCAATATTCGTAAGTTGAAAATCTGATGAATGTTCTCTAATCTTATTTTCTTTGCGTTCCATAAGCAGCGGGATGCGTTTTGCCAATGTGATCTTTTTCGTTGTATAATAGTCTACATATAATCATCTAGCGTATGTATGCGGGTACGTTAATATTTTCGTTTTAAACTGTGAAATTAAGGCAACACTTTATGTAGTAAATAGTTTTTACGTACGTAAACAAAAAGCTAAACGTGGTATGGGATTTGGAATTCAACCCGTGTTTTAACTCAATGTAATGTCGTTTCGCAACCCTTATTATCTGTTTGGTAGAATAGCATCTGTCACAATGCATGATATCGCATTGCATGTTTTATCATTTGCTGACGTTCTATATAAATACCAGCTGAAATGGTAAGACCATGCATGCATTATTAACCAACTCAAGTTGACTTTCACCTGAACAAAAATTTGCACAATACTACAATTTCGTCAACGAGTTTCTCACCATTTTATATTTTAAATCATTGCGCAATTTGTATTTCTTTCTAAACTTCCATAATGCTTACAAGCGTTAACACGATTTCTGTAAAATGTGGGTTTAGAAAATGTTCATGCTAAGTGATAATACTCCATATATTAATTATTAATGTTCTTGTAGAATATTATCGCAATCCAGTTTTTAATTAAATCAAATATATGCACAGATCCTGCAGCGAATGCACTATTCCTGTTGAATTCAGGTAGCGGCAATTCAACCGGCGGTTCAACAGGTGCAATAGTGGCGAGTGTCCTTGGGACCCTGCTCTGCCTCGGCGTAGCTGTTATCGTGTTGCTGGTTGTCAGGGTCCGACGACTGACGGCTGCGAGAGGTACATTCCGACACTTAAATGGGGACTTGTTGTACATTTCCGTTCAGAATTAAACTTGTTGAAATGTATCAGATTTGCATTTCCCGTCCACAGGATATCCTCATAGATAGTAATAATAGTGTTTTTACAATAGGTATATCCAGAAACAAAGTATATCCAGAAAACCCAGTATGTTTAAAATATATACAAAGCTAAGATCTGCTGATGCCACAGAAAGTATAATACAATAACGATTTCAATTGTTTTACTTTCAAGCTTACGACAATTAATTATTGTAGATGGTGCGTCTAGGAGACAGCCACTGACAGTAACATCTGGTGTTCACCAATCAACAGCGGCAACATCTGAACCAGCCCAGCCTGCGCCACGCGACGGAACCTACCAAGGCTTATACCACACATTCCGGACGTTCGCCAAAATGGCGGTGAATACGAAATGGTTCGACCTGCTGAGGGGACCCAAGGTCACCTCACTGAGACACCATATGCAAACACAGGACAATACGAGAACACACGACGTATCTAAGCTGAACAACTCCAACGTAACTTGCCCACGAATTTAGGATTTTGGCTTAACTCCGTTTCGGTGTTCCAATGCAATACTACCATTATTGATACGACCATGTTCTACATACACGTGAACGCTACGTACTGATACACATGTTGCTTCATCGTCATCATCATTGAGCAGCCTTAGTGTCCCGTGATTGGGCAAAGGCCTCAGCATGTCTTGTCTAACATAATAATGCGGTAATCAGACGCGTAGGTTGGTGTGCTCACCTGACAATGCATTTATTAACATTTATTTACTGTCTATCTTGATAGGGGATACTCTTTCTTTTTTAGAATGCTACTCAAGACAATGTAAAGAATCGTCAGTCACTTTACATTCAATATATATTGTTTATTATATATGGTTTGACAAAACGCCTAAAAAGGTAGTCGGAAACAGAATGAGATGGGCGGGACATGTGCAAAGAATGGTCGAAGACAAACTGTCATAAAGAGCATGGAGAAAAGAAGAGGGTGGCAAACGACGAAGAGGAAGACCAAAGCTGAGATGGAATGACAGCATGAAATGGGACCTTGGGAGGGCAGGAGTGAACACTCAAGAATTGAACATAATCTATTGAACATAATGTAGAGAGTTGAAAATAAAGCGGAAAAAGTTACGAATTGAGTGACATGGACCCCACCTCGCAAGGACGTAAAGGGTAAGAAGAAAACAGTATGTGGTTAGAAGGTAGTTGACACAACGAACGGAACATTTTTACTAGTCACTTTTGTAATGTGAATGTACAATTTCGTAACTGTATTCCAAATGTGTCTTTTAATGTATGAAGGGTTTCTAGTACCTGATGTGCATGATTTTTTTATAGCTGCTTTCTAATCCGCCACGTACCAATGAAACATTATATACGCTTGCTGGTACACATATTTATGACTATCTGGTGTCATTTGCATGGCTTTCCTGTCACCAGTTGTTGTCTTATTGCTGTGAACATACGTGTACATTGTGTTATAAATTTAGTGCGACATGACATTATTATCGTACACAGTAATTGTAATTCATATTTTGTGAATAATACACTGTTTCTGTACTTAACGTTGTCTTCGACATACACGTATGTACTACATTGTTAAAACAGGTTTTACTACTATTATATTCAGTTTGTTAAAAACATTCATTTAAACATAATTATAATTTCTTGTAAAATGCCTATCCTACTAATGGCGCCACACACACTCAGTCACACAGTCACATACAGTGACCGCACATAGTCACACACAGTCACACACAGTTCACACGGTCACACACACAGGCACACACAGTCACACACGGTTACACAAGATCACACACAAGCACACACGCTCATACACGGTCACACACACTCACACACAGGCTCACACAGGCACACACAGGCAGGCACATATACACACATTCACACACAGTCATAAACAGTCACACACAATCACACACTGTTACACAAGATCACACACAAGCACACACGGTCACACACGGTCACACACAGTCACACACAGGCACACACAGGCAGGCACATATACACACAGTCACACACAGTCATAAACAGTCACACACAGTCACACACAGTCACACACAGTCACACACAGTCACACTCAGTCACACTCAGTCACACACAGACACACACACAACACACACACACACACACACACACTAAATTGTTCGTGGTGCTTTTTAAATTTGTTCGTGAAGCGCCACGAACAATTTAGAATAAACATAAAACATTATAATGTGGATGCAAGGAGGATGGTTCATCCGAGGGAAGAGATTGGGATTCAGTTAAGCATATAGGGAATATTAGTGGTAAGACGCCAGATAATCTGTACAAGTAACTTGAAAGAGAATGGAGTCGGAGACTACCAAAGTGAACAGAGGCGGAGAAACACCAAAGCGGCATGAAAATGAGGGAGACCATGTGTTAGATGGAAGGATTGTGCGCCGAAATAGGGACGTACTTTCACACACACGCGCACGCACTGTTGGTCTAAGCAACGGCCTATATGAAGTATCGTGATAACATAGACATGCCTTACTACACATGCATTTATAATACGAAACATAATTATACTATATACAAAGCATTCAGGGTGTATTTAAATAGGTCATCTTTAAATAGGTAGGCATGTCGCAAGACTAGTCAAAGTCACAGTTCACTGCTGTCATGTGCGTGTGACGTGTAACAGCAAACCAGGAAGTACCGAAATAATCAGTGTTCGCCAAGTACCGTCAATATTCTGCATCACATATCGAGCATTGGAAGTATGCAGTGCACATTTTTAGTTGCCGAAATTTAATAGGTATTTATGAAGACCTACACTATGCCGGTTACGGCGACGAGCATTTTGGTGATTGCGATTATTCTGTTACGAGGTAAGTCGAACTACATGAATGGGGTAGCTCTATGTTGCAATCAACAACAGTCGTATCTGCAACCTTTTAGTGTTCCATCCAACACAATGTAACGCAATCAATGCTACAATTGCGTAATTAATTTCTGACGTATTTTGGAGGTCGGAAAGAAACGCTACCAAAGGGGGGGGGCGTATAGGCTCACTTGATCACACATACCCTGTTACCGAGTATTGGTGCCAGATATCACATACCAATTAATACATCATTTTAATCCAAATAAGGACATAGGCAGATCTCCCATATAAGTACACCTTTTGGGTCACGTTTACATTATTGTGTGAATTGCAGAATTGTGTGTACTTTGAATCGTACCTTCGCAGCCGTAACTATCAATGTCGCCTCCTGCTGGATTGTTGCGAACTAACATGAATCGGAAATCAGATATTTTTTGTGGCTGCACTGTTTCCTGAATTAAAGCTGCTGCAGAAAACGGGTTGCCCTCAGTATTATGGTAGGCAGGGACAATCACTACTGGCGGCCGTATTATGGTAGGCAGGGACAGTCACTACTGGCGGCCGTATTATGGTAGACAGGGACAGTCACTACTGGCGACCGTATTATGGTAGGCAGGGACAGTCACTACTGGCGGCCGTATTATGGTAGGCAGGGACAGTCACTACTGGCGGCCGTATTATGTTAGGCAGGGACGGTCACTACTGGCGGCCGTATTATGGTAGACAGAGACGGTCACTACTGGCGGCCGTATTATGGTAGACAGGGACGGTTACTACTGGCGGCCGTATTATGGTAGGCAGGGACAGTCACTACTGGCGGCCGTATTATGGTAGGCAGGGACAGTCACTACTGGCGGCCGTATTATGGTAGGCAGGGACAGTCACTACTGGCGGCGGTATTATGGCAGGCAGGGACAGTCACTACTGGCGGCCGTATTATGGTAGGCAGGGACAGTCACTACTGGTCGGCCGTGTTATGGTATGCAGGGACATTCACTACTGGCGGCCGTATTATGGTAGGCAGGGACAGTCACTACTGGCGGCCGTATTATGGTAGGCAGGGACAGTCACTACTGGCGGCCGTATTATGGTAGGCAGGGACAGTCACTACTGGCGGCCGTATTATGGTAGGCAGGGACAGTCACTACTGGCGGCCGTATTATGGTAGGCAGGGACAGTCACTACTGGCGGCCGTATTATGGTAGGCAGGGACAGTCACTACTGGCGGCCGTATTATGGTAGGCAGGGACAGTCACTACTGGCGGCCGTATTATGGTAGGCAGGGACAGTCACTACTGGCGGCCGTATTATGGTAGGCAGGGACAGTCACTACTGGCGGCCATATTATGGTAGGCAGGGACAGTCACTACTGGCGGCCGTATTATGGTAGACAGGGACAGTCACTACTGGCGGCCGTATTATGGTAGGCAGGGACAGTCACTACTGGCGGCCGTATTATGGTAGGCAGGGACAGTCACTACTGGCGGCCGTATTATGGTAGGCAGGGACAGTCACTACTGGCGGCCGTATTATGGTAGGCAGGGACAGTCACTACTGGCGGCCGTATTATGGTAGGCAGGGACAGTCACTACTGGCGGCCGTATTATGGTAGGCAGGGACAGTCACTACTGGCGGCCGTATTATGGTAGGCAGGGACAGTCACTTCTGGCGGCCGTATTAAAGGTGCATATGATTACATAAAAACAAATAATATATATATAAGTCCGATTCATTTAGTTTCAGATGAGATAACCGCCCTAGATGTATATGCTTACGTTTTTATTTGCTTTTGTTTTACTGAAAAAACAATGAGGAAATTAAGAAAACGATTAAGAGCAGTGAGTCTTACGCCTATCAAGATTAAGAACACGATTAAGAGCAATAAGTCTTACGCCTATCAAGATATTTGGATCTTTCAGTTTATTGATGTCAAAACGAATCCGTGGGCTTTTCTGGTGACGGATTTTCTTCAGCCAAAGTTGCAATGTCACCAGAACTACTTTATATCCTGTAATTTTTGTTATTTTAAACTTTAAAGTGATACCTCTTTCATTGTTTCCATAACCGTTCACTGTACGGTTAATTGGGAATATAATCCTTACGTAATAACTATATTAACTCAGAACTCAAAATCAATTTATTTTACCTGTAATTACGATACATATACAACGAATAACGTAAGTAATAGACAAGATCGAGAGACTCCCATTAAGATATATAATGTCGCTAATACAGGAGCCACCCCATAAATATAAACAACAACAACATTTAGATGGCACAAACAGTGGCACGGGAACGAAATTCATATTGGGGGGCTACCGGAGCTTCAGCACCACTGAACAATTTTCGCCGCCGTGTCACATCTTCCTTCACCGTGTGGCTGTCTCGGTTGGCTCGACTGTGACATCAGACCCAAGACGGGGGGTCCTGTTGGAATTTTTTTCGGCTGGCTCGACTGTGACATCGGAAAACGGGGGAAGGGGATGCTGTTGGAAATCGTTCGCCTATTTACTTCGTGCCATCTATTATTGGGAGGGTGGGGGCAGAAAACCATATAGCTGCCCTAATTTGTAGTAAAAATTGTATTGTTGGATTTTATAAATGTCATCGAATTGTAACAACTGAAGTCTTTTATAAATAAGACTTGGGTGAGCATTATATTTACGTATTGCTTTTTTCTGTAATTCGAAAAATCCACGTGCCTGATGAACCCATAAAAGTAAGCCATAATTAAAATGGGGGTGAATAAGAGAATTGTACACAATATATAATGTATTAAGTGGTAAGAAGTGTTTACGTTTACTTAATATGCATATTGCTTTAGATATTTTAGCTGCTATTTTGTTTGTATGAATCGAATCGGGATCGGTAATATGGAATCAGGTGTGGTATCATACTCGAAATGCTTTTAATATATTGCACTCATCTTTTACCACCGCAATGTACATTTCTGACCTTTGATTCTTAAAATAAAATAACATAAATGCTACAATCACGTTAACCGCCAACCGACCAGATTTTAACAAGATTTAACAAGATTGCCATCCAGAAAATTACTCTGGATGGCAGGTGGACAAGGAAGCCTTTTGGCTTATCGAGAGTCCAATACTTTTTATCTACATGTATCCCGCCTTTTTTAGGTGTGTGTCGATTTTATTTTTAAACATATTCACGCTACTAGCACCAACACAATCAGGAGATAATATGTTCCATTCATTTACAGTCATTTGTGAGAATGAGAACTTTCTTATATCTATTCTACACTGCTCCTTTACTAATGTAGCTTCATGTCCTCTGGTCTTTCTATCTTTCTTAACTGAGAAAAAAATGTTTCTATCAATATTTTCATAACCATTCAATATTTTAAACACTTCTATGTGATCTCCTCTCAATCTCCTGGTCTCTAATGTTGTTAAACCACATTCTTTTAGGCGTATTTCGTAACTAAGATCCCCCAGATTTGGTATCATTTTAGTCGCTCTCCTCTGTACTCTTTCTAGCATATCTATGTCCTTCTTGCGATATGGCCTCCATGCTTGTATACAATATTCTAAATGAGGCCTCACTATTGTTTTGTACAGCGGTACTATTAATTCTTTTTTCTTATACGCTATATTTCGCCTAATTAATCCCAGGATTTGATTTCCCTTTGACGCTGCAATTCCGCACTGCTCTGAAACCTTCATATCAGCACTAATGGTTAACCCTAAGTCCTTTTCTTTTACAGTAGTACTTAGAACAGTACCCCCATTTTATATTTTACCTCTTCATTCCCATGACCTGTGTGGAGGCATTTACATTTCCCAAAATTGAACAGCATTTGCCACTTTTCAGACCATTTGATCAACCTATCAAGATCATCTTGTAAATGCTGTCTGTCTCCATCACTTTTAATCCTTCTAAACACTTTTGTATCATCCGCAAATTTTAACACCTTGCTTGTTATATCATCGTCCAAATCGTTGATATATATTAAGAATAATATAGGTCCTAGTACTGATCCCTGTGGTACCCCACTCAATACCGATTTCCAGTTTGAAGCCTCCCCATCAACTACTACACGTTGTCTTCTGTCATTCAGCCATTTTTCTATCCAGTTTATTATACCATTTCCTATGCCATGGGCCTTCGACCAGATAAGACTAGAAGCCGCAAGACCCCCAGTCTTAAACAAAGGACCACACCACACAATCATCGTCAGTCAGCTAAACTATCTCAAAACATCTACTTGTTGCACCAGATCAGACGTTTGTCGCAAACGTAATCTCATTCTCCCATCAGGTAAAGCCGACGTATTCTGGTACAGTGTCTTTCCAATGATAATTAGTTATTGGAATATACTTAACCCCAAAGTATTATACTGTAATAAAACAACCACTTTTAAATGCAAAACAGAGAATAACTATATATGGGTGTGTATGTGTGTATGTGTGTGTGTGTGTGCGTGTGTGCGTGTGCGTGTGCGTGGGCGTTTGTGTGTGGAATCCTACCGAAATGAAAAAAATTGAGATACCCATACATTGGAGTAAATTTACACTTAATAGATTTCCCTGAACGTTTCCGAACATAATGTAATTATGAACAAAATATGTGACATATTAATAAAATTGTGACCAAAAAGATATATAATATAACGATAAAAAGTATGTGTACGTTAACAACTCTTATAACTTTTCTTAACACAATCCCTGCTCACACAAACGCCGTATAGTAACCGACACACACACACACACACACACACACACACACACACACACACACACACACACACACACACACACACACACACACACACACACACACATATATATATATATATACACACACATATATATATACGTATATATATATATATGTATATATATACACATATATATATATGTATACACTTTACCGCGGCTAAGAGCCAAACAAATTGACGAATTGTTGTGCATGTTTTGATAAAAGCACGAAAATTGGCACATATGTGATTTAAGTTATGTAGATTCATATAAAGCCACGTACTCATCGCTATCGACATGTTGCCTAACCGCCATCTTGATTTTTAAAATGGCCTCCACAGAAATCCATTATCCAGATATCTCAGCTTCTAAGCAACATAAAAACATGTTCTTGGTGTCTAATACAATATTTCCAGGGTCAAGGAATCCATTTTTTTTTCATATGCAGTATCCAAGGGTGACAGCCAAATTGGAAGTCAACATTGCCGCTAATGATTATGAAGAATTTGTATCGGGTCTTTGGTGTGAGCTAGTGATAAAATAACATTTTTGAGTAAGTAAACATTTAATAAAGTCTCACTCTATGTAGACTTAACTTACTACTCGTGTATTAAAAAACACATTATTGTATACCAACGTTCCGCAGATCCTGGTCCACAGTTTCCAGCTGGCCCGCGAGACCCGCGCCAAGAATTGGAAATTGTTTAGAGCAACCTAAAAGGTCCATTTTCTATCATACAAGAGTTGTCTTTGGCTGAACTGAGGCGTGGTTCCTGTGATATAAATGTTACTATTATGAGTTTTGTCCATGAAATTGGCTTGCTGGTTGCTTAGTTGAAGATACTGAGTTACGAGTTCAGCTTTGCGTTGTGACACCCATTTTCGGACAGTCTTGTTCAGAGAAGACAGGTGTTGATTAACAACGTGTACGAAGCAGTGGAATTAGAAATAAAGCTGTCGCCCTTCAAAATCCAAGCGGAACTTTTTACATTTCAAATTTATGTTCATCAGTTAATGTTGCGGCATACACGATGCGGATATCGAAGATGCCAACCCAGTGTCTGGTGGTGTTCTGGATATCCTACAGACCGCCTCCAGTGGTCGATTTGCCGACTTTGGTGCTTCTTTGCAAGTTTGTTTACAGCTCAGCATGACGTTGCCGAAGTCGCAATCATTTGGAGATAACAAAGCTATTTTGCAGAAGAATCTCTATAGTACTGCAACATTACAAGGGTTTAAGGGTTAGAAAGAAGATGTTTCACTGTGAAAGACCACATTTTGCTTTTATGAGCGATAAAAGTGCCTAATTTCAGCATTGCTTGAGACAGCGCAGACAAGGTTGGTACAACAACGAAACACACCTAGAACACCTTTGATACCGTTTGAAGTTGTCTCGCGACCTTCAATACCTCTGCTCTATCCTAGCAGTACTAGGTCTAGTTTGTAGAAGACTAGTCAGCGTCATCATTTATTGACTTACACGATTTGTTCACATAGTAGTTTGTTGACAAGACAGTTTGTAATTCTCACTCTGAGTTGAAGCCTGAATACTTTTCTCCCGACGCACAAATTATAATTGTCACATCAGATACTTTTGTTGTGGACAGTGCATTGTATAGTTTAGTTTTCACTGTAGTGTAAGCAGTTGTTTTTAAGCGATTTAATTATATTGTAAAGAGAGGAGAGATGTAATGTTGGTGGTTAGAAATAGAGGTCTGCTCCCGGAAGTACAACATTAATGGTGACGTAAGGAGTTTGGGGGCTTCGAGCATTTTGTGCCAGCATGGGTAAATGTGAGTGTTGTATAATATTTCTCCAAAAAGAGCTGTTTTGTATAAACTGGTGACTTTGAAAACATTAGAAAGACCACCTTTTGCTTTTACGAGCGATAAAAGTGCATATTTTCAGCATTGCTTGAGACAGTGCAGAAATGGTTGGTACAATTAACAACGAAACACACAAAGAACACATTAGTTACCGTTTGAAGTTGTCTCACGACCTACAATAACTTTGCTCTATGCTGGCAGTAATAGGCATTGTGTGTAGAAGACTAGACATCGTCATCATTTTATGTATATGCCTAGGTTGTTTGTACATGGCGTTTAATAATTTGATTTACACGGGATGTATATGTTGATTAGGTATGGTTCAGATTATCAAAAAATACGCGCTCTTTACGAGCGCCCGCAAAAATGTATGGCTTATGAATGTTATCTAATTAAAAACGTTGGCCCACAGAGAGATAACCGGACAACATTTTGGCCCGCACCTTAAAGAGTTTGTGGAACGCTGCTATATACGTAGCAGGTAGAGTTTAATTAAATAGGTCATCCATAAATGGGTAGGCATGTCGCAGGAGTAAAAGTCAAAGTTTACTGATGTCAGGTGGGTGCGCCGTGTAGCGCACGTTTCTTAGTTGATGAAACGTAGCAGATATATTTATGAATACCTACAGTATGTTAGTTACTCTGATGAGCCTTTTAGTGATTGCGAGTAGTTTGTTTCGACGTAAATCGATCTACTTGAATGGGGGTAACTCTAATTTATCAACAGCATTCGTATTGGAAACGTTTTGTGTTCCACCAAACATATCACCAAACAATCTATAACTGTGAAAAGAGAGATTATACAAGTAAAAATACACGCTTTTATGCTAAAAGAGGACGTGGCCCGACATCCTGTATAAATTAATACATCAGTGCATGAGTCACGTTTACACCGTACGGGGGACCGGATGCAATTGTACATTGAATCCTACCTTCGCAGCCGCAAATCATTGTCGCCGTCTGCTGGATTATTGTGAACTACCATCACACGGCAGTGTTTGTAGCGTGAAGTAATTTAGATGGCTGCATCATTTCATGAATTTATGCTGTTGGAGAAAATTGGTTGCCCCCAATCGAATGTTGGACGAGGACAATAACCCATTCCTGGCCAGTGGATACATCACGGCCACATTGGATCATGTGACGTTTTTCAATAAATTAGCTCCTCGAAGACATGTGCTTTCATGCTCCATCTCTGGGGCACACGCACGAGTAATGTTAGGCCCTGAAAATAGTCGTGTTTAGGCATTTCTGCTGTATAGCACTTCTGTGGATTACGCCTTTCATAACCCGAACAATCGTCGCAATGTTTGGATCTTTCATTTTATCGGTGTCAAAACTAATGCTAGTCTTTGCTGACGATGTACCTTCTTCAGCTTAAGTTTCAGTGCTACCAGTAAGAATCACTTTATGTCCTAGATTTATTAACCACAGCGGAACACAATACTTTTCTCTGTATTTCCACACCGTTCAATACACAGGCTATTGGTGAATATATATAATTCTTGTGTGACAACTATAATTATTAACTTCACTACTACACTAAATCACACACGCGCTGTCGTGATAACCGTGAACCACGGTCTCGCTCCTGGCTTAATCTCCAGCAGTTCAATCGCCTTATGGTAGAGATGAATGCGCAATATCAAGATCTCCTATACCACTGCGACGTGTAGTACGTGACTGAGTCGAGGTGCCTGTATGTAGGGTACGAGATGAGCTGATCAAGGAATAATCTCGTTGTTGGAGCAGATCTTTCCAGAGGTAAGGCCTACTGGACATCGCTGACCCTCACGTGCATCTGCTAGTTTTCAAATATTGTCGACATCACTGCATATCTCAATCTGCTGAATTTTCAAATAAATAACGGGAGCATCTAACCAACGAACTCTTCTTGTTTGTTTCTTCCAGTTCGTTTCCGCTATCTAGATCAAGTTGCAATTGTGTGGGAGACACAACTATTGCGACGCTTTCATTGAGCGGCAGAGACGCGAGTTTGCAAAGCGTTTTACAGATCTTTGAGCTCGATCGTAATTGCTCCTATTTTTCAGCCAGTTATAGTCACCGACACACCGGAAGTCCTGTAGATGAAGTTCACCAAAATGTAATGTGTCTATGTGACATTCTAAATAACACATTCTGTGAGGTGTATCTTACAACCGAAAGCACTTGTCGTCTGAACAGTTTCTTAAACTGATCACACACGCCATTCAAGCTCACGTGGACGTGGAACATTTGATCAAAATGTCAGTTGCATGACAACAACGCCGACCTGTGTATTTTAGTAGTAAATTGTTCAAAATTAGCCTTTGATGTTTCATAATAATAACAACTCTTAACGTATACACTGCCAAAATGTGCAAGATAAGCCTCAACACATATGAGCCTGAATGCCTATATTTAAATACAATATAGGCCTACGCATCGTAACATATCCTGCCAGTTTCCACATAGATTGGATTAGTGTCAACAAATATTAAGAAATTAATGTGTGTCCCTTTGTCCTAGCCCAAGTCACTTATTTGGCCCTCCTTTCAAAAAGGTTGCCGACCCCTGCCCTAACCCTTTCTGCACATCAGACCAACCATTATTGATTCCATTAGCCATTACGTCACATCCGGCCGCGCATCATAGCAACGGCTTTTGGCGGGCTATACACAACAACTGCAAGAAGGCGCACCAGCGTCTATTGCAATCAAACGATTGAAACAGTCCACTAGTTTTTCAGCTGCACATCTTTGTCCGGTCACTTTAAGAACTTATATATTACTGTCAGGCTTTAGAGATGTCACTACATATCCATGAAAATACTGCTGCATCGTGTCAGTTCATGGTAAACAATACACAACATTCGATTGAGTATAGCCAATACTCGGATCACCTTGACGACCGGACACGAAATAAGGGCAATGACGTATGACTAAAGGCCTCAATAGGGCATTTGTACGCCGAGGGGTAGCAGAAAACTCTTTCCGTTCGGATAAGTGATAAACAGTGGCGCCACATAACGGAGCCTGGGTAACCGAGGCTACGGCAAACCAGGAAGCACACGAATAGCGCCTGTTACGTACGAGTATCTCAAGTACCAGCTATGTTTTTCGTAACTTTGACAACATTTCTAGTGATAGCGATTATTATTGTTCAAGGTAAGTCGATCAACCTGAATGCGATAGTCAACAGTCGTATTAACTGACCTTTTGAGTTCCACCCTAAGTATGCCATGTCAGACAACCGATGCCATTCAGCATACACTTGTGCAAGACGACGTTTACAAACTAGTGTGGATTTGTGTAGAGTGTGCTTGTGTGTGTGTGTGTGTGCGTGTGCATGTGCGTGTATGTGTGAGTATATGCGTGCGTACGTGCGTGCGTGCGTGTGTGAATTAGTGTAGTGTTTATCAGGGCTTCTTAGCCATTATACATAGGCTTACCACTGGTGACCCCTGCTTCAGTTGTAACAAATTATTAGTAGACATGTTAAGTGCAAAAAATAGGGTTTGACTTCACGTCATGATGCAAAGATCCCCTTTGGTATAGAAGCTCCCCAGGGCCATGGAAAAGAAATTATCCAAAGACACGTCGGGTGCGCATGCGTGAAATATAAACAAGTGCTTAACATCGGCTCTAAAATGTTATTTGAAATTCTAAATTACGCTCTTTGTCAAATACTACATACTCCAGCTAAAGTCTCACTAAATCTAAATAGGATAAATTACCAACGTAAAGTATATAATAGATTCAAAATTAACAACTTTAAACAAGTGATCACCTCCGCAGACTTCCCGCCAAAACACGCCATCTTGGATTACATATCAACACCGAAGAAGCCACGAACCGGTCTACTAAACAGCTAAGTGCCATTAAATCCCACCAAGCACGCTCAAGATAGTCATTTACAAACCATATTTTTAACTAAACATTGATCCTAAGCAATAAATATACCCAAGTCGTCCACAAGCACTTTCCTGTTCGCCTGCCATGCCACGCACCGCCTGTATCCTCAGCATGTTGAGACTAGGCGTGTATTGGAAGAAGTATGTAATCTAGTCCCCCATCAACGATAACGCTACGGCTACGCCTACGGGCCCACTACGCCACCAAGACTATTTCCCATATAAACACAACGTAAACCGTAACTCGTTCCATCTTAAGCAATTGTAGAGATCCACTTTGATCATAGGTTGCCATTATTAACAGAAGGAAAACAGTGCCCACAACAATAAACTTTCTTCTAACAGGTCCTCCGTCAAGACGTCTTCCCAGTATCGCCCTGGAGCCCAAACAGGGCGAAGACCTACATTTCCATTCGCACCGCACCAACGTCTTGATACTCATGCATTCGTATAATTACTACTACTTTAAAAAAAGCGCCACAGCCTATTCAACTTGGATCTTTAGCACACCACTTCAATCTTATTTCCAATTATTAACAGTCACCACTGGCACTGGTTATACAATTCTTTCGCCACTCACCTGCGCTCAAATCACAACGATGTTCCAAGGGTCCCTGTTCGTGGTCTTATTCATATTAGCCACAAATCGATTCCTTACACAATCCTTCAATGCTTCTGAAACTGACTCAATAAACGGAATATATGCCTTGTCACGCCATTCCTTCAACTCATCCCATCTGACGTGGCCAAAACAAAAAAGTAACAAGACGCTGGCAATACTATTCCCTCTTCCTCTCAGGCGACATACAAACAAACCCAGGTCCAAGACAACTCCTTATATATCCCTGCGGCTTCTGTGAGCTTGCTGTGTCATGGTCACCCAATGAAGAAGCCGTCTGCTGTGATGAATGCAGCATATGGGACCACCGGTCATGCCTAGAAATGTGCACTAAAGACTACAGCCTGTTGCAATGCTCAAACATACAGTGGTTATGCTGTAAGTGTCAAACACTTAATGTATCAAGTTTCACCTTCAGAAGCTTCGAAATTTCCCCAAGTTTCTATTAACCCAATACAAATGAAAATATTACCCTTGAATAGCTCTCCCCAACCTTCAACGCCATCTTCACCAGCAGCCCCAAGTTAAACCAACAAATATCATACAACCCAGCAAGAAGACCCAATAGCTCCTCACACTCTTCAAAGAAAGCAAAATCGACAAATTCCAGAGGAAGTTCATCAGTATTTGATCTTCCGCAGAAAAAAAACCTACGTGTCATGACCATAAATTGTCGCATCCATAAACTACATCCATAAACTACATAAAACAGACGTTATCTGTGGCTGTAAGTCTTGGCTTAATAAAAACAAGTCCAAAAAAGTGTTCCCAGATAACTACACCACTTACAGGAAAGACCGCAACGCAGTAGGAGGCGGTTGTGCTAGTACGAAAAGACCTCATATCCTCTACTGAACCAGACCTGAATAGCGACTGCGAAATCATGTGGGTCAAAATACAATTCCAAAACAAAAGAACCTATTAATAGGCTCATTTTACATGCCGCAACGCTGCGACAAAACCATACGAGAACTAAATAAATCCCTGACAAAGATCACAACAAACTCAAAGCAAAAACAAATTATCTTCTGTGGAGACGTCAACTGTCCCGATATACTATGGGATACAAGCACTGTGAAAACGTGTGCCCCAGAGCGATACGTTCAACAAGCCCTCGTTGACACAACAGAAAGTGCGCTGCTTGCACAAATCCACACTAGCTCCACTAGAGAGGGCAAGTTACCAGACCTAATCTTTACAACAAGTCCCACAGTAGTGACAAACTCTGCTTTTGTGCCAGGGATATCAGACCATGACATCATCGTCACGGATTTTGATATAAGAGTCCAACACCAAAACAAACAACGCAGGAAAAATTACCAATTTCCTCGTGCTGACTGGGACAATCTAAATGCCGATTTCATCACCCGGACTAATGAAATAAAGACTCAATACACATTAGGTGCGAGCACCGAAACTCTGGGCAATCTTCAAAAAGGCACTAGTGAAATCTATCAACAAACATATCCCATCAATGCTCAACTCCAGTCGGTGCAATCTCCCATGGCTAACCGGAAAGCTACAAAGACTACTAAAGCGAAAGAGAAGACTGCACAATAAAGCTAAGAAAACAAACAACTGCGAAAATTACAAATTCATACGGAAAACATGTAGACGAAGTTTGCGTAAAGCAGAATGGGACTGTATTAATAATACCATCACTACAGGTCTCCAAACAAAAAACTCAAAGCCATTCTGGCGCTATATCAAAAGTAGAAAACAAGACAACATTGGAATAGCTCCCCTAAAGAGAATGGATCACTGGTGTGTAACAGTAAGGAGAAGGCTGAGATCCTCTTGGACCAGTTCCAGAGTCTCTTCACGAAAGAAGATAAACACCTACTAGAAAACTGTCCCATGCAAAATTCTCTAACACATAATCTACCGCCACATCATGACTTACCTAGAAGAGCACAACATCCTAACACACCTCAACCACGGCTTCAGAGCAGGCTTCTCCTGCGAAACACAACTCCTAACCACCACGCATGACCTATTCTCTTCTTTCGACTCTGGAACACAAGTAGACATAGCAATAAGGCTTTTGACACAGTCCCCCACACAAAACTCCACCATAAATTATTCCACTATGGCATAACCGGAACCATGCTCAAGTGGCTAGAAAACTTCCTCACTGACAGATCCATGAAAGTTGTGCTAGACGGCGAAACTTCGAGAGATGTACCCGTCAAATATGACTGTCGGCCATCTTGGAAAACGTGGCCGACTCATACCTCAGGAACCGTATGCCATAGAAACTATTATGATTCATGTTTTCCATCTAATTTGAGGTTCCTGAACTCATTCCTGGCATTGATTTAGTATTTGGAATGCATTTGAAGGTCAAATCTGGGAAGAAATGCACAAAGCTGACATTTTGAGAAAATTTATGAAAGCAGATTTTAGAGGCATGGAAGCAAGAACTTATGATTGAATGCTAAATTGAAAATTTATGTAATAATAATATTGATTGGTTTCCAGATACATAAGTTCAGGTTTTGTAAGGTACTGAAAAATACGTCCAGGTATTTTATATAAGTTTGATAGCTTCAGCTTCATGGATAACTAGTCCTTTCATTAGTGTCTCTCTGATTGTTTCTTGAGATACCCAGCTTCAGGTAATAAGATTGTTCTTCGTGGTATCTAAATAGCATTCCCTTCATTCAGGACTAACGTGATTCCTCATCGATCTGTATCTCACTCATGTTACCAGTGTGGGAGCATGAACCTTTACATTTGTAAAGAAACATTCAGGTATGTCCCTGCACGCAGCACTTACAAGGAGCCTTACAGTCTTTCTTGGATTGGCAAATGACAAGCTCTGGTAAGTCACGCGAAATGGTGGGAGTTGTGGTGTAGACTAGAGTTGGCACAGAGTTTGGGGACTCTTTCTGCCATCCCCATTCCGTTGGAGAGACTGGATCTGGAGCTTTGATGAGCGTATTACTTCACACGTGTCCACTCTGATAGGCTACTTTGAGGAGGAGCTGATGTAGAGGGTCGCTACTGGGAGGCATATGCTCTAAGTCTCTTCCTTTGTATAAGAAGAGGGAGAGTCTAGCAATATCCACGGTTATAATGCCCTCGTTAGAGACACCATATAGCTGCATGACGAATCTCTCGAGCATGGGTGTGTGGGTCTTGATCGTCTACAGGCTGTGATTGGGGTAGGAGAGTAGCTTTAGAGGTAAGGTGAGTTCAGGGAGGGACTGCCACACTGACCAGGCCGTCTTTTTGTATTTGCCAAAGAACGCTGAGGTCGTGTCGCATATCGTTAACGCATGAAATGCCGACAGTGCAATTGCCTTGGATGGTCCAAGTCCATGTGCGATGACAGGCACTGAAATTTACCTGAAGTTTCGCCGCATTCCAAAAGAAATCCAGAGTTCATCAATCCTCTGTCCGAGGGCCACAGAAGTGGAGACGCCTTGCACTACAACATCGCTGTCACTGGTTCGGACAATCACTTGACGATGACCGGTGTCGGTAGCAGCAGCCACGTGCAGAAACATCCTGGTGTCGCCTTCCTCGTGTGTGGATGGGGCCAGTGCACCAACATTAGCGCTTGTCAGTGAACTCACACAGTCACTGAGAATGGTGGTGAAGAACTGCTTGCCATGTGGAAGCTTCATGTGCGTCAAGCCAAGCTTTTGGCCATCTCCTCGAAGAATCCCTGCTTGTTCAGGTCCACACGTAGGAAGGTAGCCCAATTGCCAGGAACTTTGAGAGAGTAACCCGCCTCCGCGCTCCGCTGCCTCTTTGCTCCCGAGATCCTGACTTCAGGCTCGTCTTGGTGTACACTTCCCAGACAATGTCAACCCGTCATTTGTTTCAAACCAAGAGAGGATGTATGGCACAAACACCTCTGTGAAATAGTCTCCGATGGTCACAGCATTTCCAGGACGAAGCATTTGAACGAGCACAGCACCATGCAGCACAGCAGCAGTCGTCGCGAATCTGCGATTGGTGAGATCTGCTGGGATAATGCAGTCCAGGATCTCGCTCTTGGTTCCATGGCGCATGTGTCCCTTCCGAATCTGCGAGGGAGGCTAGACAGAGCTCTCATTGGAGAACGTAGATTTGTTGATGTTGCGACCAGAATGAGCTGACAGCAAAATGTTGGTCACATTGGCTTATGGGTCCTTGACAACGGCCACCTCTGATTTCTGGTGTAGTTCTGAGAGAGCAGCCTCAATGGCACCCACCAGCG
Organism: Paraescarpia echinospica; assembly: GCA_020002185.1. Lineage (NCBI taxonomy): Eukaryota > Metazoa > Annelida > Polychaeta > Sabellida > Siboglinidae > Paraescarpia > Paraescarpia echinospica. Next base: position 54,147,366 of record CM034540.1, read on the forward strand.
TCAGCACATCAGACTTGTAGTCAGCTTGGAATTTGGGGTACTGTTCATGGTGCATCTGTTCATCTGACTCCTTTGTGCCCTAAAATTCCCTGGCTAGGCGAACCATCTCAGGATGAACGACCTGCTCACGGCGAACTGTGCGTGGGTCAACCAGGTTCTCGATGACACCAGCATGATTCTTGAGCCAATCGATGAGTTGTTCGTGCATCTGATTATGTGGGATCTTTGAGAATACTCGCCTTGTCTTCTGTCCCATGAAGTGACTACGCTGGAACTGCACATACAGTGCAGGATGGCATTATTGCATTGTTGCCGTGTCGCGGAAATGGATGGGCAGGTTCCGAGTGGATACGATCCAGTGTGAAGACCCACGGCATAAGAGAATCAAGGGTCTCTATATAGAGCGAGAAGTCAGCTGTGCGACATGACTTTACAAAGTGAAGAATGAGAAGATCCAACTCCACGGACTTGAACCAGTAATCTGCTTGAGGCTGTGAGGCACACTGCTGCTTGAGCCATTCGTCAAAGGGCAGAGTGATGAGGTCATGCGACTCCGTATCAGCAGAGACACCAACATTATCATCATTACTTTATCAACATACCGATCATAAGCCTTCTTCGTGAGCACATAGAGAGCAGCTACTGACACCTGGTGAATGTATCGAGTTCTGCAGATGTGATGGGGAATTTTGGAGAATGCGATGACTCATTTGCAACTAAATTCAGCATGAGACAGCCATTTGTGAAGTTATTTTGGAGTTTCCAACATTAATGGACATGTTTAAATTCCTTTCCCATAAATGTTATCAAAATGCATCTAAATTCTGATTTCATCAACTTTATAAAAATATCAATATTTATTTGTATAATATTTCCCGGATTTGACATTTAAATGCATTCAAAATGCAAAATCGATGCCAGAAATAAGTTCAGGAATCTCAAATTAGCTGGAACACATGTATCATAATAGTTTCTATAACACAGTTCATGGTCTATGTGTCTTTAGAAAAATATTTCCAAGGAACTTCCATACCAAAGGGGACTTTGCATCATATCGTCACCGACACGAGCACTAATGAAGAAACGACGAGAAATGGTGGATAACGGCGACCGTAAAAAACAAATAGAATACGCAGAAATATGCAAGACAATCAAAAAGAAAGCGAAGGAGGACATCAGAAAGTACAAACAAGAGATCATACGAGAAAAGATTATGTCATCAAAGAGCCTGAAGAAAGCAAGAAGAAAGCAGGCACATGGCCGAGACAGACTGATTACACTTCTAGACAAGCTGGGTAGAGAAATACAAGACCAAGATATGATCAAGGATCGAATAGAGGAATTCTACACCGAGCTATATGACAGTGAACAGAGTGCCATAATTCACACCGACCCGAAACAGGTACCAGAGATAACACCATGGGAAGTGGAAGCTGCGCTAAGAGATGTGAGGAATGGGAAGACATCATGCAACGACCATGTAAACATTGAAACATTAAAAGCAGGAGAAGATATCGTCTCGAAGACACTGGATAAGCTGTATACTAAATGCTTATCAGAAAGACGAATACCCACCGCTTGGAAGAACGCAAAGATGGTGATAATCTTCAAGAAGGGAAATATGAAAGACTTAAAAAACTACAGACCGATATGTCTGTTATCAAACATCTACACATTACTCACAAAAATACTAACGAATAGACTAGAGAAGACACTGGACGAAAATGAAACCCCGAGAGCAAGCAAGATTAAAAAACAGCTACACAACGACATACCACATACACGTCGTAAATCAACTGAAAGAGAAGTGCCGAAAATATTATATCCAGCTCTGCATCGCTTTCGTCGACTACGAGAAGGCTTTCGACTCGGTGCAAACTCAAGCAATACTGACCTCCCTTCAAGAACAGGGGATAGAAGATGTGTACGTCGATCTCCTGAAAGACATCTACACCAACAGGTCCACCTACATAAAACGAGCATCAAGGTCAACATCAACAGAGGAGTACTACAGGGCGACACCATATCGCCAAAGCTGTTCACGGCAACGCTCGAAAGCATATTCCGAAGACTGACCTGGGAAACCAGAGGCTTGATGATAGACGGAGAATATCTCAGCCATCTTCGCTTCGCCAACGACATACTCATATGCGCTACTACACCGCAAGAACTACAAAATATGCTGTAGGAGCTAGCTGATGAAAGTGAAAAACAGGATCTCAAGATGAACATCTCGAATACAAAAGTGATGCTAGAAAATGACACACCAATATATATCAACAAGACGCAGATATAGAACGTTGAAAAATATGTCTATCTGGGACAGCGATACAGTATCATAGACACAAACCAAGACAAGGAGATTCAAAGAAGGATCACTGCCGGCTGGACAGCGTTCGCCAAACACCGCGATATCTTCAAGGGTAACTTTGGAACCTGCTTGAAGAGACAAGTCTTCAACTCATGCGTACTTCCAGCGATGACATACGTCGCGGAAAAATGGGTCCTCACCATCCACGCAAAGAACAAGCTAGCAGCCGCACAAACAAAGATGGAAAGAAGTATGTTAAACATCACATATCGTGAGAGAAAAACAAACATCTGGGTAAGGCAGAAGACAAAGGTCATAGACGTGACAGAACAAATCAGAAGACAGAAGTGGATCTGGGCAATGCACATCAACAGGGTACAAGATAACCGATAGACATCGCGTGTCACAACCTGAAGACCATACGAAGGAAACGATCTAGAGGAAGACCGGCGAGACTGTGGAGAGACGAACTAGACGAGTACTGAAAGAGCACCATCTGGCAGAGGATAGCGCTAGACTGCTTTGGAAACGACATGCTGAGGCCTTCGCCCAACCACGGGATACTACGGCTACACAATTGTGATGATGATGATCTTCGCCGTATTCGCCGGTATATGTCATTTTCTGTTGCTAAAACTATTGCAACAGCGCTTGTTAGCACAGCAGCAGACTTGACTATTGCAACTCCCTCCTTTATAATATCGCTAGCAAGGATATCACAAAACTTCAGCGTGTCCAAAATTGTCTAGCAAGAGTAGTTACAAGATCTCCTCGTTTTTCTCGCTCTGTACCACTTTTGAAGTCTTTGCATTGGCTTCCTGTACGATATCGTATAATATTTAAGATCTGTACCATTACATACCAGGCACTGTCCAGCAAGCAACCATCTTATTTGCATTCACTGCTTACTCCTGTAAGAAAACCTATCCAACATCGATCATCTAGTTCTAACCTGCTGCTTTCGAATTTTGAGATTGGTCAATCCTTTTGTTTTGATGCGCCTTTGAGCTTGGTTTCCAAGGATTTAGGCGCAAATAGAAGTTATCTTATCTTATCTTGTTAAAAATGTTTCAACACATACGAAGGGGGCATCCCCTCCGACATTCATCCCCATTGGCACTTCGCACCATTTGATACCAACAGATAACAAAATGGACTATATATTTGGTAATGCAGGTAAACGTAGTAATACAACATAATATATTGTTACTCTGATAACTTTCCAAACTGTAAGCATGGAGCGTAAGACTTCCTGCCATCTGGTGACGGTTCACGAGATCTCTCTCCCTCTGTCTGGCTGTCTGTTTGTCTGGCTGCCTGTCTGTATCTCTGTATCTGTCTCTGCCTCTGTCTCTTCTGTTTCTGTCTCTTCTGTCTGTCTGTCTGTCTGTCTGTCTGTCTGTCTGTCTGTCTGTCTCTCTCTCTCTCTCTCTCTCCGTCTTTCGCTCGCTCTCTCTCTCTGTCTCTCTCTCTCTCTCTCTCTCTCTCTCTCTCTCTCTCTCTCTCTCTCTCTCTCTCTCTCTCTCTCTCTCCATCTTTCATCTTTTCTCTCTTTTTATGTGTCTGCTGTCCTCTGTCTCGCTCTCGGAACGGCGGATTTCCGCTGTTCATGAACTCGATTTTGCCGTTTCTGTGATTCATCCTAATAAAAAATAATAACACATTTAATATAGGGGGGTTGTGACTTGGCAAACTTGGCAAACATCGACAATAAAAAATAAAAATGTCGTGATCGTCGTCCTTTTTCAAAAACAAGCCGCATTCTGAATGGCCAGAAACTGCGAATCACGGCGCAGCTTACAATCCGTGCATGAGTTTTGGCGGCAATTGCGGCAAATCAGTTGCGGGTGTGTGTTTTCGAAGTTCACAGTTGCGTTCAGTCGAACGAAGCATGAGCTACGGTCTACAGTAAGTTGTCCGCTCTTAATCCAAACATTCTTGTATGAGTCAATTGCTGAATTATCCGAATTAACGTAGCAGTCGAGTGGTTTTAAGATCGTAATTTCAATAAATATTAGATCGTTTAGCCTGCCACGCGAGGATGGCTATGTGACTTACATTACCGCGCCGGCGTACGCTCACGTCGCTGACGTTTTGGTGATAACTTTAAGGTATCCTAGATGGGTTTATAGATTATTTTGAATAAATATAAGTATACGCCAAAACTTAGTAAGTTTTCTTGGATGGGCGATAATATGTCAACATGAAGTACGCCTGTTCACTTTATCTTTAACGTATGGTTTAGGTTATTATTAATTAAATAACAATTTGAATAACATTTACCTGACGTTGTTAATATGAACACTTTTTAGGGGATATGGCGTGCACCAAGAAGGATGTTGTACAGAGAGGGGACGAGTTGAATTTGAAGAAGCAAGAGAAAAGCAGCTGAACAGGTTTCCCAAGACTTCAAGAGGCAAAGTGCCAAAAAGACTGGAATCTGTCCACCTCCACTCCCAAGTCCTTGCTCAGGCAGAGACGAGAAAGAAAGCTGTGAGTGCCATGATCAAGCACAGGCAAGAAAAAAAGTGAAGTGAAGTGACATGTCCACAATGAACACTTGTAAAGTTAACAAGTTTATGGTTTCAATGAACACTAGTAGATGTGGACATTTGTGTATGAATTTCAGTGTACTGTACATTAGAATTATCATTTTAATAAACCTTGGTTATTTAAAGCATTTTTGTGTATTTTTTTCACATTGACCACTGTGTAATGTTGTAGTTTTGACAATGTAGTATACACTGATTCTGGTTTTTTGTGTGATATGAAAATGGTGTGCTTTTACAGTTATGTGCAGGGAACTGTATGCTTACACTTTTGATTAATACAATCCCAAATGTAGTGTTTCTATGCACTATGTTTGTCATTTTTATATAAAATTGAAGTTAGAGGATTAGACAAAAACGGTGTGAAAGTACACTAGATTGCATCACAAACAATGATGTCTGAGTTCCAATCCAGACCTCCCTTTCTTCCCCAGTTTGCCGCGCCGCGCGCAAATGTTCCTCGGAAGTGACTTGCCTCCTCTCACATGCCTGCGATAACGTCTACACGATACATTGACAATAGCGTAAGACACAACATTGTACAGAGATCATTCCACACGTATACTGATATTTTTGGTGATGTATCTACAATCTGCAACTACGTTTCAATATTACCAAACAATATTATATCCTGTGATTATTATACATTTATTATACAAAAATACTTCTTTCAATATTTCCACATCGATCACTATACAAATTATTGGTGAATACAATGCTTACTCAACAATTACATTTATTACCCTACTTAATATTACACCTTGTGGATAGTTTGAAACGCTCTGCACCAAACTTGGAACAAAAATAGGAGCAATGCTAACATGTTTATCTCGTACTTTTTATTTCAGTGAGAGGAGAAATCACAGAGAAACCAAACAATGTAGCTACAAAGGTTGGACAAAGGGTCTCTCTCCTCTGCGCTGGAAGTGGTCTCATGTGGGAAGAGTTCATCACAAGTACACAAAGTCCACAAACAATTACTTTCGGTAGTATAATCTTAGATCGATTTAAGGATAAATGTAGCCTAAACACTGACTCCGCTGGGAAGTATGTACTAGTCATCACGTCACCAGTTCTGGGGGATAGCGGAAAGTACCGATGTAAGGTGCAATCTAATTCAACCCAATATGGTAATGGAGAAGTCATTGTGTTTGGTAAGTCATAGTTATATTTTGAAGACATCTGTTGACCACGGTTGTTTTTTTTACCATAAATACGGTTGTTCCGTGTGTTTCATATGTCATCATGTATTGTTACATCATATGTGATGTTTTCCTGTTAACAATATGCGTTGAGTCCGTTTTAACAAGATAACACACTCGTATTCGATATGAGGTGAAATACATAAAAATACCATCATTACATTTGTTTAGCCTTTAACAAAATGCATTTTGCTAAGAGGTTTTCGGTATTTTTTTCATCGGTAATATCTTTTTTCCACATGGGTATGACCATTCCTGCAAAATGAGGTCAGTGCCATGCGTAACATTGACAATTCAGACGAATATTATTGCTTATTGCATTGCCCCTCTACCATCAACTGTATATGTAATATTCTGTGTAGGATGGTATTTACTGGTATTTGAAAGGTTTTTGTTGTTATTGTGATTTTACTTAAAAAAACACAAACAAATAATTCTTTCCCATAACAATGCATAACGTTGACCTAAACTTGGGCATTCTCAATAACATTTCATTTGTTTTCCAACAACGTCTTAGTGAGTTAACATTTGTCAATTACATTTACTACATCAATAACATTTGACTATTTCTGACTTGTCTACACGCAATTTCAGAGTCAGATCCCAAGTGTTCGACCAACGTCACAAACGATGCACCAGTGGAAGGAGACTACGTCGCGTACAGCTGTGAGGTGAAGTACCAGGGAAGGTGGGCCCCAGTGATGGAATGGAAGAACAAGGATGGAGTTGTCCAAGCCAAGGATGAATCTAGTGGGAACATTGTGAAATACACATATGTTACTGAGTTGACACCAGAAGACAATCGACAGATCTACACTTGTCGGACTTACTTTGATGAACCAAAGCCAGGCACAGTACAAGACAAAGAAGCAACCAACATACCTACAACTGACAGTGTGCTTACTAAATACACATCGCCACAGCTTACTGTTTATTGTAAGTATTGGTTACATCATTTTTATATACCATTATTTGTTATGTTTTGTATTGTTTGTTTTTAAATACTATTCAACTCCTGCTAGATATTCATAGCTAACACAGTTGTTATTGTGGTATGTCTTTTGTGAACCAGAGCAATTAATGACATGATATTAATAACCAGTCATGCATGATTTGCTGAAATTTCAAAATATGCTCTGAATTACAAAAAAGTATACATGTTGTTCTGTGGAATCAGGTCTCCATACATGTAGTCTACTTCCTACAACTTGTATGTTTTGGCGGTTTGCAGTTGGTCCACGGTTGCTGGTTGTGGATCCTATAAAAGAGTCTTATTATCCTGGAGATACAGTCAAAGTAACGGCTGACAGCAATCCTTCCTCGAGGACCTACGAATGGATGAATACAGCAACACATGACACGCTAGGAACATCAGTCACGATCACAATAACTGCGGCTATGCTTGGAAGTCAGTCAGTCAAAGTTATTGTGTGCAACATCATCCCAGTTTCACCTGCCAAGACCATCTGCAATGAACACCAGTTGCACTTCACAGTATTAAGTAAGTGAATTCATGTAGTCTCGTTGGCTGAACAGAACTACTCAAGACTTTGGGCGCCATATTGTGCTTGTAATATTTGAGATGATATATATTTACTCGAACTTGTTGCTTTCAACGCTGAAGTTAGAAAAACTATGATTATAAACAGATACAGCGTGAACCATAGCATGTATACGTGTATCGTATTACAATCAGTGTTTGTTGGATATTTTCACGTTTCTCTTTATAATTGTTTTGGGTCGAACTCCATTGCCACGTTAGCTAGTTCGCTGCACGCTAGCTTCACAACATGAACACCAGGGGACGTCGGTGGCGGCATTGTGAACGCACTAGGCGTGTGGATGTCTTTAGATCCTTACGGTATCGCATTGATTTCGTTCCTTTCAGCGACCACGACAACAACAACAACACACGTCTCCACAGCAAAAGCAACAGTGCCCCCCTCTAGTGGGAGCACAACCACCCCGGCCGCCAGATGTAACACTGACAAAAGTAAGCGTTTCGTTTTCACTCCGGTGGAGCAAGGATAACGATGATACGGTTAGACTTGCAATATTTATGTAACCATATATTCTTACATGGTGGAATCTGTGTAACTGCACATTATCATACCTGCAATTGCAGCCCTGTATGGCTCTGTTCCGCATAGTTGGAATGTTTTCCGCACCTTCGTGATGAATGCACCTTTCCTCATGAGATGGCATACTATAGGAAGAAAGGAAACGCGTTGTTTGTTCATCAAAGGTCGGGTATAACAAGGCAACCATTCACTAGTCCTGAGAGTACGACGGTTGGCTATAAGCTATTCTTGTTCTTGCGATGAACTACTGGAGCATACTGAAACAGGTCATTACTGAATTAATTGCTCAATTTATTAGTTCATTTGACAAACTGCTGAACACAAAGTAATTTGCATTGTTTTACTGTATGGTTCCCCAAATGTAGTTAATCGTCGAGCCGAATCACTATTGGCTGTTGTGGCTTATGCGAAACGTCTGCCAATCGCACAAATGGTGCAACACAGTGTCTAGAGCATCGAACTCTCAATCGAGAGAACCATGGTTCGAATATTCTGAGCTACGGTGTCGAACCTTGCGCAAGTTCATTCACTCTATGTTACGCTGTTCCTGTTCACTCAGCTGTATGAATTACGAATGAGTACCTGGCTTTAGACATTCGTGGATATTTGTCTAAGATTAAACTGTGTGCACTAATTGTAAAGTTGCCGAATGCTTCCCCTAGAGATCGTGATGGTGTTTGATTAAACAGGCCTGCCAGGGCGTAAAGTGCCAAGCGCATTGAGCTGTCCTAAGGACTTGATACTGCGCTATATAAGAACTTACCTTTTTTAGTTTCTGTCCCGAGAGACAACACTGTCTTAGCTGCATTATGGCGGTACATTGGCGACATGACGCTTTGCAAGCTTGATCTCTGAGTTAATCCAATGCGCATCTGAAACGTCGATTTGCAACGTACATCTGTCTCCGGCAACTGTTCGCCAGTTACGGGTCTACGCCATAGACATTTATATTATTTTAATCACATCCTCCTTTCACAGTGTATTTGTTCCTACTGGAGTATGGGATGGCGTTTAAGATGTATGCAGTTACTGGACATCCGCTGCAAGTGTCTAACTCCTGAACGTTATTGTATTATACAGTGTATGTAGTTTATGCCACTGATCATGATCCAAAACAACACTGTAACCATTTGAATATGGGGAAGTTTACGAATTTAACCAGATTGAACAAGATAGCCAAAATCTTACCGCAATTCATCACAAACGGGGAGCGTTGTTGATTTATTTGGGGTAGGTCCCACCTTTTCTACTTCCAATTATACACACCCTTTGAGGCTCACAAATTACAAAACAATCATACAACCTACACCCGATCCATATCCTGTAGCATGTTCAAGCGGAACTCGTTTCCACCAGCGGCGGTGTTGTTCGTACCCAATATTCGTAAGTTGAAAATGTGATCAATATTCTCTAATCTTATTTTCTTTGCGTTCCATAATAAGCAGCGGGATATGTTTTGCCCATACAATCTTTTTATAATAACCTACTTTTAATCGATCTAGCGCATGTATGCGGGTAGGTTAACGTTTTCCTTTAAGACGGTTTGAACCTCGAGGGCCAACCTTTCAGGGATTAATCTATGACCCCTAGCATAGGACGTAAGACCCGTATATTTTCAAAGTACCCCTTATATGTAAATATTCTCACCATTTTATGGGGGTACATCAGTTGTTCGAAATAAAAAGATATAATATGCTCTAGAGCTGGTGGATTTTGCATTGTCTGGCTGTCCAGAATCATGTGCAGAGACCAGAGAAGACGGATTCACTTTGTTTGAGGGTGGAATGTCTGATGAAGGAGGTGTGTAAGTTGATGGGTATAGTGAAGGAGATGGAGATGAGATTCAACATGGAAATAGATGGAATAGAGAGAGATGACACGGAGAGAGTTTAGCATACTACGACATTGAAGGAGCAGAGTTGTGACACGGAGACTGAAGAAAGAAGACTGAGAGGAGGAAAGGTGACAGGTGTGAATGAACAAGGACATGTGAAGAAGACAAAGAGACGGAGGAAACGTGTTCGGCAGAGGAAAGAAAACGGGTCAGTGGAGATAGATCAACAGGTGGTCAGACTGTAGAAAACGAGGAGAGACGCGACAGTAGTGAAGATGTAGATACGACAGAGGCAGTTGGTAAGACTGTGAAACAGAAGACTGATGGAAGAAGAGAGAGTGTACAGCAAAAGACAGAAACGTGACAGAGGAGAAAGTGATCGTAGAGAAGGTGGTAGGAGGGAAAAGGGAACGGAAGAGAAGAAAATGTGATGGGAGGAAAGATGAAGGGAAAAAAGGAAGTGAGAGTAAATGTGCTAGAAGAGAAGATGACAGGAGGAAAGGGGACAAGAGAAAAAGCGACAGGAAAGAATGGAACGGAAGAGAATGTTACAGATGAGAAGACGGCAGGGGGAAAAGACAACAACCAGACAGAGGCAAACCAGAGATGGAGCTACTCTGAGGCAGGGATTGAGGGGGCAATGACAAAAGAGAGGGTGATCGTGGGAGACTCTATTCTGAGAAAGGCAGATAAGACACTAAGCGAGGGGAGGACGTCGTTTTTTGTTTATCTGGGGCTAGGATAGAGCATGTGACTGAAAGGGTAGAGAAGGTACTAGGGCGTGGCAAGGGAGGGTCTATACTAGTACATGTAGGGACAAATAACGCAGAGAGGGAGGGAACAACTGGGATAGTACAGAAGTACAGACAGTTAGTGAGGAAACTAAAGAAGACAAGAATTGAACAGATTATTCTCTCAGGAATGTTGCCAGTAATGGTGGGAAGGGGGACAACATACAGAAAATGCTAGAGGATGACGATCAACGCACTAATTGAGCAGATGTGTGAAGAAGAGGGGGTGGGATTCACAACTTTGTGGGGGTACTTTGTTGGGAGGGAAGATATGTACAGGAGAGATGGCCTCCGTCTAAGTGGATAGGCGGCAGCAGTATTCTCAGGGAACCAGCTGCGATATGTTGAAAGTGGGACAGGTTGCATGTATTTAAACTAGATTCGCAGGGGGGACTCAAAGAGAAGACTGAAAGTGGAGACATAGATAAAGACAGCGCAAATAAATCAGCCAAGAACAGTCTGGAAACTGTTCTGTAGCTGGCTATAAATGTGTTTGTTTAAATGCAAGGGGTATAGTAAACAAAATAAAAATGAACTAAACTTTATGGTAGAAGATGTTGACTCTCACGTAATAGGTATAACCAGACAGGATATGTAATGTTTAGGAAAGATAGAATAGGAAAAAGGGGAGGTGGAGTTATTTTATATATTGAAGAATCTATCCAGGCTTATTAAATAAAATTAGAAAGAGAAGCAGATTGCGAAGCAGCTGTTTGGTGTAACATAGTTACCGGAAACTCAACATTAACGGTTGGGTTAGTTTATCGAAGTCCAAACTATATGCATACAAGAGAATGAAAAAGTACAAAACGCTATTAGGGAAGTGAGCAAACTGGACTGTGTTATTATGTTTTTTTTTAACCATGGGCATATACAATGGAAATCTCTACAGAGTATGGGTAGTGAGGACCACTAGTTTTTTTATAGTTTTAGTACAAGATAGTTTTCTTTCTCAACATGTGCTAGAACCAACCAGTGGTGAGAATGTGTTAGACATAGTGTTGTCCCCACAGAATGAATTAGTTGACAAAGTCAAGATATGTGAGCCACTGGGGAGTAGTGATCACAACCAGATACATTTTATCATCAAAGAAAAATCAGAAACGAATAGTAAAAAGCAGTACAGAAGAAATTTCCACAAGGGAAAATATAAGGACATGAGGAAATATTTAGCAAAGATAGACTGGAATAACACAGTGAAGAATAATACAGCAACATAATGCTGGAATTTCTTAAAGAGTGAAATTTAATGCATCGTCGATAAATTTTTTCCTTAAAAAACAAGGGAAACGGTCCAAAAAGAAGCCATTAGAAAAATTAAGTACAAACAAATTATGTGGCAGTCATATACACGTACTGGAAATGATGAAGACTACAACATTTATAAATAAGCACTAACCAAGCTACAGCTGAAATTGGAAATTCAAAGAGACGCTATGAAAAAAATTAGGTTGTAATATAAAACACGACAGCAAGAGTTTTTATGCGTATGTTCGAAGAAAACAGAAAGTTCAGGATGAGGTTGGTCCTCTAGAAGATAGTACTGGAAATATAATATTAGAGGGATTCTTAATGACAGAAGACCTGAATGAGTAATTTAGATCGGTGTTTACTAGAGAAGATATTAGTTCACTGCCAGTACCTGAGGCTAAGTTCAAGGGGCAGAATCAGACTATTTAGGACAGTTAATTGTAACCCCGGAAATGGTAGTTAAGAAAATTAGGGCTATGAAGGATAATAAATCACTTGGAGTGGATGGTATTCCGCCCAAACTACTATTGGAAATTGTAGAACAAATTAGCGTACCGCTTGCTACAGTTTTCAATTTGTCATTAGAAGATGGAGTGGTTCCTTTAGAATGGAAAGAGGCAAACATTATACCGTTATTTAAAACAGGTTCGAGAAACAAGTCAGATAATTATAGACCAGTGAGTTTAACATCGGTGATTTGCAAATTATTAGAAAGATTAATTAAAGATCACTTGGTGGATTTTCTTGTTAAACATAACTTGATAAATCCATCTCAACATGGGTTTCTAAAATCGAGGTCACGCTTAACAAATAGGTTATCTTTTTTGGAAGATATCACTAAGTGGGTAGATGAGGGATCGATAGATAGATAGATGATCACCAGTAGATATCACCTACTTAGATATTCAAAAAGCTTTCGACAAAGTGCCACATCAAACATTACTGATTAAAATAAAGGCCTATGGCATAGGAAATTGTATAATTAATTGGATAGAAAAATGACTGATTGACAGAAGACAACGGGTAGTTGTTGATGGGAAGGCTTCAAACTGGAAATCAGTTTTGAGTGGGGTACCACAGGGATCAGTACTGGGACCTATATTATTCTTAATATATATAAACGATTTGGACGATGTTATAACAAGCAATGAGTTGAAATTTACGGATGATTCAAAAGTGTTTAGAAGGATAACAAGTGATGGAGATAGACAGCATTTACAAGATGATTTTGATATGTTGATCAAATGGTCTGAAAAGTGGCAAACGTTGTTCACTTTTGGGAAATGTAAATGCCTCTACACACGACATGGGAACGACGATGTAGAATATACAATATTATAAAAGTACTATTGTAAAAGAAACGGACTTGGGGTTTACCATGAGTGCTGATATGAAGGTTTCAGAGCAGAGCGGAATTGTAGCTTCAAAGGGAAATCAAATCCTTGGATTAATTAGGCGAAATATAGCATATAAGGAAAACGAACTAATAATACCGCTGTATAAAACAATAGTTAGACCTCATTTAGAATATTGTATACAAGAATGGAGGCCATACCGCAAGGACGTAGATTTGCTAGAAAGAGTACAGAGGAGAGCGACTAAAATTATACAAAAACTGAGGGATCTTAGTTATGAAAAACGCCTAAACGAATGTGGTTTAACAACATTAGAGACCAGGAGATTGAGAGATCAGATGGAAGTGTTTAAAATATTGAATGGTTATCAAAATATTGATAGAAATATTTTTTTCTCAGTTAAGAAAGATAGAAAGACTAGAGTTCTCATTTTTCACAAAGGACTGTAAATGAATGGAACAGATTGTTTGCTGACTGTGTGGGTGCTAGTAGTGTGGATATATTTGAAACTAAAATCGACACTTACCTCAGAAGGGCGGGATACATGTAGATACAAGGGTTGGACTCTCGATAAGCCAAAGTTCTTCATTGTTTACCTGCCATCTAGAGTACATTTTATGGGTGGCAATCTTTTTTAAATCTTGTTAAAGTCTTGTTATCAATTTAATGTTGAATTCAGTTAGCGGCGGCGACTCAACAGGCGCTGTGGTTGGAGGTGTTCTTAGTGTTCTGCTGGGCGGCGCCCTGGTAGTCATCTTGTTGCTGATTGTCAAGATTCGACGACTGGCAGCTGCGAGAGGTATACTATTAGTATTGGACTTACAACAGCATCGTCAACACACTTTTAATTTAATAGGTCTACACTTCATCGTAACTAGAGACATCGTATGCTCGTCGCAAAGTTTACTATGCATTATGTTCGGACCTGTTATGTAATTTTCCGTCCGGATTTAAACTTGTTGATATATTTCAGGTTTGCATTGAAAGCTGTTCGCAAATCCTCAGAAAAGTTAATTTAATTTTTCGTCAGTAATATTAGCGCCTCTGCTTTGTTCTAAGTGGATTTGGTGCTTTTTTGTAGTTTGCTGTAATTAAAAATCAAACAGCAAGTGTTTTACATTGTTTAATACAATTTCGATTTCAATAGTTATATATTTAAAACTACGGTAACTAATTGTTGTAGATGAAGCGCCTAGGACACAGCCACTAACAATTACATCTAATGTTCACCAATCAGCAGCGGCAACTTCTGAACCAGCCCAGCCAGCGTCGCGCGACGGAACCTACCAAGGCTTATACCAAACCATTCCGGAAGTTCGCCAAAATGGGGGCGAATACGAATTGGATCGACCTGCTGAGGGGACCCAAGGTCACCTCACTGAGACGCCGTATGCAAACACAAGCCAATATGAGAACACACGACGTGTCTAAGCTGAAAAACTCCAACGTAACTCAGCACGTTATATTGTAGAATGTTGTTTTTTGTAACTCAATTTGAATATTGCCATCCAATATATTATGTATATTGCTAAAACCATCTTCATTATGCCCTCTACGTATGCACGCTGATGTGCCAATTTATATATTGCTTCTCGCATAATAATGCAGTTGTCACATACATAGGTTGGCGTTGTCGGCTGACAGATAAAAAGAGCATTTGTCGATGTGTATTTCTTGTATATTTTGATAGAATATGTTTTGTTTTTTCTAGGGTTATTCTGGACAATGTAGAACGTAGCCTGTCACTTTACGTTCATAATATATTGGTTGTTGCAATATTATATATATATATATATATATATCATTCTGGTGCCATATTACATGTTTAATCGACTAGATCACCAATACATGTATTGGCGCCAGAACGAAATTAATATTAGGTGGGCTGAGTCGTAGCTTCAGAACCATTCGAATCATAACATCGTGTCGTGTACTGGCCGTGGGCTGTGCGTACAACGACATTATAGAATGAAGATTCTCGTAGAGAAAGTATGAACACGTTCATTGTGACACAGGCGGAACTCGAAATTCAAAGGAAAAGAGGAAACGGGGCGTGGTAAACGGTTCCGCGATCAAGGATCTAACATTCCTTCCCCTTTAAGAAAAACATAATTAGTATAATTATAAAAATTTAAACTTTTAACGCCAACGAGAGTCACTTATACGTATCAATGTCATATCTAAGATAGATAGTATGCAATTGTTTATAGTACTAATCTAGTGCTCTCGCGACTAGCTACAGCTACCGAAACATAGTCTATTCTGGCTATCTTGATCTATGCATTGTCCGTTATGACAGTAATATAGACTTTACAAGTTCAATCTGTCCGGTGGCTTCACCACTCTGTGTGATCTTCTCAGCGGTACTACCACCTCTGGTACTACACAGGACTGCGACCGTTCAACTGTTGGTCTTGAGATCACCTCTCCTGTGGCTGTACCCGTAGTTACGTCCGAGTTGCCAGATGATAGTGGTGGTGTCGATGGTGTTCGCTCGAACCGAGGTAGTACTTCACGCTCTGCAAGCCTCGGTGGAAGTTGAGGCTCTTCAATCCTCAGTGGTACCAGACGCTCTTCAGTCGACTCGATCGGCCTTCTCTCGCGCAAATGATCCTGGTGACGCTTCCACACTCTGTCATCCTGCAAACGTACCGCGAAGGTCAGCGGACCCAGCCGGTTCTCTATCACCGTAGCGACCCATTTCGGTTGTCCCTGAAAGTTCAACGCCCAGACACAGTCTTCTGTCATGAAACTTCGCTCCACTGCTCTCTGGTAGTGGCGTTCTTTGTCTTCTTCCTGTTTGCGCAAGACTCGGTTCTGAATGGATGGTCGTAGAAGATCCAGTCGTGTGCTCGGTGGTGTCTCCAACACAAACTCTGTTGGAGCTCTGCCGGTTGTAGCTTGTGGAGTTACCCTGTAGCGTGCTAGGAAGGTGTAGAGACGATCTTCTAGGTTGCCATTTGTCTTCTTCAACCCTGCTTTTACAGTCTGAACGGCGCGTTCAACTAAGCCATTACTGGATGGGTGATAAGGTGAAGACTTGATGTGTTTGATTCCGTTAGCTCGACAAAACTGTTCAAACTCCTCACTGTTGAAACAGCTTCCGTTATCTGATACCACTGTGCTTGGTAGACCCAACATCGCAAAAGTCTGTCTTAGCTTCGTGAGAGTTGCACTGGTTGTCGCAGCTGATACAACGTGTGCATCGATGTACTTGCTGTGAGCATCGACTATGATGAGTATCATACGTCCCTCGAACGGTCCCGCATAATCAATGTGTATTCGATGCCACGTTCGTCCCGGCCATTCCCATGGATGCAGTGGTGCCACTGGTGGTTGTTTGCTGTGTATTTGGGATGTCGTGCAGTCCTTAACACACATCTCGATTTCAGCGTCCAAACCTGGCCACCAGAGGTAGCTTCCGGCTAACGCCTTCATCTTCACTATGCCCGGATGCGTCTCGTGTAGTTCTTTCAACAACGTGTCAGGACCCTTTGGTGGTACGATGACTCTTGCTCCCCACATCAGCACCCCGTGTTGGACACTCAGTTCGTCTTTCCTTCGAGTGTAACTCTCCCACTCGCGTGGTACATCACTAGGCCATCCTCCTTCCACGAACCGTAGAACTTGTGACAGTATCGGATCGGTTGCTGTCCATTTAGCGATGTGTTCTGCCGTGATGGGTGTATCGTTCATGGTTGTAAGTGCTAGAACCACTTTCTCCGGGACTGGTACTCGTTCAAGAGTGTCTGGTAGCGGCAAACGACTCAATCCGTCTGCATGACAGATACTCGTACCCGGTCTGTACTCCAGATGGTACTGATAGTTACTTAGTGTTAGTGCCCATCTCTGAATGCGTGCACTAGCCATTGCGGAGATGGCACGATCTTCCTTCAACAGCCCGATCAACGGCTTGTGGTCGGTCTGCAACGTGAAGTCCCTCCCGTAAAGGTACTTATGGAACTTGGATATCCCGAAGACCAGCGACAACGCTTCCTTTTCCAGCTGTGCGTACTTCTTTTCCGCTGTGGAGAGAGAGCGTGATGCGTATGCGATAGGCTTGTCGCTGCCATCGGGCAATCTGTGTGACAGTACGCTTCCAATCCCGTAAGGAGATGCGTCACTACTCAAGATGATCGGAAGTTCAGGGTTGTAGTGTACAAGCACATCTGAAGAAACGAGCAGTGTCTTAGACTCATCGAAAGCCTTTTGTTGCGTCGGACCCCACTTCCACTTTGTATGTTGGCGTGTTATTTCATGCAGCGGAGCAAGCAGCGTACTGGGATTGCGCAAGAAGTTGTGATAGTAGTGAATGAGTCCTAGATAACTCCTCAACTCCTATACATTCTGCGGTGCAGGCGCGTTCTGTACTGCTCGCACTTTGTCTTCCGTAGGATGAATACCTTCAGCATCAATCGCATGACCTAGATAGGTGCACGATTTCTGACGAAACGCACATTTCTCCTTCTTCAGGCGTAACCCTGCGTCTTGTAGTCGCGTTACCACAGTAGCCAGATTACGATCGTGCTCTTCTGGCGTCCTTCCTGTGACCAGGATGTCATCGAGGTAGACTACGGTCATGGGTATGTTCTGTAGTAACTGCTCCATGATTCTATGGAAGATACCTGGAGAAGAACTCACACCGAAAGGCAGACGTTCGAATGCGAATGGCCCTTTCGACGTGTTGATTGTAGTCAACGGACGTGATTCTTCATCCAGTACGACCTGTTGATACGCATGGCTCATGTCCAGCGTGGTGTACAGTGTACCACCTGCTAATTTTGTAAACAGATCAGATACGTTCGGGATCGGGTACTTGTCTACCTTTACGGCTCTGTTGATGGTTACCTTACAGTCGCCACAGATTCTGACTGCGCCGGTAGACTTCAAGACCGGTACAATGGGCGCAGCCCACTCAGAATACTCCACAGGACGGATGATTCAGGCCTTCTTCATACGATCTAGCTCGTCCTCTACTTTGGCTCGTAAAGCAAGAGGTACAGGTCGATGTTTACAATACCTCGGTTTAACCGTGTCATCAACGTAGAACTTCGCAGTCAGCCCTTTTAGAGTGCCTAGTCCCTCACTGAACATTGATTCGTAAGGCTTTAGGAAGTCCTCTCTGTCTACCTGGTTCACGGTAGCCCAGTTCACTTTCAACACTGTTAGCCAGTCCCTTCCCAGCGGGTTAGGTCCCGACCCAGGCACTACGATTGCCTGCAGCCTGTGCTGTTGATTGTTGTGACAAACGTTCACCTGTACTCGCCCTAAAGGCTCAATTGTGGTACCTGCGTACGTTCGCAACCTCGGAACGTTACGCGTGTCGAGAGTGAGCACAGATGTCTTGCAGATTTTAGCCCACTCATCCCCCGACATAAGCGAAACTGCTGCTCCGGTATCTATCTCCATAGCCACTTCACTTCCTTCTATCTGGACATTGCAAATGTACGGTGGTATGGTGTGGGTGGCACTTGTGTGATACAGGCCAAGTGTGTATGTGTCTTCACATAACTTGTCATTGCGTTGCGAGGGTATGTCATTTTCTACTAAGTGTGTCTGCTGAGTGTTTGCATTGCACAAATTACCAAAGTGATTTAGCTTTTGACACTTGTAGCATCTCCTGCCCCAAGCTTTGCACATTCGCCGATCGTCGTGTGGCGGTCCACCACAGCCTGAGCATGCCGGTGCTGCCCCTTGTGACGTCTGTATCAGGCGCCACTCGTGTCAGAGAACCGCGATGCTCATTGGTCAGTACGTCGTAGCGAGAACGTCGTGCTGACCCCATTACAACCAGCTCCCGCGCTCCCAATTGGTTCGCGCAACTTAAAACTGGGTTACGCGTGACCCAGTTTGAGACAAAAATGGGTCACGTGTAACTACGCCTGACCCATTTTGGGGGTCCAAAACTAGGTTGTCCCTGGGAAGTCCTGTCACTGTGGGCTTGTATTTCTTACTTAAATTCCAGAACAGCTCTTGACATATACACTTAAAACTTGTAGACATTTCCTATCTTATCTAAGTTTTGGTGAATTGAAGATCATTTTTATAATCTGTGTCAGTGGATATGTACATTCATTTTTAGGGAAAGTGTCCTTGCAGGACCTTGTCCAAAGCCTTTATTTTAACATTTTGCCCAGCATAAGCAACAGGTTCCCAAAATCACTACGAACCTTCCCGGAACCTTCCCAGGGACAACCTAGTCCCACTTCTCTGTCTTTCTCATGGAACTAACAGTTTTTGGCTAGTTGCTGCAATCGTGCATTGAATTGGTCCAGCGTCTCTGATGACGTCTGTTCAGCCTGTCGGAACTTGAATATTTCATATTCTTCATAGCACTGCGGCCTGAAGTAAACAGTGAGCTTCCGCTTGGTTCCTGCGAAATCATCATTTTCTGTCACCCCCACTGCTTCACTCAATTCAAACACTGCCTCACCAGCATAATGAAGCAACATCGCTCTCATTCTTGTATCGTTCTGAATGTCTTTAGCCACCACAAAGTTTTCAAAGCGCCGCACCCAACGCTCCCAGCGTTGGCCTGCGCTGTCAGTCGGCTCCAGCGATGGAAAAGGTGCCAAGTCAGCGACAGTTTCCATTTTCACACAGAAATTAGACGTAGTCTAGTTCAAAGTAACTCGTAGAGTTGTCGGTTTACCTCGTCGCCAATTAATGTCGTGTACTGGCCGTGGGCTGTGCGTACAACGACATTATAGAATGAAGATTCTCGTAGTGAAAGTATGAACACGTTTATTGTGACACAAGCGGAACTCGAGATTCAAAGGAAAAGAGGAAACGGGGCATGGTAAACGGTTCCGCGATCAAGGATCTAACACATCGGAAGACGGTGGGGGAGGGGCTGCTGATCAGTTTTGTTCGCGGTCAAGTTCACAATTTGTATGCTCGCCAATTACCCTCAACTGCAGTCACCCTTTAGACTGATCAAAAATCTCCAACTCCACCCGCCGTAAGGCTCTCCAAGATACCTCCAACTGCACCCGCATTTAGGGAACAAGGCTCTCCTCGTTCCCTAAATTTTGGGGGCTAATCATACATATAGTCCTCCACCAGCTCACAAATAAAATTGCACCCACAATTGGGCGCCTTCCCTAAATATTGGGAAGTTAATCCTATCCCCAGCTCCCCACAGAAATATGATGGGGTTAGCCCCCGAGCCCCCCACCCCGGTTTCGGCGCCTACAGCATAATTGAAACCTGTGTTACTGTACAGTGTTGTAATATAATAGTAATACTAATTATATCACGATAGGTATTATATGTGGTTACCAGCTAGTCGACACAGACAATGAAACATATATGCAATGCACCGTTGTCTATCTTGTTACACGATTCTCTCACCGCAATTGAAATAGGTATGTTATTTAAGAAGAGTGTCTAGTACGTTATGTATACGATTAATATACTGCAGCTTACTAATTCGCCATGTAATCCCATAAGAAAAGAATATGTACGCCTGACGGAACAACAATGTGTGAACGTTAACTGTTGTAATTGTTATGGCATTCGTCACACCCATTGGTTTGCTATTTCGTTGTGACAACGTTCGCACGTGCCGAGAGAAATAAAGCGTGACATCACTCTTTCAGCGGTTAGAATAATTAACATATATATTTTCTGGAATATTAAAGAGCAGCGTCTAAAGCGACTAAGGAGGTATTACATATTTGTTTTGAATTACAATATGTGAATAACAGTAATGAAGAGAAATTAACGCTTTGTTCTCAGACTTTTCTTAACACATTGGTCAATAGACGAATGAAATTAACTTTCTATTTTAATGATGCTTCATGCGTTTAAAGACAATTATAAAATATGCCACATATAGCCATAAAACGGCATTTAATTTCATTTTGAGAAACACCCTGGTGTGATTCTAAGTAAATAAATTATGTTGACATTCTGCGGCTTTATATGAACAAATGCAAATTACCTTTCCTAGAGTTTCGTATAGAAGCTATAACAATGTTGAATGGAAACCAAAACTAGATTTTTTTGCGAATCCCTTTCAAAGATCGTGGGAAACGTTCGATGTTGCCGACAAGTAAGACGAGTTCATAGGCCAAATGGCAGCATCATAAGTGATGTAGGTCGGCTGGGGCCGCAGCATGAATACGCCGTTTCCAGATGGGTCTGTAGTTCATTAGGAATGAAAGATCACTCCCCTCAACGTCAGTGTCTTAGCATACTAGTTTAGTTATGTTTTCTCCGTTTGCCTCTAGTTTTCTTGCCATGACTAGTTGTCCACAAACTGAATCTAGACACTGGTTTTTCTTACCAATTTCAAATCTTCGTAAACTGGGTGAATTTCAAGATTTCAAAAAATAATTACTCATTTTGAATCCAACTCTACTACCTTACCACAATTTCACGTAAAGAATTCTCCCCCCAACTACGGGCCTGGCATAGTTTTATATCAATACGCTAACATTGGAGTAGTGTAATTGCATCTCATCCGAGGCGCTAACGTCGTTCTGTCTTCAGTCGCTTCCTTGGACCATTGGCGTAAGATCTAGCAAATCGCGACTCATTCCAGAAAACACTCCGACAGTTGTACAGAGTTTTATATTCATGTCTTTTCTGGATTACCTCTCTCTAACGACCAACAATTGAGTTGTGATCAATTAATCAGATGGCGCCAATGTAAACGAGTGGTTTTTGCTCCATGGATGGGTGTACGCTAACGACTATGAAGAATTTGTATCGGGTCTTTGGTGTCAGCTAGTGATACAATAACATTGTTGAGTAAGTAAACATTTAATAAAGTCTCTCTCTTTGTACACTTAACTTACTACTCGTGCATTAAAAAAAACATTACTGTATACCAACGTTCCGCAAATTCTGGTCCACAGTTTCCAGCTGGCCCACGAGACCCGCGCCAAGAATTGGAAATTGTTAAGAGCAACCTCAAATGTCCATTTTTTTTATCATAGTACAGTTGTCGTTGGCTGAACCGAGGCGTGGTTCCTGTGATATAAATGTTACTATTATGAGTTTTCTCCATGGCGTGCTGGTTGCTCAGTTGAAGATACTGAGTTACGAGTTCAGCTTTGCGTTGTGACACCCATTTTTAGACAGTTGAACACATTGAGTATGCTGCTTCAGGGAAGACAAATGTTGATTAGCAACGTGTACGAAGCAGTGGAATTAGAAATAATGACGTCGCCCTTCAAAATCCAAGCGGAACTTTTTACATTTCAAATTTATGTTCACCAGTTAATTTTGCGGCTTTATACGATGCGGATATCGAAGATGCCAACCCAGTGTCCGCCTTCTGTGGCCGATTTACCGACTTTGGTGCTTCTTTCCACATTCGTTTACCGCTCAGCCTGACGTTGCCGAATTAGCAATCAATTGGAGATAACAAAGCTGTTTTGCAGAATAATCTCTATAGTTATAGCATTTTGCTTTTATGAGCGATAAAAGTGCCTATTTTTAGCAATGCTAGCGACAGCGCAGACGTGGTTGGTACAACAACGAAACACACCTAGAACACCTTCGATACTGTTTGAAGTTGTCTCTCGACCTTCAATAGCTCAGTTCTATCCTAGCAGTACTAGGTCTGGTTTGCAGAAGACTAGACAGCGTAAATTTATTTCCTCATCCAGATAATATACAGCACAATTCAAGAGCAATGTAACACAGATGAGGTGGCTACCAGAGAAGTATAACTTATCGAGCTGGTAGCCAATTAAATCAAACTCATATAGGTTACTCCCACATACATAATATTACGTATATAAAGGTTGCATTCAATTGCAATAGCTTCAGGTTAACGACTTCTGTAAATTAAAGCTAGAGATGTTGTACCAATATAAGAACAAATTCACAAGCGAATTTCTTACAATATGTAATTAGATTTAAGCTTTAGTTAATGCCAATTATAAAGCTCCTGGCTTTATGCTTAAACATATTTAGCGTTTTCGAATGTTTAATGTCTACAGGTAGTTTATTCCAAAGACGAGCCCCTATTACTTTCAAGGAGTTCTCTCCAGTTCTATAATTACATCTATGTATATATAAATTGTTCTCCTGTCTGGAACTTCTGATTATGAAGTCACTATTACATTGGTAAAATTTGTGGAATAGACTAGGAAGTTGATTCGTACGCTGTTTATACACAAATATTAGAACACTTAGTTTAAATAGTTCCTGAACTTTAAGTATATTAAGTTCCCTATGCAATGCTGTGGCACTGTCACGGCGGTGACGTTTTGTTAATGTTTTAAGTAATACATTTAGTAAAACTTGTATTTTAGTTAAGTTAGTTTTACAAGCCGATCCATATAATTCAATCCCGTAATTAATATGGGGAAATACATAGGCATAATATAATTGCCTGACCATATCGGCATTTATGAACGAGGCCATGTGATAAAATAAACCTGATAACTTAGACACCTTTGAACAAAGTTCCTTAATATGTTCCGACCATGATAGCTTACAGTCTAGATATATGCCCAGATATTTGGCAGAGTTAACCCGTTCAATGCGTTGGCCCTGCAACAATAATGGCGCGACTTCACGTTCCATATGTCTACTGAAGATTGTATAACATGTCTTACTCAAGTTTAGAGTTAGTTGATTGTACCGGAACCAGACACTAAGCGATTCTAACTTCTCCATAGCCGTATACACAGTATCATTGGCATCCATTCCTGTAATGAACAAGTTAGTATCGTCAGCAAACAATCGCAAAGATACGTGATCCACAGCACTCGATATATCATTAACATATAATAGAAATAACACTGGCCCTAAGATGGAGCCCTGCGGAACGCCAGTTTGAACATGAGCATATTCTGAAACTGTGCCATTAATGCTAACACATTGCTGTCTATCTCTTAAATAATGTATAAACCATTTACATACATGACCTCTTATTCCACAATGATCCAGCTTATACAACAATATATCGTGATTAATGGTGTCAAAAGCCTTACTTAGGTCAAGGTATGCCCCAACAACTAATTCGCCATTTTCAAGAGAATTTCTAATATTTTCTATAATTTCAATAATCGCTAACGTAGTCGAGTGATCTTTACGAAATCCAAATTGATATTTGGACAAAACGTCATTTTTATCCATAAAGTCTAATAACCTCTTCAACAATAACTTTTCTAGGATTTTATTGAATACACTTATGTATAGTACGTACGCAGACATGGTTGGTACAACAACGAAACATACCTAGAACACCTTCGATACTGTTTGAAGTTGTCTCTCGACCTTCAATTGCTCAGTTCTATCCTAGCAGTACTAGGTCTGGTTTGTAGAAAACTAGACAGCGTCATCATTTATTGACTTATACGATTTGTTCACATAGTAGTTGTTGACCAGACAGTTTGTAATTCTCACTCTGATTTTAAGCCTGAAAACTTTTCTACCGACGCATTTATGATGATTGTCACATCAGAGACTTTTGTTGTGGACAGTGCATTGTATAGTTTAGTTTACACTGTAGTGTAAGCAGTTGTTTTAATCGATTTAATCCGACTGCAAAGAGAGGAGAGATGTAATGTTGTTAGTTAGAAATAGAGGTCTGCTCCCGGAAGTACAACATTAATGATGACGTAAGGAGTTTGGGGGCTTACTTTTCGAGCACTCTGTGCCAGCATGACTAAATGTGAATGTTGTATAACATTTATAAACAAAGAGCTGTTTTGTATAAACTGGTAACTTTGAAAACATATAAAAAGACCACCTTTTGCTTTTATGAGCGATAAAAGTGCCTATTTTCAGCATTGCTTGAGACAGCGCAGACATGGTTGGTACAACAACGAACCAAAACCAAGAACACCTTCGATACCTCTATACAGGCAGTAATAGGCATAGTGTGTAGAAGACTAGACAGCGTCATCATTTTGTGTATATGCCTAGGTTGTTTGTACATGGCGTTAAATAAATTTGATTTATGTGTTGATTAGGTGTTGTTCAGAATTTAAAATAAATACGCGCTCTTTACGAGCGCCCGCGAAAATATATGGCTTATGAGTCTTATCTAATTAAAAACTTTGGCAAATGGACACAATTTTCTCCCGCTC
The DNA here is from genome assembly GCA_020002185.1 of Paraescarpia echinospica. Taxonomy (NCBI): domain Eukaryota; kingdom Metazoa; phylum Annelida; class Polychaeta; order Sabellida; family Siboglinidae; genus Paraescarpia; species Paraescarpia echinospica. The sequence continues at coordinate 54,172,796 of CM034540.1, forward strand.
CTTAAAGAGTTTGCGGAACGCAGCTGTATACATAGCAGGTAAAGTTTAATTCAATAGGTCATCCTTAAATGGGTAGGCATGTCGCAGGAGTAAAAGTCAAAGTTCACTGATGTCAGGTGGGTGCGCCGTGTAACAGAAAACAATCTATAACTGTGAAAAGACAGATTATACAAGTGAAATAAACGCTTTTAAGCTAAAAGAGGGCGTGGCCCGACATCCTGTATGAATTAATACATCAGTGAGTCACGTTTATACCGTACGGTGGACCTGATGCAATAATTGTACTTTGAATCCTACCTTCGCAGCCGCAAATCATTGTCGCCATCTGCTGAATTACAGTGAACTACCATCAAACGGCAGTATTTGTAGCGTGAGGTAATTTAGATGGCTGCGTTATTTATGAATTGAAGCTGTTGGAGAAAATTGGGTGCCCCCAATAGAATGTTGGACGACGACAATAACCCACCACGGGCTATACACAACAACTGCAAGAAGGCGCGCCAGCGTCTATTGCAGTCAAGCGAGGGAACAGTCTAGTTTTTTCAGCTGCACATCTTTGTCCGGTCAACTTAAGAACTTGTAAATTAACTGTCATGTTTTAGAGATGTCATTATCCATGAAAATACTGCTGCAACGTTTCGGTTAACAACACACAATATTCGATTGTGTATTGCCACGATGGCGGATCACCTTGACGACCGGACACCAAATAAGGGCAATGACTAATGGGCTCAATGGGGCATTGGTACGCGAATGGGTAGCAGAAAGCTCTTTCCGTTGTGTGTGTGTGTGTGTGTGTGTTTGTGGGTGTGCGTGCGTGCGTGCGTGCGTGCGTGAGTGGGTGTGCATGTGCGTGTGTGTGTGTGTGCTTACAGGGAAGATTAGTGGTAAGACGCCAGATAATATGTGCAAGTGGCATGCACTTGAAAGAGAATGGAGTCGGGTAGACTACCAAAGTGAACAGAGGCGGAGAAACACCAAAGCGGCATGAAAATGGGAAAGACCATGTGTTAGAAGGAAGGACTGTGCGTCGAAATAGGGATTACTGAGAGTGGGCAGCGGAGGGAAATTACAGTCAAAGCAGTGCAACATTACCACAAACCAGCCCAAATAACCCAACGAAGAGTACAACAACATGGGGCCTGCACGCACACGTACTTTCACACACGCGCGCACGCACGGTTGGTCTAAGCAAAGGCCAATATGAAGTATCGTGATAACGCTCCACGTAGACATACCCTACTACACATGCATTTGTACTACAAAACATAACTATACTATACACAAAGCAGTCAGGGTATATTTAAATGGGTCATCTTTAAATATGTAGGCATGTCGCAAGACTAGACAAGGTCAATTACGTTCACTGCTGTCAGGTGCGTGCGACGTGTAACAGCAAACCTGGAAGTACCAAGATAATCAGTGTTCGCCATGTACCGTCAATATTTTGAATAACATATGGAACCATTGGAATTATGCAGTGCACATTTTTAGTTGCCGAAATTTAATAGGTATTTATGAAGGTCTACTCGATCTATGCCGGTTACGGCGACGAGCATTTTAGTGATTGCGATTATTCTGTTACGAGGTAAGTTGATCTACGTGAATGGGGTAGCTCTATGTTGCAATCAACAACAGTCGTATCGGCAACCTTTTAGCGTTCCATCTAACATTATGTAACGCTATCAATGCTACAACTGCGCAATTTATGTCTAGTGTATTTTGGAGGTCGGAAAGAAACGCTACCAAGGGGGGCGAACATATGTGCGTACTTAGTCACACATACCATGTTACCGAGTGTTGGTGCCAGAGACCATATACCAATGAAAATATAGTTTTAAGTCAAATAAGGACTTGGGCCGACCTCCCTTATAAGTACACCATTGGGTCACGTTTACATTAACGTGTGAATGCAGAATTGTGTGTAGTTTGAATCGTACCTTTGTAGCTTTAACTATCAATGTCGCCCCCTGCTGGTTGTTGTGAACAAACTTGAAACGGCAATCAGATATTTTTGTGGCTGCACTATTTCCTATATTATGCTGTAGAAAATGTGTTACCCTCAGTATTATGGTAGGCAGGGACAATCACTACTGGCAGCCATTAATTATCAATCCATTAAATGTACTGTTCATGTTTAAAGGTGCATATGATTACAAAGATTACATACAAACAAATAATATCTATGAAAGTCCGATTCATTTTGTTCCAGATGAGAAAACTGCCTTAGATGTATATGCTTACGTTTTTATTTGCTTTTGTTTTACCGAAAAAGCAACGAGGACGTTGATTAAAAACAAGACTAAGACCAATGAATCTAATGCCTATCAAGATGTTTGAATCTTTCAGTTTATTAATGTCAAAACGAATCCGTGGGCTTTTCTGTTGGCGGATTTTCTTCAGCCAAAGTTGCAGTGTTACCAGAACTACTTTATATCCTGTAATTATTCTTAATTTAAAGTTTAAAATTATACGTCTTTCATTGTTTTCATAACCGTTCACTATAATGGTTGATGGGAATATAATTCTTAAGTACGACTATATTAACTCAGAGTGTATACAATGAATAACGTATTACATAAGGTCGGGAGACTCCCATTAAGGTATATAATATCGCTAGCACAGGAGCCACCCCATAAATATAAACAACAACAAAATTTACATGTCACAAATCAGAATAGCATTTGACTTGTTTTTATAGTTGATGAATCAACTCAATGACTCAACATACATACATAATACAAGGACTTTTTAAATGTATTCGTGTACACATTGACGTAAATATGTATACTTAGGAATACGTTTCAATACGTATTATGAATTACAAATAAAGCAATTATGAATACGACAACTATATTCACAATTTAAAATAAAAGTTTTTTGAGTATTTGGAAAAAACCATATAGACTGTGGGTATAAATTGTGTTAATTATAATACTCGATGTATTGTTAGCTGGCTCTATTATGTTAAGTCTAATGCATTTTTTTGCAAATTCATGTTTCACTCTGGACATGTACAGAATATTTCTTTCACGTGTGCATTGCTGATGAATATCATAGATGTGTGTGTGTGTGTGTGCGTGCGTGCGTGTGTGTGTGTGTGTGTGTGTGTGTGTGTGTGTGTGTGTGTGTGTGTGTGTGTGTGTGTGTGTGTGTGTGTGTGTGTGTGTGTGTGTGTGTGTGTGTGTGTGTTGGGAATAACATTGAAGTAGTAGAAAAACAGTTTTGTTAACTTTGTTAATTAATTTGTAGTAAATATTAATTGTTGGATTTTTTTAATGTCATCCAACTTTAACAACTGAAGTCTTTTTATAAATAGAAATGGTGTGAGCATTATATTTACTAAAATATATTATTCGCATTGCTTTTTTCAGTAATTTGAAAATTCATGTGGCTGATGATCCCATACAAGTAAGCCATAATTAATATGAGGGAGAATAAGAACATTGTATATAATATATAATGTATTAAGTGGAAAAACGTTAATTTAATATGGACACTGTTTTATATATTTTATTTGCTATTTTGTTTGTATGACTTTGCCAGTTTAAATGGTTATTTATTGTGATGCCTAAAAATTGAAATAATTTACACATTCAATGTATGTCCCATCTATTTGTAACACAGGGTTTTCTACTTTTTTGAGGCATATAAAAAATCATGAATTTAGTCTTTGTTGCATTTAGTGACAGTTTATTAGCTTTCAACCAATTGCTAATCTTTGTTAGTTCTTTGTTAATATTTTCACTTCGCATTTGGCGAATCGTTAAATGTATTTAGTGTAATAGTAAGGGTGGTGTCGTCAGCATACGTTATGAATTTGAAAAGGTCATTAGAAAGTGTTGTGTCATTTATGTATATAATGAATAAGAGTTTAACCTGGAGGGACACCAATGTTGACGACTGTTTCCTTAGACTTAACATTTTAAATTTCTACGTATTGCTTACGATTTTGTAAATAAATCTTACAAAGACCCAGAGCCTTGTTATTTAATTCGTAGTAATTTAAATTCTGCACCAATACATTGTGACAAATTGTGTCAAATGCTTTTGATAAATCAAGGTATACATTTATTGGAGTAGCCGATTTATCAAGTTCTTGTATAATTCTTTCTATAATTTGGAGTGTAGCAAGATCAGTAGAATGTTTCTTTCTAAAGCCATATTGGCTATTGTAGTATAACACTTTGGAATGGAAGTGCAGTGTAGTAGTGGATTTGATCAAACATAACCCTTTCAACCATGTTTGAAATCACTGGCAGGATAGAAATAGGATGATAATTGTCAAAGTCAGAAACATCACCTTTTTTAAAATGGGTACCATTTAAATTTAAATTTGTCTGGAAATATACCAGTTATTATTGATTGATTAATAATTAGAGTGACTGCATTATTAATATAACTTTTTTTTATCAATATTAGTAATTGTGTTGGAATACCGTCTTTTCCACAACTCGGTTTTGGAGGTAAACGGTCAATTATACAAACGGTAGTTTCTATGTCAATTGGGTTAAAGTTGATGGTGTGAAATTTCGGGTTTTTCGGGTAATCTTTGTATGATGTACCTCCAGTTGAAGTTGCTTAACAGGCTAGAGAGTAGGACCAACATTAGTAAAAACGTGTTAAATCTGTTTGCAATAATGTATTTGTTGCTAATCAATTCTCCATCGACTTTGAACAAATCTGGAAATTTTTCTTTCCTTTGACGTTTCTGAATAATTTCTTTAATTAAACATCACGTCTTTTTAACATCATGTTTATGCTTTTCACAACTGGATTGATAATGCATTTGCTTAGCTAATCTAATATTACTTTTAAGAATGCTATTATAAATATGCAAGTTAATTTTGAGTTTACGATACTGCTCTGTATTTCCGGGAGTGTGTTTCATTCTCGAATACAATTTGTTTATAAACTTTATCGATATAATAATGCCCTTTGTAATCCAAGAAGTTTTCTTATGTTTACATTTGTTAAATTTAATTAGGTAGAAATTTATCCATAGCTGCAGTAACAATTTCATCGAGGATATTGTAGTTTTCATTCGGATCCGCATGAGTATCTGTGTTGAGATTATCATAATTATTTGAGTTTATTATTTCATTTTTTTATTTATTGAGGGAGTCAGGATTTTTTTCTTTTATTCGTATAATCTTTGGTATCGCGTTAGTGGTTTCGACATAGTCCAGACTTACAAAGTGCGGAAAGTGATCAGAAATAATGCTCACTCAAAACATAAGCTGAGGATTTGAAGAATCCTTTTAACAAATTACTAATTTGACAAATTACTTGACAAATTACTCTTTGGCATTATACATAGGCCTACAACAGGTGACCCCTGCTTGAGTTGTAACACATTATTATGAAACGACAATTTTCGTAACATCTCACGAGACTATGAAAGGGTTTTTTCTGGTCAAAGTCTTGGGAGAGGGTGCATTTTAAAGTTATTGTGAGCCTCAATGAGCACAGTCACATCCAGAGGTGGTCCAAGCGGTCCGACCACCTGTTTTGTAGCCAAAATATTTTAAAATTTAAATGACAAAAATAATAAGAATTGGCAAAAAATCATAATCGAAATATCTCAAACGTTTTGTGGGAAAACACATCCTACCACCCACACCCTTCACGAACTGGGGATAGAAGTCGAGTACATTGAAGTCCTGCAAGACATCTACACCAACAGCTCGGTGCCTATCCAAAAAGAGCAACAAGATCAACGCCAAGAAAGGAGTACGACAGGGGGATACCATACCATATCAAGCTGTTTATGACAACACTCGAAAGCATATTCCGAACACTGACCTGGGAAACCAGAGGCGTGAGGATAGACGGAGAATATCTCAGTCATCTTTGCGTTGCTAACGACATACGCACATGCATTACTACACCGCGAGAACTAAGAACTTATGTAGGAGCTAGCTGATAAAAGTGAAAAACAAGGTCTGAAGATGAACATTTCGAAGACATCGGTGATGCTAAAAAATGACACTCCAATATATATCAACATCACGCAGATAGAGAACTTTGACAGCTACGTCTATCTGGGATAGCGATACAGTATCAGAGACAAAAACCAAGACAAGGAGATTCAATAACAATCACAGCCTGCTGACCAGTATTCGCCAAACACGCGACATCGTCAAGGGTAACTGTGGAACCTGCTTGAAGAGACAAGTCTACAACTCATGCGTACTTCTAGCGATGACATTCGGCGCGGAAACATGGACACTCACCATCCAGGCAACGTACACGCGTGCAGCCGCAAAAACAAAAATGGAAAGGAGTATGTTAAACATCACATATCGGGGGAGAAAAACAAACACCTGGGTAAGAGCGAATACAAAGGTCATAGACGTGTTAGAACAAATCAGAAGACAAAAATGGATCTGGGCAGGGCACAACAGCAGGGTACGAGATAACCGATGGACATCGCGTGTCATAACCTGAAAACCTTACGAAAGGAAACGATCTAGAGGAAGACCGCCGAGACGGCGGAGAGACGAGCTAGCCATGAAAGGGCACCATCTGGCAACAGATATCGCAATATAATGATGATATAAAACGATAGCGAGACAGACAGACACAAAGAGGGAAAAAAGATGAAACATGGAGAGATGGGGTGTGAGAGAGAGACAAACAAACAGAGAGAATGAGAGAGAGAGAGAGAGAGAGAGAGAGAGAGAGAGAGAGAGAGAGAGAGAGACAGACAGACAGACAGACAGACAGACAGACAGACAGAGAGACAGACTTAGTGAGAGATACAGAAGAGACAGAGACAGAATATACAGAGGCAGAGGCAGGGACAGATACAAAGATACAGAGATACCGAGATACCGAGATACCGAGATACCGAGATACAGAGATACAGATATACAGAGATACAGAGATACAGAGATACAGAGATACAGAGATACAGAGATACAGAGATACAGAGATACAGAGATACAGAGATACAGAGATACAGAGATACAGAGATACAGAGATACAGACAGACAGGAGACAGCCAGACATACAGACAGCCAGACCGACAGCAAGACAGAGAAGAGAGAGAGAGAGAGAGAGAGAGAGAGAGAGAGAGAGAGAGAGAGAGAGAGAGAGAGAGAGAGAGAGAGAGAGAGAGAGAGAGAGAGAGAGAGAGAGATCTGGAGAACCGTCACCAGATAGCAGGAAGTAAGTGTTATGTTCCATGCTTACAGTTTGGAAAGTTATTAGAGTAACAATACATTTTATTACTACGTTTACCTGCATTGACAAATATATATCGTACATGTTGAAACTTTTTAATGGAACGCAAACAGTCGCACACAGTCGCACACAGTCGTACACAGTCACACACAGTCACACACAGTCACACACAGTCACACAGTCACACAGTCACACAGTCACACAGTCACACAGTCACAAACAGTCACAAACAGTCACACGCAGGCACACACAGTCACACCGAGAGTGGGCAGCGGAGCCCTTACAAAAAATATACCACTCAAATATCATTGAAAGGTATTAGGTGGTATTATGGCCAACTGTATTTGAATGGTACTTGTAATTAACCCTTTCTGTACTGTTCAATGATATTCTGAATGGTCTTCAATTATATTAGGGGGTATTATGGCCAAAGGTATTTGAATGGTATTTAATCCAGTGGTATCGAATGGTCCTCAGTGGTATATCATTGGATGGTATACCACTGAGGACCATTCGGAATACAATTCAAATATTATATTATATTAAATATTATTCAATGGTATTCTTAACGGTCTTTAATTTGTACAAGTCACTTGAAAGAGAATGTAGTCGGGTAGACTACCAAAGTGAACACAGGCGGCGAAACACCAAAGCGGCATGAAAATGGGGAAGACCATGTGTTAAATGGAAGGACTGTGCGCCGAAATAGAGATTACCGAGAGTGGGCAGCGGAGCCAAAGCAGTGCAACATTGGTGGACCTAGCCCACACACCAGCCCAAATAACCCCAATGAAGACCACAACAACATGGGGCCTGCACGCACACGTACTTTCACGCACACGCGCATGCACGGTTGGTCTAAGCAAATTAAGGCCTATGAAGTATCGTGATAACGTAGACATGACCTACTACACATTTATAATACGAAACATATTTATAATATATACAAAGCAGTTATGGTGTATTTAAATAGGTCATCTTTAAATAGGTATGCATGTCGCAAGACTAGACAAAGTCATAGTTCTCTGCTGCCGTGTGCGTGCGTTGTGTGACAGCAAACCAGGAAGTACCGAAATAATCAGTGTTCGCCATGTACCGTCAATATTTTGCATAACATATCGAACACTGGAAGTTTGCAGTGCACATTTTTAGTTGCCGAAATTTAATAGGTACTTATGAAGACCTACACTATGCCTGTTGCGGTGACGAGCATTTTAGTGATTGCGATTATTCTGTTACGAGGTAAGTCGATCAACGTGAATGGGGTAGCTCTATGTTGCAGGCTTACTTAGTCACACATACCCTGTTACCGAGTATTGATGCCAGAGACCATATACCAATGAATACATCGTTTTAAGCCAAATAAGTACATAGGCCGATCTCCCATATACGTACACCATTGGGTCACGTTTACATTATTGTGTGAATGCAGAATTGTGTTTACTTTGAATCGTACCTTCGTATCCGTAATTATCAATGTCGCCCCCTGCTGGATTTTTGCGAACTAACATGAATCGACAATCATATTTTTTGTGGCTGCAATATTTCCTGAATTAAAGCTGCTGCAGAAAACGGGTTGCCCTCAGTATTATGGTAGGGACAGTCACTACTGGCGGCCGTATTATGGTAGGCAGGGACAGTCACTACTGGCGGCCATATTAAAGGTGCATATGATTACAAAGATTACATAAAAATAAATAATATATATAAGTCCGATTCATTTTGTTTCAGATGAGAAAACTGCCCTAGATGTATATGCTTACGTTTTTATTTGCTTTTGTTTTACTGAAAAAACAATGAGGACGTTGATTAAGAACACGATTAAGAGCAATGAGTCTTACGCCTATCAAGATTAAGAACACGATTAAGAGCAATGAGTCTTACGTCTATTAAGATGTTTGGATCTTTCAGTTTATTGATGTCAAAACGAATCCGTGGGCTTTTCTGGTGACGGATTTTCTTCAGCCAAAGTTGCAATGTCACCAGAACTACTTTATAATCCGGTAATTTTTGTTATTTTAAACTTTAAAGTGATACCTCTTTCATTGTTTCCATAACCGTTCATTGTACGGTTAATTGGGAATATAATTTTTAAGTAATAACTATATTAACTCAGAACTCAAAATCAATTTATTTGACCTGTAATTATGATACATATACAACGAATAACGTAAGTAATAGACAAGATCGAGAGACTCCCATTAAGATATATAATGTCGCTAATACAGGAGCCACCCCATAAATATAAACAACAACATTTAGATGGCACAAACAGTGGCACGGGAACGAAATTCATGTTGGGGGGCTACCGGAGCTTCAGCACCACTGAACAATTTTCGCCGCCGTGTTACATCTTCCTTCACCGTGTGGCTGTCTCGGTTGGCTCGACTGTGACATCAGACCCAAGACGGGGGGTCCTGTTGGAATTTTTTTTCGGCTGACTCGACTGTGACATCGGAAAACGGGGGGAGGGGATGCTGTTGGAAATCGTTCGCCTATTTACTTCGTGCCGTCTATTATTGGGAGGGTGGGGGCAGAAAACCATATAGCTACCCTAATTTGTAGTACAAATTTTATTGTTGGATTTTATAAATGTCATCGAATTGTAACAACTGAAGTCTTTTATAAATAACACTTGGGTGAGCATTATATTTACGTATTGCTTTTTTCTGTAATTCGAAAAATCCACGTGCCTGATGAACCCATAAAAGTACGCCATAATTAAAATGAGGGAGAATAAGAGAATTGTACACAATATATAATGTATTAAGTGGTAAAAAGTGTTTACGTTTACTTAATATGCATATTGCTTTATATATTTTAGTTGCTATTTTGTTTGTATGAATCGAATCGGGATCGGTAATATGGAATCAGGTGTAGTATCATACTCGAAATGCTTTTAATATATTGCAGTCACCTTTTACCACCGCAATGTACATTTCTGACCTTTGATTCTTAAAATAAAATAACAGAAATGCTACAATCACGTTAACCGCCAACCGACAAGATAAGACTAGAAGCCGCAAGTGCTTAAACAAAGCACCACACCACACGTTCATCGTCAGTCAGCCAAACTATCTCAAAACATCTACTTGTTACACCAGATCACACGTTTGTCGCAAACGTAATCTCATTCTCCCATCAGGTAAAGCCGACGTATTCTGGTACAGTCTCTTTCCAATGATAATTAGTTATTGGAATACACTTAACCCCAAAGTATTACACTGTAATAAAACAACCACTTTTAAATGCAAAACAGAGAATAACTATATATATATATATGTGTGTGTGTGTGTGTGTGTGTGTGTGTGTGTGTGTGTGTGTGTGTGTGTGTGTGCGTGAGCGTGTGCGTCTGCGTGTGCGTGTGCGTGTGCGTGGGCGTTTGTGTGGAATCCTACCGAAATGAAAAAATGAAAAAAATTGAAATACCCATACATTGGAGTTAAGTTACACTTAATATATTTCCCTGAACGGTTCCGAACATAATGTAATTATGAACAAAATATGTGACATATTAATAAAATTGTGACCAAAAAGATATATAATATAACTAAAAAAAATATGTGTACGTTAACAACTTTTATAACTTTTCTTAACATAATCCCTGCTCACACAAACGCCGTATAATAACCGACACACACACACACACACACACACACACACACACACACACACACACACACACACACACACACACACACACACACATATATATATATATATACATATATATGTATATGTATATATATATATACACACATATATATACGTATATATATATGTATATATATATACATATATATGTATATATATACATATATATATGTATATACATTACCGCGGCTAAGAGCCACAAAAATTTACGAATTGTTGTGCACGTTTTGATAAAAGCACGAACATTTTGATTTAAGTTATGTAGATTCATATAAAGCCACGTACCCATCGCTATCGACATGATGCCTAACCGCCATCTTGATTTTTTAAATGGCCTCCGCAGAAATCCATTATCCAGATATCTCAGCTTCTAAGCAACATAAAAACATGTTCTTGGTGCCTAATGCAATATTTCCAGGGTCAAGGAATCCATTTGTTGTCATATGCAGTATCCAAGGATGACAGCCAAATTGGAAGTCAACATTGCCGCCACTGAAATTCATCACCCAAAAATATCAGCTTTTAAGCAACATTCTATGTGGTGTTGCCATCGTCCTTGACAAAGATGCATGCAGTGCGCTTACAGAATGGACCCTAGTGAATGAACGATTAATTACGGCAAGATTTGTAACATCACATGCCAAGGTCACCATCATCCAGCTATGCACCACCAAACAATCACGATGACTATGAGAAAGACAGCTTCTAGGAGCAACTACAAGACCTGATAGACAACATTCCACATCATGACATAACCATTGTCATAGGAGACATGAATGCCCAGATCGGTGGATATATGTCTGGTTTAGAACATGTCCTAGGGCCTCACGCATTTGGGAAACGCACAGATAATGGCAACCGATTTGTGCAAGTCTGTGTAATGAACAACTTAGCGATTGGATCTACATACTTAGAGCACAAAGACATACACAAAATAACATGGTTTTCACATGACCGCGAGACCTTCACACAGATCGACCATTTTGCTATCGAACCAGGCTGGAGGACTCCGTGTCTACAGGAAGTCTGAGTGCACCGTGGAGCAGACATCTGTAGTGACCACCACTTGGTTATTGCGAAGATCAAGATCAAGTGGAGGAGACAAAAGAAGAAGTCAAACATGACTAAGAGATTCCATATGAACAAGCTCCAAAACCTAGTGAACAAATATGAATTCCAAGCAATCCTGAGAAATCGTGTTGCTGCCCTTGCAGATCAGGTGCAACGGAATGGTGGGAGAAGATGAAAGATGCGATGATGGCAGCGGGCAAAGACTTTCTGGGATTCCAGAAATCTCTGAAGGAGTCTTGGATCAGTGATCACACATGGGGACTGATTGCGGAGAGGAAACTTCTGCAACAGAAACGACAAAATGAGTCCTGCAGCACAGCTTCCTACCGGACCTATAGTAAGACGGGTAGAGAAGTGAAGCGCAGTGCACATTAGGACAAACGCGAATCGTTTGACAGACAGCCACAGGAGGCAGAGAACGCAGCTGCCCGAAATGAAATGAGACAGGTCTACCGCATTACCAAGAATATCATTGGCAGCAAAAAGGCAAGGTCTGGACCAATGAGAGCCAAAGAAAAGGTAGATCTCTACTATCGAAAGGAGAGGACACACTTGAGAGATGGGCAGAACACTCTAGAGAGGTTCTCAATAGACCTGCACCTGACATACCAGCACAGACTGGCAACCCTCAGACCGTGCTCCTAATAAACACAGAGGATTTCTCGGAGGATAAAGTGAGGAAGGCCATTGCGAGTCTCAAAACAAACAAGTCACCTGGCATGGACGGAATCACAACAGAAATGATCAAAGCGGGTGATGAAACAATTGTACAATGGGTGTACAGACTATGCAACCAGATCTGGGACTCGGGCATCGTTCCTGAAGACTGGAAAGATAGTGCTGTTGTCTGTATCCGAACGAAAGGAAACCTAACTGAATGTGACAACTGGAGAGGTGTGACATTGCTGACAATACCAGGGAATGTGTACTGCCAGAGATAATTATTGAGAAATGTTAAGTGTACCAGTTACCCCGCGCAATCAATTTCATAGATTTCACCAAAGCGTTTGACAGCATCCACAGACCCTTCGTGTGGAAAATATTAACCACGTATGGAATTCCACAAAAGATTGTAACAGCAATCGAGAAGATATATGAAAACTCGAGATGTTGTGTAAAACAGAAGATGGCTACAGCGACTGGTTCCATGCGATGACTGGTGTCAGACAAGACTGCACTCCTTCCCCGCTTCTCTCTGCCGTGGCCATCGACTGGGTCATGCGGCTAGCAACCACAGGCACAGGCGTTTATCACACCTGGACTTTGCTGTTGACATTGCTGCCCTCTCAAACACCACCCAGGGCCTACAACGTCTCGTGGAATCAATCAGCAAATACGCTAATGGCTTGGGACTTTTTCAACAGTGAAAAGAAGACAAAAACATGCTGACAGGGGAGCACCAACCACCCAAATATGTTTTGATCAACCAAAAAAAGTAGAAACAGTCGAAAACTTCACGTATCTTGGCAGCTCCATCAACAACCAAGAAATCATCGATCATGAACAAAACTGCAGAGTGGGGAAAGCGTCAGCAGCCTTCAACCAGCTAAGGAAAATTGGGAACAACAAGAAATTTACCTTGAAATCTAAACTCCAAACGTTATACCAACGTGGGGATGGATGTGAAACATGGCAACTAAAAACAAGCCAAGAAAACAAAATTGATGCATTTTACACTAAATGCCTGCGAAGGATCTTGGGCATACACTAGAGCGACCATGTTGTAAAGTTGTCCTGTCCCCTCCGTCTTCCTTCCTTCCTTCCTTCAATTGGGCGGTACGCAATGGCTTCAGAAGACCGGAGCCTTACCTCGGGTATGTCGCTCGCCAAGCCGTGTACAACATCGTGCTGTAGTGATGCATTCTCCCCTCACGACTAAGGGTGTATTCGCTTGTCAATGGAATTGAACAAACAAACGTTCCAGGTTCGTCACGAATATATATGTTTTATTCATCAGTAGAAACTTCAGACAACATTGTTGTGCGCCGACAGTACACTTCTATTTTATATTTAAAGTGTCCGTGATTTTTGAAGATCGAACGATAAAGCAATATATAAACCACCGTGGTTTATATTTGCCGAAATTTTGATAAGTCTTAAATGTGGGAACATTTTCCTAGTTTCCCGTAGAGAGCGTCAACGTGTCTCTTCGTGTGTGTTCATTGCCGCCCTCTCCCGTAATTCCAAAACTAGTTCCCTTTTAAACATACTGGCTTGGCCTCAAGCCAAATCCGGGAATTGTCTTTAAACCGTAAGGTATCGAAACGCATAGTATGACATTTGTAGAATTATCGCTCTACGCATGCGTGTTTTTAATGCTGTCATACTATGGGGATGAGGGTGCTCACTCACGTGATGGGTTCTGCGGGGGTCTGCATTTATTTGCATAATTTAATCTTTCCGGTTCGATCTTAAAACCAGGACATGGTCACGAAGTGAATCTAAGGTCAGGCCAATGTCTGCACCAAATTCCAGTCATGACTCTTAACTGTCAACTACATTCTGTTCCGGTAGACACCAAGAACTACGCCTACAGACGCGAAAATAAACAAATCGTTCAAACCTTGTTGCTTTAGAAACGCGCCCACAATGACGGCGACCATATGCTTGCCTTGTGCAGCATTCTTTTATATAATGCTTTTATCTAACATGACTCTGGTTTTTCTGTCTAGTCTTTCTCTGATAACTAATAGTAATAGTAATTAAACTAAATTAGCCACTGCAGGTCTGTTACATACCATACACACTTCTAGTTTAAAATACATTTTTAAACTCACAATAAAATAACAAAAGATCCTGCAGGATTCTATCGTTATATGGCTAATTTGCAAAACATGCGCATACATATATCTTACTAACCTCAGGCCTCCTACAGCTAGCTTTGAGATTAGCTAAATGGCATCCGTAAAAGATGTCTTCCAACTCTAAACATAAAAATTGAACGCCTTCCATATGAGCGTAAGCAATACATATATGTGTAAAATAACATTCAAGTGGTATCGGTCTTATATACGCCGATATTCGCATACATGGACATAATAATGGCAATCAAGGTAATAAAACATGCTTAGTAGTTTTAATACGACTCGGTGTTAACATAATAACCAATCTATAATACTCATGTGGTGTATAACATTTCAATACCTTTGCTAAATAACAGGTACAATCAACCAGTTGTTTTCACCTATAGTGCGGAAGCCATGCTTTTAATGCAAGAATAAATGTTTATTGAAAACACCCCCTGTTGCTTAAATGAATAATGGCCAATAGTGTGACATTCATAAAGGATGTCATTACACAACATAACGCAAAACATGCATTATATAATACACCATTATGCGGCAGGTATTATTCTGCAATCATTGTCGCTAAGCATCAATATACTATCATCCTGCTAATCTAACAGCATTCCGCCCTGTGAATGACAGGTTGAACCGCTTTCGGTCAGCTGTCATGTTTATGGCAAAGCATCTACACTACACAACTGTCAACTTAGTGACCAGATCGATCACTGCTATCCGGTTGCCACGCTTCGGGTAGATTAGGTGGGGATACGCCCACATCTCTCCTGGAGATATCCTCCAAGCTACCCGCTGATTCCTCTGAGCGTCTCATAGCCCAGGTTGGAATAGTAATTATCCGTTTACGATACATTACTAATAGGGTACTCATTAGCGCAACCACCACACCAATTAAACCGATTAATGCAGTCCAAGAAATGTGCCCGGGGTAACTACCCCAAATTTTCGTGTCATCACTGGAACTAATCGCTAACTTGTCCAGTGCGATATTCTTAATTTCTCCCACAGACTCCCTCCCACACAGGATTATCAAAATGGCGTTTAATTTTGTCGCGGGGAAGTATTTGAAGAAGCGACATTGGGGGAATCGAAATGACTGAGAAATCGACCAAAACTTTGGAGCTGATTCGGGCAATACTTGTTATTGTCCAACCGGAGGCCTTTAAATGGCAACCTCGTTCTAATATTAACGCGTATGCACCACTTGTCAATGTTAGTCTCCGTTCTGGTTCATTAGTACAAAGGAGTGAGACATGTTCGCCATATGTCACGATCACAAATGTTCCAGGGAATAGTTCTGTCACCGTCGTGTCTGTGTCTGTCTGTGCTCTTATCGTTACTTTACATTTATTTCGTAGGGCAACCTCACCGGTAAGAATTCCCCTAGGGCACTTAAAACGAGTCCTGTCATATATTGCTCCAGCTCTACACACCATTGGCTTTTTGCCTTGGCAAGCGGTCGGTTCGAACATTCCGCCTGTTAATGGATTGATTGCTATATCAGAGGCTACTTTTAGCTGGACAGTAAAGTTGTGTGTTTTCCCCGGAATTGGCCAACTTGTGAGAAAATATCGCTTATACACTATAGCGTCCGTTAATGGGAGTTTAATACGAAATATCAACTGGTGTTCCGTTCTGGTGATTGGGGACACGCGAATGTTCTCATAGTACCAATGTGCACTCGGCGATTCATAACCAGCACGTCTGCCGGCTGTTAGAATTCTCACTATTTCTTGCCTGCTTATTAATTCTTCGGTTAAAAATCCTAACTCTAGAGAAGCGACTTGTCTGTTAAACTTATCAACTTGTCGGAGCCAGTTATCGTGTGCCGATTCCATCGCACTTAGAACCTGGTCAATCTTTATCTGCGCGTCAAGCACCTGCAACAGGTTGTCCTGTTGACTCAATTGCGATTCAATGAATCGTATTTCATGTGACATTTCACCTACATAGCGTTCTATCGCGAGGATATGTTTACGGTCCTCGACTTGCTGTACATGTGTTTGATTTATTACAGGAAGCATTCCACTTACTGAGTGCACGATTCTCTGGTTCAATCTGCCGACTTGCCTTATCTGTCGTTTACATTCTAACACATCATCGTCTGTCGCAACACCAAAAAGTGTTTTAGAAATCTGTCCAAAAATGTTCAGTAGTCCACGTCGTTGTCGTCCTGTTGGTTGCGGGACGTACATCGCTTGTTTGATTTCAGCTAGTCGATCACTCCAGCTTTCCATCGATTGATTATTGAATTCTCGGACTGCTCGCAGCCTAAGAATGGCGGTTTTGAATTGTTCCAGTTTCTGTCGTAGTCCTGATATCTCGGATGGGGCCGTAATGGTTATTAATACCACCCATGTTGCGACGTGGTTACGTGTGTCATCGGCTCCTGTCACCAACAGTCCGTCAGCCAAGAATCGCGGCTCGTTAAGTCGTATATCCTTTCTAGCATAATCACCTGCCAGTACAACAATCAGTAATGCGTAAACAACGCCACCAAACAGATACATTCTTGCCTAGAACGTTTCTGTACAAATTCAGTAGGTGCTAAGTTCCTCCGTTTCCTGAAGTGCGAAATGACAGGATCTACTTCGATATCGCTGTAGTCGGACAGGTCTGCTGCCAACCGCGCTTTGGTAGACAGTGTCCTGAATCTACGGCCACGTCTAACTGTGTCACCTCTATGTGGCAAGTCATCGTGCCGGTTCGGTATGTTACTTGATCCGTTTCCATGGTGATTTGCGGCCTCTAGCGGTTGCTGTGCCAAATCTTGGGGTGTCCCAGATCTGTCATTTACGTCTTCTTGTTCCTGCTCTCTGTCCTCAATATCTGGATCAGCGGGGTCAACTTCTACAAGCGGTCTGTCGTTCTGCAACTGGGCCAGCCGTCTCTGGTATCGGCTTACTCTAATTTGTTTACGCTTCGGGCGACTACGGCAGTGGTCCCATCTCAACTCGGGGTCTACAATTCTCACCTTTTCATGGTTTACAACTTTTGTTTTTCCGGAGCGTTGATGATGTAAGAACACAACAGGTCCTCGGACTCGTGTGACAATCCATTCTGGGTCCCAACGGCTAGTGAACGTGAGTCGTCCCTCAGCTTTGATTATTACCGTGTCTCCGGGTGATATCTGTTTAGCATTCGCCTTCCTGGCCAGACGTTCGCGATTGTATTTGCGGCTTTCCTCCGTATTTGCTCGGGCAATCTTAAGCGCTGTGGCTAAATCGTCTAACCTGTTACCAAATGCTTGCTCGTTGGATACACGCAAGGTTTTCTCCATTGGCATCCGAAGTTTTCGTCCCGTCAGTAGGAAATGTGGAGTATAACCAGTCGCGGAAGATACACTGGTTCTATATGCCAATAATGCGTCATTCACTACGTCTTCCCACTTGCTTGGTTGGTTATCCAAAGCCTTCTGAATAAGAGATTTGATTTGTTTGTTAAAATTTTCTATACGACCGTTCGACTGGGGGTGGAAAGGTGTTGTCGTTCTATGTTCTATTCCCATCTGTTCTAGATATCTCTCAAACGCTAATGCTGTAAATTCAGAACCCCCATCTGACAAAAGAATTTCAGGAACGCCGTGACGGGAGATAAAGCCGTTTGTGAAAGCGTTCCACACGCTTTCATTAGTCTTAGATGGAATAGGAAAACATTCAGCATAACCTGTGCAAAAGTCAATCGCCGTAAGAATATATTTATTCCCGCGAGGTGATTCAACAAAAGGTCCTATCAAGTCCACTGCCACTATCTGCATTGGATACGACGCTATTGGCATCTCACCCATAGCGTGTCTGGCGTGGTGTCGATTATGCATCATACACACTGTGCACTTACGCAGGTGTGCTCTCACATCTCGGCGTAAACCCGTCCAGACATACGCTTCTGTTATGCGCCTGACAGTCTTCCATACTGCCATATGCCCACATTCTCCGTGTGCGCGATCAATGAATGCCTCTCGATAAGCTTTGGGAGAACTAATCTTGGATATAGAGGTGATGTCATATTTGGTGGTTTAACACTGTACAATACCCCATTTACGATCGTGTATTCTTCGTCATCATCATATTTACCCCGTTGCCATAGGCCTGGGAATTCCCTACGCTGATCTATTGCAACTGTCGTGAGCTCGAGGCCGTCATGAATCAAGGGTAGAATGTCTCTTATTTCGTCGTCTGGGGGCAAGTCGTCTGGGTCAAAGGGCTCGTCAATGTCTATCGCTGCTACATCATCATCTGTCTGTTTAATGCGCGACAACATATCCGCTCTGACAAGTCGTTTACTTTGCCGATAATGTATGAAAGCTCCGAACTCTGCCAGTAACACTCCCCATCTCTGAATCTTGGTATTATTCATTGACTGTGTGAATAAGCTCAGTAAGGGTTTGTGATCTGTAAATACTTTAAACTGCGCTCCATATAAATATGGTCTGAGTTTATCAATACAATGCACTACTGCATAAGCCTCCTTCTCAATTGTTGGCCATTTCCGCTGCGTGGTTGACAGAGTGTGGCTAATATATTGTATTACTTTCTCAACTCCGTCGTCGGAATCCTGAACTAAAATTCCCCCTATTGCATAGTCGCAAGCGTCGGTATATAATTTATAGGGTTTGTTTGTGTCCGGTGGTGCCATTACGTGTGATGAGATTAGCAGTCGCTTTAACTCGTCAAAAGCGTCCTGTCGTTCGTCATTCCATGTAAATCGTACATGAGTTCGTGTCAATTCTATCAAAGTTTCCGCGACTTTTGCGTAGTTAGGTAGGCTGGTCCTATAATAATTGCACATACCCAACATTGATCTGACTTCCTTCACTGTGGTTGGCGGTTTCAAATTTGCAATAGCTGTTACCTTGTCAGGGTCGGTCTGGATGCCATGTTGGTTTAGGACATAACCTAAAAGCTTTACTTCTGGTAGGCCGAAAACACATTTCGTAGGTTTTAACCTAAGCCCTGCCTCTCTGAGTCTGTCAAAGACTTGCTGTAAGTGTTTAACGTGCTCTTTCTCATTCTTGCTAAATACCAAAATATCGTCGATATATACAAACACGCATTTCCCAATCAAATCTGCCAAAATCCTGTTCATTTCTCTTTGGAAAAAAGTTGGAGCTGTTTTTAATCCAAATGGCACTTTAGTGAATTCATAATGTCCTACATGACATCGGAAAGCTGTTTTTGGAATGTCTTCCTCAGCTACAGGCATCTGGTAAAAACCAGCTTTCAAATCCAGTGTTGAATAGATGGTGCTACCTCCCGTCAGATCGAAAATATCTCTGATGTGTGGCAATTGGAAAGCATCAGCCTCTGTTACTTGGTTTAATTTGCGGTAGTCTATGCATAGTCTAGAACCGTTATTCTTCTTATCGACTAGCAAAATCGGAGAGGAATAGGGACTATTGCTAGGTCGAATGACTCCCTCGCTTAACATTTCATCAATCATTCCTTCAACTGTCTTTCTCTTATTTAAAGGCATACGGTATGCTTTCTGACAAATCGGGGGACCCGTTGTTTTGATTCGTAGAGGTCTAGTCTTACATTCTCCATTCCTCTCCCCTTTTGCTGAGAAAACATCAGCGTTCCTCTGAATTAACTTGTTAATTCCCGCATTTCCCGTTTCAGGAGAAATCGGACCGATGCTGGTATAACCCTGTTTCGCGTGTCTCCTGAGTGGCCATTTAGTGCTAAACCATGTCAACTCATTCTTGTACATGTCAATGACAGCTCTCCCTTGCCTTAAGGTAGGATCCCCTATGATCATATCATGTGGCAAATCATCACATATTACTACCTCAATTGGAGATGCAATTCCTGCAACAGTTACCTGAGTTTTCCCACAAACCTTTAAAGATACACCACCTAGACCTTGCAATGGCGTCGCATGTTCTAAATAATACATTCTATGAGTCCTGTTCACAATCATTGCAAAAACGTCACGTCTTAGGAGCGAGCAACTAGCGCCTGTATCTATCAAAGCGGTTAGCTTAATACCCGATACAACAACATTACACGTCGGGCGGCCGCTTACCTGGCTGCGCGTTCCTAAGACGTCGTCTCGTTTCCCGGCTGCTGCCTGAGTCGGCCGGACTGTTCCTGTTTACAGTTTCTCGCGAGGTGACCATAGAGTCCGCGTTGATAACACTGTACGTGTCGCATTCGCGCGTGGTTTGCAGGCGGAGGCAATGTTCGTTCAGCCGGGCGCGTAGATCGTTGGCGGTGCCTGTCATCTCTCAGCGTTGTTGACGCTCGCGTCGCCTGGTTGTTTATCTCGAGTTTCGCGAGTTTGGTTGACAGACGGGCAACGGTCGCTGTCAAGGCGTCGATCTGACTGGTCGATTCGATGTCACCTCTTCGTGATTTGATCATTCCAACCTCCATTGGAACCTCCACTCGTCCAAGTCGTTTGTAAGCGTCACTTCGCTCACAAAATCTCGTGACGGCCGTAATCGCTTCCTCGATGGTTCCCGGATTTGTTTGTTCGACGAGCTTCCTTGCCAGTTCGTCGGAAACTAGTCCTCGGGCGAAACTTCTAATCAGGAGGCGTTCTTGATCGGCGTTACGCTGTCCGATCGGATAAGCCACGTCGGCTACGTCACGGAAACGTCTGGCGTACTGCGCAGTCGGTTCATACGCGGATTGACACAGTTTTTCCAGTTCGTCTCGCAGTGCTGCGCTCTCATCAAGGTTGAGAAATTGTGCAGCTATGTGATCTCTGATATCAGGCCAAGGAATGGCTACTCGTGCGATCTGATTAGCTGCAATTACACCTTCGATGTAACGTTCTAACTCAAACCTCAACGGTCCGGACACAGTTTTTGAAGCGATCTCAACGACATGAGTTGCACCCACCTGGTTAAAGGCTAATGTTACTTCACGGATCCAATTTCTCACTGCTGCCGTGGTGGAACCGTCACAATTTTGAGTTTGTCTGATTAAATCACGGATCTGTTCTCGCGATGCTTGTATCGCTCGCCTCTCAGTTTCTAACTCGGCCAAGCCTTGCGTAAGATTTTGAAATTGATTATTGTCCATGGTTACTTAGTTCGATCGTTACAAATATGGTTTGACTGTCACTCACTGTTTTTTGTTCTCCGCACTCGTTCCGGAGTCGTTCATGTCTTGTCGGTGACCTTGATCTGGTTCGTCGAAAGCTTCGATGTCTTCGTCGAGCCAGTCTCCCTCGGGAAACGATGCTCCGTGCTCTGGCCACGGTGTTTCTTCCATGCCGGCAGGTATCATACGGGGCGTCGGTGCTTGAATCTCTGCCACCGGAGCAGATTTCGACGTTGTCGATGTAGTGTTTGACATCGTTGTCGATCTCGAGTTGACTCGTCAGTTGTAAGACTGCGTCATCGTTTGTTTCTTTATACTGATCCTGGCGCGCTCGCCAGTTGTAAAGTTGTCCTGTCCCCTCCGTCTTCCTTCCTTCCTTCCTTCAATTGGGCGGTACGCAATGGCTTCAGAAGACCGGAGCCTTACCTCGGGTATGTCGCTCGCCAAGCCGTGTACAACATCGTGCTGTAGTGATGCATTCTCCCCTCACGACTAAGGGTGTATTCGCTTGTCAATGGAATTGAACAAACAAACGTTCCAGGTTCGTCACGAATATATATGTTTTATTCATCAGTAGAAACTTCAGACAACATTGTTGTGCGCCGACAGTACAATTCTATTTTATATTTAAAGTGTCCGTGATTTTTGAAGATCGAACGATAAAGCAATATATAAACCACCGTGGTTTATATTTGCCGAAATTTTGATAAGTCTTAAATGTGGGAACATTTTCCTAGTTTCCCGTAGAGAGCGTCAACGTGTCTCTTCGTGTATGTTCATTGCCGCCCTCTCCCGTAATTCCAAAACTAGTTCCCTTTTAAACATACTGGCTTGGCCTCAAGCCAAATCCGGGAATTGTCTTTAAACCGTAAGGTATCGAAACGCATAGTATGACATTTGTAGAATTATCGCTCTACGCATGCGTGTTTTTAATGCTGTCATACTATGGGGATGAGGGTGCTCACTCACGTGAGGGGTTCTGCGGGGGTCTGCATTTATTTGCATAATTTAATCTTTCCGGTTCGATCTTAAAACCAGGACATGGTCACGAAGTGAATCTAAGGTCAGGCCAATGTCTGCACCAAATTCCAGTCATGACTCTTAACTGTCAACTACATTCTGTTCCGGTAGACACCAAGAACTACGCCTACAGACGCGAAAATAAACAAATCGTTCAAACCTTGTTGCTTTAGAAACGCGCCCACAATGACGGCGACCATATGCTTGCCTTGTGCAGCATTCTTTTATATAATGCTTTTATCTAACATGACTCTGGTTTTTCTGTCTAGTCTTTCTCTGATAACTAATAGTAATAGTAATTAAACTAAATTAGCCACTGCAGGTCTGTTACAATGTGACGAATATAGATATCCGGATACGATCAGGACCTCTAGCATCATCTACTATCTGCAGAATACGAATGAGCTGGCTCGGCCATGTCACAAGGCTCCCACCTACTAGACCTGCCCAACAAGCGCTATGGTGGACACCAGCGGGCCAGAGAAAGAGGGGACGACCAAGAATGAACTGCCCTGTCCAGCGCACAAGAGCTGGCAACTGCCGTGCGACTGTTGGGGGGGGGGGGAGCTGCCACCATGGGGGGAGGCAACCGCCCCTCGCCCCCCTCTAATACGCCAGTGGGCGTGGAAGACATATGTAGCAGTGGTGGATGGATTACATGCCAACTATGCTGACTTCTTCCCTAGACCAAGAAAATTGGTCACACCAAGTCAGGACATGACATAACATTAATACTTCCGATTTCACTGGTTGTTGGCAGTGGCATGGGTTGCAATGGGAAAAAAGTGGGATTCAACAACCTCTGAGTGGTTCCGCTATGTATTCTGCGTTCTATGGTTGGTTGCTTAAGGATGTCAGCAAATACCTACCACATCCACTGTAGCCAACTGGGATGTAATGCACAGTATATGTTATTGCTCGGCATCATCGCCAACTGTCCACCTACGGCTGGTAGAGCATGTGCATGATAACATCATCATCGTACAACATTGTTGTGTCGAGATATGGAGCAATCTGCAATGATTGGTTGTTTGGTACTGCAGTCAGTCTAATTGGCATCGTTACCACAGTTGGCGCTTTTCAATCGTTTCGTCTCCATATCTACTCTACTATATTTTCATGTGTCCTTAACAGTGTATACCGGTTGCATTATACAATTTTGTCCTTGACTAAGTCTGTACTCGGAGTAAGTATGTATGCGCGACGTTCAGCGATTGGAATACACTAATTTTAAATATTGACACTAAAGATGATATTTATTTATCTAGTTGTCTTGTATGCCAGAATGTAGTATGTACTGTTTTGTTGAATTTTTAAATGGCAGTTTGAACACTATCTTCCAACTCCATTTATGCCTGTGATATATCTAGCCTGCCACCACCCACCTCTGTAAGGATTATGGATGTTGTGTCAAACTTACAGCACAACCGTCACACTTTGTGGGTCATTGACTTGATCGTGACACCGGCCTAGTGTTATTGCTAAGAAAACATGTTGTGGTTTTTTACATAACAAAATCTTCATTCATAAGTTAGCAGTAAACCTCAAGACGTGTTGAGTATGTTTTCCATATCGCTGACATGAACTCGAAATGTAAACATTTATGTTGTCCATTCTTAGTCACTGATATATTTCTCTTCACCAGTATATGCACTGTCACTGATCTTATGGTTGAGAATTTAGCTCAGCAACAACTGGCAACAAGAACTGACATACTTGCGAATTTATAGGTATTCATATATGAACCATATATGGTTTCCTCAACCTCACGTACTTACTTAATCCTCTTCGTGTGGATTCACACATAAGGCCGACACCAAAGAACGCCAATGTTGTCTGTCTGCTGACAGCTACGTTACTTGGCCCCAGCTCCACCTGAATGTCTTCATCTCCCGCTCCACTGATCTCCTCCATGTGTCCTTGGGTCTCCCCTCGCTCTCTTGCCACCAGGGGTCCAGCGCATGACCACTCTTAGGATGGATGTTAGCTGCATTCTGCAGACGTGTCCGATCCATCTCCATATGCGGCGTTTAACTTCAAGAGAAATGGGCTGCATGTCTGTCCTTTCGTGTAGTTCCATGTTAGAGATTTTATTTGGCCAGTAGATTCGTAGAATCCTCCTGAGACACTTGTTTTGAACACTTCCAGCATCTGGCATATGCCTATGGTGACCTTCCATGATTCCGCCGCATACAACAGCACAATCAGGACGTTGCTCTTGAACAGGCGGATTTTGGTTCTGTTGCTGATCTTATTGGTCTTCCAGATGTTCGTAAGTGCTGCAAATACCCCTCTCGCCTTGCAAATCCTTGTCTTGACCTCAGACTCCGAGTTTCCATATGTTGAAAGACAAGATGTCGGCGTCTGAACCAGGTACGAGCGAGGTGAGCCTGCCTGGCCTACCACTGTACCCCCCGTTCTCGTGTCCTGCACCCACACTGGATCGCCGACGTGTAGGGGAGCCAGAGGTCGCGCACGGTGATGACGATCGTACGCCTCGGTCTGTCGTCGTTTTAGACTCACTCGTCGTTCCTGTAGATGTATCGATTCCTGCCAGCGAGGTTGCAGTGTCGACGCTAACACTGGGATCGAATTACGTAGCTGTCTACCCATCAGCAGCTCTGCTGGCGAATAGCTGCATTCAAGTGCTGTCGTACGATACGCCAACAAGGCGCCGTACGGATCCGTTGATTTTCGCAGTAAGTTCTTTACCGTCTGAACCGCGCGTTCTGACTTTCCGTTACTCTGCGGGAAACGAGGGCTGCTGGTAATGTGTACAAACCCTGTTCTCTCCGCGAAACGCGCAAACTCGTGTGCCGCATACTGCGGGCCGTTATCGGAAACAACCGTCTCCGGGACGCCTTGCCGCGCGAAGATTGACCGCAGGTGGAGAATCACATCAGACGCGCCCGTGTCGTCTAGCCTCGCTATCTCGACAAAACTCGAGTAATAGTCAACCACAAGTAGATACGTCGCCTTCTTGAAATGAAACATGTCGGTGCCGACTTTCTGCCAAGGTCGCAGATTCGGCTCTGACGCAATCATCGGCTCGACTGTGTTGCTACGCTCCATCGCACACGTAGTACAGTTCTTGACAAGCTCCTCAAGCTGCCTGCTGAGTCCGGGCCACCAGACCGATGACTGGGCCCGCGAGCGACACTTGACCACACCTTGATGGCCCTCGTGTAGCTTGTCTAACATAGTCAACCGCATCGACGCCGGTATGACGAGCCGTACCCCTTTTAGTAGCAGACCGTTATGAATTGTCAGTTCACTCTGGACTTGCCAATACGGTCGCAAAGACGATGGCAATGATGGATGGCTTGGCCAACCCTCTAGGCATTATCGCATCACCTGGCGACACACCTCATCGTCTTGCTGTCTAGCCCTAATCTCGGCCAGACGCGTCTCGGTTGCCGGTATCTCACTCTCCACCAGGCTCGCATGCGCTGATACTTCGTCTGTGAATCGCGACTCCTCCGCCGTCAGTGGTCTCACTAGTGGAGCGCGCGACAACGCATCTGCAGTGTAGAGGTTCTTGCCGGGCACATGACTGATCGTGTACGCGTACCGCATCAGTCGCATACGGAATCGCTGTATGCGTGGTGAAAGTTCATCTAGATTTTTCTTAGTGCTAAGAAGTGATACCAGAGGTCGGTGGTCGGTCTCGACATGGAACTGCATTCCGTAGAGGTAGTCCGTAAATCTCTCAAGAGCCCACGTAGTCGCCAGAGCGTCCTTCTCAATCTGTGAGTAGCGCTGTTCCGTTGGCGTCATCGCCCTCGATGCGTATGCCACGGGTCGCATCGCGCCGTCGTCACTCTGCAGTAGCACCGCCCCCAGACCAAATGATGACGCATCTGCGTACACTGTCGTCGCTCTGTGTGGGTCGTACAGAGCCAGCACTGGAGTGTTGCTTAGGTCTGTCTTCACGGCATCAAACGCTCTCTGTTGCTTCTCACCCCATGTCCACAGATTTTCTTTCATAAGTAGATCACGTAGTGGCTGAGTTGTAGTCGATAAGTTGACAGAAAACTTTTCCGTTGATGGGCTGCTGCATCTCTATGATGGCTCGCACTTTCGCAGGATCTGCCATGACCCCGTCAGCTGACACAATGTGACCAAGATACGAAATGCTTGACTTGGCAAAGTCGCACTTATCAAAATTCAAAGTCACACCGTTGTCCTCGAGACGACGGAAGACAGCCCTCACTCTCGCGTCGTGCTCTTCTACCGAACTGCCGAAGATGATGACGTCGTCCATCAAACATAGAACACCAGGTAAATCATCGAGAATGCCACTCACCCGCTTCTGGTAGTACTCGGGAGCCGAAGTGATTCCGAAAGGCAGCCTCTTGAAGCAATATCTTCCGAAAGGAGTAATGAATGTCGTCAATTCTTGCGAAGACTGGGCTAGAGGGATCTGCCAGAAGCCTGAGTTGGCGTCCAACTTAGTGAAGACCTTCGCGCCCGCCAGCCTACCGAGTGTCTGATCGACTGAAGGAAGGTCGTGTTTCTCCCTCCTTACACTCTCGTTCAACTTCGTTTGGTCGACACAAATGCGAACTTTGAGTGTCTCCCTCTGCCCCTCAACGTCCGAAGAAGGGACAGCCTTCGGTTTCGCCACCACCACCATGCCAGCACACCAGTCCGTCGGGCTTTCAATCCTGCGGATGACGTCAAGATTTTCCATTCTCTGAAGTTCCTTCCTGACGACCCCTAGCAACGGTATCGAGACTCGTCTCGGTGTAGTCAATGCGAACGGCTTCGCGTCAGACCGTAGCTTGATTTCGTACTCGCCATTCATCTTCCCTAGGCCTCCAAATAGCTTCGGGTTGTCGCGTCTGTAGACGTCTGCTGCATCGACCGAGTCAACAGCAACACGTCTGACAAGATCAAGAGATTCGCACACTCTCCGACTAAGCAGTGACCTCGTCGGGCTATTGACGACGTACACGTCTTTGTGAATGACGACACCGTTTCGTGACAGCTTGCCACTGAACTTGCCCATGGTTTGTAGGACGCCGTCGTTCGCGCCTACAAGTTTTCTAGTCGACCTGCTTTCTTGTAGTCGTTGGCAGAGATCACAGTAACGTCGGCCCCAGTGTCCAACTTGAAGCAAACGTTCGTGCGAAGGCGAGTGTCCATTGCCTCCAAAACAATGGTGGACGTCCACGGTTGGTCGTCGCCCTTCGTCACTTCGCCGAGGAAAGCAAACTCCGACTCAGTGTGCTTAGTGACTGCGTCTACAGATCTCGTTGACTTGCATACAGCCCCAAAATGTCCGACTTTCTTACACTTGAAGCATGCTGCCTCACGCGCTGGGCACACTGACTTCTGATGAGCCGGAGATCTCCCACAACAGTCACACTTCCGCGTCGAAATTGACTGAGACTGAGCTTTCATCTTCTGTTCCGACTGGCTGGGTTTGTACGACTTCCTCGTCCGCACAAAGTCAACATTGCCGCCTGTCTTCGCCGCAAAGTTGTTCCTCAATGTCGCGTCCATCTGCAGTTTCAACGACAACGCCGCATCAGTGATGCCAACGACAATACGATCCCTGATCATTTCATCGTTGAGC
The DNA here is from genome assembly GCA_020002185.1 of Paraescarpia echinospica. Taxonomy (NCBI): domain Eukaryota; kingdom Metazoa; phylum Annelida; class Polychaeta; order Sabellida; family Siboglinidae; genus Paraescarpia; species Paraescarpia echinospica. Next base: position 54,201,160 of record CM034540.1, read on the forward strand.
GCGCCGTACTCACAATGCTCCGCCAGGCAGAACAACGCAGTGATGAAACTGTCAACCATCTTGCCCTCCTCTTGGGAACGTCGGTTGAATTTAGCCCGCTCGAAAATCGCATTGCGTCGAACTATGAAGTGCGCATCAAACTTGTCTTTGACGACCGCATACACATTCCGTTGTTCATCTGTCAAGCCGAAGCCTGCCATGATATCGTCCGCCTCGTCACCCATCGCGTAGATAAGTGCGTTGACTTGAACTGTCTCGGCTTTCTCGTCCAGGGCTGACGCTGAACGAAAGCGCTCAAACCGTCGAATCCATTTAGGCCATTCATTAGGTTTGACGAAGCAGAAAGCATCAGGCGGGGCGATTTGGAATGTTTGGGCCATGACTGGGTCAAACAAGCAAAAATAACGTACCTCGTGGTAGATGTATCCAAAATTACTTATGCAACAACATCACCGTATTCATCTTAAAATTCAGACACCATGTGGTGTTACTACTGCTTTAGTATAACACGTAAAAAGACATGAATACTACATAAAGAAAGAAGACACGTGTAAATAGAAAATGGCTGTATTCAACGAAGTCCCGGATGTAGAGGTAGGAGCGCGATAGCATAACACTACAGTCACCTTGGTCCCAAGGTAGGTGAACTCGGTCACGTCTTCAATATTTCTTCCTCCAACTGTAATTGGGTCTGCTGTTTGGCTATTGTTTCGCAGCGCCTTTGTTTTGTTGGTGTTCATATTTATCCCTATTTTCCCAGCATTTCTGGCAAGTTCCTCACTTTTTGTTTGGATATCTCTGTAGCGGTGTGGTAAGAGAGATATGTCATCTGCAAAGTCTCGATCACCTAGTGTGTCTGTGAAGGCCACTTGATGCCACTTTTCTCAGCTAGTGTTGTTTCTTTCATGACCCAGTCGATCCCAAGGCAGAAGAGGAAAGGGGATAATATGCATCCTTGTTTCACTCCGGTTTTGATTTCAAAATCTTCTGTCAGCTGTTGGCCGCAGATGACCTTAGATCTAAAGTTGCTATAAAGCAGTTTGATTATGCTCGCAATATTTGGAGGGATTCCACAATGCCGGAGTATACGCCAAAGAGGATCTCTGTTAATACTGTCAATAGCCTTTTCAAAATGGACAACATTTCCATAGACTGGAGTGTTCCATTCCTGGCACTGTTCCAGGATCTGCCTTAGTGCAAAAATGTGATCCCACAAGATCTTCATTTCCTAAACCTTGCCTGTTCTTTGCGCAACTGTAGGTCAAAAGCTGCTGAAATTATGTCAAGGATTACCCTACTGAAAACTTTACTACTGATGAACAAAAGAATGATCCTCTCCACTTGTTGCAATTGGTAAGGTGTCCTTTCTTAGGTAATTTAACAATCAGCCCCGTCTTCCAGTCACCAGGTATTTCTCCCATATACCTTCGAAGATCTCTGTTAAGGCTCCAGCGGTGACCACTCCTCCAGCCTTCAGCATTTCTGCACTCACACCTTCTGCCCTCGATGCTTTCCCTGACTTCAACCTCAAGAGGGACTAAAATCATGATTGTAAAACGTATATACATGGCAGCCATCTTGATTTTCACCCGTGGCGGCCATTTTTAAAATCAAGATGGCGGCTAGTTATCATGTCGATAGCGATGGGTATCTAACTTTAAATGAACGTTTATATCATAAACTACGAGTGGGCCAATTTTCATGTTTTTATCAAAAAGTGCACAACCATATCCCTTAGCCGCTATATAAATATATATATATATACAGTCTATGTATATATATATATATATATATATATGTATGTATGTATATATATATATATATTGTAAACTGTAATTCATTCAGTATGTTTTGTTGCAGTTGTTTGCGGAGAGGTGACGGAGAATCCCAAGAATGTTGTTGGAGTGGTTGGAAGCGATGTCACAATCAGATGTGCTGGAACTGTTCTTGGATGGGATTATGCGACAAGTACAACAAAGTCGATATCTGTAGAAGGGCGTAACTATTATCCCGATGATTATGATCTGATCACCGCACCTACAGGAACATATAACCTGATTATCAAGTCTCTTGAACTAACCGATAGTGGAAAATACATGTGCAAGTGTATAACAGATGTCACCTCTTATGGAATTGCAGAAGTTATTGTATTCAATGGTAAGATACATTCCTTTTACGTTTACTGCTAGCCACAAAGATATTTTCAATCATTGATGGGAAATTCCATGCAGTTTATTCTGTGTAATGTACGCGTGTCAAAATCACGTATCTGATGCATGTTGGACAGATCACAAGCTAACGTTTGTCAGCAGCCAATTGTGATACATTTTTAAATGTCGAAGGACATATGCAGAACGCCGTACAATGTTCGATGTCGAAACATTCAAACAGCTGTAGGTCAATGTGCTCTATTACATCGACCAAATATGTTGTTAAATGCGTTTGCCATTCGAAATGGCAATGTGATCAATGATCATCCACATGGCTAACACTAGTTCAGTTAGTTACATGAATATTCACTCAAAATTCCATTGGTGGATGTGACAAATTGAACATATTATATTTTCAGTTTAGATAAGTTTAGCATTCAGTCGCAGTTGGTCATTGTTTTTAAGGTAGCTGCACCGGCTATCATGTCAGTTGATTTCTTTATTTTTTCTTCATAAACATTAGTAGGTGCCAGTATGAACATGTGTACTATTAAAAAAACCAAGGCACTATCACCATATGTCACCAATCAGTCCTTTAAAAACTAGTATTTTTAGTGTGTCTGTGGAAAATCCCTTCAGATTCTTGGAAACTGACGATATTTCCATATTGACGATCACGTGTGCGTCAGCACAGTTCAAACATAAATTCATTCACCATGAATGCAGATCATAATAGTCTGGTTATCCTCATGCCACTATGCTGTTGTATTATAATTACCTAAATACATCACGCTGTCAAATCACCAAATACTGACGGTAGTTTTGTTTATTCTCCGATAATGCCCGACCTCAGCCGCCATTTGCAATGACACGTGACTGACCCCAGCAGGTGTCAATCAATCTTGTCTACCACAACAAGTTCAACACATGGCCCTTCGTAATACAATATCATGAGACAACTTGGCGTGAAAACCTTGGGGGGAAATCTCAGTAATAGAAGTGTCTGTCAAATTGTGTTGAAATAAAGCACATGCCAGTAAAACAAGTCACATTTCTAAGCAAAAAACAAGCATCTGGTGACAGTTGTATTATTGGTAACAATCAGGAAGTATTACTTAATGTAACTTTTTATAAAAACTACAATACTTAAAAAGCCATAACTGCATAACAACTCGACTTGTGTTTACCCAAAATTGCACGGGATGGTTTTGTTTGGTGTAGGGGTCGTGCCAAAAATGCAGTACAGATTTTTGCTGTCTTTCAACATTGTAGCAAAATGTTTATGAAGCTGTATCAAACTTAATATGCATTTGTTTACAAAAAACCCGTATGAATGTCAATACCATGTTTGTACTTACAACCATACAAATTTTTCTTTTGGGGAGTTTCTCAAAATGAAATAAAATGCCATTTTAAGGTGATTTTTGACATATTTTTTTATTGTCTTTAAACACATTTAAATATCTCTAAACAACATAAAAATCAATTCGTTTTGGTCTGGAGTATTGTTTAGTATCTAAGGCAAACTCTGAGTAAAAATGGTTAGCTTATCTTCAAAACTTACATTAGAAATGATTAAATCAAAAGAAGCATATAATAGCCGGTGCAGCCACCTTAAATACTAATTAAATAATACTTTAATTTAATTGTTGAATGATGTTTAGGCGTCGGAACCTGTGGGATGGGTGGGTGGAGATAAGATTAGCCCCCCCCCAATATCTAAGGAAGGTAGGTGGATCTTGGGATGCAATTCGAGGTTTTTGGTCAGCTTGAAAGGGGACGGTGCAAATTGAGGTTTCTAAAAAGCCTCAAGGTGGGTGTTTTTGATTAACCTCAAGGGGTGGTGCAAATTAACGTTTTTGGAGAGCATCAAGGTGGGTGTTTTGGCGAGTCTCGATGGGGGTGCAAATCGGCGTTTTTGGAGAGACTCTAGCTGGATGTTTGGTGAGTCTCAAAGGTGATGCAAATCGATGTTTTTGGAGAACATCAATATGGGCGTTTTGGCAAGTCTCAAAGGGGTGTGCAAATCGATGACTTTGGTGAGCTTCGAGGTATTTTTGGCGAGCTTCAAGCGGGGTGTAACTTGAGGATTTTGGAGAGCCTCAGCCTCCAATATTCACCACTTTCCAACGCCAGTGTTTAATATTAGTTAACGTATTCGTTTACATTGCATGTAATAATAATAATAATAATAACAAACACAATAACATAGTTAGTTTCTTTTGTACCTAATTATCAGTATCAGTTACAATCTAGCAAATATTTACCAAAACTGGTTCTGGCCCAGTGATGCTCCCTCTAGCAGCTTACCTATATAGGCTTAATTTTCCTGAAAAGTATAAGTAAGTAACATTTGAACCCGTCACATCTGCAGTTGATAGAGCAAGACAGTCGTCCGTAATGTGTCATGTACTCCATCGACATTTAGAAATATAATCCAACACATAAGCGGAACTACCTCGAATTGATCTTACATTACACTGTAGTTACATTAGAAAACTCCAGCTAGTTAAATACTGAATTAGTAATACATTCACTGTGATACGTAATAGTTCCAAACACATTGACTTTTAACAAATATAATGACTGACTTCATTTTCAGAATTTAATCAAACATGTACAAGCAACACGACAACGAGCAATGAATCAGTAGAAGGAGACTACGTCGAGTACAGCTGTGAGGTGAAGTACCAGGGAAGGTGGGCCCCAAAGATGAAGTGGAGAGAACTAAGAAGTGGTGCAGATGTTCAAGCCAAGGATGAGTCAAGTGCGGACACTGCCAAGTTCAGCATTGTAGTACAGACGACGTCATATCACGATGGAGAGAGCTTCACATGTCAGACTTACTTTGACAAGCCACCGTCTGAAGCACATGCAGCGGACAACATACCTATAAACAACCATGCAAACAATGAGTTGTACACGTCGCCAAAACTAATTGTTTATTGTATGTATTGAGCACTTACGTCTATATATAATAATGTCGTGTTGGTGGTATGTCGTCAATTGTTGTGCTTAAAAGATGTATAGGTATATTCAACGTATGTGTTGTTATTTATAAGGCTGTGACTTTAAAATATATCTCTAATATTTGACTTCGTAGTATGCAACAGTGTGTCTCATTGATTTTATAAACGCAACACCCATACGAATTATAGCAGGAACGTTCTAGAACCCATTTGTGAACAGTTATTGTTGTTGAACAAGTTTCCGTTACTACTCTAGCATGTGTAGCGATTTCAACATGTTTTTTGGCTCTCATTTCGTTTTGTGAATGTCTTCCTTAGTTGTTCTCTCCTACAGTCACATTTTGTTTTGTAGATGGTCCACGCTCACTGGAGGTGAAAGTTTACAGTCGTGTATATACACCTGGAGAAAACATTCTTCCTGGAGAGGTACTAACAATAACTGCCCGTAGCAACCCAGAAACTAGAAACTACACGTGGAAGAATACATCATCAAACGAGATTCTAGCAACAGGAGACTCCATCACAGTCAGTGTGGACATGCTCGGGAGTCAGTCTCTCAAAGTGGTCGTGTGCAACAATATTCCAATTCCGTCTGCACACGGTGTCTGCAGCGAGTTACCAGTGAACATTGTAGTGATAAGTAAGTGCTTTGCATAATATTGATAATCATAGCCTGGGTCTTAGCGGAATGTGTATCTTTTGTGCATTTAATAGCATCTGCAGCGTGGAAAGGTTTCAAGTATATATTAACGTAGCCTTGCTCTAATGTTTTGCTCAATAGTAGGAAGTACATACGTTGTAAGAGATCAATATAATATAAATGTCACATGTAGGCAATATTTCTTCTTTTGCTATTATTATAATATTGAAAACATCCAGTCATAAATGTTGCACACTGGTATTATTGCATTTTTGTATAGATACTTTTTAAGTGTAATATGTATTCTCTTGTTTGTATGATTTGGCATTCTAGTTGTGTGTATTTGCCAGTTGATTGCATTGACATTATACTATAACCTACCATGGATTTCATATTGTTTTTTTTTAACCACAGCTCTGATGATGGGGGCTGACTTCCTACTCACACTTACATTTTGTTTATGGAAATGTACGCAGACTTTCATAGGCCTATTTATTACAATTAGCATGCCAACGTATACAGTACTGCAGTATACGTATTTTGTAAAAAAAAAATATTTCATCGCAAAACTGTATTTCTAAATGTATGTACAGAACATGTATATACGGAGATGGTAGGTGACAGTCGTACTAATAAATGTAAGTGTCACATTATTCAACTCTAAAACTGCACAAACTAAACAAGATAAAAGTCATTCCACAAGAGAGAAGGACCAGTTCTTGTTTGTTCCTGCATTTTGAATTCCTCTTTATGCAATTTTAATAGTAGATGTGTTACTGCAATAACGGTTAAAACATGACTTAATAATGTTACTAATTTAGATGTAAATTGAGTTTGATAAGTTAACAATTGAGGCATTTCACAAAACATCACAAGTTAACCAATGGAAATCGTTATACTTTCCCTGTACCGCCGCAAAGCTTTCGTTGTGTTGCAGCTTATTAGGATTCCGCTTGGTTTTCTTTCTCTTGGTTTTGCGCTTGCATTGCTAATGCCACGTTTGCTCGCTGCACGCTAGCTTCAGCACCTGAACACCAGGGGGCGTCTGTGGTGGCATTGTGAACGTACTAGGTGTGTGGACATGTTTAGATCCTTACGGTGTCGCATTGATTTTGTTCCTTTCAGCGACCACGACAACCACCATTACTACTACCACAACCACTACCACACCCGCCACCACAACAAAAGCAACAGTGCCTCCCTCTGGTGGGAGCACAACCACCCCGGCCGCCGGTGGTAAGATTGACAAAAGTAAGCGTTTCGTTTCTCTTCACAGCACAAGTGTAAAGTAGGTATAGCTAACGTAGATGGCCAACGCCGCTGCAGCTATCGTGCCAGTACACACGAATACGAGAATGCTTAATCCTTTGGTTTTGGTGCGCCACAGCTCGGATTGTCTGAGGATATTGGCGCTTAAGAAGTTATTTATTATTATTATTATTATTACAAATATCCCTGACTAATTAATTGTTGATATGCAGATTGACAGTTTCTTGTTTGCAAACTAATTATCCTTGCCACGATAAAACAGTTATCATGCTAAGAGAGCTGTTTTATTGATGTCCAGGTGAATGCAGGGCATTTATCTGTCGAAAACCTTTGGCTGCTTTCGATTTATATAATATTTAAATTTCAAGTTCCCATTGGTTCTGACTTTTGTCACTGTACCACATTTTTAAACACCTCATGATAGTTGTTCTGTGATTATATCCTATCACTGACTATCAGCAATCCAAAGCTTTCCAAATATTGTCTGTCATCGCTACTAACCCTTGGTGTACAACATCATAGTCTTCTTTAATGGACATCGTGAGACCTCTTAGCTGTATATGTATGCTGTAATTATAAAATAATCAGATTAATAATTATACTGTGGACTGTTCCTTATATTTGATATTCCTTATATCCATGTACATTTTTGAGTTAGTGTGGGTATCTGCTGTATATGTATGTTGTTCTATATGTTCAAACGTATTTTTGTCAGTTTTGCATCAGACTGAAATGTTGTAGACATACTAACAAGTCCATTATGGTAGTTTGTATATTTAGAATGTCTTAAATTTCACCTTGGTGGGTGGGATTTTGGGTGCCAGCGCTGCCTGTGGCTGACCACATTAGTGTCTAAGTTGCAGCTTTGCATTACATAGTAACTAGCTATTCTTGTTCTTGCGACGAACTACTGAGTCATACTGAAATTGGTCATTTGATAAGCAAAAGCTAAATTTAATAGTTCATTTGACAAATTGCTGAACACAACGTAATTTGCATTATTTTACTGTACGGTTCCGCAAATGTAGTTAACCGTCGAGCCGAATCATTATCGCGCGCTGTGGCTTATATGAAGCGACTGTCAATCGCACAAACGGTGCAACATTGTAATGACCAATAGAGCGCAGTGGCACAGTGTATAGAGTATCGGATTCTCAATCGAGAGAATATTCTGTGCTGCCGTGTCGAACCTTCCGCGAGTTCATTCACTCTACCCTACGATGTTCCAGTTCACTCAGCTGCTTGAATCTGGCTATATACATTTTTGAATATTTTTGTACAGATAGCCTTCGCGCATCAATTGTAACGTGCCCGAACGCTTCCCAGAGTGGTCGAGATGGCGTTCGATTGAACAGGTCTGCCAGGGAGTAAAGTGCCAAGCGCTTAGAGCAGTTCTAAGGACTGGATACGGTTACCTTTCTTAGTTTCTGTCCCGAGAGACAACACTTGTCTTAGATGCGTAATGCCGGTACATTGGCGACATGACGCATTGCACGCTGGATATCTGAGTTAGTCCGAGAAACGTCGATTCGCTATATAGGTCTGTCTCCGGCAACTGTTTGCCAGTTCAAAGAGTCTATTCGACAAACATTTCGGTTATTTTAATCACGCCCTCCTTTTAGTGTGTGTTTACAGGATGGTGTTTGGATGTATGTATTTACTGCACATTCTCTGCAAGTGTCTAACTCCTGAACATTATTATATTATAATATTATGTAGTTTGCGCCACTGGTCATGTTCCAAAACCAAAATATGGCCATTTAAATATGGGGACGTTCACATCACAAGTGTGGTTGATTGTTTTGTGGGACAGGCCTTACCTTTTCCACCTCCAATTTCACTCGCCCTTTGAGGCTCACAGATTGCAAAAAGACAATCATATAACCTACACCCAATCCACCCTTTGTGGCACGTTCAAGCGGAACTCGTTTCCACCAGCGGTGGCGGTAGCGTATGCACCCAATATTCGTAAGTTGAATCTGATCAATGTTTTGTAATCATATTTTCTTTGCGATCCATAAGCAACGGGATGCGTTTTCCCCATACGATCTTTTTTATAATAATCTAATTATAATCGATCTAGCGTATGTATCCGGGTAGGTTGACGTTGTGAACATCGAGCGTCAACCTTGCAGGAATTAATCTACGACCCATAGAATAGGACGTAAAACCTAAATATTTTCAAAATACCCCATATTTATATGTCAAGATTCTGACATTTTTTGGCGTACACCAGTTGTTCGGAACGTAAAATGTAATGTGCTCATAATATGTTAAACATAATTTAACAATCGCACGAATCCCGCGCGCGTGAAAAATACTTCGGAAAAACGGCTCCTGCGTCATGGACTTGGCAATATGAAGTAGACGTTGATATAATATGCTTATGTCTATCCTCATGCCAGTGATATAGCAATACGAATATTATTAGACAATTCTACACTAACGACAAGGGCCTATCGATAGACGTGAGCTTCACATTATCTCCTACCTTCGTTATTTTGAACAAACAACAAGTTTCTGGAAGAGCGCTATGGTGTTTATGTAACGATTCTGTGTGTTTTCTAACATTTGGTAAATGTTACTATCAAGACTGTTAACTACCAAGGCATCCCGTCACGTGACGGGCATTTTTGCTAGTAGTAATAATAATAATGACACAGCGTTGATGTTTCTCATGAACAGCGGGTCATCATTCTTGTAAAATGTTGATAACAACATTATATAAATAAATTACTACCGCCAATTAAATACATAAGCATGCCGGGGATGACATTTATTTATCAATATAATGTTCAATTCAGATTGCTGCGGCGACTCAACAGGTGCTGTGGTCGGAGGTGTTCTTGGTGTTCTGCTGTGCGGCGCCCTGGTAGTCATCTTGTGGCTGATTGTCAGGAATCGACGACTGACAGCTGCAAGAGGTATAATATAAGTATTTTATTTACAACAGCATCGTCAACACACTGTTTAATTGAATACGTCTAAACTTCATCGTAACCAGTGATCTCGTCGTACTACGCATTATTTTCGGACCTATTATATATTTCCGTCCGGATTTAAACTTGTTGACATGTGTCAGCTTTGCATTGTAAGCCATTAGCAAATCCTCCGAGAAGCAAACATAATTTCCCGTCAGTATTGCTAGCGCCTTTGTTTTGTAGTAAGTGGATTTAGCGCTTTTTATAGTTTGCTGTAATTATAAATTAAACAGAAAATGTGTTACATTGTATAATACAATATCGATTTGAATGGTTATAAATCTAAAGTTATGCTAACTAATTATTGTAGATGGAGCGCCTACGCCACATCCACTGACAATAACATCTAATGTTCACCAATCAGCAGCGGCAACATCTGAACCAGCCCAGCCAGCGTCGCGCGACGGAACCTACCAAGGCTTATACCAAACCATTCCGGAAGTACAACAAAATGTCGGCGAATACGAAGTGGTTCGACCTGCTGAGGGCACACAAGGTCACCCCACGGAGACGCCGTATGCAAACACAAGACAATATGAGAACACACGACGTGTTTAAGCTGAACAACTCCAACGTAACGTACGCACGTCATAGTGTAGAAAGTTGGTACTTTTTGTAACTCAATTTGGATATTGCCATGCAATATTATATACATATACATATGTATTTTTTTTATTTTTTTTATTCGGGAAAATGTAAACATAGTCAGTCACTACTATACTGGTTATTGCAATGTTATATATCAATCTGGTGTTATATAACATGTTTAATTGACTCGATCACCAATATACGCACTGGCGCCAAAACTAAATTAATAAGTATAAGTATTAATAAGTAGCTTAAAAGCCATTCGAATCATGACATCGGAAGATGATGGGGAGGGGCTGCTGTTCAATTTGTTCGCGGTTTCTACAACTCCATCCGCCTTAAGGCTCTCCAAAATACCTCAAATTCAACCCCCCTTGAGGTTCACCAAAAACCTTACCGTCAGGCTCTCCAAAACACCTCCAAATGCACCCAAAACGAACCAGTCATTCCCTAAATATTGGGGGTTAATCTTATATATAGTACCCCTCACCAGCTCACAAAAACATCAAATTGCACCCAGAAATGCGCGTCTTCCGTAAATATTGGGCAGCTAATCCTATCCCCAACACGCAAACAAATATGAGGGGCTCAGTCCCCTAGCCCCCACCCCGGTTTCGGCACCTACAGTATAATTTAAACCTGTGTTACTGTACAGTGTTCTCTAACTAATATAATAATAATTATATCAGGACAGGTATTATATGTGGTTAATAGGTAGTCGACACAGACAATACAACGTATATACAATGCACAGTTGTCTATCTGGTTACACAATTCTCTCATCGCAATTCAAATAGGTATGTTATTAAAGAAGATTTTCTAGTACTTTATTTGCACGATTTATTTACTGCAACTTATTATTCGCTGTGTAATCCGACAAGGAACAATATGTACGGCTGACGGAATAAAATGTGTGACCGTTATCTGCTGTCATTCTCGTGACGTTCTTCACACCCATTGGTTTATTATTTCGTTGTGACAATGCTTGTACGAGTCGTCACAGATAAAGCGCGGTTACTCTTTTCGCGGTTACAATAATTAACATACATGTTTTCTTGCATATTAAAGAGCAGCGTCTAAAGCGACTAAGGAGGTTATTACATACTTGTTTTGGATTAAAATAGGTTGATAACAGTATTGAAGAGAAATTAGCACTTTGTTCTCAGACTTTTCGTAAGACATTGGTCAATAGGCGAAACAAATTAACTTTCTGTTTTAATGATGCTTCATGCGTTTAAAGACAATTATAAAATATGCCACACATAGCCATAAAACGGCATTTTATTTCATTTTGAGAAACACCCTGCACAAAATATTGGTGTGTTTTTAAGTAAATAAATTATGTTGTTGACATTCTGCGGCTTTATATTATGAACAAATGCAAATTACCTTTCCTAGAGTTTCATATAGAAGCTATGACAATGTTGAATGGAAACCAAAACTAGTAGTGCATTTTTCACTAATCCCCTTCAAAGATCGTGGAAAACGTTCGATGTTGCCTACATGTAAGACGAGTTCATAGGCCAAATGGCAGCATCGTAAATGCTATAGGTCGGCTGGGGCCGCAGCATGAATTAGCCGTTTCCAGATGGGTCTGTAGTTAACCAGGAATGAAAGATCATCCACCTCAACGTCAGTGTCTTAGCATACTGGTTGAGTTATGTTTTTCTCCGTTTCCCTCTGGTTTTCTTGCCATGGCTAGTTATCTTGAAGCTGAATCTTGACACTGGTTTTTCTTACCCATTTTAAATCTTCGTAAACCGGGTGAATTTCAAGATTTCAAAAAATAATTACTCATTTTGTATCCAACTGTACTACCTTACCACCATTTCACGTCAAGAATTCCCCCCCAACGTCGGCCTGGCATAGTTATATATCAATACGCTAATATTGGAGTATTGTAATTGCATCTCATCCGAGACGCCGACGTCGTTCTGTCTTCAGTCGCTTCCTTGGAATATTGGCGTAAGATCTACCAATTCGCGACGCATTCCAGAAAACACTCCGACAGTTGTTTAGAGATTTATATCCACGACTTTTCTGGATTACCTCTCTCTTAAGACCAACAATTGAGTTGTGATCAATTAATCAGATTGTGAGCGGCTGAGACATTCAGCCTTTTTAATACTCTGTGTCGCACCTTTAATGTGGTCGATGAACTTCCGGTTTCCGGTGGAGACGTTTCTCAAGTTTGTTGTTATTTGATCGAAATAAACTTGTGCAGCTGTATACAATCCTATACGCTTTATTGGTGACCCTGACGTACCAAGACGGCATCTTGGTATTTATTATACATACACAGTTACACGAACTGTAATAAACGTTGCTCAACACACGCCTTTTACAATTCAACATTATGCACGCGCACTCGGCAGCCGGCACCGAAACAATCAACTCGTTTACAACGTCAACAACCAATATGGCAGATAATCACGCAGTCGGCCTCAAGCTGCCAGTATTTTGGGCAGATCACCCTCGGGTCTGGCTACAGCAAGCTGAGGCACAGTTCGCCTTGCGTAACATAATTGCTGACGACACCAAGTACCATTATGTGGTAGCGGCCTTAGACCAACCTACGGCATTGCGCATGATAGATATCTTGGAAGACCCACCACATGCTAACAAATATAACAATCTCAAGAGAAGACTAACGGACATTTTCGGCCTATCGCGGCGACAACGTGCCAACCGATTCTTAGACATCCAATGTTTAGGAGATAGACAACCGTCTCAGCTGATGAATGAGATGTTGGCCCTTCTTGGCGACCACAAGCCCTGCATGTTGTTCGAAAGTGTCTTCTTGAAATGTATGCCAGAGGACATTCGGCTACAGCTAGCAACGGCCAGTTTTGATGATATGCGCCCCCTGTCCAAGAGTGCCGACCAGCTCTTGCAAGCGAGAGGACAACCAGCAGCTGCTATTGCCTCAAACTTCATGATCCAGAACCACGTTGATGATCGTCCACCGCGTAACCAAAGGTCAAGGGCCACGACGAAACCGAAATCCGCGACTCCGTCGATGGTAGTATGTTACTACCATCGACGATTTGGCAATGCAGCCAGACGGTGCAATGCCCCGCGCGTATTTTCGGGTAACGACCAGTAATTGCTTCAGCGGCCGGCAAACGTAACAGCCTTTTATACCTCAATGACGAGATTTCTTGTCGACACAGGGGCAGCAGTCAGTGTGTTCCCGCCTCTCATCAGGACATCAACAATGGCTCCCGTACGCCTTCTCTTGTAGCTGCCAACGGATCGACTGTCGCAACATACGGGACCAGAACGATGTCGCTATGTTTAGCGAACCACCACTATACATGGCCCTTCATTCTGACCGATGTGAAGACGCCGCTACTTGGAGCTGATTTTCTTCAGGCGAATGGGTTGATGGTTGATCTCCAAAGCCGACGTTTGGTAAACGCAACTTCGTTCACAAGTGCTACCAATCAAACGAGATCGGGACGTCAAGTCAGACTTCCATAACGATACATTCAGAACGCTCTGGTGCGATAGGTCTGCAAGTCTTGCACCCCCTTTGTCGGGTGCTGGGGGGGGGGGGTCATGTAACGGCTGAGACATTCAGCCTTTCTAATACTCTGTGTCGCACCCTTAATGTGGTCGATGAACTTCCGGTTTCCGGTGGAGACGTTTCTCGAGTTTGTTGTTCTTTGATCGAAATAAACTTGTGCAGCTGTATACATTCGTATACGCTTTAATGGCTCCAATGTAAACGAGTGGTTTTTGCTCCATGTATGAGTGTACGCTAATGACTATGAAGAATTTGTACCGGGTCTTTGATGTGCATGAGCTCGTGATAAAATAACATTGTTGTGTAAGTAAACATTTCATAAAGTCTCGCTCTATGTAGACTTGACTTACTACTCGTGCATTACAAAAACGCATTACTGTATACCAACGTTCCACAAATCCTGGTCCACGGTTTCCAGCTGGTCCGCGAGACCCGCGCAAAGAATTGGAAATTGTTAAGAGCAACATAAAAGGTCCATTTTCTATCATACAACAGTTGTCGTTGGCTGAAGTTAAACGAGGCGTGGTTCTTGTGATATAAATGTTACTATTATGAGTTTTCTCCATGAAATTGCTGGTTGCTCAGTTGGAGATACTGAGTTACGAGTTCAGCTTTGCGTTGTGACACCCATTTTCGGAACACATTGAGTATGCTGCTTCAGGGAAGACAAGTGCTGATTAGCAACGTGTACGAAGCGGTGGAATTAGAAATTAAGCTGTCGCCCTTCAAAATCAAAGCGGAAGTTTTTACATTTCAAATTTATGTTCACCATTTAATTTTGCGGCGTACACGATGCGGATATCGAAGATGCCAACCCAGTGTTTGTCTGTGTTCTGGATATCCTACAGACCGCCTTCAGTGGTCGATTTACCGACTTTGGTGCTTCTTTGCAAGTTTGTTTACCGCTCAGCATGACTTTGCCGAAATCGCAATCAACTGGAGATAACAAAGCTCTTTTGCAGAAGAATCTCTATTGTACTGCAACATTACAAGGGTTTAAGGATTAGAAAGAAGATGTTTCACTGTGAAAGACCAATTTTGCTTTTATGAGCGATAAAAGTGCCTATTTTCAGCATTGCTTGAGACAGCGCAGAAATGGTTGGTACAACAACGAACCAAAACCAAGAACACCTTCGATACGGTTTGAAATTGTCTCTCGGTCTTCAGTACCTCTGCTCTATCCTGGAAATACTAGGTCTAGTTGTAAAAGATTAGACAGCGTCATAATTTATTGACTGATATGATTTAGTCACATAGTAGTTTGTTGACCAGACAGTTTGTAATTCTCACTCGGAGTTGAAGCCTGGATACTTTTCTCCTGACGCACTTATGATGATTGTCACATCAGAGACTTTTGTTGTGGACAGTGCATTGTATAGTTTAGTTTTCACTGTAGTGTAAGCAGTTGTTTTTTAAGCGATTCAATTCTATTGTAAAGAGAGGAGATATGTAATGTTGTTAGTTAGAAAGAGAGGTCTGCTCCCGGAAATTAAACATTAATGTGACGTTTAAACATTAATGTGAGTTTGGGGGCTTACGCTTCGAGCGTTTTGTGCCAGCATGGCTAAATGTGAGTTTTGTATAAGTTTTACAAATAAAGAGCTGTTTTGTATAATCTGGTGACTTTGAAAACATTAGAAAGACCACCTTTTGCTTTTATGAACGATAAAAGTGCCTATTCTCAGCATTGCTTGAGACAGCGCAGAAATGGTTGGTACAACAACGAACCAAAACCAAGAACAACTTCGTAACTGTTTGAAGTTGTCTCGCAACCCACAATACCTCTGCTCTATACAGGCAGTAATAGGCATAGTGTGTAGAAGACTAGACAGCGTCATAATTTTGTGTATATGCCTAGGTTGTTAGTACATGGCGTTAAATAATTTGATGTACATGTTGATTAGGTGTGGTTCAGATTTTCAAAAAATAAGCGCTCTTTACGAGCGCCCGCGAAAATGTATGGCTTATGAGTCTTACCTAACTAAAAACTTTGGCAAATGGACAACATTTTATCCCGCACCTTAAAGAGTTTGCGGAACGCAGCTATATACATAGCAGGTAAAGTTTAATTAAATAGGTCATCCTTAAATGGGTAGGCATGTCGCAGGAGTAAAAGTCAAAGTTCACTGATGTCAGGTGGGTGCGCCGTGTAACAGCAAACCATGCAGTACTGAAATAATCAGTGACCATCAACTACCGTTAATATTGTGTACATTATACGGAAGTGTGTAGGGCACGTTTCTTAGTTGATGAAACTTAGCAGGTATTTATGTTAGTTACACTGATGAGCCTTTTAGTGATTGCGAATAGTTTGTTTCGAGGTAAGTCGATCTACTTGATTGGGGGTAACTCTACGGCGCGCTGCAACGTCTAATTTATCAACAACAATCGTATTTCAAACGTTTGGTGGAACACCAAACGTAACATCAAACAATCTATAACTGTGAAAAGACAGATTATACAAGTAAAATACACGCTTTTAAGCTAAAGGAGGGCGTGGCCCGACATCCTGTATGAATTAATACATTAGTGAGTCACGTTTATACCGTACGGTGGACCGGATGCAATAATTGTACTTTGAATCCTACCTTCGCAGTCGCAAATCATTGTCGCCATCTGCTGAATTACAGTGAACTACCATCAAACGGCAGTATTTGTAGCGTGAAGTACTTTAGATGGCTGCGTTATTTTATGAATTGAAGCTGTTTGAGAAATTGGGTGCCCCCTATAGAATGTTGGACGAAGACAATAACCCACCACGGCCTATACACAACAACTGCAAGAAGGCGCGCCAGCGTCTATTGCAGTCAATCGAGGGAAACAGTCCACTATTTTTTTCAGCTGCACATCTTTGTCCGGTCAACTTAAGAACTTGTAAATTAACTTTCTTGCTTTAGAGATGTCACTATCCATGAAAATACTGCTGCACCGTTTCGGTTAACAACAGTATTTTCATGGATAGTGACATCTCTAAAGCAAGAAAGTTAATTTACAAGTTCTTATGTTGACCGGACAAAGATGTGCAGCTGAAAAAAATAGTTTCGGTTAACAACACACAATATTCGATTGTGTATTGCCACGATGGCGGATCACCTTGACGACCGGACACCAAATAAGAGCAATAACGTATGATTAATGGGCTCAATAGGGCATTTCTACGCGAATGGGTAGCAGAAAGCTCTTTCCGTTGTGTGTGTGTGTGTGTGTGTGTGTGTGTGTGTGTGTGTGTGTGTGTGTGTGTGTGTGTGTGTGTATGTGTTTGTGTGCGTGCGTGCGTGACTGTGTGTGTGTGTGTGCGCGTGTGTGTGCGCGTGTGTGTGTGCGTGCGTGACTGTGTGTGTGTGTGTGTGTTTGTGTGTGTGTGTGTGTTTGTGTGTGTGTGCGTGCGTGCGTGCGTGACTGTGTGTGTGTGTGTGTCCGTGCGTGTGTGTGTGTGCTTACAGGGAAGATTAGTGGTAAGACGCCAGATAATCTGAGCAAGTGTCACTTGAAAGAGAATGGAGTCGGGTAGACTACAAAAGTGAACAGAGGCAGCGAAACACCAAAGCGGCATGAAAATGAAGGAGACCAAATGTGTTAGATGGAAGGATTGTGCGCCGAAATAGGGATTACTGAGAGTGGGCAGCGGAAGGCAACTATACAGCCAAAGCAGTGCATCATTATTGGAGCTAGCCCAACACACCAGCCCAAATAGCTCCAATAAAGACCACAACAACATGGGGCCTACACGCACACGTAGTTTCATACACGCCTATGGAGTATCGTGGATAACGTCCACTTAGACATACCCTACTACATATGCATTTGTACTACAAAACATAATTATACCACACACAAAGCAGTCAGAGTATATTTAAATAGGTCATCTTTAAATATGTAGGCATGTCGCAAGACTAGACAAGGTCAATGCTGTCAGGTGCGTGCGACGTGTAACAGCAAACCTGGAAGTACCAAGATAATCAGTGTTCGCCAAGTACCGTCAATATTTTGAATAACATATGGAGCCATTGGAATTATACAGTGCACATTTTTAGTTACCGAAATTTAATAGGTATTTATGAAGGTCTACTCGATCTATGCCGGTTACGGCGACGAGCATTTTAGTGATTGCGATTATTCTGTTACGAGGTAAGTTGATCTACGTGAATAGGGTAGCTCTATGTTGCAATCAACAACAGTCGTATCGGCAACCTTTTAGCGTTCCATCTAATATAATGTAACGCTATCAATGCTACTACTGCGCAATTTATTTCAAGTGTATTTTGGAGGTCGGAAAGAAGGGGGGGCATATATATGTGCGTACTTAGTCACACATACCATGTTACCGAGTATTGGTGCTAGAGACCATATACCAATGAAAACATAGTTTTAAGTCAAATAAGGACTTGGGCCGACCTCCCTTATAAGTACACCATTGGGTCACATTTACATTATCGTGTGAATGCAGAATTGTGTGTAGTTTGATTCGTACCTTCGTAGCTTTAACTATCAATGTCGCCCTCTGCTGGTTGTTGTGAACAAACTTGAAACGGCAATCAGATATTTTTGTGGCTGCACTATTTCATATATTATGCTGTAGAAAATGTGTTACCTTCAGTATTATGGTAGGCAGGGACAATCACTAATAGCAGCCGTTAATTATCAATCTATTAAATGTACTGTTCATGTTTAAAGGTGCATATGATTACAAAGATTACATACAAACAAATAATATCTATATAAGTTCGATTCATTTTGTTCCAGATGAGAAAACTGCCTTAAATATATATGGTTACGTTTTTATTTGCTTTTGTTTTACCGAAAAAGCAATGAGGACGTTGATTAAGAACAATATTAAGACCAATTAATCTAATGCCTATCAAGATGTTTGAATCTTTCAGTTTATATTATATCCTGTAATTATTCTTAATTTAAAGTTTAAAATTATACGTCTTTCATTGTTTTCATAACCGTTCACTATAATGGTTGATGGGAATATAATTCTTAAGTACGACCATATTAACTCAGAACTCAGAATGTATACAATGAATAACGTATTACATAAGGTCGGGAGACTCCCATTAAGGTATATAATATCGCTAGCACAGGAGCCACCACATAAATATAAACAACAACAAAATTTACATGTCACAAATCAGAATAGCATTTGACTTGTTTTTATAGTTGATGAATCAACTCAATGACTCAACATACATACATAATACAAGGACTTTTTATATGTATTCGTGTACACATTGACGTAAATATGTATACTTAGGAATACGTTTCAATACGTATTATGAATTACAAATAAAGCAATTATGAATACGACAACTTTATTCACAATTTAAAATAAAAGTGTTTTGAGTATTTGGAAAAAACATATAGACTGTGGGTATAAATTGTGTTAATTATAATACTTGGTGTATTGTTAGCTGGCTCTATTATGTTAAGTCTAATGCATTTGTTTGCAAATTCATGTTTCACTCTGGACATGTACAGAATATTTCTTTCACGTGTGCAGTGCTGATGAATATCATAGATAAAATTCATGTGGCTGATGATCCCATACAAGTAAGCCATAATTAATATGAGGGAGAATAAGAACGTTGTATATAGTATATAATGTATTAAGTGGAAAAACGTTTATTTAATATGGACACTGTTTTATATATTTTATTTGCTATTTTGTTTGTATGACTTTGCCAGTTTAAATGGGTATTTATTGTGATGCCTAAAAATTGAAATAATTTACACATTCAATGTATGTCCCATCTATTTGTAACACAGGGTTTTCTACTTTTTTGATGCATATAAAAAATCATGAATTTAGTCTTTGTTGCATTTAGTGACAGTTTATTAGCTTTCAACCAATTGCTAATCTTTGTTAGTTCTTTGTTAATATTTTCACTTCGCATTTGGCGAATCGTTAAATGTATTTAGTGTAATAGTAAGGGTGGTGTCGTCAGCATACGTTATGAATTTGAAAAGGTCATTAGAAAGTGTTGTGTCATTTATGTATATAATGAATAAGAGTTTAACCTGGAGGGACACCAGTGTTGACGACTGTTTCCTTAGACTTAACATTTTTAATTTCTACGTATTGCTTACGATTTTGTAAATAAATCTTATAAAATACCCAGAGCCTTGTTATTTAATCCGTAGTAATTTAAATTCTGCACCAATACATTATGACAAATTGTGTCAAATGCTTTTGATAAATCAAGGTATACATTTATTGGAGTAGCCGATTTATCAAGTTCTTGTATAATTCTTTCTATAATTTGGAGTGTAGCAAGATCAGTAGAATGTTTCTTTCTAAAGCCATATTGGCTATTGTAGTATAACACTTGGAATGGAAGTGCAGTGTAGTAGTGGATTTGATCAAACATAACCCTTTCAAACATGTTTGAAATCACTGGCAGGATAGAAATAGGATGATAATTGTCAAAGTCAGAAACATCACCTTTTTTTTAAATGGGTACCATTTAAATTTAAATTTGTCTAGAAATATACCAGTTATTATTGATTGATTAATAATTAGAGTGACTGCATTATTAATATAACTTTTTTTATCAATATTAATAATTGTGTTGGAATACCGTCTTTTCCACAACTCGGTTTTGGAGGTAAACGGTCAATTATACAAACGGTAGTTTCTATGTCAATTGGGTTAAAGTTGATGGTGTGAAATATCGGGTTTTTCGGGTAATCTTTGTATGATGTACCTCCAGTTGAAGTTGCTTAAGAGGCAAGAGAGTAGGACCAACATTAGTAAAAACGTGTTAAATCTGTTTGCAATAATGTATTTGTTGCTAATCAATTCTCCATCGACTTTGAACAAACCTGGAAATTGTTCTTTCCTTTGACGTTTCTGAATAATTTCTTTAATTAAACATCACGTCTTTTTAACATCATGTTTATGCTTTTCACAACTGGATTGATAATGCATTTGCTTAGCTAATCTAATATTACTTTTAAGAATGCTATTATAAATATGCAAATTAATTTTGAGTTTACGATACTGCTCTGTATTTCTGGGAGTGTGTTTCATTCTCGAATACAATTTGTTTATACACTTTATCGATATAATAATGCCCTTGATAATCCAAGAAGTTTTCTTATGTTTGTATTTGTTAAATTTAATTAGGTAGAAATTTATCCATAGCTGCAGTAACAATTTCATCGAGGATATTGTAGTTTTCATTCGGATCCGCATGAGTATCTGTGTTGAGATTATCATAATTATTTGAGTTTATTATTTCATTTTTTTATTTATTGAGGGAGTCAGGATTTTGTTCTTTTATTCGTATAATCTTTGGTATCGCGTTAGTGGTTTCGACATAGTCCAGACTTACAAAGTACGGAAAGTTATCAGAAAAGCTCACTCAAAACATCAGCTGAGGATTTGAAGAATCCTTTTAACAAATTACTAATTTGACAAATTACTTGACAAATTATTCTTTGGCATTATACATAGGCCTACAACAGGTGACCCATGCTTGAGTTGTAACACATTATTATGAAACGACAATTTTCGTAACATCTTACGAGACTATGAAAGGGTTTTTTCTGGTCAAAGTCTTGGGAGAGGAGGGTGCATTTTAAAGTTATTGTGAGCCTCAATGAGCACAGTCACATCCAGAGGTGGTCCAAGCGGTCCGACCACCTGTTTTGTAGCCAAAATATTTTAAAATTTAAATGACAAAAATAATAAGAATTGGCAAAAAATCATAATCGAAGTATCTCAAAAGTTTTGTGGGAAAACACATCCTACCACCCACGCCCTTCACGAACTGGGGATAGAAGTCGAGTACATTGAAGTCCTGCAAGACATCTACACCAACAGCTCGGTGCCTATTTAAAAAGAGCAACAAGATCAACGCCAAGAGAGGAGTACGACAGGGGGATACCATATCCCCCAAGCTGTTTACGACAACACTCGAAAGCATATTCCGAACACTGACCTGGGAAACCAGAGGCGTGAGGATAGACGGAGAATATCTCAGTCATCTTTGCGTTGCTAACGACATACGCATATGCATTACTACACCGCGAGAACTAAGAACTTATGTAGGAGCTAGCTGATCAAAGTGAAAAACAAGGTCTGAAGATGAACATTTCGAAGACATAGGTGATGCTAAAAAATGACACTCCAATATATATCAACATCACGCAGATAGAGAACTTTGACAGCTACGTCTATCTGGGATAGCGATACAGTATCAGAGACAAAAACCAAGACAAGGAGATTCAATAACAATCACAGCCTGCTGACCAGTATTCGCCAAACACGCGACATCGTCAAGGGTAACTGTGGAACCTGCTTGAAGAGACAAGTCTACAACTCATGCGTACTTCTAGCGATGACATTCGGCGCGGAAACATGGACACTCACCATCCAGGCAACGTACACGCGTGCAGCCGCAAAAACAAAAATGGAAAGGAGTATGTTAAACATCACGTATCGGGGGAGAAAAACAAACACCTGGGTAAGAGCGAAGACAAAGGTCATAGACGTGTTAGAACAAATCAGAAGACAAAAATGGATCTGGGCAGGGCACAACAGCAGTGTACGAGATAACCGATGGACATCGCGTGTCACAACCTGAAAACCTTACGAAGGGAAACGATCTAGAGGAAGACCGCCGAGACGGCGGAGAGACGAGCTAGCCATGGAAGGGCACCATCTGGCAACATATATCGCAATATAATTATGATATAAAACGATAGCGAGACAGACAGACACAAAGAGGGAAAAAAGATGAAAGATGGAGAGATGGGGTGTGAGAGAGAGACAAACAAACAGAGAGAATGAGAGAGAGAGAGACAGACAGACAGACAGACAGACAGACAGACAGAGAGACAGACTTAGTGAGATATACAGAAGAGACAGAGACAGAATATACAGAGGCAGAGGCAGGGACAGATAAAAAGATACCGAGATACCGAGATACCGAGATACAGAGATACAGATATACATATATACAGAGATACAGAGATACAGAGATACAGATATACAGAGATACAGAGATACTGAGATACAGAGATACAGACAGACAGAAGACAGCCAGACATACAGACAGCCGGACCGACAGCAAGACAGAGAAGAGAGAGAGAGAGAGAGAGAGAGAGAGAGAGAGAGAGAGAGAGAGAGAGAGAGAGATATCTGGAGAACCGTCACCAGATAGCAGGAAGTAAGTGTTATGTTCCATGCTTACAGTTTGGAAAGTTATTAGAGTAACAACACATTTTATTACTACGTTTACCTGCATTGACAAATATATATCGTACATGTTGAAACTTTTTAATGGAACGCAAACAGTCGCACACAGTCGCACACAGTCGCACACAGTCACACACAGTCACACACAGTCACACAATCACATAGTCACACAGTCACACAGTCACACAGTCACACAGTCACACAGTCACACAGTCACACACAGTCACAAACAGTCACACGCAGGCACACACAGTCACACAAATTCGCACACATGCAGTCACACACAGTTACAAACAGTCACATTCAGTCACACACAGACACACAAAGACACACACACACACACACACACACACACACACACACACACACACACACACACACACACACACACACACACACACACACACACACACAAAATTGTTCGTGGTGCTTCACAAAGTTGTTCAAGAAGCGCCACGAACAATTTAGAATAAACAAATAATATCATACTCGCTGTGAATGCAAGGAGGATGGCTCCCCGAGGGAAGAGATTGGGATTCATTTAAGCTTACAGGGAAGATTAATGGTAAGACGCCAGATAATCTGTATAAGTCACTTGAAAGAGAATGTAGTTGGGTAGACTACCAAAGTGAACAGAGGCGGCGAAACACCAAAGCGGCATGAAAAAGACCACGTGTTAGATGGAAGGACTGTGCGCCGAAATAGGGATTACCGAGAGTGGGCACCGGAGCCCTTACACAAAAATATACCACTCAAATATAATTGAAAGGTATTAGGTGGTATTATGGCCAACTGTATTTGAATGGTACTTGTAATTAACCCTTTCTGTACTGTTCAATGATATTCTGAATGGTCTTCAATTATATTAGGGGGTATTATGGCCAAAGGTATTTGAATGGTATTTAATCCAGTGGTATCGAATGGTCCTCAGTGGTATATCATTGAATGGTATACCACTGAGGACCATTCGGAATACAATTCAAAATATTATTCAATGGTATTCTTAACGGTCTTTAATTTGTACAAGTCACTTGAAAGAGAATGTAGTCGGGTAGACTACCAAAGTGAACACAGGCGGCGAAACACCAAAGCGGCATGAAAATGGGGAAGACTATGTGTTAAATGGAAGGACTGTGCGCCGAAATAGAGATTACCGAGAGTGGGCAGCGGAGCCAAAGCAGTGCAACATTGGTGGACCTAGCCCACACACCAGCCCAAATAACCCCAATGAAGACCACAACAACATGGGGCCTGCACGCACACGTACTTTCACGCACCGCGCATGCACGGTTGGTCTAAGCAAATTAAGGCCTATGAAGTATCGTGATAACGTAAACATGACCTACTACACATTTATAATACGAAACATATTTATAATATATACAAAGCAGTTATGGTGTATTTAAATAGGTCATCTTTAAATAGGTATGCATGTCGCAAGACTAGACAAAGTCATAGCTATCTGCTGCCGTGTGCGTGCGACGTGTAACAGCAAACCAGGAAGTACCGAAATAATCAATGTTCGCCATGTACCGTCAATATTTTGCATAACATATCGAACACTGGAAGTTTGCAGTGCACATTTTTAGTTACCGAAATTTAATAGGTTTTTATGAAGACCTACACTATGCCTGTTACGGTGACGAGCATTTTAGTGATTGCGATTATTCTGTTACGAGGTAAGTCGATCTACGTGAATGGGGTAGCTCTATGTTGCAGGCTTACTTAGTCACACATACCCTGTTACCGAGTATTGGTGCCAGAGACCATATACCAATGAATACATCGTTTTAAGCCAAATAAGGACATAGGCCGATCTCCCATATACGTACACCATTGGGTCACGTTTACATTATTGCAGAATTGTGTTTACTTTGAATCGTACCTTCGTATCCGTAATTATCAATGTCGCCCCCTGCTGGATTTTTGCGAACTAACATGAATCGACAATCATATTTTTTTGTGGCTGCACTATTTCCTGAATTAAAGCTGCTGCAGAAAACGGGTTGCCCTCAGTGTTATGGTAGGCACGGACAGTCACTACTGGCGGCCGTATTATGGTAGGCAGGGACAGTCACTACTGGCGGCCATATTAAAGGTGCATATGATTACAAAGATTACATAAAAACAAATAATATATATATAAGTCCGATTCATTTTGTTTCAGATGAGAAAACTGCCCTAGATGTATATGCTTACGTTTTTATTTGCTTTTGTTTTACTGAAAAAACAATGAGGACGTTGATTAAGAACACGATTAAGAGCAATGAGTCTTACGCCTATCAAGATGTTTGGATCTTTCAGTTTATTGATGTCAAAACGAATCCGTGGGCTTTTCTGGTGACGGATTTTCTTCAGCCAAAGTTGCAATGTCACCAGAACTACTTTATAATCCTGTAATTTTTGTTATTTTAAACTTTAAAGTGATACCTCTTTCATTGTTTCCAAAACCGTTCATTGTACGGTTAATTGGGAATATAATTCGTAAGTAATAACTATATTAACTCAGAACTCAAAATCAATTTATTTGACCAGTAATTACGATACATATACAACGAATAACGTAAGTAATAGACAAGATCGAGAGACTCCCATTAAGATATATAATGTCGCTAATACAGGAGCCACCCCATAAATATAAACAACAACAACATTTACATGGCACAAACAGTGGCTCGGGAACGAACTTCATATTGGGGGGCTACCGGAGCTTCAGCACCACTGAACAATTTTCGCCGCCGTGTCACTTCTTCCTTCACCGTGTGGCTGTCTCGGTTGGCTCGACTGTGACATCAGACCCAAGACGGGGGGTCCTGTTGGATTTTTTTTCGGCTGGCTCGACTGTGACATCGGAAAACGGGGGGGAGGGGATCCTATTGGAAATCGTTCGCCTATTTACTTCGTGCCGTCTATTATTGGGAGGGTGGGGGCAGAAAACCATATAGCTGCCCTAATTTGTAGTAAAAATTGTATTGTTGGATTTTATAAATGTCATCGAATTGTAACAACTGAAGTCTTTTATAAATAAGACTTGTGTGAGCATTATATTTACGTATTGCTTTTTTCTGTAATTCGAAAAATCCACGTGCCTAATGAACCCATAAAAGAGTAAGCCATAATTAAAATGAGGGAGAATAAGAGAATTGTACACAATATATAATGTATTAAGTGGTAAGAAGTGTTTACGTTTACTTAATATGCATATTGCTTTAGATATTTTAGTTGCTATTTTGTTTTGTATGAATCGAATCGGGATCGGTAATATGGAATCAGATGTGGTATCATACTCGAAATGCTTTTAATATATTGCACTCACCTTTTACCACCGCAATGTACATTTCTGACCTTTGATTCTTAAAATAAAATAACATAAATGCAAACGGTAATCTCATTCTCCCATCAGGTAAAGCCGACGTATTCTGGTACAGTGTCTTTCCAATGATAATTAGTTATTGGAATACACTTAACCCCAAAGTATTACACTGTAATAAAACAACCACTTTTAAATGCAAAACAGAGAATAACTATATATATGTGTGTGTGCGTGTGTGTGCGTGTGCATGTGCGTGTCCGTGTGCGTGTGCGTGGGCGTTTGTGTGGAATCCTACCGAAATGAAAAAAAAAAAAAATTGAAATACCCATACATTGGAGTTAAGTTACACTTAATAGATTTCCCTGAACGGTTCCGAACATAATGTAATTATGAACAAAATATGTGACATATTAATAAAATTGTGACCAAAAAGATATATAATATAACGATAAAAAATATGTGTACGTTAACAACTTTTATAACTTTTCTTAACATAATCCCTGCTCACACAAACGCCGTATAATAACCGACACACACACACACACACACACACACACACACACACACACACACACACACACACACACACACACACACACACACACACACACACACACACACACATATATATACACACACATATATATGTATATGTATATATATACACATATATATACGTATATATATATGTATATATATATACATATATATGT
The DNA here is from genome assembly GCA_020002185.1 of Paraescarpia echinospica. NCBI lineage: Eukaryota > Metazoa > Annelida > Polychaeta > Sabellida > Siboglinidae > Paraescarpia > Paraescarpia echinospica. Next base: position 54,228,517 of record CM034540.1, read on the forward strand.
ATATATATATACATATATATATGTATATACATTACCGCGGCTAAGAGCCACAAAAATTGACGAATTGTTGTGCACGTTTTGATAAAAGCACGAAAATTGGCACTTATGTGATTTAAGTTATGTAGATTCATATAAAGCCACGTACCCATCGCTATCGACATGATGCCTAACCGCCATCTTGATTTTTAAAATGGCCTCCGCAGAAATCCATTATCCAGATATCTCAGCTTCTAAGCAACATAAAAACATGTTCTTGGTACCTAATGCAATATTTCCAGGGTCAAGGAATCCATTTGTTGTCATATGCAGTATCCAAGGATGACAGCCAAATTGGAAGTCAACATTGCCGCCACTGAAATTCATCACCCAAAAATCTCAGCTTTTAAGCAACATATAAACAAATTATATGTGGTGTTGCCATCGTCCTTGACAAAGATGCAAGCAGTGCGCTTACAGAATGGACCCTAGTGAATGAACGATTAATTACGGCAAGATTTGTAACATCACATGCCAAGGTCACCATCATCCAGCTATGCACCACCAAACAACCACGATGACTATGAGAAAGACAGCTTCTAGGAGCAACTACAAGACCTGATAGACAAGATTCCACATCATGACATAACCATTGTCATAGGAGACATGAATGCCCAGATCGGTGGATATAGGTCTGGTTTAGAACATGTCCTAGGGCCTCACGCATTTGGGAAACGCACAGATAATGGCAACCGATTTGTGTAAGTCTGTGTAATGAACAACTTAGCGATTGGATCTACATACTTAGAGCACAAAGACATACACAAAATAACATGGTTTTCACATGACCACAAGACCTTCACACAGATCGACCATTTTGCTATCGAACCAGGCTGGAGGACTCCGTGTCTACAGGAAGTCCGAGTGCACCGTGGAGCAGACATCTGTAGTGACCACCACTTGGTTATTGCGAAGATCAAGATCAAGTGGAGGAGACAAAAGAAGAAGTCAAACATGACTAAGAGATTCCATATGAATAAGCTCCAAAACCTAGTGACCAAATATGAATTCCAAGCAATCCTGAGAAATCGTGTTGCTGCCCTTGCAGATCAGGTTCAACGGAATGGTGGGAGAAGATGAAAGATGCGATGATGGCAGCGGGCAAAGACTTTCTGGGATTCCAGAAATCTCTGAAGGAGTCTTGGATCAGTGATCACACATGGGGACTGATTGCGGAGAGGAAACTCCTGCAACAGAAACGATAAAATGAGTCCCGCAGCACAGCTTCCTACCGGACCTATAGTAAGACGGGTAGAGAAGTGAAGCGCAGTGCACATTAGGACAAACGCGAATCGTTTGACAGACAGCCACAGGAGGCAGAGAACGCAGCTGCCCGAAATGAAATGAGACAGGTCTACCGCATTACCAAGAATATCATTGGCAGCAAAAAGGCAAGGTCTGGACCAATGAGAGCCAAAGAAAAGGTAGATCTCTACTATCGAAAGGAGAGGACACACTTGAGAGATGGGCAGAACACTTTAGAGAGGTTCTCAATAGACCTGCACCTGACATACCAGCACAGACTGGCAACCCTCAGACCGTGCTCCTAATAAACACAGAGGATTTCTCAGAGGATAAAGTGAGGAAGGCCATTGCGAGTCTCAAAACAAACAAGTCACCTGGCATGGACGGAATCACAACTGAAATGATCAAAGCGGGTGATGAAACAATTGTACAATGGGTGTGCGGACTATGCAACCAGATCTGGGACTCGGGCATCGTTCCTGAAGACTGGAAAGATAGTGCTGTTGCCTGTATTCCAACGAAAGGAAAGCTAACTGAATGTGACAACTGGAGAGGTGTGACATTGTTGTCAATACCAGGGAATGTGTACTGCCAGAGATAATTATTGAGAAATGTCAAGTGTACCAGTTACCCCGCGCAATCAGTTTCATAGATTTCACCAAAGCGTTTGACAGCACCCACAGACCCTTCGTGTGGAAAATATTAACCACGTATGGAATTCCACAAAAGATTGTAACAGTAATCGAGAAGATATATGAAAACTCGAGATGTTGTGTAAAACAGAAGATGGCTACAGCGACTGGTTCCATGCGATGACTGGTGTCAGACAAGACTGCACTCCTGCCCCCCTTCTCTCTGCCGTGGCCATCGACTGGGTCATGCGGCTAGCAACCACAGGCACAGGCATTTATCACACCTGGACTTTGCTGTTGACATTGCTGCCCTCTCAAACACCACCCAGGGCCTACAACGTCTCGTGGAATCAATCAGCAAATACGCTAATGGCTTGGGACTTTTTCAACAGTGAAAAGAAGACAAAAACATGCTGACAAGGGAGCACCAACCACCCAGATATGTTTTGATCAACCAAAAAAAGTAGAAACAGTCGAAAACTTCACGTATCTTGGCAGCTCCATCAACAACCAAGAAATCATCGATCATGAACAAAACTGCAGAGTGGGGAAAGCGTCAGCAGCCTTCAACCAGCTAAGGAAAATTGGGAACAACAAGAAATTTACCTTGAAATCTAAACTCCAAACGTTATACCAACGTGGGGATGGATGTGAAACATGGCAACTAAAAACAAGCCAAGAAAACAAAATTGATGCATTCGACACTAAATGCCTACGAAGGATCTTGGGCATACACTAGAATGACCATGTGACGAATATAGATATCCGGATACGATCAGGACCTCTGGCATCGGCCATGTCACAAAGCTCCCACCTACTAGACCTGCCCAACAAGCGCTATGGTGGACACCAGCGGGCCAGAGAAAGAGGGGACGACCAAGAATGAACTGCCCTGTCCAGCGCACAAGAGCTGGCAACTGCCGTGCGACTGTTGGGGGGGGGAGAGCTGCCACCATGGGGGAGGCAACCGCCTCTCGCCCCCCTCTAATACGCCAGTGGGCGTGGAAGACGTATGTAGCAGTGGGGGATGGATTCCATGCCAACTATGCTGACTTCTTCCCTCGACCAAGAAAATTGGTCACACCAAATCAGGACATGACATAACATTAACACTTCCGATTTCACAGGTTGTTGGCAGTGGCATGGGTTGTAATGGGAAAAAAGTGGGATTCAACAACCTCTGAGTGGTTCCGCTATGTATTCTGCGTTCTATGGTTGGTTGTTTAAGGATGTCAGCAAATACCTGCTACATCCACTGTAGCCAACTGGGATGTAATGCATAGTATATGTTCTTGCTCGGCATCATCGCCAACTGTCCACCTACGGCTGGTAGAGCATGTGCATGATAGTATCATCATCGTACAACATTGTTGTGTCGAGATATGGAGCAATCTGCAATGATTGGTTGTTTGGTACTGCAGTCAGTCTAATTGGCATCGTTACCACAGTTGGCGCTTTTCAATCGTTTCGTCTCCATATCTATTCTACTATATTTTCATGTGTCCTTAACAGTATATACCGGTTGCATTATATAATTTTGTCCTTGACTAAGTCTGTACTCGGTGTAAGTATGTATGCGCGACGTCCAGCGATTGGAATACACTAATTTTAAATATTGACACTAAAGATGATATTTATTTATATAATTGTCTTGTATGCCAGAATGTAGTATGTACTGTTTTGTTGAATTTTTAAATGGCAGTTTGAACACTATCTTCCAACTCCATTTATGCCTGTGATATATCTAGCCTGCCACCACCCACCTCTGTAAGGATTATGGATGTTGTGTCAAACTTACAGCACAACCGTCACACTTTGTGGGTCATTGACTTGATCGTGACACCGGCCTAGTGTTATTGCTAAGAAAACATGTTGTGTTTTTTTACATAACAAAATCTTCATTCATAAGTTAGCAGTAAACCTCAAGACGTGTTGAGTATGTTTTCCATATCGCTGACATGAACTCGAAATGTAAACATTTATGTTGTCCATTCTTAGTCACTGATATATTTCTCTTCACCAGTATATGCACTGTCACTGATCTTATGGTTGAGAATTTAGCTCAGCAACAACTGGCAACAAGAACTGACATACTTGCGAATTTATAGGTATTCATATATGAACCATATATGGTTTCCTCAACCTCACGTACTTACTTAATCCTCTTCGTGTGGATTCACACATAAGGCCGACACCAAAGAACGCCAATGTTGTCTGTCTGCTGACAGCTACGTTACTTGGCCCCAGCTCCACCTGAATGTCTTCATCTCCCGCTCCACTGATCTCCTCCATGTCTCCTTGGGTCTCCCCTCGCTCTCTTGCCACCAGGGGTCCAGCGCATGACCACTCTTAGGATGGATGTCAGCTTCATTCTGCAGACGTGTCCGATCCATCTCCATCTGCGGCGTTTAACTTCAAGAGAAATGGGCTGCATGTCTGTCCTTTCGTGTAGCTCCATGTTAGAGATTTTATTTGGCCAGTAGATTCGTAGAATCCTCCTGAGACCTTTGTTTTGAACACTTCCAGCATCTGGCATATGCCTTTGGTGACCTTCCATGATTCCGCCGTATACAACAGCACAATCAGGACGTTGCTCTTGAACAGGCGGATTTTGGTTCTGTTGCTGATCTTATTGGTCGTCCAGATGTTCGTAAGTGCTGCAAATACCCCTCTCGCCTTGCAAATCCTTGTCTTGACCTCAGACTCCGAGTTTCCATATGTTGAAAGACAAGATGTCGGCGTCTGAACCAGGTACGAGCGAGGTGAGCCTGCCTGGCCTACCACTGTACCCCCCGTTCTCGTGTCCTGCACCCACACTGGATCGCCGACGTGTAGGGGAGCCAGAGGTCGCGCACGGTGATGACGATCGTACGCCTCGGTCTGTCGTCGTTTTAGACTCACTCGTCGTTCCTGTAGATGTCTCGATTCCTGCCAGCGAGGTTGCAGTGTCGACGCTAACACTGGGATCGAATTACGTAGCTGTCTACCCATCAGCAGCTCTGCTGGCGAATAGCTGCATTCAAGTGCTGTCGTACGATACGCCAACAAGGCGCCGTACGGATCCGTTGATTTTCGCAGTAAGTTCTTTACCGTCTGAACCGCGCGTTCTGACTTTCCGTTACTCTGCGGGAAACGAGGGCTGCTGGTAATGTGTGCAAACCCTGTTCTCTCCGCGAAACGCGCAAACTCGTGTGCCGCATACTGCGGGCCGTTATCGGAAACAACCGTCTCCGGGACGCCATGCCGCGCGAAGATTGACCGCAGGTGGAGAATCACATCAGACGCGCCCGTGTCGTCTAGCCTCGCTATCTCGACAAAACTCGAGTAATAGTCAACCACAAGTAGATACGTCGCCTTCTTGAAATGAAACATGTCGGTGCCGACTTTCTGCCAAGGTCGCAGATTCGGCTCTGACGCAATCATCGGCTCGACTGTGTCGCTACGCTCCATCGCACACGTAGTACAGTTCTTGATAAGCTCCTCAAGCTGCCTGCTGAGTCCGGGCCACCAGACCGATGACTGGGCCCGCGAGCGACACTTGACCACACCTAGATGGCCTTCGTGTAGCTTGTCTAACATAGTCAACCGCATCGACGCCGGTATGACGAGCCGTACCCCTTTTAGTAGCAGACCGTTATGAATTGTCAGTTCACTCTGGACTTGCCAATACGGTCGCAAAGACGATGGCAATGATGGATGGCTTGGCCAACCCTCTAGGCAATACAGCATCACCTGGCGACACACCTCATCGTCTTGCTGTCTAGCCCTAATCTCGGCCAGACGCGTCTCGGTTGCCGGTATCTCACTCTCCACCAGGCTCGCATGCGCTGATACTTCGTCTGTGAATCGCGACTCCTCCGCCGTCAGTGGTCTCACTAGTGGAGCGCGCGACAACGCATCTGCAGTGTAGAGGTTCTTGCCGGGCACATGACTGATCGTGTACGCGTACCGCATCAGTCGCATACGGAATCGCTGTATGCGTGGTGAAAGTTCATCTAGATTGTTCTTAGTGCTAAGAAGTGACACCAGAGGTCGGTGGTCGGTCTCGACATGGAACTGCATTCCGTAGAGGTAGTCCGTAAATCTCTCAAGAGCCCACGTAGTCGCCAGAGCCTCCTTCTCAATCTGTGAGTAGCGCTGTTCCGTTGGCGTCATCGCCCTCGATGCGTACGCCACGGGTCGCATCGCGCCGTCGTCACTCTGCAGTAGCACCGCCCCCAGACCAAATGATGACGCATCTGCGGACACTGTCGTCGCTCTGTGTGGGTCGTACAGAGCCAGCACTGGAGTGTTGCTTAGGTCTGTCTTCACGGCATCAATCGCTCTCTGTTGCCTCTCACCCCATGTCCACAGATTTTCTTTCATAAGTAGATCACGTAGTGGCTGAGTTGTAGTCGATAAGTTGACAGAAAACTTTCCTAGCTGGTTAGCCATACCCAGAAAGCGTCGAATGTCGCTCACGTTGATGGGCTGCTGCATCTCTGTGATGGCTCGCACCTTCGCAGGATCTGCCATGACCCCGTCAGCTGACACAATGTGACCAAGAAAATGCTCGACTTGGCAAAGTCGCACTTATCAAAGTTCAAAGTCACACCGTTGTCCTCGAGACGACGGAAGACAGCCCTCACTCTCGCGTCGTGCTCTTCTACCGAACTGCCGAAGATGATGACGTCGTCCATCAAACATAGAACACCAGGTAAATAATCGAGAATGCCACTCATCCGCTTCTGGTAGTACTCGGGAGCCGAAGTGATTCCGAAAGGCAGCCTCTTGAAGCAATATCTTCCGAAAGGAGTAATGAATGTCGTAAATTCTTGCGAAGACTGGGCTAGAGGGATCTGCCAGAAGCCTGAGTTGGCGTCCAACTTAGTGAAGATTTCGCGCCCGCCAGCCTACCGAGTGTCTGATCGACTGAAGGAAGGTCGTGTTTCTCCCTCCTTACACTCTCGTTCAACTTCGTTAGGTCGACACAAATGCGAACTTTGTGTGTCTCCCTCTGCCCCTCAACGTCCGAAGAAGGGACAGCCTTCGGTTTCGCCACCACCACCATGCCAGCACACCAGTCCGTCGGGCTTTCAATCCTGCGGATGACGTCAAGATTTTCCATTCTCTGAAGTTCCTTCCTGACGACCCCTAGCAACGGTATCGAGACTCGTCTCGGTGTAGTCAATGCGAACGGCTTCGCGTCAGACCGTAGCTTGATTTCGTACTCGCCATTCATCTTCCCTAGGCCTCCAAATAGCTTCGGGTTGTCGCGTCTGTAGACGTCTGCTGCATCGACCGAGTCAACAGCAACACGTCTGACAAGATCAAGAGACTCGCACACTCTCCGACTAAGCAGTGACCTCGTCGGGCTATTGACGACGTACACGTCTTCGTGAATGACGACACCGTTTCGTGACAGCTTGCCACTGAACTTGCCCATGGTTTGTAGGACGCCGTCGTTCGCGCCTACAAGTTTTCTAGTCGACCTGTCGAGTCGCGGACTACCTGCTTTCTTGTAGTCGTTGGCAGAGATCACAGTAACGTCGGCCCCAGTGTCCAACTTGAAGCAAACGTTCGTGCGAAGGCGAGTGTCCATTGCCTCCAAAACAATGGTGGACGTCCACGGTTGGTCGTCGCCCTTCGTCACTTCGCCGAGGAAAGCAAACTCCGACTCAGTGTGCTTAGTGACTGCGTCTACATATCTCGTTGACTTGCATACAGCCCCAAAATGTCCGACTTTCTTACACTTGAAGCATGCTGCCTCACGCGCTGGGCACACTGACTTCTGATGAGCCGGAGATCTCCCACAACAGTCACACTTCCGCGTCGAAGTTGACTGAGACTGAGCTTTCATCTTCTGTTTCGACTGGCTGGGTTTGTACGACTTCCTCGTCCGCACAAAGTCAACATTGCCGCCTGTCTTCGCCGCAAAGTTGTTCCTCAACAGGGTCTGCTCTTTCCTTGCAGCCTCGTTCTGGCGTGCCATGTCGATTGCCTTCTTCAGTGTCAATGTCGCGTCCATCTGCAGTTTCAACGACAACGCCGCATCAGTGATGCCAACGACAATACGATCCCTGATCATTTCATCGTTGAGCGCGCCGTACTCACAATGCTCCGCCAGGCAGAACAACGCAGTGATGAAACTGTCAACCATCTCGCCCTCCTCTTGGGAACGTCGGTTAAATTTAGCCCGCACGAAAATCGCATTGCGTCGATCTACGAAGTGCGCATCAAACTTGTTTTTGACGACCGCATACACATTCCGTTGTTCATCTGTCAAGCCGAAGCCTGCCATGATATCGTCCGCCTCGTCACCCATCGCGTAGATAAGTGCGTTGACTTGAACTGTCTCGGCTTTCTCGTCCAGGGCTGACGCTGAACGAAAGCGCTCAAACCGTCGAATCCATTTAGGCCATTCACTAGGTTTGACGAAGCAGAAAGCATCAGGCGGGGCGATTTGGAATGTTTGGGCCATGACTGGGTCAAACAAGCAAAAATAACGTACCTCGTGGTATATGTATGCAAAATTACTTATGCAACAACATCACCGTATTCATCTTAACATTCTGACACCATGTGGTGTTACTACTGCTTTAGTATAACACGTAAAAAGACATGAATACTACATAAAGAAAGAAGACACGTGTAAATAGAAAATGGCTGTATTCAACGAAGTCCCGGATGTAGAGGTAGGAGCGCGATAGCATAACACTACAGTCACCTTGGTCCCAAGGTAGGTGAACTCGGTCACGTCTTCAATATTTCTTCCTCCAACTGTAATTGGGTCTGCTGTTTGGCTATTGTTTCGCAGCGCCTTTGTTTTGTTGGTGTTCATATTTATCCCTATTTTCCCAGCATTTCTGGCAAGTTCCTCACTTTTTGTTTGGATATCTCTGTAGCGGTGTGGTAAGAGAGATATGTCATCTGCAAAGTCTCGATCACCTAGTGTGTCTGTGAAGGCCACTTGATGCCACTTTTCTCAGCTAGTGTTGTTTCTTTCATGACCCAGTCGATCCCAAGGCAGAAGAGGAAAGGGGATAATATGCATCCTTGTTTCACTCCGGTTTTGATTTCAAAATCTTCTGTCAGCTGTTGGCCGCAGATGACCTTAGATCTAAAGTTGCTATAAAGCAGTTTGATTATGCTCGCAATATTTGGAGGGATTCCACAATGCCGGAGTATACGCCAAAGAGGATCTCTGTTAATACTGTCAATAGCCTTTTCAAAATGGACAACATTTCCATAGACTGGAGTGTTCCATTCCTGGCACTGTTCCAGGATCTGCCTTAGTGCAAAAATGTGATCCCACAAGATCTTCATTTCCTAAACCTTGCCTGTTCTTTGCGCAACTGTAGGTCAAAAGCTGCTGAAATTATGTCAAGGATTACCCTACTGAAAACTTTACTACTGATGAACAAAAGAATGATCCTCTCCACTTGTTGCAATTGGTAAGGTGTCCTTTCTTAGGTAATTTAACAATCAGCCCCGTCTTCCAGTCACCAGGTATTTCTCCCATATACCTTCGAAGATCTCTGTTAAGGCTCCAGCGGTGACCACTCCTCCAGCCTTCAGCATTTCTGCACTCACACCTTCTGCCCTCGATGCTTTCCCTGACTTCAACCTCAAGAGGGACTAAAATCATGATTGTAAAACGTATATACATGGCAGCCATCTTGATTTTCACCCGTGGCGGCCATTTTTAAAATCAAGATGGCGGCTAGTTATCATGTCGATAGCGATGGGTATCTAACTTTAAATGAACGTTTATATCATAAACTACGAGTGGGCCAATTTTCATGTTTTTATCAAAAAGTGCACAACCATATCCCTTAGCCGCTATATAAATATATATATATATACAGTCTATGTATATATATATATATATATATATATGTATGTATGTATATATATATATATATTGTAAACTGTAATTCATTCAGTATGTTTTGTTGCAGTTGTTTGCGGAGAGGTGACGGAGAATCCCAAGAATGTTGTTGGAGTGGTTGGAAGCGATGTCACAATCAGATGTGCTGGAACTGTTCTTGGATGGGATTATGCGACAAGTACAACAAAGTCGATATCTGTAGAAGGGCGTAACTATTATCCCGATGATTATGATCTGATCACCGCACCTACAGGAACATATAACCTGATTATCAAGTCTCTTGAACTAACCGATAGTGGAAAATACATGTGCAAGTGTATAACAGATGTCACCTCTTATGGAATTGCAGAAGTTATTGTATTCAATGGTAAGATACATTCCTTTTACGTTTACTGCTAGCCACAAAGATATTTTCAATCATTGATGGGAAATTCCATGCAGTTTATTCTGTGTAATGTACGCGTGTCAAAATCACGTATCTGATGCATGTTGGACAGATCACAAGCTAACGTTTGTCAGCAGCCAATTGTGATACATTTTTAAATGTCGAAGGACATATGCAGAACGCCGTACAATGTTCGATGTCGAAACATTCAAACAGCTGTAGGTCAATGTGCTCTATTACATCGACCAAATATGTTGTTAAATGCGTTTGCCATTCGAAATGGCAATGTGATCAATGATCATCCACATGGCTAACACTAGTTCAGTTAGTTACATGAATATTCACTCAAAATTCCATTGGTGGATGTGACAAATTGAACATATTATATTTTCAGTTTAGATAAGTTTAGCATTCAGTCGCAGTTGGTCATTGTTTTTAAGGTAGCTGCACCGGCTATCATGTCAGTTGATTTCTTTATTTTTTCTTCATAAACATTAGTAGGTGCCAGTATGAACATGTGTACTATTAAAAAAACCAAGGCACTATCACCATATGTCACCAATCAGTCCTTTAAAAACTAGTATTTTTAGTGTGTCTGTGGAAAATCCCTTCAGATTCTTGGAAACTGACGATATTTCCATATTGACGATCACGTGTGCGTCAGCACAGTTCAAACATAAATTCATTCACCATGAATGCAGATCATAATAGTCTGGTTATCCTCATGCCACTATGCTGTTGTATTATAATTACCTAAATACATCACGCTGTCAAATCACCAAATACTGACGGTAGTTTTGTTTATTCTCCGATAATGCCCGACCTCAGCCGCCATTTGCAATGACACGTGACTGACCCCAGCAGGTGTCAATCAATCTTGTCTACCACAACAAGTTCAACACATGGCCCTTCGTAATACAATATCATGAGACAACTTGGCGTGAAAACCTTGGGGGGAAATCTCAGTAATAGAAGTGTCTGTCAAATTGTGTTGAAATAAAGCACATGCCAGTAAAACAAGTCACATTTCTAAGCAAAAAACAAGCATCTGGTGACAGTTGTATTATTGGTAACAATCAGGAAGTATTACTTAATGTAACTTTTTATAAAAACTACAATACTTAAAAAGCCATAACTGCATAACAACTCGACTTGTGTTTACCCAAAATTGCACGGGATGGTTTTGTTTGGTGTAGGGGTCGTGCCAAAAATGCAGTACAGATTTTTGCTGTCTTTCAACATTGTAGCAAAATGTTTATGAAGCTGTATCAAACTTAATATGCATTTGTTTACAAAAAACCCGTATGAATGTCAATACCATGTTTGTACTTACAACCATACAAATTTTTCTTTTGGGGAGTTTCTCAAAATGAAATAAAATGCCATTTTAAGGTGATTTTTGACATATTTTTTTATTGTCTTTAAACACATTTAAATATCTCTAAACAACATAAAAATCAATTCGTTTTGGTCTGGAGTATTGTTTAGTATCTAAGGCAAACTCTGAGTAAAAATGGTTAGCTTATCTTCAAAACTTACATTAGAAATGATTAAATCAAAAGAAGCATATAATAGCCGGTGCAGCCACCTTAAATACTAATTAAATAATACTTTAATTTAATTGTTGAATGATGTTTAGGCGTCGGAACCTGTGGGATGGGTGGGTGGAGATAAGATTAGCCCCCCCCCAATATCTAAGGAAGGTAGGTGGATCTTGGGATGCAATTCGAGGTTTTTGGTCAGCTTGAAAGGGGACGGTGCAAATTGAGGTTTCTAAAAAGCCTCAAGGTGGGTGTTTTTGATTAACCTCAAGGGGTGGTGCAAATTAACGTTTTTGGAGAGCATCAAGGTGGGTGTTTTGGCGAGTCTCGATGGGGGTGCAAATCGGCGTTTTTGGAGAGACTCTAGCTGGATGTTTGGTGAGTCTCAAAGGTGATGCAAATCGATGTTTTTGGAGAACATCAATATGGGCGTTTTGGCAAGTCTCAAAGGGGTGTGCAAATCGATGACTTTGGTGAGCTTCGAGGTATTTTTGGCGAGCTTCAAGCGGGGTGTAACTTGAGGATTTTGGAGAGCCTCAGCCTCCAATATTCACCACTTTCCAACGCCAGTGTTTAATATTAGTTAACGTATTCGTTTACATTGCATGTAATAATAATAATAATAATAACAAACACAATAACATAGTTAGTTTCTTTTGTACCTAATTATCAGTATCAGTTACAATCTAGCAAATATTTACCAAAACTGGTTCTGGCCCAGTGATGCTCCCTCTAGCAGCTTACCTATATAGGCTTAATTTTCCTGAAAAGTATAAGTAAGTAACATTTGAACCCGTCACATCTGCAGTTGATAGAGCAAGACAGTCGTCCGTAATGTGTCATGTACTCCATCGACATTTAGAAATATAATCCAACACATAAGCGGAACTACCTCGAATTGATCTTACATTACACTGTAGTTACATTAGAAAACTCCAGCTAGTTAAATACTGAATTAGTAATACATTCACTGTGATACGTAATAGTTCCAAACACATTGACTTTTAACAAATATAATGACTGACTTCATTTTCAGAATTTAATCAAACATGTACAAGCAACACGACAACGAGCAATGAATCAGTAGAAGGAGACTACGTCGAGTACAGCTGTGAGGTGAAGTACCAGGGAAGGTGGGCCCCAAAGATGAAGTGGAGAGAACTAAGAAGTGGTGCAGATGTTCAAGCCAAGGATGAGTCAAGTGCGGACACTGCCAAGTTCAGCATTGTAGTACAGACGACGTCATATCACGATGGAGAGAGCTTCACATGTCAGACTTACTTTGACAAGCCACCGTCTGAAGCACATGCAGCGGACAACATACCTATAAACAACCATGCAAACAATGAGTTGTACACGTCGCCAAAACTAATTGTTTATTGTATGTATTGAGCACTTACGTCTATATATAATAATGTCGTGTTGGTGGTATGTCGTCAATTGTTGTGCTTAAAAGATGTATAGGTATATTCAACGTATGTGTTGTTATTTATAAGGCTGTGACTTTAAAATATATCTCTAATATTTGACTTCGTAGTATGCAACAGTGTGTCTCATTGATTTTATAAACGCAACACCCATACGAATTATAGCAGGAACGTTCTAGAACCCATTTGTGAACAGTTATTGTTGTTGAACAAGTTTCCGTTACTACTCTAGCATGTGTAGCGATTTCAACATGTTTTTTGGCTCTCATTTCGTTTTGTGAATGTCTTCCTTAGTTGTTCTCTCCTACAGTCACATTTTGTTTTGTAGATGGTCCACGCTCACTGGAGGTGAAAGTTTACAGTCGTGTATATACACCTGGAGAAAACATTCTTCCTGGAGAGGTACTAACAATAACTGCCCGTAGCAACCCAGAAACTAGAAACTACACGTGGAAGAATACATCATCAAACGAGATTCTAGCAACAGGAGACTCCATCACAGTCAGTGTGGACATGCTCGGGAGTCAGTCTCTCAAAGTGGTCGTGTGCAACAATATTCCAATTCCGTCTGCACACGGTGTCTGCAGCGAGTTACCAGTGAACATTGTAGTGATAAGTAAGTGCTTTGCATAATATTGATAATCATAGCCTGGGTCTTAGCGGAATGTGTATCTTTTGTGCATTTAATAGCATCTGCAGCGTGGAAAGGTTTCAAGTATATATTAACGTAGCCTTGCTCTAATGTTTTGCTCAATAGTAGGAAGTACATACGTTGTAAGAGATCAATATAATATAAATGTCACATGTAGGCAATATTTCTTCTTTTGCTATTAT